>OX465275.1:104481503-105093690 GCA_949987645.1 Tachina grossa
CTCATAATCAAATTTTCAATAAAGTTGATTTCATTTATTCATTTCTTATTTTCTGATTTTCATTTATTATTTTTATTCATTATAAATTCTCCAAGTGTTGTCTATATAATCTGAAAGAAAAAATATAAAAAAATAATAAACAAAAAAGTTATTAAACTTTTACACCCCTTGGTTTCTTTTGGCCCACCCTGTACATTTGTCTGTTGCTTTGCATTCTCTTTGTTTTTTGTGGGTTTAATATAAAATAAATAAAAAGTATTAAGCAAGAAAATAATGAAATCATTAACACTTCTGTTTAATTTTTTTTTTCATTTTGAGTGCATCTACTAAATTTATATATATATATTATATATATATATATATTATATATTAACTGTGCTGAAAACATAACATTAATAAATTATACAAAGTAAAATTAAATTCAATAAACTATTCTTTTTCATTAAATACTTTATATTAACTCTACCTCTGGGTTTATGGGTCTGTGTTCATAGAAATCGAACAGGTACCGTGTAACAAAAAGGTGTTAACACATCGCCCGTGAGTTCGAACACTCATTGTTTTATTTATATTAAGAATTTTTTCATGAAATTTCATGAAATTTGTTGCACGAACTTTTTCGATTTGTTAATTGCAGCGCTTTAAAAGAGAATGTTATATAAAAAAAGGACGTAGAATGGATCTGTGATGCATACTTGGCAACGTTTTTGATATAAGTTGTTTCTCCAGGCCTCATATTGGCAAATAAAAAATTTTCATGCAACTAATGTCATGAAAAAAATGCTTAATGTAAGTTAGGTATTGGTGGTTTTTTACTTTGCCATCAGCTGGTGTTGAAAGAATATTTAGTAATATTAATTTTACTAAAACCAAGATCTGAAATTTACTGAAAACAGAAACACTTGAGATCATTATGTTTTCAAAAGATTATTTGAAGTGTAAATCTTCGGAATGTTACAATATTGACATTAAAAAAATTTTGATAAAAAATGCAATTCTAAAATGTATTATACATACTTTTGTTTACTTTGAAACTAGTTTTATTTAGAAATTGCTGTACGCTATTATATACTCTGAATTTTTTGCTTTAATTTCAACTTATAGTTTTATCTTTGACTATAAAATCGATGAATTGTTTTTGGTTACATAAATAGGTCTTTTATTTATAATATGATATATTAGTAGTTTAATAAAATGGATAATTCTTGTATGACGATTTTTTGACGAATTTTTTTGAAAACTATGACGATTTTATTTTTAAAATTTGACGATTTTTAGAAAAAATTATCTAACAACACTGGATATTATGTTGCATTGTTTTTGCTTTCAACAGTTGATTTTGCTTTCCAGCATTATTAACTGTGTTGCTAAGTAAGCATATTTCCGTCACGTGCCCATGATGATTTTAAATGAGACATTTTTAGATTTAGTTGAACTGTAGTGAATTTTAATCAGAAATAATTTCTTATTCGGGCTTAAGTTCAGTAATTTCATTTCTTATTGAATGAAATATTTTTATTAATTAATGTGAGTTTCTAAAAAAGAGAAGAAACATTAAATTATACTTTTAAGCTAATACTGTACCGACGGTACATCGAATAAGTAAAAGATAATTAATGTGACGATCGTAAAAAAGATAAGCAAGAATAGTTAAACATACGTAGGTAGAGTAATATACCTTCGTGCTAAGCTAAATAGAAAAATGAAGAAATGCAAAAACAGGGGAAATGAATAGCGATACTTACATATGTATTTACCAAAGGTAAATCAATAGTTGTACACAACAATCATTTCTCACATTACGTTTCATTAGAATTTACATTAAATAGCTGATGTTAATAACAATCTCTACCCAAATAGATAGACTAGGGTGCTGATGAAGTGCATTGCTGCACAGAAAAATATCGGAATTTCCCCCAGCTTAAAAGTCTAATTTAATTTTTCTTCTCTTCTTTAGAAAATAAAAATAATAATAAAAATATTTCATTCAATAAGAAATGAAATTACTGAACTTAAGCCCGAATAAGAAATTATTTCTGATTAAAATTCACTACAGTTCAACTAAATCTAAAAATGTCTCACATTTATTTACTTTTAATACTGTTTCCACATTGACGATTCAGTGGAGTTTCCGGAATGCTTTTCACAGATGTTTGCACTTGTATTTATTCACTTTAATAATTTGCATAAGATAGTTTATTTTCAGTTCTGTATGTTTGTATAGATTTATATAGTTAATTTGTTTTTGATTTTTATCAATTCTGTTTTTTATGTTTTTAACTCCCGACTAAAAAAAGGGATGTTATAAGTTTGTAGTGTGTGTCTGCGTATCTGTGTGTCTGTCTGAGTCCACGTACAGGCCAAACGGCTGGACCGATTTTCATTTAGTTTTTTCTGTTTGAAAGATGACTTGATCGAGAGGGTTCTTAGCTATGTTTGAAAAAAATCGGTTTAGCCGTTTAGAAGATATAACATCTTTTCTGAAAAAAGTCGGGGGTTTTTAAAATTTTTAATTTTTGTTATTGTTAAAAATTTTCATAATTTTAGAAATCGTTTTTTTTTTGTTCCTCGATTGTTTTGTTCCTACTTACTGTTTCACGGTTTGTATACAAGAATCCTTTCCAATCCTAAAACTCTGATTTTTATATGGTTCTTTTCCATTTACTGGAATTTCTTCCATTATATAAAGAAATCGTTCCTTTTATTTACTTAACTATCGGTTTTTTCTATATATATATATATATATATATATATATATATGATAATTGCATGAATATTTGCCTCCAAACTGTATTTTAAAAAAAAATCTTTTAGAAGACTCCAGAAATTTCTGTTGCGATGGCATCTTATTGCTACTGTTTCCATGTTCCTCTATAAAACCTTGCTCTAGAACTCCCATTACCACGATATCATCATAGTAGCAAGTATCCTGTTTCTTGACTATTTTTCTTAAAATTAACATTTAACAAAAACAAAATTAAATTCATAAAAAACCCGTTTCTTTACGCAACTTTTTTGTGTTGCCAACATTTATCTTCCCTCGTAACTTTTCCATTCATAAGTGATAACACATTCACCAAATCACATACTTAACACATTACACTACAACATGTGTTTTCATATCTCCTTTGAATGTACCGCATACTTTGACTTGTTTCGCACACTTCAATTAGTTTGTATTTTGATTGTCGTATTTTTTTATTGGTTTTATTAACATTAATTTACATTATTTTCTTTAGTTCTTTCAGATTTTGCTTATGTCCAACAATCTCGTAGTTTAATTTCCCTGCATACATACAAAACTAAGAAGGGTGCCGCTTGTCTTTGCTACATGTTTACCCATCGACTTGGCCACACCATGGTACCACTGCGGTAGGCCATCCGCACACTGAAGGTGGACCATAATTTTGGCACATTTTGTTTGTTTTGACCTTATCTTGCATGTGCCCACCGCAACAACTATAATTTGAGATTTTCTTCCTTTTAATTGATAGTTTTTCGTGCAATTCTAATAGCTGAGTTAATATCTAATGGCTTTTACTTCTTTAATATTTTTGTTGCAGCTCTAATAGATGTGCTAAACAGTTTTTTATCACTTAGCTTGTTCTTTTTAACATTTTTCTTTTTATCCACATCCATACCAAATTTTGTTTTGGCTTTCATTGCGTTAGTAACCATATAGGCAAATGATTTTTCTGCAAGACTACTATCTTTTGATAAAACTCGATCCCAAGCTGAATTTTCAAGTATCTTATCAGCTTTATGTCTAGTACTTAAATCATTATCTTTTCAATAAGGTATATCGTGATCTTTACAAGCAGAGTCTAATAAATTAATTCCTTTATCACCTCGATTTAAACGTTTTTGTAGTTTTGTTTCAGGTCCACATTACTGATATCCAGTATGAATAGAAGAAAGATGAAGTTCAACAGGTAGAGAGTTTATTATTTTATCTACTATACCTCCTCCAACGAAGGTGTTTTTATAACTAAACGTTTTCTGATATCGTATAACCATATTAATTGATTTTTTCTATAATAAGAGGTAACATATATGAATACGTTCCAATATTGCAGTTAGTGAAACAACATAAAAATGTTTCAGTTCGTAATATTGATGAATCATCGAACATCACCTCAAAAATAAAACATAGTCCCCTCTTACCAAATTCTATTCGTGCTCTAATAGTGGGGCCATCAAATTGTGGAGAGACTAATGTTATGATCGGCTTACTAGAAAGTCCTAATGGACTCAAGTTTGCAAACATCTATTTATACTCAAAATCTCTTTATCAACCCAAATATGAGAACCTGAAGAAACTAATTTCACCAATTAAAGGAATAGGATATTATAAATTCACCGATAATGAATCAGTTATTCCACCTGACGAAGCTAAAACTTATTGAATTATGATATTTGATGATGTTGCATGTGAGAAGCAGAATAATATACGTACTTATTTTTGTATGGGACGACATACGGATGTTGATTAATTCTACTTGTATCAAACGTATACCAGAATTACCAAGCACTTAATAAGATACAATGCAAATGTTATTATAATGTTTAGACAAGATGACACAAATATGAAGCATGTTTATAGGGATCATGTTGGCAGCAATATGAGTTATGAAAAGTTCCAAGAAATTTGTCAAGAATGTTGAAAGAATAAATATGAATTTTTAGTGATAAACAAAGATAACGAATTCAGTTATGGTCGCTACAGAAAGCAATTTGACTATTTCATAACTATATAAACTACTGCTCATAAAAGATTGACTTTAGTTATTAATCTAACTTTACTTTAACTGAAAACCAGACCAGCTCCTGATAAGCTGATTTGAAAACCAGACCAGCTCCTGATAACATGATCTGAAAACCAGACCAGGTACTTGATAGCCTAATCTGATACCTGATAAGCTGATCTGAAAACCAGATTAACTCCTGATAAGCTCCTGATAAGCTGATCTGAAAACCACAGCAGCTCCTGATAAGCTGATCTTAAAACCAGAGCAGCTCCTGATAAGCTGATCTGAAAACCAGACCAGGTACCTGACAACCTGATTTGACACCTGATAAGCTATCTGATAGGTGATACCTGATCTAATAGCTGTACCTGTTATTTGCTGTTAGCAAATATGGATGTTGGTGTTGGCAAGAAATGTGTTGAAGAAAAGCTTCGTAGTATAAAAACTGGTGAAATAGATACACGTGAACAACTAAGAGATACATTTAAACCTATAGCAGAACCTCTCAAAGAATTCATAAATAGTTCTAAAAATAATCAAAGAATTCTTATTAAAGAGGAAAGTAAAATCAAGACAGAAGTTGAAAATAATACAAGCTTAAATCCTGAGAAACTGTTAGTCAATATAGAGACAAGTACACCAAAGAAACTTGCAGAAGGAACAATATTTGATAATAAAATCTTAGTTAATGATGTAAATACTGAAAATGATGATGACGATGATGAAGCTGATTTTTACTCACAAACTTCCAATACAGAAGATACTTATACTGATTTATCAGTTTTGGAAGGAAGAAATGAATTAAATACAAACTATGGTCCACATAAAGATTGCAATTATGAATGGAAATTTGGTCCAATACAATACAATTTGGTGGTCAAATATGGGCTCTAACACCAGGACTATTTTCTCTAATGTTTCATAAAATACCAAAAAATTATGATAAATTTGAACTCGAAATATATAAAAAGATTTTAATTACTACTAATGCATATAGAAGAGACTATAAACCTGGTGGTAAAATCAAGGGTACTAGAGGATGTAAATATAAATATATTATTAAGAAATTTATTGATCAGAAAACCCAGAAGAATTTACCCGAATCAACAGGATCTAAGCCCAAAGGTAGCTATTTAGGTAATGGAATAAGCCCAACTATATATACTGGGACGATCCAAATGAGTTAGTAGATCGTCTTCGACTACTACTCACAACACAAGGTTCAGGTCATACTAATCACAATAACAAGATTGTATCAATTATTGAAGAACTACTTGAAACGAAAATAATACACTAACTTTAATAAAGTATGTCTGTTGATAAATTTGTACACTATTTAAACGATACTAGCAACACAATTTCTTTGAAAAATGCACCTAAACGGCTGGGGTTCTTTGTGGATACGAACAACAACATTGATGTCCAAAACAAAAGGATCAAAAATGTTGCAAAAGCTCTGGAAAAAAACGATGTTATCAACAAATTGTTTTTGCAAACTCAAATCGAAAAACTAGAAGAGAAATTATTAACATACTTTAAGGGAGACAATACCACAATACGAGAAGATATTCAAATGCAAATTGAGGAACTACAACGAAAAATAAAATTAGAGATAGAAGAAAATTATAAAATTGAAAAATATATTCTACAAATTAAAACATCCTTTGAAGAACAAATTGAAAGCTTAATGAAAAAATTTATACATTAGAAAATTACATGTTAGTATCAATAGCTGAAAGTGCTTCAAGTAGATCACAACACTCTGCAAAAAATCTCTAAAAACAATATAATGTCTTCAAAAAGAAATTTAGTAAACGAACTCCATAAGCAAGCTCGAAAACATTTTGTGCGTCACAGAGTTGTACTGAAAGTAATAGATGATCTTTGGCAAGCTGATTTAGTTGAAATGGGGAACTATTCTAAAGAAAATAGAAATTATCGATGTTTGATAACTGTAATTGACACATTCTCAAAATTTGCATGGGCAGTACCGCTAAAAACAAAAACTGCACTCGAAACAACCAAGGCAATGGAAGATATTTTTGAATTGGGACGAGTACCAAAAAACCTACCAACAGATGATGTCAAAGAATTTTTCAACAAACACTTTGGAAAATTAATGGATAAATACAACATTAATCACTACTCAACATATAGCAATATGAAAGCATCAATAGTAGAACGATTTTATAGAACATTGAAAGGAATGATGTGGAAAGAATTTAGTTATAATGGTTCATATAAGTGGATTGATAAATACAAATATTTACTCAATGCATACAATAGAAAAGTTCATCGTACCATTAAAATGTCTCCTATAAAAGTCAACTCAACAAATGAGGAAAAGCTGCTAAATACAGTATACAGTCATTTGAAAATGTATAAAATGTCGAAATTTAATGTGGGAGATCATGTTCGCATAAGCAAATATAAGCACACATTTGAAAAAGGTTATACTCCAAATTGGACTACAGAAATTTTCACAATTACAAGAGCTCAAAAAAAATATAAATCCTGCAACATACATATTAGAAGATTATCTTGGCAATCCTATTAAAAGTGGCTTCTTTACTGAGGAACTTTCAAAAACTAGATTTCCAAATACATATCTAGTTGAAAAAGTTCTTAAAATTAAAGGAAAGGAGGTGTATGTTAAATGGCTGGGATTTTCTAATCAACACAATTCTTGGATAAGTAAAGATGAAATATTATAGTTGGAAGAAAAACTAAATCAGCAACAACAACAATAGCATTAATATTAAGAAACTAATGTTAATTTTAATATGAGAAAAAATTTGAAATAAAATATATAAATCATGCTTATAAACCACACTGTGTACTAAACTGTTATAATGTCAATAACACTTACTCTGAGCTCTAACTCATCAGAACTATCTGCTAGTTACTTTCTTCCTATTGAATTACATGGTGCATATGAGTGTGCTCTAACTGATTTTCATTCATACATATTCCAAATGTAGACATCTACAACAATAATATGTTTCATATAGGGGAACATATAATTGAAATACGAATTGGATCTTACGAATTAAATGATATAGTCGATTTTATAGAAGAGCAATACAAACGACTCTGCCCAGCAAATAAGATTTTTATTGAAGCCAATAACAATACAATGCAAGTTAAAGTTAATAGTTCCAAGGATCCTGTATATTTTAATAAAGACAATACAATTGGAAAACTTTTAGGATTCAATAGCAAAATCCTATAACCAAACAAATATTATTATTCAGATCTTCCAGTTAATATTTTTAAAGTGAATCTCTTGCGAATTGAAAGCAGTATCGCTATTAACACAAATATGAATAACTCCAAATCGCATACACTTCATGAATTTCCGATTAATGTACCTCCAGGCTATAAAATAAATGAGGTTCCAAGAAATCTCATCTATTTACCTGTAAACACCAGAGAGATAAGTTCACTAGCGCTGCGCGTACTGGATCAACACGGTGATTTAATTAATTTCCGAGGAGAGGAAATTACAATACGAATACATTTAAGGCCAACTAAATAATGCTAATATACAACACAAATACATTGAAAAATATAGCAGCAAGAACAACAACAACATTAAAGCCACTAGCTCAACAAAAAGCTCTAACAACATTAAATAAAAATTTTCTAAAGTCTTTGAATTTTAAATTGAAGACAAAATGAGTTCAATAATAGATGTCTTAGATAAACCCTTGTTTGATGAGAATATAATCAAAAAGGACTATCATGCATATGTACCATACTTCCAATCTTACAACAATAATGATGAAATTAGAATTTCAATACAAAATCAAGATTTGTACGTGCTACCCAGTGAGAGCTACGTTTATGTAGAGGGGTTTGTCGCCGATGATAATAAGGCCAAATCTTCTTCTTCTTCGGAGAACTTTTTATTAAAAAACAACTTTGTAGCATATCTATTTGATGAAATTCGCTATGAGCTCAATGGAATTGAAATTGACCATACAAGATATTTAGGAGCCACAAGCTCTATAAAAAATTTGGTTTCTCTGTCACCAACAGAAAGCAATGTGATGCAAAATGCTGGATGGAACAAAATTGACGACGTCACTCTTGAAAATGGATTTTTCAATTTTTATGTACCTCTAAAAATGCTTCTAGGATTCGCTGAAGACTACAACAAAGTTATACTAAATGGAAAACATGAATTGATACTCGTGCGCAATAAGAATGATGAAGATCTTGTACGCTCGAGTGTTTCTACTGAAAAAGCTAAACTTACAATTTCACTCATCTCATGGAGAATCCCACTTGTACAATTATCAGACTTTAGCAAATTGAATATGATAAAAATTATTAACAATGGTGCTTCTATACCTATGGCATTTCGCAGTTGGGATTGTCATGTTAATCCACAATTAAACACAGGAACTAGCCATATTTGGAATGTTAAACTGGCTGCAAATAGAGAACGCCCCCGATTTGTATTGATTGCTTTTCAACAGGAAAATAAGTTTGTTTAGTTCTCCTTGAACCTTCATAGTGAAGAGACGTAAAAGCGGATTTTTTTACATACATACATACGAAACAAATATAAAAAAACAACAAAATAAAAATCATACAGAAAAAATTCGTAATACATATTCACCTTGATAAAAAGCTTATTGGCTTTACTAATATTTTTTACATAGCAAGAAATAGCAAAAACAAAAAAAACCGTAAAAACAAACAAAGTACCCTTGAGGAATACTCTGTATGAGTACCTCAAAGGAAAAAAATCTTGCAGTGAGTTCTAACGGCAGAAATGCTTATTTTACTATGAGTTCTGAAACTCTTAATGAAAACAGTATAAATAATAAACCTGATGAAAGTCTTTTTCTAACGCAAAAGCTACTTTTTCATCATCGATCAACTTCGCTTTATCCAATGCCAACTAATGAATCGTTAACATTACCATTGACTAGTACTTCTTCCTTTCAGTCTACGATATCATTCGCATCGGGCTCGTGTTCATCACTAAACCAAGTTATCACTACAGATAACAGTAGCCCAAAACCCAAGGTACAAGTGGGAATGGACAGATATATAACCGTGGTAAAGCGTGGGCGAAGCCCAAATTCTTAAAAAATTTCAACTGCTCCCAAGATTTCTAGGGATAACAGCGCATCATCTACCAATTGTCAAAATCGTTTTTCATTATTGCAAGACACCGACGACAAGCCCTCTACATCATCGCAAAAGTCTTTTAAGCCACCACCTATTTATCTGAGAGAAAAAAATTCTAACGCGCTTATAAAAAAAACTACTGTTGAACATTGGTGAAAATACTTTTCACATCATTCCAATTAAACGAGGTAATATTGATGAAACTAAAATCCAAATATAAATATGATAAAAAAGATTTCCGAAAAATTTTTGGTGAATTCGAAAAAAATAAAACACATTTTTACACACACCAACTCAAGAGTCCTAAGGGCCTACAGATAGTATTAAAGGGCATAGATTCATATGTTGAACCCGAAGAAGTAAAATGTGCACTTGTCGACCAAGGATTTATGGTAAAAAATGTTACCAACATAATTAATAGAGAAAAGGTCCCCCAGCCCCTATTTCGGGTTGAACTGGAGCCGAATGACATACAATTGAAAAACAATTAAACCCATCCAATTAATAGCGTAAAGTATCTCTTATATCGAAAAATCACAGTTGAAGAGCCACGTAAGCGTTCAGGTCCCGCACAGTGCCATAATTACCAAGAATATGGCCATACGAAAACTCACTGCAAGTTACCTACAGTGTATGTTATCTGCGGTGAATTGCATGGTACTGCTAGCTGCACTAAGCCTAAAGATCAAGCAGAAAAAAATGTAGTAATTGTGGAGGTAATCACACAGCTAACTATAGAGGGTGTCCTGTATATTCTTTCGTTAAACAGGCTATGGGTCAAAAACCCAAATAAACTCCAGCTCAACCAGTAAACGCGAACTCCGCCACTTTTGGTCAAATGAGCCAAACAGTTACTTCACGTGTATCGTATGCTGATGCTGCTAAGACTAGTTCAATTCCCACGCAAAATGTTCCACCGCCAAATAATTCAACGAATTCAAACTCAAGCTTTAACTTTAGTCGCCTTGAAGCTACTATTGAGAATCTGGTGCTAACTATAAACAACTGTACTACAAATATGATAAGAATGATGCAAGAAATGGTGCGAATGCAGAATACACTGCTTCAAGCATTAGTTAATAAAGCTTGAACACGTTAAAAATATGTTTCTGGAACGCAAACGGTATTCGCCAACATAAAAATAAACTTGAGCACTTCCTCTTGGAAAAAAAATATTGATATAATGTTGGTTTCTGAGACTCATTTGACCTCAAGAAGCTTATTTAAAATAAATGGTTACACTTTATGTGGTACAAAGGATCCGAGAGGGAGAACATGCGCTGGATCAGCAATTTTAATTAAGTCAAGACTCAAGCACTGTGTCCTTGATAACGTTAGTGAAGAATATATGCAAGCAACGAATATTTTCGTAGAAAATTTTTGTGGGAATTTCGTGATATCATCAAGGTGAGTAAACTCCCAGATTTTCAGTTACCGAAGATCAGTATGAGAAGTTCTACAAATCACTTGGATCTTGTTTCGTGGCAGCTGCTGACTAGCATACAAAAATACGTAGTGATGGTTGCGTCTTGTTACACCTAGAGGTCGAGCGTTGTTCAATACAATTTTAAAAATGGGATTAGATGTCATTTCGAGTGGATCAGTCTCTGATCGCTCTCCAAAATTTTGTATTAGAATTTACAAATTTCTTTGTAGGATCTAAATTGAAAAAATTAATATTTGATTCAGAGAATTTTGTGTTTGAAATGGAAAATTAGTTTTTCTGTGTAATAATCATGTTTGCCGTCAGTAGTAGGGAACTGGCGGTTCTGGCGCCGATTAAAATTGTTAAATTGTGGCTGAAATTGTTAAATTGTTGCTGAAATTGTTAAATTGTGGGCTGAAATTGTTAAATTGTGGCTGAAATTGTTAAATTGTTGCTGAAATTTTAAAATTCTTGGAAATTTGTGTTTTCGGCGGCGCTTTGATGTTTTTTGTTTACATTAGGAGTTTTTTTTGTTTACATTAGGAGTTTTTTGTTTACATTAACTTTGTGTGAACGGGTGATTTTTTTGGGTTACATTAATTGTGATAACGGGTGATTTTTTTTTTTGAGGTTTCATATGAGTGTATATGCCGACGGCAATACATGATTATTATTTTTTTCAAATGCCGACGGCAAAACATGAATATAATTTTTTCAAATGCCGACGGGAAAATGATTTTTCCTAATGACGACGGGAAAACGTGAAAGTTATTTTTTCTAATGCTAATGTTCGTGTTGATAGACTGTGAGAATTTGGACGTGGCGTTGTTGCCGTATTATGTAACCATAGGAATTTGTGGATGTGTCTGTCTGTCTGTGAGAATTTAGGTGAGGGTTTGATTGGAAGGGGCGGGGTGTAGTTGAGGTAGATCGATTGCGTGTGTATGTGTGTGTGTGTGTGTGTGTATGTGTGTGCGCGTGTGTGTGTGTCTGTGTTGTTTGTATTAATTTCAATGTACATATGTATTTCTGTAGGAGCTTAAGGCTGACCATGATTTGGGTGGGCAGGGTTGTTGACGTAATATGTAGCCATGGGAATTTGCGAATGCGTCTGTCTATAGTAGTTTAAGGCTGATCGTGATTTGAGGATCTTGTTGAGGTAAATTGGTTATGTGTATGTATGTATCTGTTTCTGTAAGAATTTAAGATGATTGGGATTTATTAGGGACGAGGTGTTCTTGTATTATGTAGCCGGGAGAATCTATGTATATATGTCTGTAGCAGTTTAAGACTATTCATAATTTAGGGTAGGTGAGAGTGTTGTGTTGTTGAGATTAATCTTATATATTGTATATGTATGTATGTATGATCATGGGAATTTGTGTATGTATATCTGAGGGAGAATTTAAGGCTCGTCATGATTTGCAAAAGGTGGGGTGTTGTTGAAATTTTCTTGGATATTTCTTATATGAATTCTGCTATGTGTGTGTGTGTATTTGCGCTAATATTTATATGTAGATAGAAATAAATTGTTTTCAGTATCGACATTTGGTACTATAAAATAATATCATATGTCTGGACTTCCCTAATCTTATTATGTTTTTATACTTACGCTTGTTTTATATTTTCTCATACTTAAATTTGTCTCGCGTTAAAGTCTGCCTATATGAAATTTGTTTATATTACAGATTTTGTTTATTTCAATCTTTGAATACATTTTTTTTTTGTCATTGATGTCTTTTGTTCTTCTTGTTGTTGGTGTTGTTGTTGTAAATATTCGTCTGTGTATAGATGCGATATATTCAGTTTTTTTATTATTTGGAAATTAAAACGTTTTAATTTGTATCTGCGTTTACTTAAAAGTTTGTGAGGATTTTCTGTTTTAAGTAAAACTGAATTCCTAAAGATACATACTCTATAGTAATAGTAACTATAATAGAAATATTTGTTATATTTAATTTAAATTTTTTTAAAGTTGATGCAACGTTAGTAAGTCAACGTTAGAAATTTTTGGGGTACACAATTTTTTCTAACTATAGCCTTTTTTCTTCACTTTCTACATTTATTTTTGAAATCTTGCTTTGCTTTATGAAAATGTATAAACATTTTTAAATGAAACTGATCCAGCACTCCAGCTTATATACTGATAGTTTTTTTTTTCTTTGGTAGTCAACTTACTTCTTTTTTTATTTTTATTGATAAACATTTAAAATCAAAAGGGAGCTTTATATTGAAATTATTATTTTCATAATTGTTGAAAACAATCACTAGTTTTTTTTTTGTGTGATGAAATCATTTGAAGTTGAAGCTGATATCTTTGCTTACTGTTTTAAATTAAAATTTTATTCAATAGAATAAAAGGAGCTTTTTTCTTAAATTCTGATGCAGTTAAGATCGGATATGAGACTGAATTTAAATGTACTTTTAAATTAGTCATAATGAACAAACTTATTTTCTTGTTGAAAAGCGATCATCAGAAAACGAAGTGGGTTTCAGAGACTTTAGGTATACCCTTTCGAGGATTCCTCTAGGATACAAGATGACTTTGTTTGACGAAATTTCTGTTGCTTTATACTGATAATATTTTTACATTAATAAGGTACATATATGTTTTTTTATGAAGGGTGAGCACCTTTCACTTTTATTTGTTGTCATATATGATTTTTTTTTTAATTTTATTAAAGTTCAGCGTATTGTGTATATATTTCTGAAATGTTTAAGTATGTTTTGTGTTCCCATCGGACAGAGTGTACGTATTAGTTGGTCAGTCAGTCTATATATTTATTTATTTTTTTCTTCTAATGTGCCACTCCTTTTTTCAGATTTTACTACTTGGAATAGAGTATTTTTGTCTAATTTTTTTCTGGGTATCTACATACATTAGTTAAATATGTCTATGAATTTTTAAAAAAAAATTTTAAATAAAATATTGGAAAAAGAATTAATTATGTGAATGGTTTTTATTTCTTTATTAGCTTTACTTCGCTAGATCAAAAAAATTTTTGTTTTTGCTTATTTGCAAATTCTTGTTTTCATGTCGCTTAAACATGTACAGTCTTGTTTTCGTATCGCTTAGACATGCACAGTCTTGTTTTCATGATGCTTAGACATGCATAGTCTTGTTTTCATGATGCTTAAACATGTACAGTCTTGTTTTCTTTGAGAGGTTATGCACAAGACAAATTGAATTTCACAATATTATGAAATTCCATTAAAAGAGAAACAGTTAAGACAATCGGATAAGTCCTTATATTTTTCACTACATACAAGTTTCTGTTATTTTATATTCGAATAGAAGAATCCTAACTTCCCTTTAAAAAATAACACAAAACAAGGATAAATTTAGTTTAATTTTATTTATATTAATAAAACATTTTAATTTAATTTTATTTATTTTTATTATAATGATGGAAACATTTCATAATATCCAATTATTAAATTTTCTAATATACTTTTACGCAAAAAATATATTGTACATCTGCAAGTATCTGGTCCTTCCTCACACTCAGGATTATACCAAGGACAGCTTCTGAAGTGGCCTTCTGTGTTATCTTCATCTTCCATGATACCATATTCTTCGTTCTCATCCAGCATATTTTGAAAAAATTTGATCATCTCCCAATGATCAAAAAGCCTGGAGCTTTCAAAATCTCTTATAAATTGGTTTAGAGTACGTCTGATTTGACTCATTTTATTTGCTTATAAGTTAATGAATGATGATTGTTTGAAGGTTCCTTTAAGACTAATTTCCTCTTTTAAATTTTTAAAGTAGTATCTCTTGATCTTTAAAATATCTATACCATCATCTATATTCCATACCTCTTTTTTAGCACTCTATCTCTCTCTACCCCTTTTCTCTCTATAACTGTCTCTTTCTGTCTATCACTACCCCTCCACTTATTCACTATTTCACCATATTTTCGATTAGCCTTCTTGAAGTCGTCATCGCTACTTTCAAGATAATTTTCAGTTAAACATTCAAAGTGCGGAGAAGTAAATAAAAAAAAATAAATAAATAAAACAAAAATGGAGTCTACAACAAATCTAACATCAAAATTTAATTCACTAAAAAATAAAACCTTAATCCACATAAAGGAGCTTGAGACATCAACTAAATACACCATTCGAAAAGTGTCAAGAGTAACAACAAAATATAGGCCAACACTAAAAGTTGAAATGGAAAACCACATAATGTTCCTCCCAAAGCGATATAATGCTTTAACCGATGCTGAAATTAAAGAACTCTCGAGCGGATCATATTGCTTAAGTAGAGAAGGTGAACAAAGCTTAATTGTTGAAAGCGAGCTGAGTGAATTTCTAATTCAAAATTCCCAATTTGGCAATAACATATAATAATTTTGTATTTTAAATTATAAATAAAAATACATGAAAGAGTTTTGTAAAATATAAATGTTTGTGCTTTTTTATTTAATATTTTCAGTTATTTCATAAAGAAATTTAAGACATAAATGACCACAGGTAAATGTATTGAAATTCTGATGTTGATTATAGTTGTATTTTATATTTCTACCAAGATATTTGACTACTTCCGAAGGAGGTTGTAAGTTTCCAAAGCTGTCGAAATATTCTTTTTCATTGTTGTTTTTATAATATGCTACCCAATGTGTACCAGGTCCTGTTGATACGTCTAAATTGATTATTCCACATTATATTTTCTTTGTTCGTTTTGGTAGAGTATTCAACATGAAAACTCCTCTAAAATATGGAATATTTATAGAGAAACGGTTTATGTCCACATCAGATAGTGGTCTGTTCGTAGCATCTCTAAGAGTTTTTTGATTCCTCTTTGTAAACTAAACCATAACCCTTTTTATATGGTTTTAAGTAAAGTCCCTTTCCAACTGCTATAGATTCCATCGCTCTATTATGTCTAATTGCTTCATCAAGTTGATTTTTTGCATTCTTTGTTGCATTAACAGCTTTAGCTATAGCAGCACCTCCAGTTGTTAGACTACCAATTGCACCCAGAGCAGTTAAAATCGGTATTAGAGGCAAAAACCCACCAATTTTTGGTACACGTATTACATGTGGTACAATAATTTGAGATTTTCTTCCTTTTAATGATTTGTTGATAGTTTTTCGGGCAATTTTAATTGCTGAGTTAATATTTAATGGTTTTTCCTTCTTTAGTATTTTTGTTGCAGCTCTAATTGATGTTCTAAACAGTTTTTTATCATTTATCTTGTTCTTTTTAACATTTTTCTTTTTCTCCACACCCATACCAAATTTTGTTTTGGCTTTCATTGCGTTAGTAACCATATAGGCAAATGATTTTTCAGCAATACTACTATCTTTTGATAAAACTCGATCCCAAGCTGAATTTTCAAGTATTTTATCAGCTTTATGTCTAATGCTTAAATCCTTACAAGCAGAGTCCAATAAATTAATTCCTTTGTCACCTCAATTTAAACGTTTTTGTAGTTTTGTTTCAGGTCCACAATACTAATATCCGGGAAGATAAAGTTCACCAGTTAGAGAGTTTATTCTTTTTATCTACTATACCTCCTCCAACGAAGGTGTTTTTATGACTAAACGTTTTCTGATATTGTATAACTATATCATCTAATTTTGTCGATAATAACAGGTAACATTTATAAAATCTATTTAGTTCGTAATATTGTTCCTTCTACTATTTTTTTTTTTTTTTTTTGTTTACTTGCCTCTATCTTGACTGATCGTTTCTCAGTCCTTAAACTTGTATATTCTGAACTTCTGTCTTGATATTACTTTCTTCTTTCATGCGAATTCTTGTTTTTTCTTTTCATATTACTTAAACATGCACAGTCTTGTTATCGTTGAAAGGTTCTGTACAAAACAAATCGAATTTCACAATATTATGAAATTCCATTATATTTCATTAGGTATTTTCTTATCGACACCAACTGCTTTAACACCATCTCATTTACGTTTGCTAACAGCAAATAGTACAATAGGTGTCAGCTATTAGATCAGCTTATCAGCTATTAGATCAGCTTATTAGCACCTGGTCTGTTTTTCAGATCAGCTTTTCAGGAGCTGGTCTGGTTTTCAGATCAGCTTATCAGGACCTGGTCTGGTTTTCAGATCAGCTTTTCAGGACCTGGTCTGGTTTTCAGATCAGCTTTTCAGGACCTGGTCTGGTTTTCAGATCAGCTTATCAGGACCTGGTCTGGTTTTCAGATCAGCTTTCCGGACCTGGCCTGGTTTTCAGATCAGCTTTTCAGGACCTGGTCTGGTTTTCAGATCAGCTTATCAGGACCTGGTCTGGTTTTCAGATCAGCTTATCAGGACCTGGTCTGGTTTTCAGATCAGCTTATCAGGAGCTGGTCTGATTTTCAGGTCAGCTTATTAGGAGCTGGTCTGATTTTCAGGTCAGCTTATTAGGAGCTGATCTGGTTTTCAGGTCAGATGAAATAACTAAAGTCTATCTTTTATTAGCAGTATTTTTTTTCTATAACGAAAATCGTTTAATTCAATATATTTGCTTATAATCAAAAATCCATATTTATCCTTCCAACACTCTACAAATTTTTTAAAACTTGTCAAAATTCATATTACTGCCAACATGAACCTTGTAAACATGCTTCATATTTTCCTCATCTTACTTAAACATTATAATTACATTTGCATTGTCTCTTATTAAATGCTTATAGCCATATTCATAAAATTTTTAAACAGCATTTCAAATGTTGTTTGAGCAAAATTCGCTAAAATTGTATTCATAATAGAATATTAGCGTAAAAACGTTTTTTAACTTGCGTAAATCACCAAATCTTAAAAATTAAATGCACCCATATTTAAAATAATTTTGAATTGACGTCGTTGTAGTTTTGCTTCTTGCTTATTTATATTTTTAACTTTGTCTGTATGTATGTATGTATGCATGTATTAAGAATTAGGCTTATGTTTGGCACAAGTAGAATGAGTCATCATTATTCTGTCGCCCCATACAAAAATATACACGTACACGTACATATGTATGTATATTATTCTGCTTTCCACATGCAACATCAGCAAATATCATAATTGAAATGTATTAAGCTTCATTACCAGAAAAAAATAAATGTATAATAACCCATTCTTTTAATTATGAAATTATGTAATTTCTTTAACTATTCATATTTGTAGTAGTATATAGATAATTTTAGTATAAATATATGTTTTTAAACCTCAGATAGTAGTAGGGAACTGGGCAGCCGGCGTAGATTAAAATTTTTAAGTTTAATTACCCATAAACCCGACAAAGGACACCCAGAAATTATTACACAACCCAAATCACTGAAAGACTCAAATTTCCACGGTCATGCAGACAGACAGAGAGAGAGAGACAGACATACACTTAATGTAAACAAAAACTCCTTATGTTAAAAAAATAAGAGTGACTTATTGAACCACCCTCGAAAAATATTTAAAGGACTTATTGAACCACCCTCGTAGGTATCAAATTTCAAGAATTTTAAAATTTTCAAATTTTAATTACCCAAATTTAACAATTTCAGCAACAATTTAACAATTTCAGCCACAATTTAACAATTTTAATCGGCGCCAGAACCGCCAGTTCCCTACTACTATCTGAGGTTTAAAAACATATATTTATACTAAAATTATCTATATACTACTACAAATATGAATAGTTAAAGAAATTACATAATTTCATAATTAAAAGAATGGGTTATTACACATTTATTTTTTTCTGGTAATGAAGCTTAATACATTTCAATTATGATATTTGCTGATGTTGCATGTGGAAAGCAGAATAATATACATACATATGTACGTGTACGTGTATATTTTTTTTTACGGGGCGACAGAATAATGATGACTCATTCTACTTGTGCCAAACATAAGCATAATTCTTAATACATGCATACATACATACATACAGACAAAGTTAAAAATATAAATAAGCAAGAAGCAAAACTACAACGACGTCAATTCAAAATTATTTTAAATATGGGTGCATTTAATTTTTAAGATTTGGTGATTTACGCAAGTTAAAAAACGTTTTTACGCTAATATTCTATTATGAATACAATTTTAGCGAATTTTGCTCAAACAACATTTGAAATGCTGTTTAAAAATTTTATGAATATGGCTATAAGCATTTAATAAGAGACAATGCAAATGTAATTATAATGTTTAAGTAAGATGAGGAAAATATGAAGCATGTTTACAAGGTTCATGTTGGCAGTAATATGAATTTTGACAAGTTTTAAAAAATTTGTAGAGTGTTGGAAGGATAAATATGGATTTTTGATTATAAGCAAATATATTGAATTAAACGATTTTCGTTATAGAAAAAAAAAATGCTGCTAATAAAAGATAGACTTTAGTTATTTCATCTGACCTGAAAACCAGATCAGCTCCTAATAAGCTGACCTGAAAATCAGACCAGCTCCTAATAAGCTGACCTGAAAATCAGACCAGCTCCTGATAAGCTGATCTGAAAACCAGACCAGGTCCTGATAAGCTGATCTGAAAACCATACCAGGTCCTGATAAGCTGATCTGAAAACCAGACCAGGTCCTGAAAAGCTGATCTGAAAACCAGACCAGGTCCGGAAAGCTGATCTGAAAACCAGACCAGGTCCTGATAAGCTGATCTGAAAACCAGACCAGGTCCTGAAAAGCTGATCTGAAAACCAGACCAGGTCCTGAAAAGCTGATCTGAAAACCAGACCAGGTCCTGATAAGCTGATCTGAAAACCAGACCAGCTCCTGAAAAGCTGATCTGAAAAACAGACCAGGTGCTAATAAGCTGATCAAA
Source organism: Tachina grossa (assembly GCA_949987645.1). NCBI lineage: Eukaryota > Metazoa > Arthropoda > Insecta > Diptera > Tachinidae > Tachina > Tachina grossa. Next base: position 104,501,589 of record OX465275.1, read on the forward strand.
TAGCTGATAAGCTGATCTAATAGCTGACACCTATTGTACTATTTGCTGTTAGCAAACGTAAATGAGATGGTGTTAAAGCAGTTGGTGTCGATAAGAAAATACCTAATGAAATATAATGGAATTTCATAATATTGTGAAATTCGATTTGTTTTGTACAGAACCTTTCAACGATAACAAGACTGTGCATGTTTAAGTAATATGAAAAGAAAAAACAAGAATTCGCATGAAAGAAGAAAGTAATATCAAGACAGAAGTTCAGAATATACAAGTTTAAGGACTGAGAAACGATCAGTCAAGATAGAGGCAAGTAAACAAAAAAAAAAAAAAAAATAGTAGAAGGAACAATATTACGAACTAAATAGATTTTATAAATGTTACCTGTTATTATCGACAAAATTAGATGATATAGTTATACAATATCAGAAAACGTTTAGTCATAAAAACACCTTCGTTGGAGGAGGTATAGTAGATAAAAAGAATAAACTCTCTAACTGGTGAACTTTATCTTCCCGGATATTAGTATTGTGGACCTGAAACAAAACTACAAAAACGTTTAAATTGAGGTGACAAAGGAATTAATTTATTGGACTCTGCTTGTAAGGATTTAAGCATTAGACATAAAGCTGATAAAATACTTGAAAATTCAGCTTGGGATCGAGTTTTATCAAAAGATAGTAGTATTGCTGAAAAATCATTTGCCTATATGGTTACTAACGCAATGAAAGCCAAAACAAAATTTGGTATGGGTGTGGAGAAAAAGAAAAATGTTAAAAAGAACAAGATAAATGATAAAAAACTGTTTAGAACATCAATTAGAGCTGCAACAAAAATACTAAAGAAGGAAAAACCATTAAATATTAACTCAGCAATTAAAATTGCCCGAAAAACTATCAACAAATCATTAAAAGGAAGAAAATCTCAAATTATTGTACCACATGTAATACGTGTACCAAAAATTGGTGGGTTTTTGCCTCTAATACCGATTTTAACTGCTCTGGGTGCAATTGGTAGTCTAACAACTGGAGGTGCTGCTATAGCTAAAGCTGTTAATGCAACAAAGAATGCAAAAAATCAACTTGATGAAGCAATTAGACATAATAGAGCGATGGAATCTATAGCAGTTGGAAAGGGACTTTACTTAAAACCATATAAAAAGGGTTATGGTTTAGTTTACAAAGAGGAATCAAAAAACTCTTAGAGATGCTACGAACAGACCACTATCTGATGTGGACATAAACCGTTTCTCTATAAATATTCCATATTTTAGAGGAGTTTTCATGTTGAATACTCTACCAAAACGAACAAAGAAAATATAATGTGGAATAATCAATTTAGACGTATCAACAGGACCTGGTACACATTGGGTAGCATATTATAAAAACAACAATGAAAAAGAATATTTCGACAGCTTTGGAAACTTACAACCTCCTTCGGAAGTAGTCAAATATCTTGGTAGAAATATAAAATACAACTATAATCAACATCAGAATTTCAATACATTTACCTGTGGTCATTTATGTCTTAAATTTCTTTATGAAATAACTGAAAATATTAAATAAAAAAGCACAAATATTTATATTTTACAAAACTCTTTCATGTATTTTTATTTATAATTTAAAATACAAAATTATTATATATTATTGCCAAATTGGAAATTGGGAATTTTGAATTAGAAATTCACTCAGCTCGCTTTCAACAATTAAGCTTTGTTCACCTTCTCTACTTAAGCAATATGATCCGCTCGAGAGTTCTTTAATTTCAGCATCGGTTAAAGCATTATATCGCTTTGGGAGGAACATTATGTGGTTTTCCATTTCAACTTTTAGTGTTGGCCTATATTTTGTTGTTACTCTTGACACTTTTCGAATGGTGTATTTAGTTGATGTCTCAAGCTCCTTTATGTGGATTAAGGTTTTATTTTTTAGTGAATTAAATTTTGATGTTAGATTTGTTGTAGACTCCATTTTTGTTTTATTTATTTATTTTTTTTTATTTACTTCTCCGCACTTTGAATGTTTAACTGAAAATTATCTTGAAAGTAGCGATGACGACTTCAAGAAGGCTAATCGAAAATATGGTGAAATAGTGAATAAGTGGAGGGGTAGTGATAGACAGAAAGAGACAGTTATAGAGAGAAAAGGGGTAGAGAGAGATAGAGTGCTAAAAAAGAGGTATGGAATATAGATGATGGTATAGATATTTTAAAGATCAAGAGATACTACTTTAAAAATTTAAAAGAGGAAATTAGTCTTAAAGGAACCTTCAAACAATCATCATTCATTAACTTATAAGCAAATAAAATGAGTCAAATCAGACGTACTCTAAACCAATTTATAAGAGATTTTGAAAGCTCCAGGCTTTTTGATCATTGGGAGATGATCAAATTTTTTCAAAATATGCTGGATGAGAACGAAGAATATGGTATCATGGAAGATGAAGATAACACAGAAGGCCACTTCAGAAGCTGTCCTTGGTATAATCCTGAGTGTGAGGAAGGACCAGATACTTGCAGATGTACAATATATTTTTTGCGTAAAAGTATATTAGAAAATTTAATAATTGGATATTATGAAATGTTTCCATCATTATAATAAAAATAAATAAAATTAAATTAAAATGTATTATTAATATAAATAAAATTAAACTAAATTTATCCTTGTTTTGTGTTATTTTTTAAAGGAAAGTTAGGATTCTTCTATTCGAATATAAAATAACAGAAACTTGTATGTAGTGAAAAATATAAGGACTTATCCGATTGTCTAAACTGTTTCTCTTTTAATGGAATTTCATAATATTGTGAAATTCAATTTGTCTTGTGCATAACCTCTCAAAGAAAACAAGACTGTACATGTTTAAGCATCATGAAAACAAGACTATGCATGTCTAAGCATCATGAAAACAAGACTGTGCATGTCTAAGCGATACGAAAACAAGACTGTACATGTTTAAGCGACATGAAAACAAGAATTTGCAAATAAGCAAAAACAAAAATTTTTTTGATCTAGCGAAGTAAAGCTAATAAAGAAATAAAAACCATTCACATAATTAATTCTTTTTCCAATATTTTATTTAAAATTTTTTTTTAAAAATTCATAGACATATTTAACTAATGTATGTAGATACCCAGAAAAAAATTAGACAAAAATACTCTATTCCAAGTAGTAAAATCTGAAAAAAGGAGTGGCACATTAGAAGAAAAAAATAAATAAATATATAGACTGACTGACCAACTAATACGTACACTCTGTCCGATGGGAACACAAAACATACTTAAACATTTCAGAAATATATACACAATACGCTGAACTTTAATAAAATTAAAAAAAAATCATATATGACAACAAATAAAAGTGAAAGGTGCTCACCCTTCATAAAAAAACATATATGTACCTTATTAATGTAAAAATATTATCAGTATAAAGCAACAGAAATTTCGTCAAACAAAGTCATCTTGTATCCTAGAGGAATCCTCGAAAGGGTATACCTAAAGTCTCTGAAAACCACTTCGTTTTCTGATGATCGCTTTTCAACAAGAAAATAAGTTTGTTCATTATGACTAATTTAAAAGTACATTTAAATTCAGTCTCATATCCGATCTTAACTGCATCAGAATTTAAGAAAAAAGCTCCTTTTATTCTATTGAATAAAATTTTAATTTAAAACAGTAAGCAAAGATATCAGCTTCAACTTCAAATGATTTCATCACACAAAAGAAAAACTAGTGATTGTTTTCAACAATTATGAAAATAATAATTTCAATATAAAGCTCCCTTTTGATTTTAAATGTTTATCAATAAAAATAAAACAAGAAGTAAGTTGACTACCAAAGAAAAAAAAAACTATCAGTATATAAGCTGGAGTGCTGGATCAGTTTCATTTAAAAATGTTTATACATTTTCATAAAGCAAAGCAAGATTTCAAAAATAAATGTAGAAAGTGAAGAAAAAAGGCTATAGTTAGAAAAAATTGTGTACCCCAAAAATTTCTAACGTTGACTTACTAACGTTGCATCAACTTTAAAAAAATTTAAATTAAATATAACAAATATTTCTATTATAGTTACTATTACTATAGAGTATGTATCTTTAGGAATTCAGTTTTACTTAAAACAGAAAATCCTCACAAACTTTTAAGTAAACGCAGATACAAATTAAAACGTTTTAATTTCCAAATAAAAAAAAACTGAATATATCGCATCTATACACAGACGAATATTTACAACAACAACACCAACAACAAGAAGAACAAAAGACATCAATGACAAAAAAAAAATGTATTCAAAGATTGAAATAAACAAAATCTGTAATATAAACAAATTTCATATAGGCAGACTTTAACGCGAGACAAATTTAAGTATGAGAAAATATAAAACAAGCGTAAGTATAAAAACATAATAAGATTAGGGAAGTCCAGACATATGATATTATTTTATAGTACCAAATGTCGATACTGAAAACAATTTATTTCTATCTACATATAAATATTAGCGCAAATACACACACACACATAGCAGAATTCATATAAGAAATATCCAAGAAAATTTCAACAACACCCCACCTTTTGCAAATCATGACGAGCCTTAAATTCTCCCTCAGATATACATACACAAATTCCCATGATCATACATACATACATATACAATATATAAGATTAATCTCAACAACACAACACTCTCACCTACCCTAAATTATGAATAGTCTTAAACTGCTACAGACATATATACATAGATTCTCCCGGCTACATAATACAAGAACACCTCGTCCCTAATAAATCCCAATCATCTTAAATTCTTACAGAAACAGATACATACATACACATAACCAATTTACCTCAACAAGATCCTCAAATCACGATCAGCCTTAAACTACTATAGACAGACGCATTCGCAAATTCCCATGGCTACATATTACGTCAACAACCCTGCCCACCCAAACCATGGTCAGCCTTAAGCTCCTACAGAAATACATATGTACATTGAAATTAATACAAACAACACAGACACACACACACGCGCACACACATACACACACACACACACACACATACACACGCAATCGATCTACCTCAACTACACCCCGCCCCTTCCAATCAAACCCTCACCTAAATTCTCACAGACAGACAGACACATCCACAAATTCCTATGGTTACATAATACGGCAACAACGCCACGTCCAAATTCTCACAGTCTATCAACACGAACATTAGCATTAGAAAAAATAACTTTCACGTTTTCCCGTCGTCATTAGGAAAAATCATTTTCCCGTCCGCATTTGAAAAAATTATATTCATGTTTTGCCGTCGGCATTTGAAAAAAATAATAATCATGTATTGCCGTCGGCATATACACTCATATGAAACCTCAAAAAAAAAAAATTACCCGTTATCACAATTAATGTAACCCAAAAAAATCACCCGTTCACACAAAGTTAATGTAAACAAAAAACTCCTAATGTAAACAAAAAAAACTCCTAATGTAAACAAAAAACATCAAAGCGCCGCCGAAAACACAAATTTCCAAGAATTTTAAAATTTCAGCAACAATTTAACAATTTCAGCCACAATTTAACAATTTCAGCCCACAATTTAACAATTTCGGCAACAATTTAACAATTTCAGCCACAATTTAACAATTTTAATCGGTGCCAGAACCGCCAGTTCCCTACTACTGCCGTCGGCATTAAGAAAAATATAATCATGTACTGCCGTCGGTATTTGAAAAAATCATTTTCATGATTTTCCTGTTGGTATTAGGAAAAATCATTTTCACAATTTCCCCGTTGGTATATATACTTATAAAATCTTAATCTTATGAAACCCTTTAATCCACCCCAACAAAAAAATCACCAGTTCACATTAAATTAATGTAAACAAAAACTCCTAATTTTTAGTTAATTTTAATTATTATTCGAACTCCATTTGTTTCTATATTTGTGATTTGAACGGGCTAAAGTTTGTATCGCTTTTTAAGCCAAATTACATGTGATAATTATTAATGAACAAATAACACCAAAGTCTGTTGTAAATATTCTGACTAACAACACATAGTTGAACGGAACAGCCAGCCGTTTTCGAAGGCCACTAAACCTTCATCATCAGCGTTCTTTTGTGTTTGGTCCACTGTGTGTGGTGTCAGTTGATGTAGATTTCTGCTTTATATACTTAGCATTTGATTGCAAATGGAATATGTGAATTGTTTTGATTCATCGTATTTCAATTTGCTGAAAGCTTTTTTGTATTGTAAGCTCAATTTTACCATCACTATATTTACAACAGTCTTACCATTGTCGTTTTGTTCTTTTTACTAATTATACACATGTTACTTAATTTGCTTATTTTTTGTTCTACTTAAGACAAACTTTTTTGGTTTGTTACTATTAAGTATATTTTTATTTAATTTTTGCCACAGGCCCATGGCTATTAATTTTTAGTTAATTTTAATTATTATTCGAAATCCATTTGTTTCTATATTTGTGATTTGAACGGGCTAAGGTTCGTATCGCTTTTTAAGCTAAATTACATGTGATAATTATTAATGAACAAATAATGTAATGTAAACAAAAAACATCAAAGCGCCGCCGAAAACACAAATTTTCAAGAATTTTAAAATTTTAATTACCCAAATTTAACAATTTCAGCCACAATTTAACAATTTTAATTATCCCAGAATTGGCAGTTCACAACTACTCTCAAAGAATTTAAGTTTTTAATAAGTATAAGTTGTAAATGTGACACAAAATATAAGACTTTGTGCAAAACAAATCTTTTAAACAAGTTTTAATGCCTCGCTTTTGTACCAAAAATGAGCTAAAACTTAAAATGCATTTTAAATCTATTATAACTACTTCTCTAACTGGTCGATTTTAAAGTTTTATATCTTAAACTTAAAGCCTATAGTCTCACATAGTAAACAAAAAAAAAACGCAATACAAAATTCTATCTAATCCAGTCACCGTTCACTTTTCTTGTAGACTTGCAAGCTGACATTCGACTTATCAAAGTATCATGCTTAAATCGAAAAACTTTATTGAATGCGAATGAGAAAATAAGAATCACTGGAATATCAACACTTGCCGTATCAACCACTGGAACAATTTGCACACAATTATGAATATCAGGTCTTTTAATTTCACAAATTTTTCATGTAGTGAACAACGATTTTAACATTCCTTTAAACGGCATTTTTCATTTTCTAAAGAAAAACAAATGTAACATAGACTATGAAAACATATCCGGTTCTATTCGAAATGCAGGCTTTGAAATACCTATACGATAGGGATTGCCGTTCAGTTTTAACCGAATCCGAAACCGACAAAAAAGCGTCGTTTATTAAGTTTTACTTTAACATTTTTATATTGTTTAAAAATACAAAATATAGTTTACATTGAAGACTTTAATACATTACTAAGCATTCTATAACAATGAAAGGTAAAAAATTTTAAAATTTTAAAAAAATTATAACAATTCTTTGCAGGAAGCATTGTAATCTGTTCTCAAAAAGCTCTAGCGGATGTAAAGCAAAAAGACGATAATTTTAACGTTATTTGACAAGGATTTGTACTTTATAAAAAATGAACAACGAAACAACCAACATATTATTGCTTCACAAGGCAGTAACACAATAAAGCCCTATTCAACTGAAAGCGAAAGAGTGTTTCTGTCGCTGGTAACTTCTGCACAAAAATAAGATTTCGTTTAAACGACTCTACATTGAACGATTTAACGAAATATAAATTTTTTTATTCTTAAGCCTTTTATACACATACACACTAAATGTTCCTTTTCTAATGTAAGTAAGTACCTGAATTGAATAAAAACAGAGAAACTTCATCACCCCTATAATAAAAAATTTTTCCCTCGAAAAATTTTTCCCAGAAATAGTTTCCCTTTTTTGGTTCCCCTTATCATGAATAATCTGCCTAGTCGTGGTTGGCGCATTTCAAATACGACTACGACTGTTTTGTAATAGATTAAAGGAAAACTGTTGAAGTCTTCTTTAATCTATTATCAAACAGTCGTATTCGTATTTGAAATACGCCAACCACTATGAGGCAGAATATTTTTCACGTGAATTTTTTCACATTTCCCTTGCTTTTGTTCACTTCATTTTTCATGGCGAACTGTATTATTACATCGAATAATTTCGATATTTTTCTTCTTATCATATATTAAAAGTTAAAATTAGTTATATTTAGTAAGTAAAGCTTACGATTGTTAACAATAATTCCCTACAACACATTTTTTCATAGAGTATGAATCGCTTTGGTTCACAGACAATAAATTCCACCACCACGGTGGTATACTTAATGAAAAAATAGCTAAATCTACAGAAGCGCCTCCATGAGTACAACTATAAAGTTAAACATATTTCATTTATAACCTAAAATTTGTATGATTTTTTTATTAAACTTAAATTTTTCCAATTTTTAAGCTTAACAAAAATAGCAGGGAAAAAATTTCACGGGACATGAAATTTCACGTGAAGAAAAATTGTATTTGTTTTTCACGATAGGGATGATTATTTTTAAAACATCATATATCTTCCCAGCAGACATACATATTGTTACGAAAATAACCGTCGACAAGGTTAAGCAGCATTACACAAAAATATTCCAACAGGGTTATTGTAAGTGTTACGCGAAAATACTCCTACAGGGTCATTGAAAAGAAACATCTAGAATAGAGCAAAGAACTAAATAAACATGCGTAGCACATACACACGTGAATAAACGTAAACAAGCAAAAACAACAACAAAAAGCGTCTGCTTATTAAGAAGATTCAGACATGTACATACATACATATGTATATATGTACATGCCAATTCAAACGAAAAGCAAAAGGTAAACAACCGCCACGCATTGCTTAGTTAATGATGTACACACGTATGCATTTACACATGTATGTACATAGTTACCACACAAACTTAATTGGGCACTTTATAAACAACATTTAAGATGATAATGATCGTCTAGACATTGCGTGAAACTTCTAGTGGTATGTGTGCGAAATATAAAAAGGGGTGACGCATCCAATGAGTCAGTTATAGTTGTGTTGTGAACGAGTTGCAGTTGTGAGTCAGTTGCGAACATGTTGTGAACAAGTCAGTCAGTTGCGAGTGAACAAGTCAGTTTATAATTAAGTTGTGAGTTAATAATATTCTGCAATACAGTAGTGAGTTGATAGTTAAGAGCAGTCTGTGCTTTACAACACGTGAGTTGGGAAAAGGAGAAACTATAGGACAGTCTATAGTGACAGCAAAGTCTGTCGTGGAATTGAGATTATTGTGGAGTCTATCGTGTCGACTGGAGTAAAGGGAACAGCGCAGTGAAGAAACGTGTGTAAGAGTGTAAGTAAAGTCAGTTATTCTTTATTGGTGTATCGACTGTGAGTGTCGGTAGAGTGAGTGTCGTGTGTGACGAGCAGCAGACAAAGAGGTATGTATTGGTGTATCAACTGTGAGTGACGGCAGAGTGAGTCTCATAAGTGACGAGCAGCAGACAAAGAGGTGTCACGTGAATACTTGCGCAGCCAGCTAAGAAACGTGCGTAAACTACAGCGAGGAAGGCGTAGTGGTAACCAGTTGTGAATATTTGTGTGTAATTCAGTAGTTTAAGTTGTATTAGTTTATATAAGCTCTTGATTAATTTAGTTTAAGTGTATTTGTAAATAAAACTTGTATCATTCTTAACCCTAATTACTACACTCGGCTCTTTTATTTATTTGCAAATCTTCGGGTCCATGGAAAAGCGTTTTTAAAGAGAGAAAAACGTAACAATATTTATAGACATGCATATTTTTAAAACCGAAACCGAACCCGACCGGTTTTAATAACTTAAAACCGGAAACCACGGGTTTTTAATTTCCACGGTTTTTGGCAAATCCTACTTTACGATAAGGCACAGGTAATTATTCAGATATAATACCACCCAGATGTGAGGTCTATAGAACTATTAGGTTATGTAATATGAAGGACTCACAAGAGATTTCTAGTCGAATATTTGTTGGGAAAGGTATAATCGACTCTGAAAATCCCGTTTTGCGTGTTATCAATACAAAAAATTAATTAAAATGTATAAAATATTAAAGGATCCACGTCAAAAGTTGCACTGTTGGAGAGAAGCAAAATTGCAAAATTTTCAAAATATATAACAACAACCACATAGAAAATTATTTTGCACAAATAATGCGAAATTGTCAGGTTCTGAGTAAGTGCAAGATTATCAAAGTAAATTTTGCAAAGTTGTGCAACTTTTTATGGCAATGCCAATCCAAAAAAATTGACAAAAAGTACTCATAAAATCAACCATACACAAAATTACAACGCAGAAATGCCTTAATGTTTTTATTTCAAATGAAAAAACAAGTGGTTCAAGATATTTTCGATACAAATAAATTAATTAAAAAGCTATAAAATTTAAATATTTTAAAAAATTCTTACCTAGAAATTATAAAGAAATCTTCAAATTCGATTTTAATTTAACATAATTTAAACTAACATAACATAAACTTTATTAAAACTTAACAGTGGACGATACAAAATTCATCGCTTTAGTGGAAAACTGCGACTCTTCTGGTCAGAAATAGCTGATTAGTTACTGCAGAATAAGTAAGTACTCAAATTTAGAAGCAGAACGGCACAGCACAGAACACCAACAGAAAGTAAGGACTAATGAAGCCTTAAATGTTAGTAAACAAACCAACATCATTTTACTGCGTTCTTAACTATTGAGTATTCATTGTTCTTGTTTCATAGTTATTCATCTGTATGAAATAGAAAAGAAACGAATAAAAAATTACAGCGAAAGTTTCATAAACACCATTATTTAGTTTCATGCAGATGTCTAGTACCTATGTTATTAATTATAATTAATAAATTAATTAAATTTCCAGCTTTTACGAAATAAAGAAAAAAATATATGTGATATATTAACTACAAATAGCATAAAAATTCTCTGGGCTGGTCCATACAACATTTTTTTGACGTAATAATTGTACTAAATAACCTGAAAATGTAATATAAAAAACAATTTTTTTTGATGGCTTTCGAAAAGAAAAATTTCAAGAATTCTCTTAAACTAGCGGTGCTAGAAAATAAATAAACCTATTTTTGTAATCAGCGAACAAAATTACATAAGAATTAGTTATATTTGGTAAAAAAAAAAATTATAATCAAAAAATTTTAAAAGGACTAAACTAAAAACACACGATTTTTAACATCCTTGCAGTAATAGTCAGATACCCTGATATACTCATCAATGTGAATTTATTTAAATTAAAGGGATTTTTGTGTAGATAAACAATCCAGAAAGTATTTTTAAGTTTGGAGTACCATTCGTAATATATTAACGGTATAATACAAAAAGAGATGCAAATTATGCAAATTCTAAATGACACTATATCTTCAAAAATAGAGAAAAACTAATGACGCCATCGTAATCAGGAGACAAAAATACATAAGGATCAGTCATTTTTATTTAAACATCACAAAAAAACTTCTATTTTGTTGTGAAATGTTATTTAATAGAATCAATATTTGTTCTTTTGTATTTAGCTGTCAACCTTTTCCAATGCACAACTTTTAAATATAAGTGTCCCCATGATACAATAATATAAAGGTACAACCACATTTGACGTATAAAATTAATTCTGACTTTTGTCCCAATTATTTGATTGCTGTTTTTTTGTAAACAGAGAGGAAAGCGTTGCTACACACATGTAATGGCAACTTTTATTTAGGAATGCTTTTTGAAATGTGTAATTTGAGTTTAGAAATTGTAGTTAAACACATATTTTTTAATGCTAACTGAACATGAGAATAACGAAATCTGTGTGTATTTAGACATACAAAAGCAAATACTTCATTAATTATTTAATTCAATAGATAACAAAAAGAAAGCCTTACGGTTTCGATACAACTTCGTTCTTAAAAACATCGAGACAAAGAAACGCCGTAAATAGAAGCTATACATCCATGTTTTATTAGCAGAATTTACGGTTGTTTCATACATACATATAATACACATTCGCATATACTTCATGTGCAAATTTATTGCTGGTTTACATCAAGCGCAACAAACATACTGCGACATTTGCATTTGAGGTAAACACCTTTCAAAGCTCTTAAATTTGTTCTTGTTTCTTTGCAAAGTAACAATAAGCATTGTTGTCACCGAGATCTGGTTGGCTGTTGTGCTCTCGTCGGTGTGAAAGTACAAAAAGCTATTTATAAAAGTTTGCACATTGTGCATATGGCTTGGGCGTAGCTGAATAAGAGTTAATGCTTTGTTGATATATACAACAAATACTGTTCTTCGTTTTTGTTTGCTAAGGATATGGCCTTTTATTGGAGTAGGAACATTTAATTATCACATTTCTCCTTAGAATAAACTAATAATGTCCTTAAGAATGCTACAACCCGTTAACAATTTCATCCGAATAATGTAAGGCAGCTACGTCCAAACACACATACTCTAATATATGTATTACAGATAAACAGCTTTGTTATTGTTTCTTTGCAAAGACCAAAGATATCGCCGAGATCTGGAGGATAATCGCAGCACTCGTTATCGAATTACGAAATATTTATAAATTCTATTGAAATATTTCGTAATTAGATTCGATAACGATTGCCGCGATTTGCCCACTGCTTGGATGTTGTGCTCTCGTCAGTGTGAAAACACAAAAGGTCTTTTGTAAAACTTTACACATAGTGCGTATAGCTTGGACGTAGTTGATGTAAGGTAATACACCAGAAAGTATAGAGACAAAGTTCCGCCTTGATTCAGTTGGAAATTTCCTTCCAGTAATATCTTGCTTGCTGCCGTTATTGGTGCTGCTGTAACTTATTTTCTGTTTATTTTTTTTATAAATTTATGAAATAATTAAAATATTTTCCATTATTTTTAATTTAATAAACAAGAACGTCAAAAAATTAATAAAAAACTCGAATTTCATAAATTAATAAGGTAGCATTAATTTTGGTAGTAAAAAATAATCGGGACAAACGTCAGAAGGTTAATATGGCGACGAAAAGAGAGAATGGTTTTACCTTTATATTATTGTATTATGAGTGTCCCTGTTCACTTATCGCAAGCAAAAATAATACATTCGTTCCGCTGCATATGTGGTAGAGCCGCTCACGTAAAAAAAACATCGATGTTTTTTCTCATTCGATTCAGTATTAATTGACATCGATGTTATTCGATATATCGATTTAAAAAACATCGATGTTTACGATGCATCGCATTGATTAATTGGAACCAAGAAAATTTATTAAATAAATAAAAGTCGATTTTAAAATTTCATAAGGATTAAGAAAAGCATGTGTGCAAAGCACGGTATGTATGTATTTCTTTTTTAAAAGGCCAGTTCTACAGCTTTTCAAATCGGACCAAATGTCAGTTGTCAAAGTAATATTTTCCATTGTGTGTAATTTAGTTTTCAATGTTCCTGATAAAGCGTCATATTTTTTATCAACCCAACGAGTCACAGTAGCTCTACTTGGAGCTTTAAAATGCGGTGATAAGTTTCACAAGGTGTCTAAAACCTTTTGTAACAGTAATTTTAAGCCAAATATATTATTGATTTTTACATCAATTATGGAAAAAAGAACTTACATTGCTAATTATTACCAAACAATACCAAGAAATTTTTAAAATTTTTTTTCACAATAAAAATATATATTTGGATGCTGTAAAATAACGCTGTTGCTTCGATGATGCTTTGTAAATTGACAAAAAAAAAATACCTTTAGTATTGTATTACATCCAGCTATTTTAAAACAATTTTAGAATTTAAAAAACTTTTTAAAGTCATTCTTGAAAGGGTTTTTTTTTCAATACATTAAATGAGTTGCAAGCAATACAAAAAGTGGTCTTTTCGATACATCGAATAAAAACATCAATGTATCGATTAACATCGTATGATACGATACATAGCCATTTATTCGATGTATCACAACCAAAACATCGATGTTTACGATGCATCGATTAACATCGAGCAGCTCTATTATGTGGTAATGCACGTGGTAATCAATGTGTAGTTATTGTGTTTGATCAAATTACCCTCTCGTTTCTATGGGAATGCATTGCCTTGCTTTGAAAAATAATTGCGAAAGGCGTCGTTGACGTCATATCAAGACGACAGTAAACATTGTCACCTGTCTACTCTTTGTCGTCTTGATGTGACGATGATGACGCCATTCACAATAAGGGGGAATATATTATTTCTCCCATTATTTATGTAATCAATGACTACTTTTCCCATTGGGAGCGTTCTATCGATTATAAATTGAAAACAAGAATAAAATTTCTTATTTTATTGTTGTTTTCAATACATATTTTCTGTCGACATCATTAAACAGGTCGTTAAGGTACTACTCGTATATAACGTGGAATTTTTTTTAGAAAATTTCTACTTACAGTGGCTCACAGCTAATTTTATGCAGTGCGTTTTTTATGTTTTAAAGCTTTATAAATGCAACAATAACGGGAACTTAAGAAAAAAAATTATATAATTAAAAAGCAAAAATGCTACAGTTTAATAAACAAAATTCATTTATTACAAAAATGTACATTTCAATATATTAAAACTAAAAAAACTAAAAATACTCCTTATTTTATCTCACAGCTTATTTTATGCATATGCATACTATGGTTTTGCTCAACTCGAAATTAAAACTGACAAATCCAAAATTTAATATTTAGCGTGATAGCCCTTATTGTCAATAACAGATTTAATGCGGTTTGGCATAGATGCGACCAGTTTTTTTGTCACACTTGGGGAAATATTCGCCCACTCCGTCAGTAGCGCTTCCTTAAGATCGTTTCAGTTAGAAATTTTGTGTTTTCTTATGTTGTTTTCTAAAATTGAAAACAAATTTTCTATAACATTAAGGTCTGGCGACTGTGGTGGCGGTGTCATCAAATGTGGGCAGTTATATATCAGCCAAGTTTGCACAATTCCAGATTTGTGCTTAGGATCATTATCTTGGTAAAAGCGGAAATCTGACTGCATTCCCAGTTTCTCTGCGCTCTCCAACAAGTTGTCCTTAAGAATTTGTAGATACTTAAATTTGTCCATGGTGGTTTCAATAAATGCTAGATTTCCAGTCCCAGCAGCCGACATACAGGCGCAAACTATGACAAACTATGCCTTTAGGTTTTCTTTGTTCAGCTCCGTATTAGGTTTCCGCCATACATACGACATGCCATCTGAGCCGGATATGTTGAATTTGGATTCATCAGCGAAGATGACCGAATTCCAAAATGCAGGTTCCTTGGAAAGATGTTCTTTGGCGAAATTAAGCCTGCACAGTTTATTATTCGGGTTTATAAACGGTTTTTTGCGTGCAACTCGGCCATGAAAATCATGCTGGCGCAGGACACGGCGAACAGTTTCGGCGCAACATTGTTTGCCCAGATCAGCTGCAACTTCAGAGGCCAGCTTTGTAGCTGATAGCTTTGGGTTTGCCTTTATTTTCCTCAAAATATATCGTTCGTCCTGCTCATTAAAAATTTTATTCGGTGCATTCCTACCTTTGTTATGAACTCGATTTTCATGGATGAAACGCTCAATGATTTTTTGGACTGTGGAAGCATTAATGTTAACCATTTCTGCTATTTTTCGCTGCGAGTGGTCATTTTTGAAATGGTTTCAAACCAATTCCCTTTGCTCTAAGGTTGTATTTTGTAAGTTGACAATCCATGTAACGAAACTAGACTAACAATTCAACAAAACACATTGGTAGAAGTAGAAATATGAAAAATAAACCAACAACAACGATGCATTGAAATACCGTTGCAGTAAAAATTTACTGCATAAAATAAGCTGTGAGATGAAAAAAGAGTACTTTTTTGTTTTCACATTTTTAAGAGTTACAAATATCTGTTTTTGCAAGAAATTGTTTTTGTTTGCTAAACAACAACGTTTTCTCTTTTATATAAAACCAAATTTTTTTACAAGTTCCCATTAGTTGTGTTTTTTTAAAGCTCTAAAGACAAAATCTTTCGCTGCATAAAATAAGCTGTGAGCCACTGTAGATCAGTGATGTCCACTATTACCAGAAAATTTTACCAAAAATCTGCAAAAATTAACTAAAAAATCTGAAAAATAATTTTACAAAATCGGCAAAAAAAATCTGCAATAATAAAAACACGTTAATTTTGGATTGTTTTTCATTTTGTTTTGGACTTAACATAAATTATCTTGCTATACAAAAACATATGCTCATATTACAAATTGCTTTATAAAAAATATATGGACAAGTTTTCTATATAAAACTTAAAACAATAGTGTGCAAAGTATCCACACATATCGTACACTAATATATATATATATATATATATATATATATATATATATATATATATATATATATATATATATATATAAATTGCAAAAGGCTGTCTATTATTATTGCTATATTTTTAATATGAAAATATTAAACTTCGGATAAAAAAATCTTTAAAAATATTTGAATAAAATGATAAATACCGAACTTTTATTAGTTTTGGGTCCTTACTATTAATAGTTGATCTCTTTAAAAAGTTTTGTACACAATTTATGAAATTAAAAAAAAATATTATCTATGTAGTTTGTTTAGTTTTTTAAGGTTTTATTTTTGTTTAACCCTGAACTGTAAAAGCCTGTTTTATTGTTAAATTTTTAACACAAAACAATAATATTATACTTTTTATGCAAAATTAATTCCATAAACATTTTAAACTTTAGAAAGAAATTATAAGCTTGGTGCGTTTTGAAATTTCTCTAGTGTTGAGATGATGCAGCAGGATTGCTGCCTATATTTGGTAGGGGTGACCGATTGTGCATCACAGTTTGTGGCAGTTGCAGAATGACATGTGCTGAGAGGATGCTAACCAACCCTAGTGCTTTTCTTCTGTTGCTCTAATCACCATATCGTTCATGGGATTAGCTAATTGTTGATTTGTTGCAGCATCATTTGTTGTGGTTGCTGCTGTGGCTGCACGGGCTTAGTTTTAGCATGACTATACATGCCAGGGAAAACGGCGGTCATACCAGCTTGTGTTGTAAATGATGGGATACCAACTGCAACTGCACTATCAGTTGTGGAATTTCGCTAATAAGAATTGAAGACACCGGGTATTTGGGGTAAACCCTTGTGGTGGTATTCGGCCATGTTGAACATAAAATTAAAACTTGTTTGATTCATGCGGTATTGTGCCATTTTTTGTTCTTAACGTTTTGATTAAGATTTAGCACCTGACGTTCTTAGTCTTGAATAAATGCAAAGCCAATTGTCTTTGATATTGCAGATATACTTGCTTCTTTTTGTGCACTGTTTCGAGCTTTTGTGTTTGTTTTTTGCAATAAAAAATACACTTCTAAACCATTAGTAGATTAGTAATGGGGACGATAGTCCTGTTTTGGGAATTCAAAACCGGGAAAAAATAAAAATGATGGCAACCCTGTTATAAATGGGGGGATTTTGGGGATTTTCATGCTGCTATTGTGTGTGTGTGTGTGCGTGTGTGTGTTTGTGTGTGAGTCTGATTCCTTGGTTATGTCTATGCATGTGTATGGGGGTGTTTGTATGTGTGTATGGGAGTGTGTGTGTGTGTTTGTGTATGTGTTTTTGTATTTACTTGTATGTTTGACGGTGTCCGATACTTTTGTTGTAGTGGCAAACAATCATTATACCCAGTAGGAAATGTCGATGGTGAAAATGTACTGAGTCGCTTTTGACTTGTCGCTTGTGCGACGTACATACAAATGTATGTATACTGACAAGTTATTGACAAGTCCACCACAAATACACCATATCTGTTTCCTCTTCTTCTTTTATACTGACGGATAGAAGAAAACTTATTATACCAAAATTGTTACTAGAATTTTAGTGTTGACACAAAGACACTTGCTCCCATTCTGACTGCAGGGTAGTTACAAGGGATCTGTATATTTGTGTGCATATAGTGATTGTTATTTGATAGACTTTCTGCAGCTGTTTTGAGCTATCGTTGGTATGCTTATGTAGGGTTATTGTGTATATATGTACGCATTTATGTTTGCGATCTGTGGGGAAATAATCTAATAGCTGCAGAGATTGGCAACCCTATGGTTGAATGGAAGTGAATGCGGAATGTATTTGGTAATGGATGTATATGTTGTTGTATTAATGTATGCGATCGTTTCTATTTTTGCTTTGAAAAATATCATTGCTTGTGTGAGTTACATCAACACTTTTTCATACATATTTATAAATGAATGTGTATAGGTTTTCTAAGCTATTGACGTTGATATTCTTATTGATATAAAATGTTGTGTTGGCATAGGTTTTATGTGTACAAGTGCAGTTCAGATATTAATTGTTTAGAATCCAATCAGGTTGATAAGTAGAGTTTTTGATAGGGGTAGTGATATTTTTATTTCAATATATTTTACTTTAATGTAACAATTATAGGAAATAGCTTTCGGAGAAATACAGCAAAAACTTATAGAAGCACCTATATTCACGTGTCCCCGATTTTTATCGTACCTTTGTATTGCAAACTGATGTTAGCGATTTTGGTATGGGTGTTGCTAGACTGTGGGAATTTCATCATATCTCGTAATACCAACAGAGAAATTAGATTTGACGACTACTACACGATTCTAATATGAATTGGGGGGGGGATGTATATATATATATATATATATGCGTGTGTGTGTGTGTGTGTGTGTGTGTGTGTGTGTGTGTGTGTGTGTGTGTGTGTGTGTGTGTGTGTGTGTGTGTGTGCAGTGTGTGTGTATATGAATTTCATCATATGTCATAATACCGTCAGATAAATTAGAATTGATAACTACAACGCGATTCTCATATAAAGTATATAAGAAGAAGAAATAATGTAGATTGTCATCAGTCTGCTCTGATATCTCAACAAGTGACAACCTATTTTCCCAACCAAACTTTCTAAGGTGTTTGAAATCCAAAAACTATAAAAGTGCTAAAACTAATTATTGTTTGCTAAACAAGTTTATAGTGCATAAAAAATAATTAAATAAATTGTTTATAACTGAAATAAATTGTTTATTAATAAAATAATTAAATAAATTGTTTATAAATATAATAATTAAATTAATTAATAAACGAATAAATAATTAAATAAAATGAATACTACAAGTTGTAGCATCTGCAATAAAGTCTTTCTGACTCAAACAAAACTAAATCAGCATATTGAAACGCTAACCAATCGAAGGCTATGGTTGGAACTAGTAAGCTAAATCTTCAAAACAAATATTGTGAGGATTGTGATGAGATGATCCCATCAAATGGTTATATGGCTCATGTCAGAACCACAAAACATAAAAACAGTTGTCAACAAGAACGGATTGGAGATTTTCTCACAAAAAGAGCAAGCAACTTCAATGGGAGGATCGAGACATATATTGTCCTAAACAAAAATGTGGGTGTCTTGTATCCGGAGGAGTTTCTGAAATCTGCCAAGAGCTCCATAGTGCAACAAATCAATGAACGTAGTAGGGTACATACTACATTTAAATTTAATATGGAGCTCACGTGTGATTATATGAAGATGGTGAATGATGAGATTAATGTTTCCCAACTTGTTCATATTTCGAAAATGATGATGGTTACTTTATCTGATGACATAGAGGATATGTATAAGAAACAAACCGAGGAGCTAAGAGCCAAAATGGAAGAATTTCAAGAGAGGGATAGCGGATGGACCTTGATTTCAATAAATTCCCTTGAAGTTAATATAAACAAGGCGTCCATAATAAGAGGATCGAGCTTTATCCCTCTTCCAAAAAATATTGCAATGAAACGTGCATGCATAAATGTCGAGAACTGTGATGTTTATTGCTTTAAATGGTGTCTTATTGCGGCTTTGAATGTAAACAGTGGTCTGAGTCCTAAACAACGGAAAAACTGTAGAAATTTCAATATTGCAAACATTTCTGATGAGAATATTAATATAGGACAAGTTGTATTAAATTTTAAAGACCTAGAGTTTCCACTCCCATTGAAGCAGATACAAAAATTTGAAAGTCAAAATTATGTGATCATCAATGTATTTGGTCACAATGGAACATCGCTTATAGGACCATACTACATAACAAAAGGAGAAAAACATCTTCATATTAATCTCTTATTGCTCCAGTCTAATGAAAACCTCCACTATGTACTCATCAAGGATATATCAAAGTAAGTTTCATTTGTGCATTTATGCAAAATTTGTTTTCATCTCTATTTAAACAGTTACTTCTTATTATTTTATTTACTCATATCGTATTGGTATTTTCTATATTTTCTTCAGACTCCTTCGTTCCAGCATAACTTCGCATGATCATCAGATCCTAATATGCAACACCTGCCTATATCATACACACGATGATTATATGTATAATCATCATAAAAACGTTTGCGGGCAAAAAATCATCAGAATGCCAGAAGATGGATCTATTATCAAGTTTACGAAGCACTACAAACAGTTAGATGTACCATTTGTAATCTACGCAGACTTTGAGTCCATTTTAGAAAAAGTCAATGATCCTGTAAGTAAAAGCACTACAAATGTACAGAAACACCATGCGTGTGCATTCGGGTATTTTATTAATTGTAGTGAGAAAATAATTTATATAGGAATTATTTAGGTGAAGATTCGGCAAATGTATTTATTAACAAAATAGTTGAAGATTGTACCGATATTTATCTAAATTATTTAATTAAAGTTAAGAAAATGTTCATAACCCCAATTGAAATAGCTCAATATAATAATGCAAAAAATTGTTATATATGTAAGAAAATATTAAATAACGATAAAGTTAGAGATCATTGTCATCTTACGGGCAATTATCGTGGGGCAGCTCATAGCGAATGTAATTTGAATTATAAAACACCTCAGTTTATACCGGTTATCCTGCATAATCTTTCTGCATATGATATACATCTATTTTTCAAAGAACTTTCTACTATAAAATACTCCACAATAAAAGTGATTCCCCAGAACACAGAGCGTTATATTTCTCTTTCAATTTTCATCAGATTAGATGAAAAATATGGATTCGAAATAAGATTTATAGACTCGTTTAGATATATGGCTTCGAGCTTAGATACGTTAGCGAAAAATCTTGATAGCAATGATTTCAATACTATTCGATCATGTTTCGTTGATGAAGATCATTTCAACCTGATTAGAAGAAAGGGTGTATTTCCGTACTCTTACATGGATTCCATGACTAAGTTTAATGAAACTAAGCTCCCTAGTAGAGACGAGTTCTTCAATATTCTAACGAATGAAGAATGTGATGTATTCGAGTATGAACATGCTCAAAAAATATGGAGGGTGTTTAACTGTAAAACCCTCCTTGACTATACTGAGCTCTACTTAAAGACAGATGTTCTACTTCTAGCCGATGTGTTTGAAAATTTTAGGAAAATTTGTAGAGATATATACGATTTGGACCCCTGCCACTATTATACAGCACCAGGCTTATCCTGGGATGCAATGTTGAAAACCACAGAAGTTTCACTGGAACAGTTCACTGATTCCGAAATGTATATGCTTATGCAAAACGGAATTAGAGGTGGACTAGTTCAATGCTCGCAAAGATATTCCAAAGCAAATAACAAATATTTGGAAGATTTTGATTCATCAAAGCCATCAGAATTTCTGGTATATTTAGACGCTAAAAATTTGTATGGTTGGGCGATGTCGGAATATCTTCCTTGCGGTGAATTTGAGTGGGTATATGATACTGATTTTGATGTTAAAAAAATTTCTGATACTGCAGAGTATGGGTACATTTTGGCAGTGGATATAGATTATCCGGATTCAGTGCATGATCTTCATAATGATTTGCCATTTTGTCCCCAAAATAAGACCGTGTGAGGATCCAAAATCAAAAAATTAGTTGCAGACTTACACTCAAAAACAAATTACACCATACACTATACAGTTTTAAAACAAGCCATTTCAAATGGCATCATTTTAAAACAAATCCATAGAATACTCAGATTTAAGCAATCCCCATGGCTTAAAAAATATATTGACTTAAACACATTTCATAGGACAAATGCTAAAAATAATTTTGAAAAAGATTTCTTCAAACTTTTAAACAATGCTGTTTACGGGAAGACAATGGAAAACATTGAAAAACGTAGGGACATTAGAATCACTTCATCTTGGGAAACAACAAATAGGAATCAATTAGGTCTCAGAGCATTAATTGCGAAACCAAATTCTAAGCAATTGACAAAATTTTCTGATGATATGTATGCGGTAGAGTTAGAAAAAATGGAATCACTATATGATAAACCCATATATGTTGGTTTTACAGTACTGGAGTTATCCAAGTGGAGAATGTATGACTTCCATTATGGCTTCATGAAGCCTAAATTTGGAGACAACATTTCTCTCAACTATATGGATACTGACTCATTTATTTATTCAATTAAAACTGATGATTTTTACGATGACATCCGTAATGACATTAGTTTGAATTTTGATACGTCAGAATATCCTATAGATAATCAATTTCGTTTGCCGCTACTAAATAAGAAGGTTTTAGGAATGATGAAAGATGAAAACCATGGGGATATAATGACAGAGTTTGTTGGTTTAAGAGCAAAAATGTATTCTCTGTCGACTCTTCGCTCGGAAGCTGTTAAAAAATCAAAAGGGATCAAAAAGTCTGTAATTAAAAAGTTGTCCATTAATGATTACAAAAGTTGCTTATTCGAATCCAAAATCATCTCGGATGAAATGTTTTTGTTTAGATCTAAAACACATCAACTATATACACAAAAACTGCATAAAATAGCACTTAGCTTTTCTGATGATAAAAGAAATATAATGAAAGATAAAATAAAAACGCGTGCTTGGGGACATTACATAGACCGAAATAATGATGCAATGGATGTAGAATAGAATGATTCCTACTAAATTGCATGTAAGATGTCAATGAAAATTTAATTTTGTACTAATTGTATTTATTTATTAATGTATTTCTTTAATTATTTATTAATTTATTTATTATTCACTTATTTGTTTATTAATTAATTTATGTATTTATTATTTATTTGTTTATTAATTTATTAATTAGTTTATTCCTTTATTTCTTTATTAATTTACTTATTTATTAATTTATTTATTGTTTATATATTTGTTTATAAATTTATCTATTAATTTTAGTATTTTATTCACACAAAAGTATGTAAAAATTTAATGCTTTAAAGCTTTTATCTTTTTACCTATACCTAAGTTACCTTTAAATAAAAATTAAATATTAGATTAATGATCTTTTTTCTTTTTATATCTGTATATTTTTATTTATAAATATAGTTAAATTTGTATTGGTACTAAGATTTTTAAGAAAAAATGTTAAATAAAATATGGAAAAAATAATAATATATATAAATGGTTTTTATTTCAACTTAAATTTACTTAATAGAAATTTTAACTACAAATGTCCACATCTTTATATTTTGTTTCTTTATGGGTTTTACTTAAAAAATTTTTTCTTTCATGCGAATTCTTGTTTTTTCTTTTCATATCGCTTAAACATGCACAGTCTTGTTATCTTTGAAAGGTTCTGCACAAAACAAATCGAATTTCACAATATTATGAAATTCCATTATATTTCATTAGGTATTTTCTTATCGACACCAACTGCTTTAACACCATCTCATTTACGTTTGCTAACAGCAAATAGTACAATAGGTGTCAGCTATTAGATCAGCTTATCAGCTATTAGATCAGCTTATTAGCACCTGGTCTGTTTTTCAGATCAGCTTTTCAGGAGCTGGTCTGGTTTTCAGATCAGCTTTTCAGGACCTGGTCTGGTTTTCAGATCAGCTTTTCAGGACCTGGTCTGGTTTTCAGATCAGCTTATCAGGACCTGGTCTGGTTTTCAGATCAGCTTTTCAGGACCTGGTCTGGTTTTCAGATCAGCTTATCAGGAGCTGGTCTGATTTTCAGGTCAGCTTATTAGGAGCTGGTCTGATTTTCAGGTCAGCTTATTAGGAGCTGGTCTGGTTTTCAGATCAGGTGAAATAACTTAAGTCTATCTTTTATTGGCAGTATTTTTTTTTTCTATAACGAAAATCGTTTAATTCAATATATTTGCTTATAATCAAAAATCCATATTTATCCTTCCAACACTCTACAAATTTTTTAAAACTTGTCAACATTCATATTACTGCCAACATGAACTTTATAAACATGCTTCATATTTCTCTCATCTTACTTAAACATTATAATTACATTTGCATTGTCTCTTATTAAATGCTTATAGCCATATTCATAAAAATTTTAAACAGCATTTCAAATGTTGTTTGAGCAAAATTCGCTAAAATTGTATTCATAATAGAATATTAGCTTAAAAACGTTTTTTAACTTGCGTAAATCAACAAATCTTATAAATTAAATGCACCCATACTTAAAATAATTTTGAGCTGACGTCGTTCTAGTTTTGCTTCTTGTTTATTTATATTTTTAACTTTGTCTGTATGTATGTATGTATGCATGTATTAAGAATTAGGCTTATGTTTGGCACAAGTAGAATGAGTCATCATTATTCTGTCGCCCCATACAAAAATATACACGTACACGTACATATGTATGTATATTATTCTGCTTTCCACATGCAACATCAGCAAATATCATAATTGAAATGTATTAAGCTTCATTACCAGAAAAAAATAAATGTATAATAACCCATTCTTTTAATTATGAAATTATGTAATTTCTTTAACTATTCATATTTGTAGTAGTATATAGATAATTTTAGTATAAATATATGTTTTTAAACCTCTTATAGTAGTAGGGAACTGGGCATCCGGCGTAGATTAAAATTTTTAAGTTTAATTACCCATAACCCCGACAAAGGACACCCAGAAATTATTACACAACCCAAATCAGGCAGACAGACAGACATAGACTTAATGTAAACAAAAACTTCTTATGTTACAAAAATAAGAGTGACTTATTGAACCACCCTCGTAGGTTTCAAATTTCACAAATTTCCAAGAATTTAACAATTTTCAAATTTTAATTACCCAAATTTAACAATTTCAGCAACAATTTAACAATTTTAATTGATCCAGGATGAACATTCCCTTACTACTATAAGAGGTTTAAAAACATATATTTATACTAAAATTATCTATATACTACTACAAATATGAATACTTAAAGAAATTACATAATTTTATAATTAAAAGAATGGGTTATTATACATTTATTTTTTTTCTGGTAATGAAGCTTAATACATTTCAATTATGATATTTGCTGATGTTGCATGTGGAAAGCAGAATAATATACATACATATGTACGTGTACGTGTATATTTTTGTATGGGGCGACAGAAGAATGATGACTCATTCTACTTGTGCCAAACAAAAGCATAATTCTTAATACATGCATACATACATACATACAGACAAAGTTAAAAATATAAATAAACAAGAAGCAAAACTAGAACGACGTCAGCTCAAAATTATTTTAAGTATGGGTGCATTTAATTTATAAGATTTGTTGATTTACGCTAGTTAAAAAACGTTTTTAAGCTAATATTCTATTATGAATACAATTTTAGCGAATTTTGCTCAAACAACATTTGAAATGCTGTTTAAAATTTTTATGAATATGGCTATAAGCATTTAATAAGAGACAATGCAAATGTAATTATAATGTTTAAGTAAGATGAGAGAAATATGAAGCATGTTTATAAAGTTCATGTTGGCAGTAATATGAATTTTGACAAGTTTTAAAAAATTTGTAGAGTGTTGGAAGGATAAATATGGATTTTTGATTATAAGCAAATATATTGAATTAAACGATTTTCGTTATAGAAAAAAAAATACTGCCAATAAAAGATAGACTTTAGTTATTTCACCTGATCTGAAAACCAGACCAGCTCCTAATAAGCTGACCTGAAAATCAGACCAGCTCCTAATAAGCTGACCTGAAAATCAGACCAGCTCCTGATAAGCTGATCTGAAAACCAGACCAGGTCCTGATAGCCTGATCTGAAAACCAGACCAGGTCCTGATAAGCTGATCTGAAAACCAGACCAGGTCCTGAAAAGCTGATCTGAAAACCAGACCAGGTCCTGAAAAGCTGATCTGAAAACCAGACCAGGTCCTGATAGCCTGATCTGAAAACCAGACCAGGTCCTGATAAGCTGATCTGAAAACCAGACCAGGTCCTGAAAAGCTGATCTGAAAACCAGACCAGGTCCTGAAAAGCTGATCTGAAAACCAGACCAGGTCCTGATAAGCTGATCTGAAAACCAGACCAGGTCCTGAAAAGCTGATCTGAAAACCAGACCAGGTCCTGAAAAGCTGATCTGAAAACCAGACCAGCTCCTGAAAAGCTGATCTGAAAAACAGACCAGGTGCTAATAAGCTGATCTAATAGCTGACACCTATTGTACTATTTGCTGTTAGCAAACGTAAATGAGATGGTGTTAAAGCAGTTGGTGTCGATAAGAAAATACCTAATGAAATATAATGGAATTTCATAATATTGTGAAATTCGATTTGTTTTGTGCAGAACCTTTCAAAGATAACAAGACTGTGCATGTTTAAGCGATATGAAAAGAAAAAACAAGAATTCGCATGAAAGAAAAAATTTTTTAAGTAAAACCCATAAAGAAACAAAATATAAAGATGTGGACATTTGTAGTTAAAATTTCTATTAAGTAAATTTAAGTTGAAATAAAAACCATTTATATATATTATTATTTTTTCCATATTTTATTTAACATTTTTTCTTAAAAATCTTAGTACCAATACAAATTTAACTATATTTATAAATAAAAATATACAGATATAAAAAGAAAAAAGATCATTAATCTAATATTTAATTTTTATTTAAAGGCAACTTAGGTATAGGTAAAAAGATAAACGCTTTAAAGCATTAAATTTTTACATACTTTTGTGTGAATAAAATACTAAAATTAATAGATAAATTTATAAACAAATATATAAACAATAAATAAATTAATAAATAAGTAAATTAATAAAGAAATAAAGAAATAAACCAATTAATAAATTAATAAACAAATAAATAATAAATACATAAATTAATTAATAAATAATTACAATTAGTACAAAATTAAATTTTCATTGACATCTTACATGCAATTTAGTAGGAATCATTCTATTCTACATCCATTGCATCATTATTTCGGTCTATGTAATGTCCCCAAGCACGCGTTTTTATTTTATCTTTCATTATATTTCTTTTATCATCAGAAAAGCTAAGTGCTATTTTATGCAGTTTTTGTGTATATAGTTGATGTGTTTTAGATCTAAACAAAAACATTTCATCCGAGATGATTTTGGATTCGAATAAGCAACTTTTGTAATCATTAATGGACAACTTTTTAATTACAGACTTTTTGATCCCTTTTGATTTTTTAACAGCTTCCGAGCGAAGAGTCGACAGAGAATACATTTTTGCTCTTAAACCAACAAACTCTGTCATTATATCCCCATGGTTTTCATCTTTCATCATTCCTAAAACCTTCTTATTTAGTAGCGGCAAACGAAATTGATTATCTATAGGATATTCTGACGTATCAAAATTCAAACTAATGTCATTACGGATGTCATCGTAAAAATCATCAGTTTTAATTGAATAAATAAATGAGTCAGTATCCATATAGTTGAGAGAAATGTTGTCTCCAAATTTAGGCTTCATGAAGCCATAATGGAAGTCATACATTCTCCACTTGGATAACTCCAGTACTGTAAAACCAACATATATGGGTTTATCATATAGTGATTCCATTTTTTCTAACTCTACCGCATACATATCATCAGAAAATTTTGTCAATTGCTTAGAATTTGGTTTCGCAATTAATGCTCTGAGACCTAATTGATTCCTATTTGTTGTTTCCCAAGATGAAGTGATTCTAATGTCCCTACGTTTTTCAATGTTTTCCATTGTCTTCCCGTAAACAGCATTGTTTAAAAGTTTGAAGAAATCTTTTTCAAAATTATTTTTAGCATTTGTCCTATGAAATGTGTTTAAGTCAATATATTTTTTAAGCCATGGGGATTGCTTAAATCTGAGTATTCTATGGATTTGTTTTAAAATGATGCCATTTGAAATGGCTTGTTTTAAAACTGTATAGTGTATGGTGTAATTTGTTTTTGAGTGTAAGTCTGCAACTAATTTTTTGATTTTGGATCCTCCCACGGTCTTATTTTGGGGACAAAATGGCAAATCATTATGAAGATCATGCACTGAATCCGGATAATCTATATCCACTGCCAAAATGTACCCATACTCTGCAGTATCAGAAATTTTTTTAACATCAAAATCAGTATCATATACCCACTCAAATTCACCGCAAGGAAGATATTCCGACATCGCCCAACCATACAAATTGTTAGCGTCTAAATATACCAGAAATTCTGATGGCTTTGATGAATCAAAATCTTCCAAATATTTGTTATTTGCTTTGGAATATCTTTGCGAGCATTGAACTAGTCCACCTCTAATTCCGTTTTGCATAAGCATATACATTTCGGAATCAGTGAACTGTTCCAGTGAAACTTCTGTGGTTTTCAACATTGCATCCCAGGATAAGCCTGGTGCTGTATAATAGTGGCAGGGGTCCAAATCGTATATATCTCTACAAATTTTCCTAAAATTTTCAAACACATCGGCTAGAAGTAGAACATCTGTCTTTAAGTAGAGCTCAGTATAGTCAAGGAGGGTTTTACAGTTAAACACCCTCCATATTTTTTGAGCATGTTCATACTCGAATACATCACATTCTTCATTCGTTAGAATATTGAAGAACTCGTCTCTACTAGGGAGCTTAGTTTCATTAAACTTAGTCATGGAATCCATGTAAGAGTACGGAAATACACCCTTTCTTCTAATCAGGTTGAAATGATCTTCATCAACGAAACATGATCGAATAGTATTGAAATCATTGCTATCAAGATTTTTCGCTAACGTATCTAAGCTCGAAGCCATATATCTAAACGAGTCTATAAATCTTATTTCGAATCCATATTTTTCATCTAATCTGATGAAAATTGAAAGAGAAATATAACGCTCTGTGTTCTGGGGAATCACTTTTATTGTGGAGTATTTTATAGTAGAAAGTTCTTTGAAAAATAGATGTATATCATATGCAGAAAGATTATGCAGGATAACCGGTATAAACTGAGGTGTTTTATAATTCAAATTACATTCGCTATGAGCTGCCCCACGATAATTGCCCGTAAGATGACAATGATCTCTAACTTTATCGTTATTTAATATTTTCTTACATATATAACAATTTTTTGCATTATTATATTGAGCTATTTCAATTGGGGTTATGAACATTTTCTTAACTTTAATTAAATAATTTAGATAAATATCGGTACAATCTTCAACTATTTTTTTAATAAATACATTTGCCGAATCTTCACCAAAATAATTCCTATATAAATTATTTTCTCTCTTAAAACTACAATTAATAAAATACCCGAATGCACACGCATGATGTTTCTGTACATTTGTAGTGCCTTTACTTACAGGATCATTGACTTTTTCTAAAATGGACTCGAAGTCTGCGTAGATTACAAATGGTACATCTAACTGTTTGTAGTGCTTCGTAAACTTGATAATAGATCCATCTTCTGGCATTCTGATGATTTTTTGCCCGCAAACGTTTTTATGATGATTATACATATAATCATCGTGTGTATGATATAGGCAGGTGTTGCATATTAGGATCTTATGATCATGCGAAGTTATGCTGGAACGAAGGAGTCTGAAGAAAATAAAAAAATACCAATACGATATGAGTAAATAAAATAATAAGAAGTAACTGTTTAAATAGAGATGAAAACAAATTTTACATAAATGCACAAATGAAACTTACTTTGATATATTCTTGATGAGTACATAGTGGAAGTTTTCATTAGACTGGAGCAATAAGAGATTAAAATGAAGATGTTTTTCTCCTTTTGTTATGTAGTATGGTCCTATAAGCGATGTTCCATTGTGACCAAACACATTGATGATCACATAATTTTGACTTTCAAATTTTTGTATCTGCTTCAATGGGAGTGGAAACTCTAGGTCTTTAAAATTTAATACAACTTGTCCTATATTAATATTCTCATCAGAAATGTTTGCAATATTGAAATTTCTACAGTTTTTCCGTTGTTTAGGACTCAGACCACTGTTTACATTCAAAGCCGCAATAAGACACCATTTAAAGCAATAAACATCACAGTTCTCGACATTTATGCATGCACGTTTCATTGCAATATTTTTTGGAAGAGGGATAAAGCTCGATCCTCTTATTATGGACGCCTTGTTTATATTAACTTCAAGGGAATTTATTGAAATCAAGGTCCATCCGCTATCCCTCTCTTGAAATTCTTCCATTTTGGCTCTTAGCTCCTCGGTTTGTTTCTTATACATATCCTCTATGTCATCAGATAAAGTAACCATCATCATTTTCGAAATATGAACAAGTTGGGAAACATTAATCTCATCATTCACCATCTTCATATAATCACACGTGAGCTCCATATTAAATTTAAATGTAGTATGTACCCTACTACGTTCATTGATTTGTTGTACTATGGAGCTCTTGGCAGATTTCAGAAACTCCTCCGGATACAAGACACCCACATTTTTGTTTAGGACAATATATGTCTCGATCCTCCCATTGAAGTTGCTTGCTCTTTTTGTGAGAAAATCTCCAATCCGTTCTTGTTGACAACTGTTTTTATGTTTTGTGGTTCTGACATGAGCCATATAACCATTTGATGGGATCATCTCATCACAATCCTCACAATATTTGTTTTGAAGATTTAGCTTACTAGTTCCAACCATAGCCTTCGATTGGTTAGCGTTTCAATATGCTGATTTAGTTTTGTTTGAGTCAGAAAGACTTTATTGCAGATGCTACAACTTGTAGTATTCATTTTATTTAATTATTTATTCGTTTATTAATTAATTTAATTATTATATTTATAAACAATTTATTTAATTATTTTATTAATAAACAATTTATTTCAGTTATAAACAATTTATTTAATTATTTTTTATGCACTATAAACTTGTTTAGCAAACAATAATTAGTTTTAGCACTTTTATAGTTTTTGGATTTCAAACACCTTAGAAAGTTTGGTTGGGAAAATAGGTTGTCACTTGTTGAGATATCAGAGCAGACTGATGACAATCTACATTATTTCTTCTTCTTATATACTTTATATGAGAATCGCGTTGTAGTTATCAATTCTAATTTATCTGACGGTATTATGACATATGATGAAATTCATATACACACACACTGCACACACACACACACACACTACATACACACACACACACACACACACACACACATACACACACACACACACACATATATATATATATATATATATATATATATATATATATATATATATACATCCCCCCCCAATTCATATGAGAATCGTGTAGTAGTCGTCAAATCTAATTTCTCTGTTGGTATTACGAGATATGATGAAATTCCCACAGTCTAGCAACACCCATACCAAAATCGCTAACATCAGTTTGCAATACAAAGGTACGATAAAAATCGGGGACACGTGAATATAGGTGCTTCTATAAGTTTTTGCTGTATTTCTCCGAAAGCTATTTCCTATAATTGTTACATTAAAGTAAAATATATTGAAATAAAAATATCACTACCCCTATCAAAAACTCTACTTATCAACCTGATTGGATTCTAAACAATTAATATCTGAACTGCACTTGTACACATAAAACCTATGCCAACACAACATTTTATATCAATAAGAATATCAACGTCAATAGCTTAGAAAACCTATACACATTCATTTATAAATATGTATGAAAAAGTGTTGATGTAACTCACACAAGCAATGATATTTTTCAAAGCAAAAATAGAAACGATCGCATACATTAATACAACAACATATACATCCATTACCAAATACATTCCGCATTCACTTCCATTCAACCATAGGGTTGCCAATCTCTGCAGCTATTAGATTATTTCCCCACAGATCGCAAACATAAATGCGTACATATATACACAATAACCCTACATAAGCATACCAACGATAGCTCAAAACAGCTGCAGAAAGTCTATCAAATAACAATCACTATATGCACACAAATATACAGATCCCTTGTAACTACCCTGCAGTCAGAATGGGAGCAAGTGTCGTTGTGCCAACACTAAAATTCTAGTAACAATTTTGGTATAATAAGTTTTCTTCTATCCGTCAGTATAAAAGAAGAAGAGGAAACAGATATGGTGTATTTGTGGTGGACTTGTCAATAACTTGTCAGTATACATACATTTGTATGTACGTCGCACAAGCGACAAGTCAAAAGCGACTCAGTACATTTTCACCATCGACATTTCCTACTGGGTATAATGATTGTTTGCCACTACAACAAAAGTATCGGACACCGTCAAACATACAAGTAAATACAAAAACACATACACAAACACACACACACACTCCCATACACACATACAAACACCCCCATACACATGCATAGACATAACCAAGGAATCAGACTCACACACAAACACACACACGCACACACACACACACAATAGCAGCATGAAAATCCCCAAAATCCCCCCATTTATAACAGGGTTGCCATCATTTTTATTTTTTCCCGGTTTTGAATTCCCAAAACAGGACTATCGTCCCCATTACTAATCTACTACCATTTAACTTTAATAGGTTTTTTATTTTCCAACTGAATTGATAAAATATTTCTTAACACAATAGATTGGTTTATTTGCATTTTTAATTACCAAGTCTTCATTGCAATAACTTTCAACGCCGTCATTTTATAAAACAGCGCGGCTAATTTGAAACATTTTTTAAGCAAAGTCTGGCAATACGGCCAGCTCAGAAAATATTTTTAATTCTTATATTTATAGCGTTTAGGTCTATATATAGAGAAATATATATATTACGGTTGCTAAATTGACATTGAGGAACCAATAAAAACAAAAATATATATTTGCAAAAAATGATGACATAGTAGCATGACAAAGTATACCAGAGGTACATAAGCACTATGATTACTGAATTAAAAGAATGCAAATGAGTTCAAAGTATGCTTCTTGCATACATATATACATATATATATATATATATATATACATATGTATAAATATATATATATATATATATATATATATATATATATATATATATATATATATATATATATATATATATATATATATATATACATACATATGTATAAATATAGTATATATATATATATATATATATATATATATATATATATACATATACATATGTGGACTAACCAGCTCTGCAAAATAATCTAGCAACGTTTCTTATGAATGGCAAGATGTCAATTATTCCCTCTTGACTTTTGAGAATAGACGACTTGCGCGACAACGCCCTTTTTTAATATTCCATTATTTTTAGATTATAGTTTTGTATTTTGTATATATTTTGAATTACTAAAAATATTATTATTATTAACAACAATTATTTGAAGGAAGAACTTATTTCTGTGATGCGTACATTGCAACAAAAACGTCTTCGCCAGCTTTTACACGAAATGCAACTTGGTGATAAACGCCCCAGTCAGTTGTATTACGAAATATTGCTGAAATGGGAAGGAATCTTAACGGAATCAATTTTGATTGATTTATGGGTTACTCGTCTACCACCACCTATACAGACCGCTGTAATTATGTGCGCTGGAACTTCAAAGGAAAAAACTAAAATTGCTGATTCTCTTTTTGAAAATATGGAATTTACCAATATTAATTGCGTAACCTCAGCCATAGTAGCGCCAAAATTTGAGCAATTCTGAGTAGTCGTCAGTAATTTACCAAACCAGGTACAGCGAATGTCAACGGATACGTAATTCTAATCGCCGTAACAACAATGGTGCGTCATCTCGTGAACCTTAACAAAATGCGCATGATGATGATTCTCAATTTGAGACATGCTCGTATCACCGTCGATTTGGGAGTCGAGGAACAAACTGCAGGCTCCCATGTCGATTTCAACGCACATCA
The DNA here is from genome assembly GCA_949987645.1 of Tachina grossa. NCBI lineage: Eukaryota > Metazoa > Arthropoda > Insecta > Diptera > Tachinidae > Tachina > Tachina grossa. The sequence goes on from OX465275.1 coordinate 104,535,634, forward strand.
AACCAACAATGATAGACTAAGCATTCAAGAAAAGACAACAACCACAAATTTTTTAATCGATACAAGCGCCCAAGTGTCATGTTACCTTCGAAATACTTAAAAAAAACCTACACCCAACAGAAATACATCTTTACACCACAAATGGTACAGCAATTAATGTATATGGAAAAGTTATTAGGGAAATTGATTTAGGTCTTCCACAGAAATTTATTTGGACGTTTTTGGTAGCTGACGTTTCATCACAAATTATAGGAGAAGATTTTCTAAAATATTATAACTTTCTTGTAGATGTAAAAGGTCGGAGGCTTATTGATGGCAAAACGCAAATCACATCTCGGAGACTATTTGCGATCACAAGTCACGAGCCATCGCCGCAACTTACCCATCAATCTGCACCTTTTAACGACATAATCAGTGAGTTTCCTAATGTTCTATGGCTGGCGCCACCAGGTGCAACAACAAACTCTAGAGTTATGCACCATATAGAAACTGTTGGCCCGCCATGTTCAGCAACAGTACGTCGACTTACGCCTGAGAAACTAAAAGCTGCCAGAAAGGAGTTTGATATCCTGTTACAAGTGGGCATATGTCGCCCATCAAAGTCAAACTGGTCTAGCCCTCTCCACATGGTAAGAAAGCCTGACGGCTCATGACGCCCATGTGAAGATTACAGATCACTAAATGGAATAACAACGCCGGATAGGTATCCATTGCCTTTTCTTCGTGATTTTTCTAGAATTTTACATGGTAAGACCATTTTTACGAAAATAGATCTTCAAAAGGCGTTTCACCAAGTGCCTGTTAATCCAGAAGATATACCGAAGACGGTAATTACAACACCATTTGGCCTCTTTGAATTTACGTGCATGACCTTCGGCTTAAGAAACGCAGCCCAGACGCTTCAGCGCCTGATCCATGAAGTTTTGCATGGCCTTAATTTCGTTTTTTCGTATATGGATGACATATGTCTAGCGTCGGAAAATGTACATCAACATAGGCCGCATCTCATCAATCTTTCAATAAATATGTAAAAATGCGTTTTTGGTAAACCAAAAATAGAATTTCTTGGCCATCAGGTGGGACCGAGTGGTTTTTGATCTTCAAAGTCACGTATTGAAGCTATTTTGAAGACTCGGGAGCTAAAAGGATTTTTTTTAAAGAACTAACAATAAGTATTCAAATCTTAATCTAAAGTATAATTATTAGGTCAAACCCATGTCGGACATAAACTACGTGATAGTAATTAATAATCATAACTAGTGATAAGCAACAAAAGAAAAAAAGTATTTTCAAACAGCTTCATCATCTGGAGTGTTGAATATTAGAGCCCATGTATCTCTCTTTTTTAAGCGGATGTGTCCAGTAAAGCTCAAAATATTACGAGTAAGCGGATTAGGATGTGACTCAAGCTTTGTTAGATATTTGCCTGCGTATTTTTCAATTTCTTCAGTCACTAGTGGCATATTCAAATCACGATGTATATTTGAATTTTTGATGTACCATGTTATCATACATAAAATTTTGTTTTGCCTTCGTTGAATTTTCTCTGCATTTGAACCTGAAGCAGTGCCCCATAGTTGAATTCCGTAGCACCATATTGGCTTTAAAAGCGACTTGTATATTAAAAGTTTACAGTCTAGGCTAAGTGTTGAATTTCTACCAATCAGCCAATGTACCTGGGTTAATTTAAGTTTCATTTGTGACAGCTTAGAATCAATGTGGTGTTTCCATGTAAGTCGTCGATCAAGGTGTATACCAAGATATTTCACATGTGAATGTTGAAAAACAACTTCATTGTTAATCCGAATGGGGGAACAAGTATCTCTTCGTAAGGTAAATGTTACTTGAACACACTTTTGTTCATTAACCTTGATTCTCCATAAGTTTAACCAAAGCTCCATCTGGATAATGTGTTCCTTGAGTTTGCGGGATGCCTCATCAGGGTTTTCGTGCATACTAAGGCAGGCTGTATCGTCGGCAAATGTGGAAGTATAAATACTGCTGCTCACAGGCATATCACAAGTATAAATCAAATATAAAACTGGCCCCAGTATACTCCCCTATGGCACACCGGATGAGATAATTTCAGGCCTACTCGTAAAGTCTCCTTCCACAACAGTGAACTTACGGGAAATAATGTAACTTTCCAAAAGATTTAAAATGTTTATTGGTAAGTAAGTCTTCAAGCCTTCATGCCACGCTTTATCAAATGCCTGGGAAATGTCAATAAACAGCGAAGAACAATACTTTTTTTCTTCAAAAGTTCTTCTTATAAATTGAACCAATCTGTGAGTTTGTTCAATGGTGCTATGGTGACTTCTAAAACCAAATTGATGGTCTGGTATGCACCCACTACTAATTAGAATTTGGAACAATTTTGTTTTGAGCAGTTTTTCGAAAAGCTTTGACATTGTTGATAGTAGACTTATTGGCCTATATGACCCAGTCTTGGTTAGATCTTTTCCCGGCTTTGGAATCATTTTAACCTTGGCAAGCTTCCAGCTGTGTGGATAATACTCCAGTCGTAAGATGGCATTAAAAATGAATAACAGGATTCTCACTGCAATAAAAGGCAACTTCATCAGCATCTGGTTACTAATTCCATCAATACCCGGAGCTTTCTTCGGGTTGAGTTCGGCAATTAATTTTTGTAAATCACGCGTCTTAAACTTAATGTGTTGAGGGGGTAGAGCGACTACACTCGGCAAATGAGCAACACCAGTACATATGTTTGGCGTAAAAACGGATTTTAAGTGCTCAGCAAATATGTTACCTTTTTCAGTATCGCTTCTTGCCCAACCTCCGGTAGATGTGCGTAGAAGTGGCTTATACTCAACGGGTGTTTTAAGCTTTCTAGCAGCGCGCCACAAGGAGTAATTAGATGCTGGTGTGACATCAAGACCTTCCAGATAATTTTTAAGAGATGCAGTTTTTTCAGATGCAAGCAACTCTTGGAGTCGTTTAGTGCACTCTTTAAATCTGATTTTATTTAGGGGTGATCTGTGCTGTTGTCATTCCCTTCTAGCTCTTCTTTTTTCATGTACGAGACATTCAATGTCTGAAGAATAAATTCTATTAAAACCAGTCTGCGGATGGGAGGTAGTGGCATGTTCAGCAGCCTGTTTAATATTTTTGTTAAGATTGGCAATGCTAGATTCAAAATCATTGGGTGTTCTTAGCGTAATATTTTCCGTACAATGACTACTGAGATATTTTTTGAACCCCAGCCAATTAACACGATTGATCATCTTCACATATGGGTCAGGTAAGTTACTTCTTAATGGACTACAAATTGTAATGATCGTCGGAGAGTGATCGGACGAAAGATCAATAGAAGCTTGAACTTGAATTAAATCCCTAGAGATATTTTTTATGACGCCAAAATCTATAACATCCGGAATATTTTGTACGTCAGTAGGCCAATAAGTGGGCTCCCCACTCGAAATGATATCCAAGCCCATTTTTGAAATTGTGTTGAACAATGCTCGACCTCTGGGTGTAATAAGACGCGAACCCCAAAACGTATGTTTTGCATTGTAGTTGCCAGCTGCTACAAAATGAGGTCCAAGAGATTTGTAGAAATTTTCGTATTGATCTTCAGTAATGGAAAATCTGGGAGGGGAGAAAATTGATGATATCACGAAGTTTGTACCCAAACTTTCAATGCCAATATTTGTTGCTTGTAGGTGTTGTTCACAAATGTTGTCAAGAATATAGTGCTTAAGTCTTGACTTTATTAGAATCGCTGATCCACCGCATGCTCTTCCTCTAGGGTCCTTTGAATCATATAAGGTGTAGCCATAAGTTTTAAAAATGCTTCTCGAAGTCAAATGAGTCTCAGAGGCTGGCATTAGTGCTCAAGTTCATTTTTATGTTGGCAAATGCCGTTTGCGTTCCAGAAACATATTTTTAACGTATTCATGGCTTGTTAATTAATGCTTGAAGCAGTGTATTCTGCATTCGAAGCATTTCCTGCATCATGCTAGTCATATTTGTTGTAAAATTGTTTATAGTTTGCAGCCAATTATCAATAGTAGCTTCAAGGCGATTGAAATTAAAGCTTGAATTTGTATTTGTTGAATTATTTTCCGGTGAAACATTTTGTGTGGGAATAGAACTAGCCCTAGCAGTATCTGCATACGATACACGCAAAGTAACTGGTTGGCTCATTTGCGCAGAAGTGGCGCAGGAAATGTTTGCTGTTTGAACTGGAACTAATTTAGGTTTTTGCACCGTAGCCTGCTTGATGAAAGAATACACAGGACAACCTCTATATTTAGCGGTGTAGTTACATCCGCAATTACTACATTTTTTTTCTGCTTGATCTTTTGGCTTAGTGCAGATAGCAGTACAATGCAATTCACCGCAGATAACACAAACTGTAGGTAATTTGCAGTAAGTTTTTATGTGACTATATTCTTGGCAATTATGGCACTGTACGGGACCTGATCGCTATGTGGCTCTTCAACTGTGATTTTTCGATATAAGAGGTATTTTAGGTTATAAATTGGATGTGTCTCGTTTTGTTTAACTTTATATCATTCGGCTCCAGTTCAACACGAAATAGAGGCTGGGGGATTTTCTCGCTATTGAATATATTAGTAATATTTTTTACATTAAATCCATGTATGATGAGTGCATCTTTTACTTCTTCGTGATTAACATAAGAATCAATGCCCTTCAACACGATTTGCATACCTTTAGCACTCTTAAGCTGGTACGTATAAAAACTTGTTTTATTTTTTTCCAATTTTGTTACTATTTTGCGGAAATCTTTTTCTTCGTATATTTGAATTTTAGTTTCATCAATGTTACCACGTTTTATTGGAATAACGTGAAATGCGTTCTCACCAATTGCAGAGACTAATTTTTTAATAAGGGAGTTAGAATTTTTTTCTCTCAAATATATTGGTGGTGGTTTGGAGGTTTTTGTCGAAGATATAGCGGGTTGGTCATTATTAGCCTGCAATACTGAAAAACGATTACTACCATTAATTGATGCACCGTCGTTATCCTTGGATATCTTGGGAAGCGATGAGATTGTTGCAGAATTTTGGCTTCGCCCACACTTTACAACTGTAATATATCTGTCCATTCCGACTTGAACTTTAGATTTTTGGCTATTGTTATCTAAAGTGATAACTTGATAGCGGATGATATCGCTGACTGAATTGAAGAAGTACCAGGCAACTCGAATGTTAACAAATCATTAGTTGGCATTGGGCAAAGTGAAGTTGAACGCTGACGATAAATTGGATTTGCCGTTAGAAAAATACTATCACCAGATTTTTTATTTTTATTGTTTTTATTAAGAGCTCCAGAACTCACTGTACTAAGCATTTCTGCCGTTAGAACTCACTTCAAAATTTTTTTTCCTTTGAGGTACACATATAGAGTATTATTCCTCAAGGGTACTTTGTTTGTGTTTTTTTTATTTGCGGTTTTTTGTTGTTGTTATTTCTACTATGTAAAAATATTAGCAAAGCAATAAAGCTTATTTATTACAGTCAGTATGTACCTATTACGAATAATATGTACTACGAATATTTTTTTTGTATAATGTTTTTTTTTTTTTTTTTGTTAGGAAGTATTTAAGAAAAATTCCGCTAATCGACTATTCACTATGAAGGTACAACGAGAACAGAATATTGTTAATAAATGCAGTATCTCTAGCACATGCTAGGCATAACGCTAACCTTGTTTTAGTCAGCGACGCTTCAAACTTAGCAGATGGGGCTGTACTCCAACAGCTGGTATATAATGAACCTAAACCTCTTGGATTTTTTTCCAAAAAATTATCCGATACTCAGCAGCAGTACTCTACGTACGATCGTGAGCTCACTGCAATGTATCTAGTGGTTCACCACTTTTGAGATTTATTAGAAGGAATAAATTTTTACATCGAAACTGATCACAAGCCCATTACGTTTGCATTCAAACAGAGAAGGCTTCGCCGCGCCAGATCAATTATTTTTCATTCATTAGTCAGTTAACGATGGATGTACGATTCATAAGAGGACAGGATAATCACGCAGCGGATCTCTTGTCCCGATTTGAGTCCATATCAGCTGACGGTATTTACGTTAAGTTACTGAACTCATAGGAAAAGGACGAAGAACTCAACTCAATGCTTCTTGGAGAAATACCATACTCCCTCGACCTGCAACCAATCGTACCAGGAGAATTTTCTAAGCCTATTTATTGTGACACATCCCGAACAACAGTGCTAGTTTAGCACCTAGCTATGCTGTAGGAGTAGTAGTCTCCCGTCGGGCGCATTCCCAGGCGGCGGATAGGGGAGGGACATTATCAGCAACATTCCTGATACACTGCACAAAGTGGTGATTTGTGTTGCTGACATGTCTCGGGTCTGGCACGAACTTGCAGGATTACATTTTTAGGAACTTGAAAAATCGTTGTCATGGCCAGGCTGCGTGCTGGTGAAATGTATGCACAACTGGTGTCTCACCGACAATGGCGTACCCTGAGAAAGAGGCGTCAGGGTTGGGAGAACCATGGGAAAGGACCCACAAGTGGAGACTCCCAATCACGAGAATCATTCCACCCATGTTTGTGATCGTGATGGGGAGACATGTTGTGGCTCCTTTCTTATAGTGTAGCTTTCTCTATGCATGGAGACCGCGGACCAAAACTAAACCACTTGTAAGGTTAAGGTGGATGGTAGCAGTGCCGAGAACCTGAATGGCTAGTCAGTGGTTAAAGAAACCCTCGGTAGTGCCAACGGCACCCAAAAAGAAAATGGAAGATGTGCCAGCTGCTGCTCAAAAAATTGGAATCCATGAATATCAAAACGGTTGCATATGCGGATGATGTAGTGATTGCAATATCAGGGTTCCACCTGGATACTATATCACAAAGATTGGAAAATGCACTAGACGAGGTTAGTGCTTGGTGCTCACGGAGTGGCTTTATTGTCAACCCGGATAAAACGGAACTAGTACTCTTCTCCAGGAGATACAAAATTCCAAACTTCAATCACCCTAGGCTAAATGGCATTACTCTAATTCGGTCGGATAAAGCCAAATATCTGGGTGTTGTCCTCGATAGCAAGCTTTCCTGGAGGGATAATCTTCAGCCAAGAATAGCGAAAGCCACAACGGCAATGTATGTCTGTAGGAATGCAATCGGCCCCACATGGGGTATAAATCCTAAGGGAGTCGGCTGGATACTAGAGACGGTTATAAAACCTATATTATTTTAATGAAATTTCGGTCTGGTGGAAAGCACTCGACTCAGAAAGTAATCAGTCCCGTATAGAGAGAACTCTCCGTAAAATGGCACTTATAATAACAGGTGCTCTAAAATCAACGCAAACAAAAGCGCTCTTCACTATGTTGGGTTGGGTTCCGGTGGACTTAACTGCTAGAAAGCTAGCTTTACTTACCGCCGACTAAACACAATAGGCGCATGGAACCACCGACTATGGGGCATGGAAGTATTTTAGGTATTGTGAACAACATACCGGATCTCATAGATTACTGCATTCCGAAACCCTACTTCAGTAGGAACTTCCAAATTTCTTTGACAGAAGGGTATTCCCCACCGAATGGAGCCATACATGTTTTCACGGACGGTTCAAAAAAGGGGGAGGGGTTGGAGGTGGCGTTTTCATTCCCGAGTACGGAATTGAAATGTCCTTCAGACTCCCGAACGAATGTAGTGTACTACAGGCGGAATTATCTGCTATAAAAAGAGCTACGCAATGGCTAAGGTTCTACCGGATTTCAAATAGAGACATCCATATCATGACTGACAGCAAACCCGCTATTAAGTCTCTCACAGGAGTGTATACCACATCCCTTCTTGTTTGGGAATGTCGTAAGGCGTTGGATGGTCTTGCGAAGCACTCAAATATCTCGATAAACTGGGTGCATGGACACGGGATAATTTCAGGAAACATAAGAGCGGATGAACTAGCAAAAAGAGGAACCACATTAAGAGAACTCGATATCGACAACCTTTGTGCACTACCACTATTATCCTGTTGGAGTCGCTTCGATATAACCTTCTTGGAATTAGCTCAAAACAGATGTCGAAATGAGTTCACCTGTGCAATAGCGAGAACCCTCTGGCCTCGCGTGGACTTCCACAGAACGGAAAATCTCATTAATTTCAACAGGAAGCACCTGAGGAACATCGTGGCCACATTGACCCATTGAACCCATGCTAAACGTATGGGTCTCCCGTATAACGACTACTGCTACAGTTGCAATGACGAGGAAGAAAGTATCCTGTATTTCCTATGTCTTTGTCCCGCTCTGGAGACTCTCCGTCTGCACCTTCTTGGCAGAACATCCTTCAAGAGCTTATCCTAGGTATCGGAAATCGTGCTCAAGAATCTGAGCCTCTATATTAGGAACAGTGGTTGATATAATCGCTGACCACTACCCCCCTCCTAGCCAAATTTCTTGACCCACTCCTCATCTTTCTAACTCTACCCTCTCATTCCCTTATCATTTCTCTCCCTCTCCCTCTCTCTTCTTCTAATTTACAGGCAGCACAAAGGGATCATCATATTGTACCCAAGTGAGCTGGAATCTGTTTTTCTTATTTCCTACCAGCAGCCTGCTAACCTAACCTAACCTAACCTATTGTGACACATCACAGGGTCGCATTCGTCCGTTTATTACGAAAGATTTAGAAAAATATTCTTCGATATGACGCATAATTTATCGCACCCGGGTCGACGTGCGTCCGTACGCTTGATGGTTGACCGTTTTGTATGGCCAGGAATTCGCCGGGATTGCTCGACCTACGGAAAGATGTGTATTCCCTATCAAAAGGATAAGGTACAACGCCATTCAAAAACCGAACTTCAAAAATACCTTGCGCCTGATGCGAGGTTTGCTCACATTAATGTTCATATAGTTGGACCTTTTCCGCCATCAAAAGAGTAGAAGTATATACTTACAGTTATCGATCGTTACACCAGATGGACTGAGGCAATTCCGATGGAGGAAATGTCGGTGACGACGTGTGTCAGTGCGCTTATTAGTGGTTGGATTTCACGATTCGGTGTACAACTCCACATTACATCAGATCAAGGCCGTCAAGTTACGTCGTCGTTGTTTTCAGAGCTGTGTAAAACGTTAGGCATTAACCACACAATGACAACGTCTTATCATCCCCCAACATCTTATCATCCTTTTTGACACATTTCTGTTTCTGAATGGGGTATCACACACGGAAGTAATTTTTATGCTGCACAATTGTTGTTCTTTGTAGAACACACGAGACTAATTCATTTGGCATAAAAATGTATACGTGCACACTGATTTGTGTGTATTAGTGTTTTTTGTATTCTTTTAACATTTGTTGTTTTTAAGTTGTATGTGTATTGGTTTTGTGCCAATGATGCGGGGTTGTAGCTGGTTGAAAAGTTATGCCAAACACAATAACACTCGTTTTGCCTCTCTCACCAGCAAACTAACTTGTTATGCCAGCATAATTGTTCTCGTGAGTGATGGGTGAATAAAAAACAAACATCAAACTCATCTTTTTTAGGTTTGAAAATAGAGTAGTTTAACTTTTTTATTGTTTCGACTACAACAGAATAAGACAATTTCATATCTTTGATTTCCACGTTTGTTTCACACTCACTTTGGAAAAACTCATATATTTGTTTGTATGAAGAAAACCAGCTTCGAATACAGTTTTGTTGAATCGCGTCTGCAATAATGAGATTCTACCTTTGGTAACCTTGTTAACCAATTTTCTAAAAAATGACGTCTTATGTGGTTGCATTGGCTCCCTATGGAACATCGCTTCTTTTGTATGTATGTGCAAACTTTTCCTTTTCTGTGGACTCAGCTGTGTGCCATGTTTCTCACTTTTTGTAATCCAATTTTGCACCATCTTTTCCTTTTCGGTTCGAATTTTTGTTTAAAAAATATGCAATTGACTGCGTCCGTCTAGAGCTTTCAGAAGAAATAATTTTACGCTCTGCTAAGGTGACGAGGTTAACAACATATATACGCTTTTGTTCCCACGTCATCTGCCAAAACCCAGTAAAAATTTCTTTTTTTATAAACTCGTTACATAATGAGCAATATCTCAACGTACTTTTTTCGCAGTACTTTGACTGACACGGTGACCCTAAACATCTTGGGGAAATTTGTGAGGAAGACCCCTTTGAAGTCTTTCCATATGCTTCTCTTCTCATTCGTTTTTTCTGATTTATATTTTTTTTGATTCTGGTTTGGTAGCACTCGAAATCACTATTGTTTGAATATTCCTCGTCAGATTGAAAATTTTCATCTACATTTTCCATTTTTATTTGCTTTTTATATATTATTTTCTTATTAATTTAAAAATGATAATAAATAAAAATATAAAGCAAAATATACTTATATGCACAATCAAAAGAAAACTGATAGAGTGGTTTACAAAAATCAACTCCAACAATATTTATTAAATTCTTATTTCAGTTCTTTCTCTACAATATTAGGACTTATCCGTTATATAAAAAAATTTATCTTTATGTTTTTGTTGGTTTGTAGTATGTAATGCAATAATAAGCTCAAAGTAACGTTATAACATTGTATCACAATATAAAAAAAGATTCGCTTATTCTTTATTGCATAATTTAACAAAACTCCATGCAACGAAACATAATTTGGCTTTAAAGAAATAAGTTAGGGCTTTTTAGGAAATAACTTGAATAACCGCTAATTTTGATATAATTGCCTTAAATTTTTGTCAGGAGGTGTATTTTCGTTAAATGCATTGGAATCACAAAAAAAATCAATTTCGAAAAAAGTGTGAGTTAGGGCCTTTCTACATGAGACCGAAGATAAGGAATGCACAAAAATCATTATTAATGTTATTGTAAAATTATTACATTTTTAGAAAGCACACACAAGTACGGAATCAGCAAAAAATTTGACCGTTTTGCCAAAATGTTGTATGCATTTCCCGCCATATTGCCCCTGAAAACTCGCTAAAAACCTGAGTAAAAATAAACGCTAATAAAACCGCTTAGTTTTTTATAAGCAACTTATTTCTTTTTTCATAGTTTAATGGTAAAAAAAATTTAATGAGATGAATTTTATAAAATATACATACATATGTATGTATGTGTCAGAATCTCATAGTTCCTCAAAATTTGTAAGCAAAACTCAGCCTACTCTTTGAATATTTTATTTCCATACTCGAAATTCGAACCAGAACAATTTAGAATCCAATGGACTATTCCATCTTATAAAATTAATATGTTTATGCTGATTCAGTATCCTTTCAATATTTTCTGCGGACCTAATTATTCTAAACGTCTGTAATATCTTGCCGTTTTCCTTGAAATATGAAGCTACCCAGCTAAAAAAAATATGTATGGAGCATATAGGATATCCCATATATGGTTCGGATCCGAAAAATGAGGGTATATGACCATATATGATTATATATATTCATACATTTTCATACATGTATGTGTAAATTTTCCCTCTACAGAATGAAAATTTCATATTCATACTATCTTGATTCACAAAAGCGCACTGCTGTGGGATAAATTAAATTACTAAAATTACTTTTTTTTAGATTTTGAACAGGAAGCTTGTATTTAATGAAACATTTGTTTGGACAAATAATGAAAAACGAACTAAAAAACATTTCATTTATCATTTTAAGTCAAAAGGTGAATAAATTATTTAAAAAACACAAAACTCATATTCGTACATAAAATTTAATTTAAGAAATCATATTAAAAAGTATTGCAATTAATTATAAAAGAAAAAAATAATCCGTCGTAACAATAGTTTTCAATATAATTTTTTGTAGTAATATAAACTTTGTTTCTTATCTAGAGAATTCTGTTATTTTCTATAAAATTAATGGATTATCCTTTTGGTTATTTAATATATTAAATGGGGCCACACAAGAATGGTTTTTTTTTTTTTTTTGTAACAAAAGTTTTTCTTTTTTAAACGTTGAGGGTACGCATATAAACTTTACATACCGCATCTATTTTCTAATGGATTTTCAATTCACCAGTGATAAAATCCAAGCTTTTTTGATTGCAAAAACGATTTTATGTGAGATATCATGTATGCATACATTCTTATATGGCTCCATATATTAAAACTTATTTGTATATATGGATCCACATATGAAGAGCTTCATAATTAAATTTCCATATATGAGCTCATGTATTATAATACATTTCATATATTAGTCTATATATTAGTTCATATATAATAGTTTTGCCATGTATAATCCCATATACATATTTCCATACATGAATTCATACAAACTCATATATAGTTATATAATTATATTAAAAATATATGGACCATATATAATTTTTTTAGCTGGGTATTTACTTTTGTTAAAATTTCCTGGATAAAATAAACTCTATAGCTCAATTCACATTTGCTTGAAGTTGTATTTCAAAGGATATTTAATCAAAAAGTCTATAATGAAAAACAAATTATTCAGAAAAGGTTATTGTTTTGAGAGTTTGTTGTTTGTTTTCTTTTCCTCAATCCCACTGATCCAATCACCCATTTTTCGGTTTGTTTTCCTTTTGTCTTAAAATTTGTTTACTAATTTGCTTTAATGCAAAAATAAAGATTAAATTGATTTTAAATATCATTTTAATCTTGAATTAAATTTTATTCACTAAAAATGAGATTTGTATACTTTTATACACATAATGTATGTTTTAATTTTTAACTTATTAAAGTTTCACTTTAAAAAAAGTGACGTGAGTTTCTTTGAGGTACGTGTTTATATCGAAAAAACTCAACACAAATACCAGGGTACGTGTTGTATAGCAGCGTTAAAAATAGCTTCTTTTGATTCAATATCTTCATACATATATAGCGGAAAAACTACCTTTTTGGCAACACTGGTGGCAGAGCACAACTTGAAACTTGCTATGCTTGACCACATCAACAATATTTAAAAAAACGGAATTTCTGATTCGCATATAACTAAAATAATTTTAAATAATCTACTTAGGTCGCAAAGTATAATAACATCTGTAATAGCACCAGAAAATACAAGAATTATTTGAAAATTATTAATAAAAAATTATTTTTCAATTATTATTGATGAAAGTAATGACTGCACGATCTCAAAGAACTAAAGGGTAGATTGTTATCATTGTAACTTGTAAGTAATCCTTGGGCAAAGGGAATTACGGACGAAATCATATCTAGGCGCACGGTAGTTCGCCAGGCCAAGTTCCGGCCAATGCACGCAGTGTGTATATTTACAAGAAACCATTCGAGCTGTTTTTACCCCCCTCATAACTTTGTTCCCCGCGACTGTAAAATTATGAAATTTAAACCATAATTAGGTTAAATTCATGTTACCTCATATGAAAAGTTTGAAAGTTTTACAATGAAAGGTTCCGGAGATATCGAGGTGCAAAAAGTGCATATTTTAAGGCATACTCACTGACCACTGACACACTCATCAAATTGATGAAGCACTTCCGCTATTGCTAGAGAGCTAAAATTTGGTACACGATAAGATCTAGGTCAGAAATGAACCAGAAAAATCTGAAAACTCGAAAATTTTAACCAAGGGGGCGGGGCTATGCCCATAAAAATTAAAATGTGTGCTAGTGAGCTGAAATTTGGTACGGAGATAGGTATAGGTGAGTAATAAAGTAAAAAAAAATTAAAAGCCCATAAAGGCTAGAATTAAAAAAGCAAATCTAAGGGGCTTAATGGAAGCTATTTTATTGAAATTCGGCATCCATACTGCGATAGGGCAAGCCTAAAAATGTTGCATTTAAAAAAGTGGGCGTTGACACGCCCATAAAATTTCAACCTCATTTTCGTGTACTACGGCTCAGCATATTAAGATATACTCTTTCTTTATGTATTATTATCCGTTTACAACGAAACTTGACAGAAATAGTAAACACTGGCCGAAAAAAATCTTAAGTCTGGAAAATTGGGCATGGCTACGCCCATAAGTATTTAAAATTAATAGTTGCGCTAAGGAGCTGAAATTTGATACACAAGTAGGTATAGGTGAGAAATCAAATAGAAAAATCTGAAAAACCAAAAAAAAATCCCAGAATGGATGGGGCCACGCTACTATTGTTTGAACCTAAAAACTTACAGCCATATTTATAAAACTTATTAAGGCTTTTTAAGAAAAATTTCTTATGAAAATTTGTCTTAAAACCCCTTTATAAAGCCTTAAAAAGTTATATAAATAAGGCTGTTAATATACAGCTTTCAACTTAAGCCATTTTCGTGAAACCTTGCATATACGTTAGATGTATACAATACTTTAAACTATCACCTAAAAAGTGGACGTGATCACTCCCATAAAATTTCAGCCTTGTATTTAATTTACTTCGATATAGCATGTTTTAGAGAAAATTAGCATGAATTATAAGCACTGCTCACAGAAATATTGTGAGTTTGAAATAGTGGGAGGGGTAATGCTCATAAAATTATAAGGTAAAGGTCAGAAGTTTGAATCAGGGGTTGGTAACAAGCACTGTAAACTCAAAATTAAGTTAAATTTTATTAAAACTTTGCATACACATTGCACCTGTCCAAAAAATTTCCTGCTTTGAAAAGTGGCCGTGACCTCTTCACCCATAAATCTTAGCTTTTTCTGTCATGTGCTTCGGCTTAGCAGTTTTTAGTCTATTACTCATGTATTTCTCAATAGCTTTTTTCTACAAAACTTTATATGACTCATAAGCACTTACAGATATAAAAGTCGGTGGGGCCAGGCACACAAAAATTTTACGTAATATTATACTGTAGAAAGCTGACATTTTGTAGACAAATAGTCCTAATTGATTTACTCAACCGGAAAATCAAAAAATTAAAGCTCCACCTACCCTATTGAAACTTTGTATGCACATTGGGCATATCCTCTTGATTTATGTACTCCGGCTAAGCAGACTTTAATATGTAAATATATTGACAAAATAGGCGGGATCACTCCCACTAAAATTGATTGATTATCTAGAAATTATATGGCACCCTTACGATTACAAATTTATATCATACATAATATATATCTGTGTTACGTATTGTGGCAAAGAAGAACTTGGTCAAAATTAATATCTCACAAGTTTTAATGGCCGAAATTTTTGATAGGAACTTGGCCTTTTTTCACAGTTACACATCATTACTGATTCTCGTTTTATGAAAAAGTGTAAGCAAGTGTCAAAACCTTTTCATATGAAAAGTTTTTGTACACACACAATTCATTAGTGAAAAAGGATGGAAACCCATGAAAAACGCATACAAATACTACTTCTACACTTTTACAATATTTATTTCACTTATCCTCATCCCTAATTTCGTCTGAGAGGTCCATTAAAACATTTTATCAGACATTTTCTATTTTTATTCATGTTCATATTTGCATAATTTGGCAATTGATCAGAAGCCAAGGGAGGCATAAGTTAAGTTATTATCGGCGGCAAAAAAATAATTTGGCGCCGAGTGAAAGTTAACTTGAAATGTTATTTATAATAGTTTTTGATGTGTAAACATCTATACGCTAGGGGGTAAAAATTTTTTGGCTTTGATTCTTTGCTGAGATTTCTTTGCTGAGATTTCTTTGCTGATATTTCTTTGCTTTTTGATTTTGCTTTGCATTGTCAAATCGGTGTGAGCTAGGTATGAGTGTATTAGTGTTTGAAAGAAGCAATACCAAGCAGAGAGACAAGTCGACCGGCTCGAAGCCGACGGTGCGCCGCCGCCGGTTATTTTTCTGTATATTTCCGTACACCAAAGGTGAAAATGAACCGCAAGAGCTACGGACTTGAAAGTTGGACAAAATATGTAGACATTTGGCCACTACAACAACAAATACATGAGAGTTAAAAACTAACGGGTGTTCCAAAACGAGCAACGAAAAATGTTAAAATCCCATGTAATATACATACAATTGTATGTACATATATACAATTGGAATTTGTAAAGTTAGTGTATTTTTATACAGACTACAACAATTAACACTAAATTTAAAAAGTTTAAATTAAAGGGTGTTCCATTAGTTGATGCAATTTTTACTTTGTAATTTGGACAACTTGCTGTATGTTGGAGACCGTAAGAGCAAAACTCTTGAAATTTTCATAAACGGTAAAACTAAAAAATCAAAAAAATATAAAATCGCCATATATAAAAAAATCGCCAAAAACAAAAAAAAATCGCCAAATCGAAAAAAGCACCAAATTAAAAAAAATCTCTAGGACTAAAATAAATCGCGAAAAACCGGAAAAATCGCCAAAATGAAAAAAATCCTTCAACAAAAAAATCGCCAATATAAAAAAATCTCCAAAATGAAAAAATCGCCTAAATAAAAAAACCCCAAAAACAGAAAAAATCGCCAAAATGAAAAAAACCCCAAAAACAGAAAAAATCGCCAAAATGAAAAAATCGCCAAAATGAAAAAATCGCCAGAATGAAAAAATCACCAAAATTAAAAAATCGCCAATATTAAAAAAAAAATTACGAAAACTCAAAAAACGCAAAAAGATAAAAAAAAACGCCAAAACGAGAAAAAAGCGATAAAACTGAAAAAACTTAAAAAAGGAAGAAAGCTAAATAAAAAAAAATAAAAAATCAAAACCGAATGTCCGCGAGTCAAAGTCGCACTTTACTGAATTCTTTTTAATTGCAATGCGTACACAACAACAAGAACAGCAACAACTAAACGATGAACAACAGGAATTAAAAATTAAAAAGTTAAAGTAAAGGCATTTACCATAGATGAGCACTGCAGTACCACTAAAGTTTCAGTAAAAACAATAAAAAAATGTTTAACAAGTAAATTTTTACTGATTACTAAAATTTTGTTTCTACAATTTTTATAAATTGCCTAAATGATTTGTTATATGATGAGGTGCATTGAATTTTCAGTAATCATTAATGCCCGTATTCATAATGAAATTCTACCAAGTGGCTAAATGTTTTTCATACAAAAGTTTCAAAATTTGAATGAAAAACCTTTGCCACTTGCTACAATTTTATTATGATTACGGCCCTACGATTTTACTGGTAATGCAAATTAAATTTCATTAGCAGTAAAAATTTACTGAATTTTTTTAGTAATCAGTAAATTTACTGCTTACTGCAATTTTGAATGCAGTACATACATATACATATACTGCAGTGTGCTCATTTACTAACCAAATAAGTTAAATAAAACAAACAAAAACCAACAAATTCATATGTATTTACAATATTGCAAGTTTTGATACTTTTAATTAATTAATTTAAAAAAAGATACTAAAAGCATAAGTACTTCCAACTTAAAAAAAAATTTTCATTACTAGATGATTACACATCTCCTCTGTGATCGAACTCACATTGCTTTTTTTTATTATGAAATTTTATAGTAATTAATATATCAAAATGCCATACCACACAAAAATTAATATGTTTTCTTGAAAAAAGTTTCAAACTCCAATTGCGAAAGAAAATATGTATGTAGCTTTCTAGTACTGAAAAGAGAAATCAATGTAACAATTCCAAAGTCTTTAAAAACAATTTTTATTTGTGAAGCACTATGAGGAACTTTGCAGAACAATATGTCAATTTCTGCATGAAAAATATGTGTATTTACATAAATGTGTACATGTGTAAGTATGCTAATTTGTGGGTGTTGGTACATTCATATGTATATAGTCCCTATTTACACTATGCAAGTGTTATTACTAAGCTGATTAGTTTATTAGGAAAGAGAGACGGGGGGAAAAGAAACGTTGCTCTTCCCCTCGTCTCTCTCCATGAAAATAATCAGCTTAGCAATAAGACTTGCACAGTGTGTTTTGGGACTTATGTATGTTTAAATCTTCGTTTTCACATTCTTAAAAAAATAGGTAAAAAACGCATTTTGTTTAGCTTGTTTATCCTTTTTTTGAAATCCAGGTTTATGCTGGTATTTTACACTTTTCTCTACCTTGCAGAAACATGCACACTAGAATAAAATACATAACATATTTATGTATTAGGGTGATCGACTCGGTTTTTCAACCGGTTTTAAAACCCGGTTTTTTCACAATACAGTTGTCGGTTTTTTCAAAACGTTCATTTTTCGAATGTCGAATGTTCCGGGTTTTTTTTTTCAATTTAAAAACCGGCTGAGTGTAATACTTTTCGATTTGTACATTTTGCAATAAAATTAGTTTTTACTATGTTAAACTTAGACCAACGTGTTTTGTTTATTTTCCTAAGTATTTATTTAGTGTAAAAGCTGTAAGCTTTTTTTGAGCATGCCAACATTTACTGAAACATTAAATTTAAGCGAAATTATGTTATGAGGTAATATTAGAGGCGCATTTAATTGGCCTTATGGATGTCAGAATCCAGTTGCAAACAGTGAGTTTTAGTTTTGTTGACATTTTGCTTCATATTTTGTATACGGGTAGATATCCACATTCATATGTATATACCATTAAGAAATAAACTCTACATACACACATCATTTTTAGGGTTTGAGGAAACTTGGGAAGAAATTAAAAAAATTAATTATGCCAGTATTTAGGGTGTTAATGAATATGTTTCTACAAAAAATAAAAAATTAAAAAATATTTATGATAACAACGTATTAGACCATATTTTGATGTCATTTGTTGACGGCTTGGTACCGGAAATCACAGGATTTTCAAATAAGTTGGCGACATCAAACATTTTGCACGTATTTTTTAATGTATTTTATGCCTGTACTTACACTTTTTTCCTATGTATTTTGAATATTTTTACTACTGTAGGTGTTATTATATTTATTTTTATATTTTTTGGATAAACATATTTATTAGCACCCTAAATATTGGCATAATTAATTTTTTGAATTTACTTCCAAGTTTCCACAAACCCTAAAAATGATGGTTGTATGTAGAGTTTGTTCCTAAACTGTATATTATATAAACATATTTATGTACTATACATAAGTATATGAAGTTAATTTTTATGTTTTGCCCTTAATTTCTGTATTGTTTTTTTAGTATTTACATAAACTGTTAACTTTTTTTTTTTAAATAAAGCAATTCAAAATCAAAACTTTTGTATAATAATTTTCTCACTTAAAAAAACCGGTTGACCGGTTTTTCCTGATCTGTAAAATCCGAAACCGGGTTTTTCATAATTTCAAGTAATCGAACTATTCGAAAACCGGTTTCTGGAAAAAGTCGAATAATCGATCACCCTAATATGTATGCATGTTCATGAGTATGCAAGAAAAAAAGCAAAGCAACTGTGTTGTTTGAACTTAACTTTTCCTCATGTATTTAAATTACGTATGTATGTATGTACATTGTACATATGTGTGTAGTTGCAAAAACAATTACTATTTCTTATTATTTATATACATATTTGTTTTTAATCAATAAATCAGACTCAAAACATAAGCCAGATTATATACTTCAATCATAATGCGAAACTTAGATCTCTGCTTTTGACAATTAAAATTAAATAACATGAATACAAACTTTTCACAGCTTCACTGGAATGAAACATTTTTTCATTACTTGAACCAGAATCGCAATCTGTGAAACTGTGAAAAGACTGTGTGAAAAGTTGCTATGAAAACGAAAATGAAACGTTTTTTTCACTTCACATTATCACTGAACCAGAATCGACCCCCAGGTCTGATTAAAATGATATTGCCAAATTTGTTCGTGAATGGTTGTGTATGCCACAGTTTAAACTTCGTGTAAGACGTTGACGTTAGAAATATTGGTGTTTTTGCAGTAGATTGAGTGAAATTTGTACAACTTTTCATCGTCAACGTCTTCCTGTTAGCTCCATGAAGGAAATAAGATTTTACTTCTGTACCAGCTCGAGCCGAAAAGAAGAATTTCAAAAGTTTCAATAGTATTTTGGTATAGATGTACACGTGGCCGTCATTGAAAGATTTTTGGAGCAGTAACGTATATTTTTAACTTGAATATCTTGAAATTTTAAAAGTTGAAAGGGAGATTTATTAATGTACAGGTTGGGCCAAAAGAAACCAAGGGGTGTAAAAGTTTAATAACTTTTTTGTTTATTAACTTTTTATTTTTTCTTTCAGATTATATAATATACAAAATGGAAATTTTTTTACACTAAGTATGAAAAATTATGTTTCTTAAATGACCACCGTTTTCAGCTTCGCACTGATGGGCTCTTTTTAAAGCATTTTCCATAACATCTTTCAAAACTTGTGGCTGTAGCGTTCGAATTTCTGCAACAATGTTTGCTTTGAGTTCAAGCATTGTCTCTGGCTTGTTCACATACACTCGCTCCTTCAAAAAACCCCAAAGAAAATAGTCGGGTGCTGTCAAATCTGGCGATCGAGCTGGCCAAATAATTTCCGAATTTCGAGAAATTATTCGCTCTCCAAAATTTTGACTTAAAAGTGCCATTGTGTCTCGGGCAGTATGGGCAGTGGCTCCGTCCTGCTGAAACCACATACCAGGTCTGTTTTCAAGAGCAGGACGTAAAAAATGTTCTATCATAAACCGATACCGCTCTCCATTTACGGTTACAGCACTTCCATCTTCATTCTCGAAGAAGTAGGGCCCAATGACATTTTCAGATGTGATCCCACACCATACTGTACACCTGATGGGGTGCAATTGGCGTTGATGAATGGCTCTTGGATTTTGAGAACCCCAGAACCTACAGTTCTGCTTATTAACAAAGCCATTCAAATGAAAATGAGCTTCATCACTCATAATCAAATTTTCAATAAAGTTGATTTCATTTCTGGCCAACTCTTGAAATTTAACTGCAAAATTTAGACGTTGCCGATGATCTGCGGATTTAATTCTTGGACCAATTGCACCTTATATGGGTATAACTGTAAATCTTTTTTTTAAATGCACCGTAGTGACATACGAGACATTTCTAGCTGAGCAGAACGCCTTCTGCCAGATGTTTCTGGTGCTTCGTTAACACTTTGCTGTACTCGTTCAATATTTTCCGCAGTGCGACTTAAACGTAGTCTACCGGTTCGAGGCAAATCTCTTACGCTGCCATGTTGGTGATATAAGTACAGTGCACACACTTAAAGGTAGAATTAGAAAAATCGTATCGTTCTACTTTACTGATTGCCGTATCGTTCAACTTTGAGCACAAGTTATAGAAAATGTAACAGTTCGCATAGCACATTTTTTTGTCTGGCTTTGAATGCGGCTTTTTTGACATTCGCTACAGAAAAATCTGTTTTCTGTAGATTTCTACGTCAGCAGTGCTACCACCACATATTTTATAACTAGTAACATGCATTGCATATGGTACGGTTGTTGTCAGCTGACACGCAACTTCACGATACGATTTTGCTAATTCTACCTTAACGAAAGTTTCTGTATAAATATATTAATCTTTTTTGAGTAAAGTATTTTAAATATTTATTTATTTATAATCAAAAAAAATAGTTCAGTTCATATAATTTTTTTATTATGTAAATGGATTTTTAGATACTCTATCTGAGTACCTCAAAAACAAACAAACAATTATAAACAACAAAAACAAAAATAGACCGTAAACAAAAAAAAAAACACAAAGTACCCTTGAGGAATACTCTGTATGAGTACCTCAAATACAAAAAAAATTTGAAGTGAGCTCTAACGGCAGAAATGCTTATTTTACTGTGAGTTCTGAAACTCTTAATAAAAACAATATAAATAATAAACCTGATGAAAGTCTTTTTTTAACGGCAGAGCCAATTTTTCGTCAGCGATCAATTTCGTTTTGTCCAATGTCAAATAGTAGTAATTCATTAACATTACAGTTGCCCAGTACTTCTTCATATAAGTCAGTAATATCATCCCCTTCAGGCTCGTGTTCGACAAAGTTAACAAAGTTATCACTACAGATAACAGCGGCTCGAAACTCAAGGTACAAGTCGGAATGGACAGATATATAACCGTGGTAAAGTGTGGGCGAAGCCCGAATTCTTCAAAAATTTCATCTGCTCCAAAAATGTCTAGGGATAACAGCGCAGCCTCAACTAATCGCCAAAACCGCTTTAAGATTTTGCAAGATGACAACGACAAACCCGAGGTATCCTCGAAGAAAACATCCAAGCCGCCACCAATCTATTTGAGAGAAAAAATTCAAACGCTCTTATCAAAAAATTAATCTCGGTCATTGGTGAGAATAAATTTCATATTGTTCCAATAAAACGTGGCAACATCGATGAAACGAAAATTCAAATTTATGACAAAAAAGATTTCCGCAAAATGGTTTCTGAATTTGAAAAAAATAAAACAAGCTTCTACACATACCAGCTTAAGAGTGCTAAAGGCCTGCAGATTGTATTGAAGGGCATAGATTCTTACATTGTTCCCGAGGAAATAAAAGATGCACTCGTCTTCCAGGGGTTTAAGGTAAAAAATGTGTCCAATATAATAAATAGGGAGAAGATCCCTCAACTTCTATTTCGAGTTGAACTTGAACTAAATGATATAAAATTAAGAAAAAAATGAGACGTATCCAATTTATAATTTAAAATATCTCTTGTACCGAAAAATCACAGTTGAAGAGCAGCATAAGCGTTCACGTCCTGTACAGTGCCATAATTGCCAAGAATGTGGCCATACAAAAACATACTGCATTTTACCCTCTGTTTGTGTTGTGTGTGGCGAATTACACGGCACTGCTAGTTGCAATAAGCCAAAAGTTCAAAGTGATAAAAAATGCAGTAATTGTGGAGGTAATCACACCGCTAACTACAGAGGATGTCCTGTGTAACCTTTCGTCAAACAGACTATGGTACAAAAACCTAAATTAGCTACAGCTCAATCAGAAAACGCTTACTCTGCTGCTAAGACAAATTCTATTCCATCACGAAATGTTTCACCTCCAAATAATTCAACAAATGCAAACTCAAGCTTTAATTTCAATCGCCTTGCAAATACTATTGATAATCTGGTGCAAACTATAAACAATTTTGCAATGAATATGACTAGCATGATGCAGGAAATGCTTCGAATCCAAAAAACACTGCTTCAAGCATTAGTTAACAAACCATGAACATGTTAAAAATATGTTTGTGGAACGCAAACGGTATTCGCCAACATAAAAATGAACTTGGGCTCTTCCTTACGGAAAAAATATTGACATAATGTTGGTCTCTGAGACTCATTTGACCTCGAGAAGCTTTTTCAAAATTAATGGCTACACTATATATGATACAAATGAACCTAGAGGAAGAGCTTGCGGTGTATCAGCTATTCTAATAAAGTCAAGATTCAAGCACTATATTCTTGACAACATATGTGAAGAACATCTACAAGCAACGAATATTGGCATTTAACATTTTTGTAAAAATTTCGTGATATCATCAATTTACTCCCCTCCCAGATTTTCAGTCACTGAGGACCTTGTTTTGCAGCAACTGGCGACTATAATGCAAAACATACGTTCTGGGGTTCGCGTCTTATTACACCCAGAGGTCGAGCGTTGTTCAACACAATTGCAAAAATGGACTTGGACGTCATTTCGAGTGGGGAGCCTACTAACATACAAAAAATTCCGGATATTATAGATTTTGGCGTCATGAAAAATATTTCTAGGGAATTAATTTACGTTGAAGCCTCTCTAGATCCCTCGTCCGACCACTCTCTCTTGATCGTTACAATCTGTAGCCCACTGAGAAGCACTTTACCTGAACCATAAATGATAAATTCTGTTAGTTGGTTGGGATTCAAAAAATATCTAAGACGTCATTGCACGGAAAATAATACGCTAAGAACACACGATGATATTGAATAAAACATTTGCCAATCTTAATGAAAATATTAACGAGGCTGCTGAACATGCTACTACCTCCCATCCGCAGACAGGGTTTAATAGAATTTATTAAAGGGATATTGAACGTCTTGTGTTTTGAAGAGGTAGAAGGGATTGGCAACAGCATATATCACTTCAACATAAAATAAGACTTAAAGAGTGCACTAAACGACTCCAGGAGTTGCTTGCATCTGAAAAAACTGCATTACTTAGAAGTTATCTGAAAAGTCTCGGTGTCACACCAGAACCTAATTACTGCTTGTGGCGCGCTACTAGAAAGCTCAAAAGACCCGTTGAGCTTAAGCCACCTCTGCGCACACTGACCGGAGATTGGGAAAGAAGCGATACTGAAAAAGGTCAAATATTTGCTGAGCATTTAAAATCCGTATTCACCTTTAATACATGTACTCGTGCTGCTGATTTACCAAGTTTAGTTGCTCTACCCCCTCGACAATTAAAGTTTAAGATACGTGAATTATACAAACTAATTGCTTGGCTCACTCCGAAGAAAACTCCAGGTATTGATGGAATTAGTAACAAGATGCTGATGAATCTGCCTCGCACTTGAACTACAATCCTGCTTTTTATTTTTAATGTCAAAGATCTTACCAAAGCTGAGTCTTACAGGCCAATAAGTTTACTATCAACAATATCAAAGCTTTTCGAAAAGCTGCTCTTGACAAAATTGTCCCCAATTCTAACTGATAGTGGGTGCATACCGGACCATCAATTTGGTTTTAGAAGTCAGTATAGCACCATTGAACAAACGCATAGATTGGTTCAAGTTATAAGAAGAACATTTGAAGAAAAGAAGTATTGTTCTACTCTCTTTATTGATGTTTCTCAGGCATTTGATAAAGTATGGCATGAAGGCCTAATTTCAAAATTGAAGACCTATCTACCGGAAATTCATTGTTGTGAAAGGAGACTTCATGAGTGTTCCCGAATCTATCTCTGCCGGTGTGCTACAGGGCAGTATACTGGGACCAGTTTTGTATTTGATATATACTTGTGATATGCCTGTTAGCACTAAAATCCATACATCTACTTTTGCCGATGATACAGCCTTCTTCTTCATTAGAATCAATAATCAAATTGTTCCTCAACATTCACATGTAAAATACCTTGGTATACACCATGATCGACGGCTTATATAAAAACAACACATTGATTCTAAGCTAACACAAATGAAACAAAAATTAGCTCAGGTACATTGGCTGATTGGTAGAAATTCAACTCTCAGTCTAGATTGCAAACTTTTATATATATACAAGTCACTTTTGAAACCTATATGGTGCTACGGAATTCAACTATGGGGCACGGCTTCAGCTTCCAATGTCGAGAGGATCCAACAAAGGCAAAACAAAATTTTACTTTTGATAACATCGGCTCCATGGTTCATCAAAAATTCAAATATACATCGTGATTTAAATATGCCACTAGTGACTGCAGAAATTGCAAAATACGCAGGCAAATATTTAAAAAAACTCGAATCACATCTTAATCCGTCCTCTCGTAATATTTTGAGCTTTACTAGATACATCCACCTAAAAAAGAGGGACACAAGGGCTCTTATACTCAACACTCCAGATGGTACTACTCTAAAATACATTTTTTTTTTCCTTTTTGATTATCACTACTTATGTATATTTATAGCCATCACTAAGCTTATGTCCGACAGTGGTCGGGCCTAATAATTATATTTTAGATTTAAGATTTGAATACTTATTGTTAGTTCATATTTGAAGATACAATAAATATTAAAAAAAACCATTTTTAGATTTAGTTGAACTATAGTGAATTTTAATCAGAAATAATTTCTTATTCAGGCTTAAGTTCAGTAATTTCAATTCTTATTGAATGAAATATATTTTTAAGTTTAAAAAAAGAAATATATTTTTTTATTAATTAATGTGAGTTTCTAAAGAAGAGAAGAAAAATTAAACTAGACTTTTAAGCTGGGGGAAATACCGATATTTTTCTGTGCAGCAACGCACTTCATTAGCACCCTAGTCTGTCTACTTGGGTAGAGATTGTTATTAACATCAGCTATTTAACGTAAATTCTAATGAAACTTGATGTGAGAAATGATTGTTGTGTACAATAATTGATTTACCTTTGGTAAATACATACGTAAGTATCACTATTCATTTCCCCTGTTTTTTCCATTTTTCATTTTTCTATTTAGGTTAGCACGAAGTTATATTACTCTACTTACTTATGTTTAACTATTCTTGCTTATCTTTTTTACGATCATCACATTAATTATCTTTTACTTATTCCATGTACCGTCGGTACATACATGTAAGTATTATATTAGTGGATATTATATTACATTGTTTTTGCTTTCAACAGTTGATTTTGCTTTCCAGCATTATTAACTGTGTTGCCAAGTAGACATATTTCCGTCACGTGCCCATGATGATTTTAAATGAGACATTTTTAGATTTAGTTGAACTATAGTGAATTTTAATCAGAAATAATTTCTTATTCGGGCTTAAGTTCAGTAATTTCAATAAATAAAGAATACAATATTTTTTGATGTGTAAACATCTATACGCTAGGGGGTAAAAATCTTTTTCACTGAGATTTCTTTGCTGAGATTTCTTTGCTGAGATGCACACAGCGTTGTCAAATCGGTGTGAGCTATGTGTATTAGTGTTTGAAAGAAGCAATACAAACTTATTTAAAATATTGTAAATACATAGGAATTTGCTTGTTTTTGTTTGTTAGGTTTGTTAGGTTTTTTGCTTTATTAGGGTTCCGTACACCAAAGGTGAAAATAATAATTGCTTTATTAGGGTTCCGTACACCAAAGGTGAAAATGAACCCTATTGTTTTCGCTACGCTGTCCGTTCCTCTGTTACAGAGTATTTCCTCGAGAACCGTAAGAGCTACGGACCTGAAATTCGGACACAGTATGTAGACATTTGGCCGCTACCACAGCAAATATATGAGAGTTGAAAATTAAAGGGTGTTCCAAAACGAGCAACAAAAAATTTTAAAATCATATGTAATATACATACACTTGAATTTTGTAAAGTTAGTGTATTTTTATACTGACTACAACAATTAATAGTAAATTTAAACAATTTAAATTAAAGGGTGTTCCATCAGTTAATGCAATTTTGACTTTGTAACTTTGACAACTTGCTGTATCTTGGAAACCGTAAGAGCAAAACTCTTAAAATTTTTAAAAACGGTAGAACTAAAAAACAAAAAAAATAATAAAATCGCCAAATTTAAAAAAATCGCAAAAAATCACCAAAACCGAAAAAAGCACCAAATTAAAAAAAATTCTAGGACTAAAATAAATTGCGAAAAACCGGAAAATTCGTCAAAATGAAAAAAATCGCCAAAGTGAAAAAAATCCAAAAAATGAAAACAATCGCCAAAAAAAATCGCAAAAATTAAAAAAACCCTTAAACAAAAAAATCCCAAAAATGAAAAAATCGCCTAAATAAAAAAACCCCAAAAACAAACAAAAAACGCCAAAATGAAAAAAATCCAAAAAACAGACAAAAGTCACCAAAATGGAAAAAATCGCCAAAATAAAAAAAATTTCGAAAATTAAAAGAACCCAAAAAGAGAAAAAACCGCCAAAAAGAGAAAAAAAAACGACAAAGCTGAAAAAATTTTTTAAACTGGAAAAACTTAATAAGGAAAAAAGCCACATCAAAAAAATGCTCAAAACCGAATGTACGGAACCCTTCGTGCGCGAGTCAAAGTCGCACTTTACTGAATTTATTTTAATTGCAATGCGTACACAACAACAAGAACAGCAACAACTAAACGATGAACAACATGAATTAAAAAGTAAAAAGTAAAAGTAAAGGCATTTACCATAGATGAGCACTGCAGTACCACTAAAATTTCAGTAAAAATAATTAAAAAAAGCGCCAAAAACCGAAAAAAAGCAATAAACGAAGAAAAAGCCAAAACTATTTGTTATATAGGCTAAAGTGTCCGCACGGAACCCTTCGTGCGCGGGTCAAAGTCGTACTTTACTGAATTTATTACTAATTGTCGTACATTAAGTTATCATAGGCAAATAAAACAAATAAATAAAATGAATACAAAAACATTTAAATTTAATAACTTTTAAAAAGATTTTTTGCACTTTTAATAAGAAATTTACTAAAACAAAGCAAAATAAGGAAAACGAAAACCTAAACTTGTCAAACTAAAAGTCTTCATCGTTTTTGAGATTGTCATTCATACGGACAACAAGAAGTACAGAGAAACTTAACAGCTTCATATAAACACCATCTTGTGTGCAATAGTAGCTACTAATTTTCGCTAACATATAATTGTGCTAGCGCTGTATAGTTCGAAATCGCTGTAAAATAGCTACATGCATTACATTTCATTAAACAGCAGTGTGCCCATTTATTAACCAAATAAGTTAAATAAAATAAACAAAAACCAGCATATTCCTATGTATTTATAATATTGAAAGTTTTGATACTTTTTGATTGATTAATTGATTAATTAAAAAATATTACTAAAAGCATAGTACTTCCAACTTAAGAACATTTTTCATTACTAGATGTTTACACATCTCCCCTGTGATCGGACTCACATTACTTTTTTTATTAATTAATGTGAGTTTCTAAAGAAATGAAGAGAAATTAAACTAGACTTTTAAGCTGGGGGAAAATACCTTTATTACCTCAAAAGTTATGTTTGTTTTTGTATAGAGTTGTAAAATTTCGACACTACTCGATGCTTTTTGAGTATTGACTCAATACTACACAATAATTTCTAGGTACAATTTTGTACCTAGAAATTAAACTTTATTAACTTTTAATATTGATATATACATTTTTATTATGTTTTACAATGTTTTAATGCAAAAATTAAATGAAATAAAGTAAGTCAGTAATACAAAATATATTTGTACTTTGTTTTTGTGGTGTATTTTATATACATACATACGTTTTATTTATAATGTATTGTGTAAATAAATTTAATTGCAGTGTTCTCAAACATTACAAACCCATATGCGAAAGGTATGCATTTTATTGTCTGCAGCAAATTTTAATTTTTGTCACACACATTTTAACACCTCAATCTTTGTTGAAATGCAGGAAAAGAGTTTTTCAACATTTTGAGACTAAAAGGCTTCTCTGGTCGCTGTGAAGCTGGCCTTCGATTTATTTTTACTTTAGCAAAATGATGCCACAAGACAATCGTTATTTTTATCAATTTAAATTTTTCTCTATGGCTTTTCCCCTCGTCTCTCTCTCCTAACAAACTAATCAGCTTGGTAATAAGACTTGCATAGTGTAAACTGGGACTTTCCAGAACACACGAGACTAATAGTATGTTTCCACAATTCAAAGTGTTTCCAGCGGGCATGTGAGTGATTTGTTGTTCGAATTTTCGTATTCAATTTATGCACGTGCCTTATAAGGTGGGCGCAGCAGCTGTAATGTGAATTTTATTCACGCGTAGTTGACATTTGAAATTGATTAAATATTCCTTAATGTAATTTTTTTGAGATTGTCAATCACTATTGATGGATGACACAGGGATAGAGTTTGTAATTTTAAAAGAAACGCAGGGTTGCATATATAAATTGAGTTCGAAAATTAGTATTTTCGACATTATTTATTATAAATCAACTACTTTGAGGTGATTTATCCATATGCAAGATGCATTGTAAATCATGTATAAATTAACATGATTTGCACAAATCATCATGATTTGTCTAAATCACGCCGGTGGAAACATACTATAATTCATCTGGAATAAAAATAAATACGTATACACAGCTTTGTGTGTATTAGTGTTTTTTGTTTGCATTTGACGTTTGCCTCTTTTTCGTTTTGTGCTGTCTGAAAATAGCTACTTTTGAATATCGAGTACTCAAACATACACCCGGTATTGAGTAGTCAATACCCAAATACTCAATACATTTACAACTCTATTTTTGTAACGGATAAATTCAAAACGATCCACTGTGTACATACCAACCATAAATATCGAGCCATTACCGCCAAAGAAGCTTAACCAACCTGATTTCCGTAATGCGTTTTTATATTTAGCATAATAACACATAAATACTAAAATTTAATGAATTAACTGAAATAACAGCGGAGATAATTAAAAAAACCTTCTCCTGTAAAGTTTTGGTTTTGTTACTTAAGCTTTTTGTGCGGTTATGGCTCGATATGTACATACATGCATACGTATAATTGCAATCGCCTCAGACTACGATTATGACAGTTTTTACACATTGTTGATTCAGTTGAGGTTTATTTGCGTCTGCTGCTTATGATATACTGTAGTTGACTTGAGCATGCGGCACTGAAAGCGTGTATATCGCGGTGGAGTACACGAACGAAGTCAAAAATAAACCAAAAAAATATAAATATACTTAATACAAAAACAAACCCACACACACAAAGAGATCTTGTTTAGGTTTAATGTATTATAGATATACATACATATGTATGTATGTAGTTCTTTACCCATCAATCTTATCAAGTGTGATCGAATTGTGTTATTTTTATTTTTCTTAACAATACATTTGTGTTCGGTGATCGAAATTTTCAAAATTGTGAAAAAATGTGTTTTAAGAGGTGTTTTCACAATAAGCTAAATTTCTGATAATTAAAAAATACATATGTATGTACATATGTAGGTACTTACATAAATAATATATGGTATGTATGTACATATGTATGTATATATCTGCATTTATCTATACACGCATAAATATATGGTACGAACATACATACATATGTATGTATGTATGTATTTAAATGCATCCATTCATACCTTATCATTTTGAAGTGACATAGGAAAAACAATAACAAGCACGTGACCATATCGACCTAAATATTACTCAAAATAGTTAAGTGAAACCTCAAAACTTCCAGAGAAAAAAAATAAAAAAAATAATCATTTGACAACCTTGCATGTGTACTATGTAAACTTTGATAATTTCTTAAAAATTTTATAGAATTAGGATTAAACAAATAAAAAACATATTAAGTTAAACATGGAAGTGTATTAAGTCTGTTACAGTTACATACATACATATTTATGTACATACGTCGATAATTGATAATTGTGCCCATAATTATGAAATGGTCTGTCACATGCATTTTCGCTTCCAAATATCAAATAAATCTTAAACACGTTAATAAATATTTACCGTCATATTCATAAAAAAATAAAATTATTTGATATTCATTTTAATAAAATTTTGTATGAAAAATTTTAAATTAAATGCATTTCAAACACATTTTAAATTTTATGAATTTGTGTGTACATATGTATGTATGTACTTATTTAAAAAAATTATATTAATATAGACTAATACAAATCTAAATTAAAATGATCCTATTATAAATATATGTATGTATTTTTTGATTTATTCAAATGTAATCTACTAAATATCTCGAAACAATAAATACATTGTACAATATACACAATGTACATATGTACATAAGTATGTATGTAAGTATGTATATGACTTAGACCACTTTCATAATTGTTTGAAGTTCTGTTCCTCTCAACAACAAGTATGTACGACAAATTGAAAAATATTGGAACTAACAAATAATGTCAATGTGTTTTTTGATAATTTTTTTAAACAACACACACACACACACCTGCATTCGTACACATATACATATGTACATACATATATTCATGTACATTTTTGGATTTGAACTCTCAAATTGACAGTCTACAGTCCGAGTCAGATAGATTCCGTCATATGTTAGATTTCGAGTTTTTCAACTCACAGCTAAGTTGAAATACAGGAGTTCTTATGAAATCTGTTACATTGATTACGCCTCCGTCAACTAAAAGTTCAAAAGTTTGGCAACTGTTAACTTTTAGCATACGTTGAATAGTCTGAAGGCTATTACTTGTTTCTTTATGTTCTGATTTAGATTTTTATTTTGTAGGAGAAAGAATAAAATAAAATATGTATCATAAATACAAAAATTAAGTTTAATTAATGAAGAAACCTTTTGAAGTTGCTAAAATGTTCCCGTCAGCAACGTAATTATTCCTTCGTCGTTGCATTAATGCCAATAAGCGTCGCATAATGTGCGACGGATTCTATGTGAGTGGGCCTGAAAACTCCCAATTATTAATACAAAATGATCTACATATATGTATACCTATTCGTAATAAAGCGACAACTACTAAATAATTAAAGTCAAATAACGAACTGAAAACATAAAATGCAAAATAAAAAAGTTCAAACGTCAACCACAAATAACTCGGCTGCGGTAGCGACCGACATAAGAAAGAAATAACATAAAATGTAATAAAAAATAAGTACATAGGTAGGTATATTTACTTATGAATTCCGTACTTTACGGTACGATTAATAATGGTCTTTAGATGTAGAGATGGGGAAATGTCGTGAGTTTATGGTCTGATCGTGATCAAATTTATAATTAATCACGCGTGAGCATGACTAAAAAAATTATTAGTGCGTGAGCTATTTTTAAGAATCACGCACGAATCCTCACGCTCTCACGAGATAAAATTCCTGCGTAGGTACTTATGTAACTTTTTGAATCTTTTTAAAGAAATTATTTTATAATAATACGATAAAACATACCCTGCAAATAATATTGGAGTACATAGTCCGATCTAGATGAAACAGACTAGTTACATCATGGTCCCATGTAATGCAGTCATGGCTTCGTTTTCATACAAGCATGCAATGGTGCACGATAAGTGTTCGTGTTTAAACGATTATGATCGTTCTTCTAAGGCACTTACAAATTGTATGCGAGTAGTCTATAACTATTCCATATGGGGTAGTTTTAGGGTTAGTCTGATGTAATGCAAAGTTGGTCCATGTGGTCCAACCCTAGGACATCGCAATGTTAAATCGACCACCTTTTCTTCATATATTTGGAGTAGTTTTGGAGTACTCTTACTCCTCTTTGGGCTAGTCCTTACATGCATGTAAGGACTAGTCGGAAGTCGGTTAATTAATTAGGGCATTACTATATAGGCGCCGAAAAGTCAACAATATAGGGAATGAGGTTTTTTGTTTCAAAAATCAGTTTCACTTCATACCGGTTTTTGTCTCTTTTACTTTTCACAAAATTTTTTAATTCTAATACACAGTATATAAAACCAAAAGTAATTTAACTTTTCTCTATCGATACAGGTTCATATAAGTGACAAACTCATAACTACGATCATTCATGTCTTGTGCCTCGTTTCTGTAACTTGTGAGAAGTTCTCACATTGAGAAAAATTAACTAATTATATTCATTGCCCTATTTCAATTAGGGTCATTCATATAAAAATTTAAAAAATAAACTTGCAAAATATATCAAGAAATGTAATTTTTTTCTTATTCACCCAGTGTTTCTTACATTCCTTGTGGAACTGCAAAACAAAGAGAGTCAAATACAGAGCAATGTCTGAACTTATATTTCGTTGAATAATTTGTATGAAAGTCGCAAAAACAAATTTAAAAGTTTTGATACACTTTATTTTCTATGTGAAAAGTTTTCACTACGATTAGGTCATTAATGATATACTAATAAATATAATCTTTAAAGGCGCAATTTATAAAAAAAGCTTAAAGGGTTTATGAACAGATTTCCATAAAAAAAATTTCTTAATAAGCCCTAATTTTTTTTATAAGTAGGCAAATAGCATATAAAATACTATAATCGTTTGACTTTTCGGATTGTTATTGTATTTTGAAAATTTGCATGTGATGCATTATATCAAGGTTGTTTCAACCAACGAATTTTTATGGGAAACCGGTTTGATTAATGCTTTAGCTTCAACAGTTTTTCTTATATAGGGCAATCAATTTTTATTTTAACATTTTACTTTTGTGCCCCAAACATTTTACTAACAACAAAGTTTTCATTAAATGTCAAACAAATTTCATATAAAAACTTTAATTTATAAATAATGTTATAAGCGCAGAAGTGGTGTAACCCACATTTTGGTTTTGGTTGTTCTTCTGATGATAAACACATTAGCCCAATTCACAATCTTGTGCAAATGGTCTTGCATCGTTACATGTGCAAAATGGTGTAGTATATTGATACTTACCACTAAGAATTGTTAAGTGGTGAGTATCAATATACTATACGATTTTGCCCATGCAACGATGAAAAACCATTTGCACAACATTGTGAATTTGGCTATTATTTAGATTACCAACCATCAAAAAAAAAAAAGTAGATTAAGCCACACTTCGGTATTCTAAAGCAAGTGGAGCTGAAAAATCGTTTTTCGCAAGATCATAATATTGAAAGTATTAAAGCAATTAAATAATTAAAAAGAGCAATTATTTAAATGACTAGATGTGGGTTACACCACTTTTGCGCTGATAGCCTCAAATGTGTATTTATTGGCCAGGTTCTGAAAGCCAGGTCGTTTTGAATCCGATAGATTTGAGAACAAAATTTAACTAGAAGGCTCACTTATTGCAGCTTTTTATTTGGTTTTAAGGTTTCATATCATTGCACTGATTTACATGGGCATAATTGTGCTGGCATAACATGCAAGTTTGTAGGTGAGAGAGGCAAAGAGAGTGGTTTTTTAGTTGGCATAATTTTTCAACCAGCTTCAACCCCGCATTAGCAGCACAAAACCAATACATACACACTTGCGAAACCACATGTTCGGTGTTTTTGTTTTTACAGAGCGTATTTAGTCTTTAGATGGCCATCGTCGTGGAAACATGAATTTAAAAGAAGAAGGGGGTTGGTCACGCCAACAAATTTTAAACTAATAAGGGAATTTAAAGAACGCGAGTTTTTATATAAAGTGACACAGCCAGACTATTTGAAAGCTTACAAAAAAAAGAAGCACTGGAAAAAATTGCTGCGGCTATTAAGGAGTTAAAACCTAATGTAACTGCTGCTGACATAAAACAAAAAAAAAATTGAGGTGTTGCAGCAGCAAATTTCTCAAGTAAAAAAAAGATAAGAGCAGCAGAAGAAATATTCTGAAGAAGTTATCCGAACTTTTACAAGAAATAAAGAACTATTAAATAAAATATAAACAAAGCTAAGGCTCAAAATAACAAAAATTAAAAATTTTAAAAACCCCCGACTTTTTTCAGAAAAGATGTTATATCTTCTAAACGGCTGGACCGATTTTCTTCAAACATAGCTAAGAACCCTCTCCATCAAGTCATCTTTCAAACAGAAAAAAACTAAATGAAAATCGGCCCAGCCTTTTGGCATGTACGTGGACACTGACAGACACACAGACTCACAGACACACACTACAAACTTATAACACCCCTTCTTTTAGTCGGGGGTTAAAAATAGTTTAATTGAAAAATGTTTATTAAGTTTAAAAGTTTTTACGTTTATTTTAAAAATGTTTATTTACTTTTTTGTTTTTTCGTGTTGAAGAAATTATATGAAAATAAAATGAACGAGATTTTATTTAATTCTTATAAAAAGAAGTTACAAAAAGTTCTTCTGGATAATGTAACTATTTAGAACTGTGAATACATCTTCACATTAATTCATAAAATATAATGAAAACAATTTTTTCATTTTAATTTTTTAGTAAATATTGCCAATAATAAATAATTGCTAATTCTTCATCATTTATTATCGCCATTTTTTCGCCAAGTATGTTCCGATACGTGTATATCGAAAACCAAACTTCAAATAAATAAAAAACACTAACACACACAAAGTTGTGTATACGTATCCATTTTATGGCAGATTAATTAGTCTCGTGTAATTTGGAAAAGAACAAAAATTGTGCGGCTTAAAAATTGTTCTCGTGTAAACTACCTCACTGAGATATTTTATCTGAACATAATTTCAAATGCACTAACTTATGCAATAAAAAGAATTCTGCTTTCTGTTTTCGAAATTTTGCGATTTCAAAATGAAATGGTTTTCAGATTGATGATTAAAAAGTTAACAATAATTATTTATTTTACTATGACCAGACAAAATCATTCGAAAGTCAAAATCAAATTTTTTTAACAAAAACCATGATGTAATAATTTTTGCTTCATGTAAAAAAACTAACTTGGCTTTATTTTAATTGACAATGTAAATTTTATATATACACGTACATACATATGATCGTGAGTGAAAAACCACTCACGTGAACATCTCTACCTTAAAGGTTAAAGATACAAAAGTCGTAACACCTCGATATATTGCGACTATAAATACCTAGTACGTACATACATACATATGCACAATTTTACATACATACATATGGACGTACAACATAGCTGCCCAGAGAAGCGCCAGAGTGCCGAACATCAATCGGCTTTTTATACAAATGAACACACATACGCTTAAACATTTCTCTTGGTTTTCTATCTGTGGGCAGCTCTGACGTACAAACGTACGACAATATTTTAAGGCATTAAAAAATATAGGCACATACGAATGTATAAATTTGTGTAAATAAATACGAGATCCGCACACAGATATTGATGCCGATATTTTTATGCACATGACGGTGCTTGGCCTGCTACATACATATATACATATGTATGTATGTACATGCATTTGCACATACTTATGTACAAACAAATAAAGAAAACATAATATTTAGTATTTTTCCTTAGCCAAATTAAGAATACATAAACCTTTAATAAAAGTTCACAAGCAGTGTTGCCAAAACTGTATTTTCCGTCATATAAACCACTAACTTCCCAGCAAAAATATGTACAGTGAAACCTCTCATAAGCGGACACTCATCGTCGTGGTGGTTGAAAAAATATACACTTAGACGCAAAACTCTACATACGATTTAATAACTTAAAAAAATTTAGTTTTTAAAGGAAAAGCATTAATTTTGTCAATTTTTTTTTATTTTAAAATAGCAATAATTAAAATGAAATAAAAATATCACATTTCATTTCAGTAAACAATATTAAACAAGCAAAAAATAATAAAATTTAATATTTTATCTGATTGCAAAACTGTACATATGATGCATTCATTGTTGCATGTGTATATGTTGTAACATTTTTTTAAATTTTAATACCTTACGTGTAATTTGTCCACACTCTAGAAAAAACTATTTCTTAAAATATCTTAATAACTATAATCGAAATCTTTAGTTTTTATTTATATTCTATTTGTCAAACTTTGTAACAACATATAAATTGTCGAATAGTTTTGCTATTCAAATGTTTTTTTTTTAACTCAGCTATAATAGATGCTTAATCAGGGCTATCATGAATAAAATTCCGAGTGAAATTTTTCCCATACAATTCCAAATAGTAGCAATAGAGAAAACAAAAAAATCTAATTGGAAGAGGGATACATTTCACGCGTAGTTTTATTCATGATAACCTTGAATAAGTTTTGTAAATTTTTTGGTCATCTAATACATAATTTTAGGTCTGAAACTTCAAAATATTTGCCATTTAATCTAGAGCGCCACTTGTTTCATACGGAATTTACAACAAACACATGATGTGTTTCTACAAACATAAGAAATTGTAGCATAGTTTCAGGCGCCAGTTAATATTGTTTACATGTCAAATTTTTCGTAATCAATGTAGATAAAAATTTTTCACAAATTTGAACAGAGTACTATCCCTGCAGGAAATTGAACTGGCACAATACTAGTCACGTGACCGGTCCCCATGTGATAGGGACTAGTCCGAGTTCTAACACTTCCTTTGAAGCGGACCAGTCAATTTTACATGGGAATGGCCTAGGATGGGGTTAATTGATACTTTTTATGCACCTTGTAACTTGTCACTGAACTATCCCATAGGGACCTATTCGGTGTAGAATAATATAATTTATATATATATATATATATATATATATATTAATGTCATTCCGACATTTAACTGTAACAATGAAAACTTACTGCCTCTCCCACGATGTCACTCGCAAACGTTCGAATGACAACTTGTATGGCAAACAACAATAACATTAGAAAATTTGTTGTTGTTTTCAATATAAATTGTCATTCGAACGTTTGCGAATGACATCGTGGGACAGGCAGTTATATATTTTTTTTTTTTGTTACAAATGCAATGAAATTTTATTTTGAATCTGAAAATTTTTTGAGATTCGAACCGACAACCTCGTGCATGACAGGCTTGCACACTACCCACTCAACCACAGGGCCACTCATATTTCACAAGTATAAATGCCAATAAAACTTAGCTTAATATCTAAGTATAGTTATGGAACTGGTGAGTCACATTGGAGGGAGCAATTAACATTATATTTACACTATTTGATAGGTCCATATATTCAACCACATCGAACATGTTCAGTGCCGCTTACTACAATACTAGATCGAGTCTCAATCAAAGTGGCTCAATATCAAGACGATACATCACGAAAATGTTGAATATGTAACCATTCACACGACATGTCTTTTTTTCACCGTACACTACTCAGTAATTTTGATAACACCCGCATTTTCTCAAGTCATAGGACGGGTACGCTTGGATCAATTGTCACCAAATTTTCTGCAGGGATGCAGAATTAAAATGCATTTTCAATGCTAACCACGGTCAAAGGAATTCTATTTGCGACAGCTGAATCTTTCACTAAATTAAAAAATTTTATCAGAGTTTTTATACTAGAAAACTTTTCAATTTATACAAAAAAAGTAAAAAATAGTGAACTGAATTGCTGTTATTGACTTTATTCAAAAGGCGTTAAGACAAAAAAAGCGCGTTGGGCGAAACGCGCTAAATTGGCATCACTGGTATTCCGTCGTTTCCAAATAAGTTGAACTTACGCTCGTTAGTAAAAATAAATCTTTCCCAAAACTTAGATGTATTAAGATGGACGTCTTTTTACTCCAGAATAGAGATCTGTGCGTGTCGTGTGTTTTTCGTGACACAAATACGTACGACTCAACATGAAGTGTTCGTGACAAAAAATGTGATTTCGTGCGTGTTCGGGTCGCTTCGTGTTGAGTAAAATTAACACGAAAAACACGTAATGATTTTAGATGTGAGATATGTATGAATGAAAAGAGAAACAATTGAACATTTTGTATTTTCAAGCACACAACACCAGCATATTTGTTGATATTGTATGGGCCTCTGAAGCTTAAAGTTGTGTACGTAAACCAATTAGTATCAGCTGTGGTGGCAGATAGTATCAGCTGGCAGTGTCAAGTCGTGCCATATTTTGAAAAGCGACTCTTGAAAAAAATCAATTAAATTTTCTGATCTTCAATACCATACCAATAATATTTCGTGCATGTTGTGCAGTATCGTGTTGACACAATTTTTCGCGTGCCTGTGTCCTACGTGTTGAGCGTCTCGGCATTCGTGTTCGTGCCGGACAAAATTCGACATGCGCCCATCTCTACTCCAGAGCATAAGTATATCGTTTAGTTGTATATATGGGACTTATTTATGGTATTTTTCTGGCTATACACGACTAAAATCTAGGCGCACGGCAGTGCGCCAGGCAAAGTTCTGGCCATTGCACGTAGTGTGTATATTTACACCAAGCCATTCGAGCTGTTTTTATAGCCCTCATAACTTTGTTCTCCGCAATCGTAAAATTATGATATTTAAATCATAATTAGAATAAATTCATATAACCTCATACGCAAAGTTAGAAAGTTTTACAATGAAAGGTTCATGAGATATGGAGGTGCAAAAAGTGCATATTTTAAGACATACTCACTGACCACTGATACACTCATCAAATTGATGAAGCACTTCCGCTATAGCTAGAGAGCTAAAATTTGGTACACGAGAAGATGTAGGTGAACAATGAACCAGAAAAATCTGAAAACCCGAAAATTTTAACCAGGAGGGCGGGGCTACGCCCATAAAAATTAAAATTTGTGCTATTGAGCTGAAATTCGATACAGAGCTAGGTCTAGGTGAGAAACAAAATTAAAAAATCTGAAAATCCGGAAATTTTGGCCAGGAGGGCGGGGCTACGCCCATAAAAGTCAGAATTAAAAAAACTAATATAAGGGGCTTAATGAAAGCTGTTGTATTGAAATTTGGCATGTATACTGCGATAATGCAACACTATAAATTTTTCAGTAAGTAAGTGGGCGTTGGCACGCCCATACAATTTAAACCTCATTTTAATGCCCTGCGGCTCAGCATATTTAGATATACTATTTGTGTGAGTATTATTATCCGTTAGCAACGAAACTTGACATGAATAATAAACACTAGCCGAAAAAAATTTTAAATTTGGAAAATTGGGCGGGGTTACGGTCCTAAAAATTAAAAATTGCGCTAAGGAGCTGAAATTTAATATGCAAGTAGGTCTAGGTGAGAAACCAGCTAGGAAAATCTGAAAAATCGGAAATTTTAGTTAGATGGGCGGGACTGTGCCCCTAAATATTAAAAATTAAAAGTTGTGCTAAGGAGCTGAAATTTGATATACAAGTAGGTCTAAGTGAGAAACCAACTAGAAAAATCTGAAAACTAAAAAAATTAGTTAGAGGGGCGGGGCTGTGCCCATAAAAATTAAAAATTAAAAGTTGCGCTAAGGAGCTGAAATTTGATATACAAGTAGGTCTAAGTGAGAAACCAACAAGAAAAATCTAAAAACCCAAAAAATTAGTTAGAGGGGCGGGGCTGCACCCATAAAAATTAAAAATTAAAAGTTGTGCTAAGGAGCTGAAATTTGATATACAAGTAGGTCTAAGTGAGAAACCAACTAGAAAATTCTGAAAACCCAAAAAATTTTACCAGAATGGGCGGGGCTACGCTAATATTATTTTGAACTAAAAACTTAATACACAGCTTTTAATTCAAGCCAATTTAGTGAAATCTTGCATACGCGTTGCACATACACAATACTTTAAACTATCACCTTAATAATTTGGCGTGATCACTCCCATAAAATGTTAGCCTTGTGTTTAATCTACATCGGTCTAGCATATTTTAGAAGAAAATGAGCATGAAATATAAGCGCTGCTCACAACAAAATTTTGAGTTAGGAATAGTGGGAGAGGTAATGCTGATAAAATCTAAAGATATAATTCGCGCTAGAGAGCTGAAATTTTATACACTAGTAAGTAGGCCAATGAGAAAATCCTAAGACCAAAAAGTTTTACCCGGTATGCGGGGCCACGACGTTAAAACTCCAATTCGCACCAGCGAGCTTAAATTTGATACACAAATAAATCTAGACAAGAGATCACTAAGAAAAATCTGAAAACCCAGAAGTTGCTATCAGAGAGCGGAAACAAGCACTTCAAATTCTAAATTAACATACATTTCATTAAAACTTTTCATACACATTGCACTTCTCCAAAATAAAAATTCCCTATTTTGAAAAGTAGCCATGACTTCACCTATAAATCTTAGCTTTTTCGTTCAGGTACTTCGGCTTAACAGTTTTTAATTTAATACTCAGGCATTTCTTATCAACTTTTTAATACCAAACTTTGCATGAACCATAAGCACTAGCAGATATAAAAGTCCGCGAGGCCAGGCCCATAAATATTATACATAATATTATACTATAGAGAGCTGACATTTTGTACACAAATAGTAATTGATTTACTCAATCGGAAACTCCAAAAATTAAAAGCACCAGCTACCCTATTGAAACTTCGCATACGCATTGGACATATCCTTTTGATTTATTTACTTCGGCTAAGCAGACTTTAATATGTAAATATATTGCGAAAATAGGCGGAATCATGCCCAGTAAAATTTACGTTGTATTTTACATGTTTCTTCCAGTCGACTCTTACCAAATTTCACACACACTGGCTACCCGTTGTAATGGCACAATAGTGCATTTTTAAGGTCAACAATTTAACACCCATCACACTCTTAGCCATTATTTTATGTACCTCTGACATTTTTAACTGGTACAGTGATCATGAATAGAAATAAAATACACTAGAAATTTTAAGTTTAAAAACTGTTATTATAGAAATCTTTTCAAAAAGTAATCAGATCCTCACAAAAACATAAATGTGAAAAACGGCCAAGCTCTTATCCAAAATTTCGGCCATTAAAAGTTGTAAGATATAAATTTTGACCAAGTTCTTCTTTGCCACAATACCTAACACAGAAATATATTATGTATTGTATAAATTTGTAATCGTAAGGGTGTCATATAATTTCTAGATAATCTGTTTGCTTGGCAATATTTTTACCTTTCCAAAAAAAGGAGAGAATAATGTATAAATGTTCATTTCTTTATATTGATAAAAATGTTGTCAAGTTATCAGATTATCTAGAAATTATGTGACACCCTTACGATTACAAATTTATATAATACATAATATATTTCTGTGTTAGGTATTGTAGCAAAGAAGAACTTGGTCAAAATTTATATCTCACAACTTTTAATGGCCAAAATTTTGGATAAGAACTTGGCCGTTTTTCACGTTTATGTTTTTGTGAGGATCCAAATTTCTTTAAGAAATGGCGAATTGTATTAACATCTACAAGAATTCCGTAACTATTTTTGATGTTCTATTTCAGTTTTGTGCTGCTTCTCTTTGTATTTTCGGCAATTTTGCCCCTAAGTCTTTCATTAAGCCTGGTTGCTCGTCCCGATCCCGGCAAACTTTGATTCCGTTTTAGTATTAATGGTAGTTTGGATTATAAATTTATATAAAGTAAAGATTTGTCCAGCTTTTGTCATTGAATTTCCTTCATCTGAAAGCTTGATGACTAATTTTTGAACGTTGTTTGATATTTCCTTATTTCTTCCATTTTTTTAACTACTCCTAATAATCAAAGCAAAATCCAACACATTGTTAAAACAAGAATAAATGAACACAAAATTATAAAATAAAACGTGCCACT
Organism: Tachina grossa; assembly: GCA_949987645.1. Taxonomy (NCBI): domain Eukaryota; kingdom Metazoa; phylum Arthropoda; class Insecta; order Diptera; family Tachinidae; genus Tachina; species Tachina grossa. Next base: position 104,578,096 of record OX465275.1, read on the forward strand.
ATATCAGTATTTAATACAATTCAAAAGCGTATGCACACTTTTGTGACGTTGCATAAAACTTTTTTTTATTGCGAAAAATTGTGTTAGAAAATTTTTAGCTTTTTTAGAAAATTTCCTCCCCTGCCTACATTTATGTGTAGGATGTCAAAAATTTCTTACAAGTTACTAACAACAAGTTTATTTATAATAAAAAGTCAAAAAATTTACAAAAACGAGCGTGCAATTTTTTTGCCACATCCAAAAATTAGATTTTTTGCAAAAAAAAAAATGCTAACTGTGCACTATCAAAAATCTCTAAAATCTGATTCACAGTCTTTTTTGATGCCTCTTCTCTCAGAAAAAGGTCAAAATTTTTAACAAATACCTAATGATTTTTTAAAATATTCGCAAAAAATTAAAAACACTTTTTTCACAAAATATACAAAATTTTCTCACAATTTTCAAAAATCCAAGTTCAAAATTTTTCCTTGCTACAATTTTTTAGATATCAAAAAAATTCTTTGATCATATAAATTCTAATATAGTTTTCTTTCAAAAACAACAAAACCAACTGATTTTTGTCAAATTTTAAAGAAGTTATGTACCAACGATTAAAAAAAGTCAGGTCCAAAAATTAAAAAAAAAATTTTTCAAGTCAAATAACTTGGAAACTGTAAGAGATCAAATGCAGCTTTAAACATCTTTTATTTTTGTTTCTTAACGTTGATTGTCTCGCTGAAAAAATTATTAAGATCCGTCGATATTTACAGAAGTTACAAGCTCCGAAAAAATTTTTACAACCGCAGTTTCCCACTTTGAGGCTCTTTGGAGCTACCCTGTCTTACAACAGGGTGCCTCCAAATATACTCCCTGAAAAGTTCAACACTTCTTCTTTCCAAAACAGTTGGTTTCATCGAAATCGGTTGACTAGTTCAAAAGTTGCGTACTTTTTACCACTTTTTTTAATTTCACGCCACTGTGCGTTGTCTATCTGTCATTTTTCAGCAGTTTTTACTTTGCCAAAAAGAAACCGTGTTTTTCAGGTTTTCTATTTCCAAGTTATAATACTCAAGATTCAATATTTTCAAAAATTAAACATTAAATAAAAATTATGAATAAAAGATATGAAATAGCTATTTAGAGTAGAGTTATTTAACTTAGGTTGGTGCAATTAACTGTTGGGCTTCAAAATAACTATCAATGTTTTTTATTTGTTGGAATGCAACAAAGTCGTGTCTAGAAAAAATTCTAAAAGGGCAATTTGTATAAGAGATGCAGTAAACTTAAATGTAAAACGCAACGGTTAGCATTGACAAATTTTGTGTGTATTTTGTTTATGTAATTTAAATTTTTCCATATGAAATTTCTCAACGTTGTGTTTTAAAAAATTAGATCACATTCCTCCTTTCCAAAGTCGTTTATAAATTCCATTTTTTTCTTCAATTGATACCCATTTTTATCCTGCCATTTTGTGACACGGCCTAAGCAAACGACTTCTTTAAACAAATAGCAATTTCTTTGCCATCCTCTACGCATGAGTATGTCCATTTGTGTTAACAGGGGAATCACCAATATATGTAATTGAGATTAATACTAATGTCGTGTTTCACCGCTTCTGTCTGTTAATTATGAGAGGAATTTTGAAAAATATTCCGTCCGGTTATGGAATGCATTTGGTGTGAAAAACTATTTATTTAGCTGGGGTCACACGATTGCCACAATGTAGCAAATTTTATGGTGGTGCATCACGGTGCAAGCTAAATCAACAGAAGCCCCTCCATGAGTGCAACTTTAAAGTTAAATAAATTTCATTTATAACCTAAAATTTGTCTGATTTTTTTATTAAACTTAAATTTTTCCGATTTTTAAGCTTCACAAAAATTCTTCCCTCTTTTACATTCAAGTGGACTAATAGCAGGGAAAAATTTTCACGGGATATTCAAGATAGCATTTGTTCCATCGAGGGGAATAAAATTTCACGTGAAGAAAAATTCCACTTGTTTTTCGCGATAGGGGTGATTATTTTTAAATCATCGTTTATATTTCATACCTATTTATATACATTAGGGCGGGTCGATTTGTATGGAGGCAAAAAACTTGCTCAAATTACAAGGAAAATCGTATTCTAGGAATCAAAATAAGAAACTTTGCCAAAGGAACCATACCTCTAAAATGCATTTTGATGTCTCAACTTTTGATCCGAAGGGTCAAGTTTTGACAATAATTTTATTTTCTTTTATATTACTAAGTAAAATTCATTTTTTCATTTCATTTTGACTAAATAAATTTCTAAAGAGAAAAATAAACACCAGAAACAAAAAACAGCCATTTCGCTGATTTTTTCTTGTAAAGTGCCAAAAATTTTGATTTTTTGAAATGTTTGTTTGGGGAACCATCTCCCAGGGGTGGGTGGTTCCAGGGGAACTCTAAATGGGGCAAAGTGAGATTTTTCAAAATTTGACCCTTCGGATCAAAAGTCGGGACATCAAAATACATTTTAGAGGTATGGTTCCCTCGGCAAAGTTTCGGATTTCCCACTGGAGCATAGGGCGCCATAAAAAAGTGCGTTCATAAGTAAGCTTATTTAATTTTTGCCTACACACTGTGCTACTCTAAGAAATGAATTTAATGCAATGAATTAAATTGATTTTTTTTAAATAAAAGCTTTTTAAACTATTTAATTTATTTTTTAACTTATTATTACGTTATTCCTGTGGGGAGGGGGGCGGTTCATGTTTTGTTACGATCTGTTATTGGGGGGGGGGGGGGGGTCAAAAATCAGAGCAAATAGCGTTACGTAATATATGGACGGCCCCTAAAATCAAAAACGTGCATTCAATATAACTAACCCGAGGTTGAAGTTTCCATTATTATATATTTAATTTTCACTTCAGAAAGCACCGAAAACAAATTCTTAAAACACCACAAAATTTAAAAGCGTATAGTTTCACAACGGTAGTTGACACAATAACAATTGTTTTCTAGTGACGTAGAATTTTGTGTACTTTTAGCGGGTATAAAAATTTATTCGGATTTCACAAATCTATTTTTTCGTATTTCAACCTCTATGAAAATGACAAATTCTAACAAAACTCAGCTGAACGTCTATTTTTACATTTTTGATATTTCGAAAAGTATTGTCATGAACCAGATATAAGCAATTTGTCACCTTTTATAAAGGTTCCCTGATTATCTGCATTAGCAACAGTAAATATGCGCATAGGATCCAGCTAAGTCCCTCGAAATTAATTCGATAATCTCTCACTTTTGATATTGCTAACGAAATCCGAGATCGAAGGTTTTTTGGGACAAAACTGAGCGACGGGTGAACATTTTTCGATTCATTTTTGAGTGTCATTCTCGATAGTTTTACACGATAAATGTTCGAGGAGTATACGAAATCGATATCATTAACGAAAGCCGTGGTCAACTGGGTATGAATAGATAGAGATTCTACAGCAGTGTCCCGCAGAATGAAATATGTTTGTATTGGTGAGAAAAATAAGAGTAAAATAAAGTTACACTTGAAGAAAATTTTGTAGTTTAAAATACATGATGTGGTTGTTAATTGTTTGAATTTTTTTTTGTAAATAAACAATTTAACAAAAACTTAAGTAATAACAAAAATTAAAAATTTAAAAAACCCCCGACTTTTTTCAGAAAAGATGTTATATCTTCTAAACGGCTGGACCAATTTTCTTCAAACATAGCTAAGAACCCTCTCGATCAAGTCATCTTTCAAACAGAAAAAATGAAAATCGGTCCAGCCGTTTGGCCTGTACGTGGACACGGACAGACACACAGATACACAGACACACACTACAAACTTATAACACCCCTTTTTTTAGTCGGGGGTTAAAAAGTAACGGTCTAATTCATAAAAATTCCTTATTTCAGCTTTAATCTGTACATTACTTATGAAACAGATTTTGCTTTATTAAGCTCTAATAAAAATTTGTATTCATAACTGATTAATATCAGTGAATTAACTATTAAACGATTTTGCTTCTTTTGTAATTTTATGTTGGCAACATCATGCTACTTTCGCTCTCATTTTATGTTTAGTGATGCATACAACGAAGAATCGATTATCCAGGTAGTCTGTTTGAGTCGAAAAAAAGTAAATCATTACGCAATATGTTATTAAAAAATAACTTAAAGAGTAGGCGTTTCACTTTTTATTAATAAATAAACCAAAAAAAATGTATATGTTACAAAAAATTGTATTTAAACACATTTATATTTGGCTGAGTACAGAGGTAGGCAAATACCCATTTTAAAGCGGTCGATTATGCATCACTATTTTGTTTTAATTTTAAAATATTATTGTACATACATACATACATATGTAAGCATGCAGTACCATACAAACATACGTATGCTTGTACTTACATACATATGCCCTTATGTTTATAATTCTATTTTTCTTTTTGCCAATGAATGGGATTTCTTTAATTTTCAAGGATGTTTATATGTATGCATTTTTCTTTTTGTACAATTATGCATACATACATACATGTACCAACTTACATAAATTAATACATTTGCCCAAGAACATTATTCAGGAGACATGCATAAGAATAAACAAGAAACATTAAAGTGAGAAACCACAGAAAATCTCACATAAGGGATAAAAAAATCAAGAAAATATTATTTATAATTGTTTATCAAACGCTTAAAGTAGCATGGAGGATGCATTAAAAATCTCTGAGTTATGAAACGTTTATTAAACGTCTAATAGGCTATTAATCATTTATGAATACACATTTAGCGATTTTTGACTATTAATGTGTTATTGAACTGTTAATAATCATTTATGAATTAGACCGTAAAAATTCTAATAATCCATTCAACAATGTAATGTATAAATTGCAAATTAAATTTATTCACAGAGCTGTGGAAAGTATCACAATGCCTTTTTAAAATATCTTCCCTATTATTTTTTAATGTTTCATAATATAAAATACATTGCATATTGCGAAAAGCATTTTTTATTACGAAATTGTTCTTTCTTAGCTTCCATAATTATTTAGATTTTTGATTGCTGTACAAATTTATTGAATTTTATCTTATATTTCGTTCGGTGTGCTCCAAAAAACCAAACAATAAACCAGGAAAAAAATTGTACATACGTGCACAACTTCATTCGTCGCTTTCTCAGTGACTACGGATGAAACGATACGAGTAAATACAAGTAAGTACTCGATACTTTTTCTCATAATCCAAGTACTTTTGGTATCGATACTTTACTACTGAGTACCAAGTAGGTATCGTTAAAATGTACTCGTATCGGTCAAAAATACTCGTTTCTTATTTGCCACAACAATATTGAACATGACGTTAGTTTAACAAAATTTAATTTGTTCGTATTAAGTTTAAATTTATGTTTAGAATATATCTAGGGCAAAAAGGAAAAAGTGCTTAAGTCGGGATAATCTGTTTTTAAGTTGACGGTACCCATGTAATCTCCGTATTAGAAAGTACCCCTGGGCAAAATTTAATTTATTTTGTGCGCTTTTTTAGGAAGTTATAGCGCGATGGCTTACTTCTTATCTAGGCGCATGGCAGTGCGCCAGGCCAAGTTCTGGCCATTGCACGTAGTGTGTATATTTACACAAAGCCATTCGAGCTGTTTTTACCCCCCTCATAGCTTTGTTCCCCGCAATCGTAAAATTATGATATTTAAATCATAATTAGAATAAATTCATATAACCTCATATGCAAAGTTAGAAAGTTTTACAATGAAATGTTCCGGAGATATGCAGGTGCAAAAAGTGCATATTTTAAGACATACTCACTGACCACTGACCCCTGACCACTGACACACTCATCAAATTGATGAAGCACTTCCGCTATAGGTAGAGAGCTAAAATTTGGTACACGAGAAGATCCAGGTGAACAATGAACCAGAAAAATCTGAAAACCCGAAAATATTAACCAGGAGGGCGGGGCTACGCCCATAAAAGTCAGAATTAAAAAAGCTAATATAAGGGGCTTAATGAAAGCTGTTGTATTGAAATTTGGCATCTATACTGCGATAATGCAACACTATAAATTTTTCATTAAGTAAGTCGGCGTTGGCACGCCCATACAATTTAAACCTCATTTTAATGCTCTGCGGCTCAGCATATTTAGATATACTATTTATGTGAGTATTATTAACCGTTTGCAACGAAACTTGACACGAATAATAAGCACTAGCCGAAAAAAATTTTTAATTTGGAAAAGTGGGCGGGGTTACGCCCATAAAAGTTAAAAATTAAAAGTTGCGCTAAGGACCTGAAATTTGATATACAAGTAGGTCTAGGTGAGAAAGCAACTAGGAAAATCTGAAGAATCGGACATTTTAGTTAGAGGGGCGGGGCTGCGCCCATAAAAGTTAAAAATTAAAAGTTGCGCTAAGAGCTGAAATTTGATATACAAGTAGGTCTAGGTGAGAAACCAACTAGAAAAATCGGAAATTTTAGTTAGAGGAGCGGGGCTGCGCCCATAAAAGTTAAAAATTAAAAGTTGCGCTAAGGACCTGAAATTTGATATACAAGTAGGTCTAGGTGAGAAACCAACAAAAAAATCTAAAAACCTGGAAATTTATGGGCTGCGCCCATAGAAATTAAAAGTTAAAAGTTGCGCTAAGGAGCTGAAATTTGATATACAAATAGGTCTAGGTGAGAAACCAACAAGCAAAATCTAAAAACCCGGAAATTTTAGTTAGAGGGGCGGGGCTGTGCCCATAAAAATTAAAAATTAAAAGTTGCGCTAAGGAGCTGAAATTTGATATACAAGTAGGTCTAAGTGTGAAACCAACTAGAAAAATCTGAAAACCCAAAAAATTAGTTAGAGGGGCGGGGCTGCACCCATAAAAATTAAAAGTTGTGCTAAAGAGCTGAAATTTGATATACAAGTAACTCTAAGTGTGAAACCAACTTGAAAAATCTGAAAATCCCAAAAATTTTACCAGAATGGGCGGGGCTACGCTAATATTATTTTGAAGTAAAAACTTAATACACAGCTTTTAATTCAACCCAATTTAGTGAAATCTTGCATACGCGTTGCACATACACAATACTTTAAACTATCACCTTAATAATTTGGCGTGATCACTCCCATAAAATGTTAGCCTTGTGTTTAATCTACATCGGTCTAGCATATTTTAGAAGAAAATGAGCATGAATTATAAGCGCTGCTCACAACAAAATTTTGAGTTAGGAATAGTGGGAGAGGTAATGCTGATAAAATCTAAAGATATAATTCGCGCTAGAGAGCTGAAATTTTATACACTAGTAAGTAGGCCAATGAGAAAATCTTAAAACCAAAAAGTTTTACCCGGTATGCGGGGCCACGACGTTAAAACTCCAATTCGCACCAGCGAGCTTAAATTTGATACACAAATAAATCTAGACAAGAGATCACTAAGAAAAATCTGAAAACCCAGAAGTTGCTATCAGAGGGCGGAAACAAGCACTTCAAATTCTAAATTAACATACATTTCATTAAAACTTTTCATACACATTGCACTTCTCCAAAATAAAAATTCCCTATTTTGAAAAATAGCCATGACTTCACCTATAAATCTTAGCTTTTTCGTTCAGGTACTTCGGCTTAACAGTTTTTAATTTAATACTCAGGCATTTCTTATCAACTTTTTAATACCAAACTTTGCATGAACCATAAGCACTAGCAGATATAAAAGTCCGCGAGGCCAGGCCCATAAATATTATACATAATATTATACTATAGAGAGCTGACATTTTGTACACAAATAGTAATTGATTTCCTCAATCGGAAACTCCAAAAATTAAAAGCACCAGCTACCCTATTGAAACTTCGCATACACATTTTGATTTATTTACTTCGGCTAAGCAGACTTTAATATGTAAATATATTGCGAAAATAGGCGGAATCATGCCCAGTAAAATTTACGCTGTATTTTACATGTTTCTTCCAGTCGACTCTTACCAAATTTCACACACACTGGCGACCCGTTGTAATGGCACAATAGTGCATTTTTAAGGTCAACAATTTAACACCCGTCACACTCTTAGCCATTATTTTATGTACCTCTGACATTTTTAACTGGTACAGTGATCATGAATAGAAATAAAATACACTAGAAATTTTAAGTTTAAAAACTGTTATTATAGAAATCTTTTCAAAAAGTAATCAGATCCTCACAAAAACATAAATGTGAAAAACGGCCAAGCTCTTATCCAAAATTTCGGCCATTAAAAGTTGTAAGATATAAATTTTGACCAAGTTCTTCTTTGCCACAATACCTAACACAGAAATATATTATGTATTGTATAAATTTGTAATCGTAAGGGTGTCATATAATTTCTAGATAATCTGTTTGCTTGGCAAACAGATTGTAGGCGGGGCCACTCCCGCCTATTTTCTCAATATATTTCTGCTAAGCCGAAGTACATAAATCAAAAGGATATGTCCAATGTGCATACAAAGTTTCAATAGGGAAGCTGGTGCTTTAATTTTTGGATTTCTCAATTGAGTAAATCAATTAGCACTATTTGTCTACAAAATGTCAGCTCTCTACAGTATAATATTACGCAAAATTTTTATGGGCCTGGCCCCGTCGACTTTTATATCTGCTAGTGATTATGGGTCATGTAAAGTTTTGTATGAAAAAGCTGTTGAGAAATACAGGAGTAATAGACTGAAAACTGATAAGCCGAAGTACATGAAAGAAAAATCTAAGATTTATGGGTGTAGTCAAGGCCACTTTTTAAAGGAGTACATTTTTGCTTAAGATACGTGCAATATGTATGAAAATTTTCAATAAAATTTATCTGATTGAAGCTTCTGTTTTTTTAGATTTTTTTTAGTTATCTCTGATCTAGATTTATTTGTGTATCAAAATTCAGTTCTCTAGTACGAACTGAAGTTTTAACGGATAAAACTTGTTGATTTTAAGATTTTCCCATTGGTTTACTCATACATTTAGGTGTGTATAAAATTCCAGCTCTCTATCGCGAATTATACATATAAATTTTATGAACATTACCCCTCCCTTATAACTCATGATAATTGTCTTCTAAAATATGCTAGACCGAGCAGATTAAACACAAGGCTAACATTTTATGGGAGCTATCACGCCCACTTATTAAGGTGATAGTTTAAAGTCTTGCACTTGTGCAATGTGTATGCAAAATTGTAACTAAAATGGCTAGAGTTAAAAGGTGTATATCAAGTTTTTAGTCGTAAACAATATTGGCGGTGCCCCGCCCATTCTGGCAAAATTTTTTGGCTTTTCAGATTTTTCTAGTTGGTTTCTAACCTAAACCTACTTGTGTATCAAATTTCAGCTCATTAGCGCAACTTTTAATTTTTAGTTTTTATGGGTGCATCCCCGCCCCTCTGACTAAAATTTCCAGGTTTTCCGGATTTTCTAGTTGGTTTCTCACCTAGACCTACTTTTATATAAATTTTCAGTTTCTTAGCGCAACTTTTAATTTTTGTGGGCGTAACCCTGCCCACTTTTCCATACTCAAAGTTTTTTTCGACCAGTGGTTATTATTCGTGACAAGTTTCGTTGCAAACGGATAATAATACCCTCAGAAATAGTATATCTAATTATGCTGAGCCGTAGTACATGAAAATCAGGTTTAAATTGTATGGGCGTATCAACGCCTACTTTTTTACTCAAAAATTTATAGCTTTGCATAATCGCAGTATATGTGCCAAATTTCAATAAAATAGCTTCCATTAAGCACTTTAGACTAGCTTTTTTAATTTTGACCTTCACGGGCGTAGCCCCGCCCTCCTGGGAAAAATGTTCAGGTTTACAGATTTTTTTAGTTGATGATTCACCTGTACCTAGTTCTGTATCGAATTTCAGCTCACTACCACAAATTTTAAATTTTATGGGCGTAGCCCCCTTGGTTAAAATTTTGCGGTTTTCAGATTTTTCTAGTTCATTGCTCACCTAGATCTACTTGTGTACCAAATTTCATATCTCTAGCTATAGCGCAAGTGCTTCATAATATTGATGAGTGAGTCAGTAGGTCAGTGAGTCAGTCAGTCACTGAGTATGCCTTAAAATATGCACTTTTTGCACCTCAATATCTCCGGAACCTTTCATTGTAAAACTTTCAAACTTTGCGTATGAGGTTACGTGAATTTATTCTATATATGGTTTAAATTATATATATATATATATATATATATATATATATATATATATATATATATATGTATATATATATTATAATTTTACGATTGCGAGGAACAAAGTTATCAGGGGGGTAAAAACAGCTCGAATGGCTTCCTGTAAATATACACACTGCGTGCATTGGCCGGAACTTGGCCTGGTGCACTGCCGTGCGCCTAGATTACAGTCTTACCATTAAGTATTATTATTGGTACATTATTGGTGTGCGTTCATCGTTTGCTATTCACTCGTGTACATAAATGCAGAGATACCCTGGCTCATGTTATGAAAAAAAATTAGCTTTCTTAACCTACGTCTACACCTGATATATTTTTATCATGAAAAATGTCAAATTTCATATATTAAAAACAGCTAACATAAAAAAATATTTTTCAATAAGAATATTGACTTTTGTAATGATAAAAATATGTAAAAATATTTTTGAAATAAATATAGTTTGAATTTTGACATAAATCGTACCATTGTATATTGAAAGCTTTTTGAGCTTATTCTTGTCATATGAACAATATGAACATAATAAGAAACTTGAAAAAATTGTATGACAACAAAATTTGTCACAATTTATTGGGATACGGGTATAATTCAAACTTTTGATATCGGATACCCCAACGTGCGTGGGCTACTTTGATTGAATTTATGTATAACCCACCATACTAGGAAAACTAACTAATGCCTTTATGATGTCAGAAAGAAATTACTGCTTGAAGGTTTAGTCCGGATGATGGCATTAGCCGGCTGAGGTTGATATACTACAACACCGATACCAAAGAATGTAAATTGATTTATATTCTTTGCCGATACACATATATGTATATGTTTTTTAACTATTTAATAGAAATAACAAAATGTTAACGAAATATCGATATTTTTTATAATTATAAAAAAATTTTTTGATTGAAGAGAAAAAATACAAAAACTAATTATCAAAAAATTAAATAAGAATAATCCTGAAGAAGTTAACAAAATGTTAACGAAATATCGATATAAAACTAAAAATATATGAAATTTACTGACCTAAAGCTTAAAAACATAGTTTCAGCGAACTAATATTTTTGTTTTTTTATAAAAAGAACCTGCCATACTAATCTGCGAAATTGTTTTTAATACGATCTGGACATTTTGAAACTTTTTATATATTCACGAAAAAGGTAGTATTAAAGATTACAAATTAAAGAAAACTTAAATTTATTAGAATTGAAAAAACACAGCAAAGATAGTTGTTTTTTAGTGTTTTTATGGGAATTGTTACAATTTAAGTTTAACATTTGTTAACGCACTAATAATCCCAAATTATTATTTTACTTATTTAGTAAAATATTTTTTATTAAAAATACCTTCAAATTGATTATTGAGGTGTTTAGCTGGATCCTATGCACATTTCACTGTTGCTGATGCAGAGGCCTAATTCCTGCACTAGTGATCGAAATTGCATTCGAATAGAAATTAATTTCGATAGCAAGAAATTTGCCGATGATGTCACGCGAAACCAAACGAATCGACTTTTTGTGTCAGTGTTAGCAGAAGGCAAATAAATTCATTTCACAGCACTGAATAAATTGTAAGCAAAATAAAACATATTTGCATACATGTATGTATGTGTACTAAATCATGTGTATGTACGTACATCACCTTGAAGGGTTAAGTGTCCCCAAGTCACCACTTTTGTCGACTATTAGAACTACTATTAGACTAGTAGAAAACATTTTGTCACATACTTAAACACAACTATGCTTCTTCTTGTTTTATTGGTTTGTTGAAAACAAAAGTGACGTGAAGCAATATTTAAGTGTTTATAAAAATTAAAAAAATATACACAAAGAGAATTTACAAAAAAGAAATAAAATAGCAATCCATATTGTATAAAAATAGAAAATGTTAAAACCGAAAAAATCGACCAAATGAAAAAAACGCCAAAAACCGAAAAACATCGCCAAATTGAAAAAACGCCAAAAACAGAAAAAAAATCGCCAAAAAGGCGCCAAAACTAAAAAAATAACCTGAATGAAAAAAATCGCCAAAATGAAAAAATCGCGAAATTGAAAAACGCAAAAAACCAAAAATCGCCCCAAACGCGAAAAAGTCGCCAAAACTAAAAAAATCGCCAAAAGGAAAAAAATTTTCAAAATTAAAAAAATCGCCAAATTGAAAAAACGTCAAAAACCGAATAAAATCGCTAAAACGCGAAAAATAAACGCCAAAACTAAGAAGTTGCCCATATGAAAAAAATCGCCAAAATTAAAAAAATCGCCAAAATGAAAAAAAATCGCCAAAATTAAAAAAGTCTCCAAAATGAAAAAAAAATTCCAAAATGAAAAAACGCCAAAAACCGAAAAAATCGACAAAACGGGGGAAAAAGTTCCAAAACTAAAAAAGCCAAAACTATTTATTATATAGGCTGAAGTTCGTATTGAATTACATATCTAGTGTCCGTACGGAACCCTTCGTGCGCGAATCAATGTCGCACTTCACTGAATTTCTTTTACATTGCAAAATGTAAGCTGTACGGCAATTTTATAACAAAAATGGAAAATGTAAAAATAGAGGACAATGACAGAATGATGAGTTGCAATGGCAAAAGTTAAATTCATATTAGTGGCCAGAAGACTTACGTTTTTTGAGTATACAATTCTTTGCGTTCAGCGGCATGAATTTACCTAAAAAAATTAGAAATAGACTAAGTATAATTAATTCACTTTTAAAAAGATCTTCCGGATTTTAGTATAAATATTTTTACATTAAAAAAACTTTAAACTTATTTTGGGAATTTTTTGTTTTGTTTTTCTTTAAATTTAAAATACATATAATAATTAATAAATAATTCTATTAAAGAATCAGGTATTCAATACTTTTTATTTCATATAATAAAAAATATTTGTATGTGTATGTATATAGTTAGCGTTATTTTAGCAATAAGAAACGATTAAAAAGTGATCAAAGTAAAAAAAAGTTTAGCTTTATTTTCTGGCTTAAAATATAACTTTAAGCTTATCTTAGCTTTTTTTCAAATGTGATTTAGCTTAATGTTATTTTAAAATCTGGTCACACTGGTAAACTGCTTTGAAAGCTTTTAAATTTGTTCTTGTTTTACCCCTTTTAGACACGCCAAGTTTACTATTCGAAGTCTTAATTGAGCTGTTTGTAAGACAGAGGCATGAATACTCCTTCTGTCTTTCTCCCAGCTGAACTAAGACTTTGCAAAGTAAACTTTCCGTGTGTAAAAGGGTATTAACTTTGCAAAGTAAGAGCAAGCATTGATGTCTGTTGTTATGTTGTTCTGTATGTTGTACTCTCGTCGCATAGTGCGGTGAGCCCATACAAAAGTGAGGAAAAAATTCAAGGAGTCGTCCGATTGATGAAATTTTGCATGATTATAATATCTCGTTTACTGATTTCAAAAATCAAATTGGATTTTACGTAACTCAATTATTTGCTCTTAAAATAAGCTTCAAAATTAAAAATAAATGAATATTTCTCGTTTTAAGTTTAATTTTAAAGTTATTAAAACCAGTAAAAAATCAAAAGAAAAATTGGTTTTGTTAGAAGGAGGCTTTAAAGTTTTAATATTGAAAACCGATTATCAATATCTTTTTTTTAAAGATATGCATATAATTTTCTGTGCACTTTTTCCACTAAAATGTAGCATTTTATGTAAAAATATGTTTTAAAAAAAAGTATATTTGTGTTGTTGAAGTTTTCTTTTTAACTAAGTTAACAAAATTAAATAAAAGAAAATCAAAGCAAACAAAAATTAGCTTATTTTATAACAATATGGGTGTATTTAATATTTCTGTTTGTTCCGCTCTCAATATAGGACATGAAAACAAGGTCTTCCTCATAAATCTTGTTCTTAAATTTAATACTTCTATTTGATGATAGGTGAGGGTCTGATGCAATCAACAAATGCGTTATCAAATCCTTGTTTCAATTTTCTCTGGAGCTTTTCCGCGTATGACTTAAGCGAGCACGTCGAATTTGCTTGTGGGAGGCCTCTAACGCTTCTTCCGATAAATTTCCTGTAAATAAGTTTTCAGTTTTTTTTGTAATTTTTTCATAAAATGTAAAAATCAATCACCTATGGGTAAATCAAAATATTGTATGACTTAAAATCCATGCATTAAGACTTTGTTGACAGAACTCGGCATATAGTACTAACTGTAGCACTCTAAATACAAATTCCTGGTTTCCATTAGCAGCTTAGTAAACTCCTGTCCTAATTGTTGTGCCACAAGATAAAATTTGCAAAACTAATGCGAATTTATTTATTAAATCTTTATTTATGACATCAACTGTGTTACGTATCCAGGATGAGTTCTTCTTTATAAAAAAGTTTTTATTATAACTACATTCTTTCCACTTTATTGAAAATTTATGCAGAAACAATCCCACTTTTTCGTTATTCACTTCATTATAAAGTCGTTCACCCACTTTGTTTTAAAAAAAACTCTTTAAAAAGGTACATTTATCACGTGGACCAGCAAAAATCCAGCAATCAAATAAATCTTTATTACTTATTATTAGCTTTTTTAATCAAAAGAAAGTTGCTTAATCTGTAAACTCTATAACTACGGTGATCATCCGTTCTGTTTTATACAGAACAGTACTGTATTTGAACCGAACAAAAGGAGGTATAACCTTTCAACAACAACAGCTATGCTCTAACAGGAAATGGTTAGAACAACGGGAGATAAGGGGTCAGTTTGGAGGCCCTCTTATTCATCTTACCCAACCACACCCAAGGTAGCAGCCTTACCACCAAACTAGGCAACATTACGCTAATCCCCTATTGCGGCTGAATCAATACACGATTACAACACAAACGCAAAGAAGAAGAAACACAAAACAGACAGATATCTTGATGACTGACCCCGCATGCCCCAGGATACGATTTGCTACATGGAATGTACACACTTTGTTTTAAACAGGAAAGTTAGCTCAAATGTCGGCAGAGTGCAAAAGACAAAATATATCTGTTATAGGTATTAGCGAAATGAGGTGGAATGGCAGCGGAGACATCACAAGCTCTCAGGGGGACCGCATACTGTTCTCTGGTCGGAAAGAAGGTGAAGCTCATACGCATGGAGTAGGAATATTTATAAGTCATGGATTGCGAAACACCGTAGTAAACTGGTCGGCTATTTCCGAACGAATTATAACAGCCCAGCTTAACAACAGTAGCGGCAAAATTCCAATTGTTCAATGTTACGCGCCTACCGAGGTATATGCCCTGAAAACTAAAGAACAATTTTACGATCAGCTAAATCACGTTTTACATTAAGTCGATAGGAACGATATCCTTATATTAATGGGTGACTTTAACGCGCGCATCGGGCATCAAAACGAAAACTTTGAACGAATTATGGGGAAAAAACAGCCCGGGCGATAGAAACGTTGTTCTGTTTCTGGAAACATGCGCGGCAAACGAACTTGCTATAGGTGGCTCCTACTTCCTTCTAGAGCTGCAAAACTATCGATAGTCGCTCCACTCGATAGTTTCGATAGTTTTATGTAAAACTATCGATAGTATCGAATAGTTTTATAAAAGTTGCCACATAAACTACATTTGACTCGAAAAAATATTCAGAGTCCTCAACATTTGCATTAGTATATAAAAATATATCAAGCCTTTTTTTCGATTTTATCGTAAGCGGCACATTATCGAAAATATACTTTTTTATTGAACTTATAATTTTATGGGCCTACTCATGGTATAGAATTATCAAAATGCGAAAATTGTTGATAACTTTTAAGACACTAACTGTAAAGTTTTATCGTAAGTGACAATTTTAACCTTCTTCTACAAATTTAATTTTATCGCATACGATTACATCGAAGATTAGGCTGGATATGTAGGTATGTAGGTACAATTAAAACAAAATTTTGTAGGGAAACACGCTAGGGTATGTCAAAATAAATCCGACGATTGGCGGCCGTCGCGATATCAGTACCACCAAAATTTATCTTTGTGTCGACGATGTTGAATTTATTAAGATACTTGTGACTACTATTTGTCGAATAACACTTGGATTTATAAATAAATTCATATACATACATATGTATTTAAGTACTTGTGTATACAGAAGCAGGGATGCGATGTCATATTTACAAATTGTACTAACTTTCAAAAAAAAAATTTTAATTTTTTCAGTACGATTGTACCTAATTCTTTATTTATATTTTTTTAATACTTGTACTTTTTAATTAACTAAAAATCAATTAACCAAACGCCAGAAGTTGCACAAAGAATATTATTTGCTGGGATCTGAATATAAAAGTAACATTTACGATATACTACGTTTATAACCTTTTTTTTATTCGATTGTTCACAGTCGATGCAAATAGTCGGCTTCTCTCCTTGGTACGAAAATAAAATTTCCACATTTGCAGATGAATTTGGAATAAATACCATTTCCTCAAGCAATTCTTTAAGTACCGGAAAACATCGTTTGATTTACTTAATTTTCTAATACCTTCGAGCTAAAGATTAACCACCTTGTGCAAAAAACACTTATTTTTTTTAACGTTAAAACCGGTTTTTCTATGGAAATTTTTTTTAATGTACACTTCAACCACGCATTATTTTTTGCATAAGGGGGTTAATATATTTTAATGCTATTTTTGGCATGTAATAAATATAAAGAGATTCCAGTAGTGCTAAATGGGTCATTGCGGTGCTACGGTACTTTTGGCATTCAAATAGCGCCAAAATTATACAATTGTACCAACTTTTGCATCGCTGTACAAAAACTTAAATCAACGACGGATAATTTGCTTCAAAGATGCCGGCTACTGTTTACTGACTTCGATTATTTTTACTCTTTTAATTACTTGTTTTTTTTTTACCGATAGTATCGATAGTGGAAAAAACTATCGATATTTCATTTGCAACAAAACTATCGATACTATCGATAGTACTATCGATAGTTTTGCAGCTCTACTTCCTTCACAAACTACAACACAAAATAACGTGTGTCGAGAGACACACGACATACCATTCAGAGCCAAATCTATCATTTCTGTATTACAAGAAAATGGATCAAAATACTACAAGATGTTAGAGTACTGCGTAGCGCTGATATAGCTTCCGACCACTATCTCTTGATAGCCGAGCTAAAACTAACGCTTCGCAAACACAAGCACCACCCGGTATCGAATCAACGAAATCCACGACCCTACAACATCAACAAGCTGAGAGACGAAGACGCTAATAGGAGATTAGTTTCTTGAATTGCTAAAAAAACATCAAAGTATTCCACCAATTTCTCAACTAAGCTATAACTTAGATCACGAATGGATGAGGATTAAGGCTATTATCACCGACTCCGCTAATGAAATTGTTGGAAATAAATAATTGGTGTCAGCAGACTTTTGGAGCTTACTGGAAGAACGGCGTAAAAGCAGAGTAATGATGCTATCAGAAAAAGACCCCTCTCGTAAAAACGAGCTGCAATCCAAACCATCAAACCTTAGCAAGAAAGTTAAGAGACAAGTCAGGAACGACAAAAGAAACCATTTCAACACCCTCGCCACTGAAGTTGAAAACGCTGCACGTCAAGGTAATCTAAAACCCGTTTTCAACGTGATCGGAAAACTTTCCGGCAAAAATCCCAACACAAATATAACTATAAAAGATAAAAATGGAAATATGCAAACTTCTATCGATGAACAACTTATAAGGTGGAAGGAATATTTTGAGGAAACACTAAACCATCCCTGTAACGCAGACAGCTCATCACAAAGTGATGATGCAATCGATACCAGAACTCCACACCCACTGACAACAATCTGCATAGATCCCCCCACTCTAGACGAAATTTTTAAAGCCATTACCCAACTAAAAAATTGAAGAGCTGCTGGCATTGATAACCTACCCGCCGAAATTTTCAAATCCGCCCCACTACCATCGCTACAATATTACTGCCTCTATTCCAAAAAATATGGACGACTGATACCATTCCCCAGGAATGGAAAGAAAGTATTATAATTAAAATACCTAAAAAGGTAGTTTTAAAATCATGCACTAATTGGAGATGTATCGCACTGACACCCTCTGTATGTAAGATATTTAACAAAGTAATACTTAACCGTATGCTCGAGCCTTTGGATGCGCACCTCAGAAAAGAACAAGCCGGCTTCCGCCCCAACCGCTCTTGTCTAGACCAAATAAACAGTCTACGCCTCATAATAGAACAATGTAACGAGTATAACACAACGCTATACTTAACGTTTATTGACTTTGAAAAGGATTTTGACGCGATAAACAGAGGAAAAAAATGGGGAGATTTAGAAAGTAAAGGCGTTCCGCAGAAGCTAATTAACCTAATAAAAGCCCAATACACCGATGTAAAAATGCGTGTACTACACATCGGAAAAAGCAGTCAACCATTCAATATATTAAGCGGTGTAAAAGAAGGATATATTCTCTCTCCGCTCCTTTTTATGACAACCATTGATGTTATTCTTGCATATACAAATGGTAATGGGTATCAACTGGAGAATAAACCAGCATCTCGAAGAATACGCTGATGATATCGTTCTACTTTCCACAACGAAAGACAACATACAGAGAAAGATTGATGACCTGTCCCTAAGAGCCGAAGAATTTGGTTTACGAATAAACGCAGCAAAAACAAATTGTATCGCAGTTAAAAGAAATCAGCAAACAACATTCACTCTGAACAACAACCCAATTCAACAAGTAAATAATTTCTGCTATCTTGGAAGTAACATCACACCCGACGGCGGTGCAGTTGACGACGTAGATATGCGAATACATAAGGCAAGGGCAGCGTTCTATAAGCTCAGAAAAGTATGGTCATCTAACGCCCTTTCACCAAAAATAAAAATACACATATACAACGCCTGTATTAAGTCCATACTTTTATATGGCTCCGAAACATGGTTGGTAAACCAAACCATTAAAAGTAAACTGCAAAGTTTCACAAACAGATGCCTGCGCAATATATTAAAAATCTGGTGGCCAAGAATAATATCAAATGAACAATTACTACAAATTTCTGAGCAGGAAGACATCAATAAGCAAATCAGAAGAAGAAAATACAATTGGTTAGGCCACACTCTTCGCAAACCATACGACGAAGTATTCCACGCAACGCTACAATGGAACCCGCAAGGTGTAAGATCGCGGGGAAGACCGAAGACTACTTGGAGACTCACTATCTTCCTTGAGACAGGGAAATCTTTCAACGAACTTAGACACATTGCAACAGACAGAAACGAATGGATATTCTACGTAACTGCATTTCAGAGTCCTGTTCTATATAAATTATTCATTAGGAAATAACGTTTAAATGTTTTGTATTTTATTTACTGTTCAGTATTTGTTCTGTATTTTCATGACTCAAACCGCATTTAAAAAACAACAATACTATTTTAATCAACATTGAAAAAGGGCATGTATACGAGTATCAATTGCGAATGCAGCAGTCCTATAAAAATACAGAAACAGCATGAGTTTTGTTTCCTTAATTTTTTCCTTGAGAGCGTGAATATGAAATTGTCTTTGTTAGTGCCATATTATGTTTTAAATCATATTTTTGACGATCCCGCTTTAGGAGCCTGGCTTTTCTTCGTTCATTGTCAAGCTACTTTATTTCATGATTATATAACGCAGATTGAGTCCCAAAAAATATGTATGACTGAGGTCTTTCTCGTTATTAATGAACTTAAGTTTACAATCCCACAACGTAGAGAGGAAATATTTTTGCCTATTGCTGTTAAAAAAAATCGTAGTTGAACTAAGCCAGGACAATGTTATTGACATGGATTAGTTTAAAGATAATGCAAGCCGATTTTATGCAGATTGTATGGAATACTTAAATCATACTGCCTACCAAAAAGTTGAAATTCCTACGTGAAAAGATGTTAAATTCAGTTTTGTTTTCATTATGGATAATAATTAATTATCTATTAATTTTTCTTTCGAAACGAAAGAAAATACTTTCGAATTTGTATGCTTAAAACGTTTAAATTCGAAAGCATTTTCTTTCGTTTCAAATTACAGATTTGACCGCTTGATATTCATACATACATATAAATACATACATATGTATATATGTATGTAGATTAGCGTATGTGGTTACATTGTTATGTTACTTTTTGAATTTTTGTTTGTTAATTTTGCCTTTAATTTTGTGTTTGTCAAAAAAATAAAAATTTAATATATCCATGAAATTCAATATGTTTAATATGTTGTTTGTAATTTAGTTGCTGTTTGTTAATTATTTCCTTGTTCTGTATTTTAATTTAAAAATTATGGTCACCGTATATATAACTCACTAACCAGGAAAATTAAATGTCACTTATATTTAACAACAACAACATACAATTAACGCACAAACTCAGACAAGCACTGAATAAACTCGATTTGCACGATATATACGCTCCTGAGAAAGTCGTGTAAATCGAAATTTTAAATTTTTTTATGAAAAATCGTGTAAATCGAAAATAAAGGCAGAATCGCGAAAAAAATTTATTTTATTAAGAACTTATATATGTATTCCAACTTAGTTCTTGAAATATCAGAAGCGTTTACTCAAAACACATTAAAATAAACCTATTAAAGACAAAAATATTCAATAAAACACATAAAAAATCAAATCAAAATATAATTAACGTCTATAATTAAACTTAAAATACGGTCACACTTGACAAAAATTTGCCCAGAAAAGCGTAACCACTAAATGCTAATACAAGAAAACTTTCAATTCAGACAAAAGTTTCTCAAGTTAAAGTGGTTACGCTTTTTTGGGCAAATATTTGACAAGTGTGACCGTACCTTTAGTATAAAACGTAAAATAAAAATTGGTAGTGAGCAGTATGAAACATAAAATAAAAGATAAGCAAAATAACTTGCAAGATATAATTTTAGACCATTTTTCAAAACGCGATATCTCGAAGAATCGGAAAAAGTCGGATGAAATGAAATAAGATTCTAAAAGATAACAAATTATACAAAAATAAAATGTTGAAATGAAACTGGACATATTTGGACATTTTTTTCTTGACGGTCAAGAACAAAATTTTTTTCATGTTTTTTTCATAATTTGTTGATCATATTAACATATTTTTTTTATAAATAATTTCCATTTTGTTGTCAACCATTTTAATAAACATTTTTTCTTTAATATGTTTTTAAAAGATAAAAAAAAATTACTTGAATAGTGCAAATAATTAGCAGCATTAATTTCTTTGGATGATGCGTAAAATCGAACCCATAAAATGTTTGAACTTTAAAAGGCTGCAGCTTATTCAAAACTTCTTACATTTCAATGAAAATTTGGATTCTTCTTAATGAAAGTCTTACCTATCATTTGATATATAATTTGTTAGCTTTTGTAATATAAAAAATTTTTGATTTATTCCCACTGATCACCGCACTGTGCGTCGGTGTAAACGCACAAAAAGCTATTTATAAAATTGTGCAAATGGCTTGGACGTAGCTGACGTACATACACACATACATAATAAATTTACATAAATTTTATTTTCATTTTTATTTAATTAATAATTTAATAATAATTAATTAGTGTAAAGTTAGAGAAAAGAGCACTAACCACTTTTTCGATTCTTTTATTGGTTGAACAGAAGCAGTTTATTTGTTATTTAGATGCTCCCAGAGTTGGTTGATTTTTTTTATTTTCCCTAAGAACAATTGGGCAAAACATTACTTAACAAGTCCGTGTGTTTTGTTATATTTAAAGTCAATTCCAAATTCTTTATATTTGTATTTTTTATACGTACATTTGTGCACACATTCATTTATAAATAAATAATTAAAATATTGAACATATGTACGTACATTTTTTCCCTTCGCTTTTTCTACGTTAAACATGATTTCGAATGCCTTTTAGCTTGCGAGTAAAAACACGAACGGTTGCATTCGAATGGCTGCACGTTATCGAATGCTGTTAAAAAACTCGCACGTTCGAGTAATAACTCGTCCACAATCAACTGCGGAAATTAGGCCCCAGATCATCAGGAAACCTTTACCCAAAAATTTCTTAGAACAACTAGAGTTATTATATTATAAACTTTCATTTAAATAAATGACATGCTCAACAAAAACAAAGTTGAAACAAGAACTCAATAATCAACATGTTTTTCTATTTTCTTTACTTTACTACAGGGTGGCGCAGAATGAGCTATATAGTTCAAATGGTTTATAACTTTTTTATTTATGTGATTATTATATTTTTTTTTTATTCAGTACTGAGGATTTTTTCGCAACTAGCCTTAAATATCAAATACTGTAAGTGATGTCCATTTTCTGCTTCGCATATACGTGCTCTTTTAACTTTTCGCTAAATTTCGGCTGTAATGGCCATGATTTCATTTCGAATGTTGCTTTTTAGTTGGAGTATTGTTCTTCGTTTGTTCAGGTACACTCTTTCTTTCAAATAGCCCAAAAAAAAAACTGTCAGGAGCTGTAAAATCTGGTAAACGTGGAGGGCAGTTAAAATGGCTTGTGCGCGAAATAATTCGTTCGCCGAATATGTCCCTTAAAAAAATTCAATAATTTTTGTACGTTGTTCGATCGTGTAATGATTCATAATTAATTCCCCAAGTCTTCTTCACAAAATGCTGAAAAAACAAAGGAAGAATAATAAAGAATAAAGATGCTTGTTTTGTAAAGAATTTTGTTTGCAGTTTTCAAACTTATTATGTTTGTATATTTAGATTCTCAATATAGTATTAAGAGTCTTACTATAAACATACGGAGTTTGTTAACTAAATTCAAAAATTTTTTGGGTTGAAGTCTACTGACGAGTTCCACAAGCGGGATCGAAATACATATAGACAATTGCTGAAACATAAAAACAAGCCAATTTTTGAAATAATTAAAAAAGTTGTTTTGAAGAACTAATAGCATGTTCACACGGACAGCAATTATCGAGGTTCGCTCTCTCATTCGAGGTTCACGGTCGAATCTTGATTGAATCAAGATGGTTCGCCATACAAATTTTTGAGAGCGAACCAACTTGGTTCATTTTGAACCTAGTTGCGAACCATGAAGAATTTGCTATCATCGCTAGTTTTGATAATACATTATCGCTAATTTATCTGAAATAGCTATCAAAACAAAATGAGTACACACATAACGGGTGTTTTTTTAGAGGTATAGAACTTCGAATTGAAATAAAACACAAGAAAGTCGTTTTAATGTCCATCAATTTGGCTTTATTGGAAGGATAATTTTATGCCATTAATGTTTAAATATGATTTCGGGCATGTGGCCGCCGCGGCTGGCTCGAATAAAGCCAATTCTACAGGTCCAATTTTCAACCACTTTTTCGAGCATATGGGGCCGTATGTTGGCAATAACGCCACGAATGTTGGCTTCCAAGTCCCCTAACGTTTCTGGTTTGTTGGCGTAGACGAGCGACTTCACATATCCCCAAAGAAAATAATCCAATGGTGTCAAATCACACGATCTTGGTGGCCAATTGACAGGTCCATTCCGCGAAATTATTCGCTCATCGAATGTTTCCTTCAATAAATCGATTGTGACGTGCGCTGTGTGGCATGTAGCGCCGTCTTGTTGGAACCACAACTCATCCACATTCATGCCATCCAATTCGGGAACAAAATAGTCGGTTATCATGGCTCTATACCGGTCTCCATTAACGGTAACTGACTCTCCAGCATTATTTCGGAAGAAGTATGGCCCAATGACTCCACCAGCCCATAGAGCACACCAAACAGTCAGTTTTTGTGGATGTAATGGCGTCTCAAGGGTTTCATGTGGATTCTCTTCACTTCAAATGCGGCAATTTTGCTTGTTGACGTAGCCATTACACCAAAAATGAGCCTCATCACTGAACAAAATTTTGCGATGAAAATCAGCATCGAGATCAATCTCATTTTCGGCCCATACACCAAAATCACAACGCGTTGCATGGTCTCGCGGCTTTAATTCTTGCACAAGCTGGATCTTGTAAGGTCGCAAGCCAAGATCTTTGCGCAAAATCTTCCATAAAGTTGATGGACAAAGCTCGAATTGCTGTGCACGGTGGCGAATCGATTCATTCGGGTCCTCTTCAACACTTTGCTCTACAGCGGCAATTGTTTCTTCGGTGCGCACTGTTCGACGTCTCTGCGGATGCGTATTATCACATAGAGTAAACGTAGTGCGAAAACGATCCATGGTTAACCGAATTAATTGCTCTGATGGACGATTATGTCGACCATAAAATGGACGGAGCTTGCGGTAAACTTCGCGAACTGAACCATTATTTTCGAAATAAATTTGCACGATTTGCAAGCGTTGTTCTTTTGTCAACCTGTTCATGATGAAATGGCAAACCAAACTAAATATTAATCACTTGACAGCTGACAAAACGGCCGCCAGTTAAAAAAGTGATGCCAACTTAAAGTTCTATACCTCAATAAAAAACACCCATTACACATATCCATGAGTAAACAAAAAACAAACCAAAAAAATGAATGCGTCTATGAATTAAAAAAAATAGAACACATTTTATTCATTATTTTTTGCTTAATTTGTTTATCTATTGTAAAAAAGCAAATAACACAAAAAATAAAACTCCTGCCAACTATTCACGTATGTATGTATGTGTGCATGTATGTATATATATAAATGAGAACAGTGATGCCAAGTCTTGATACTCAAAAAGCGTAAAAAAAATTTGAAAAAGGGTTAAATTGAAAAAATATACGTTTAGCTCTAAATAAAGTAAAAATTTTCAAATAATCGCGAAAAGGGGGCTAGTATTAAAATGTTTCTGTTGTAAATCAAAATATCGAAAACATTGTTGTACAATAATTTATTAGAAAATCATGAGATCAACACATACATAGCTTGAGATATTACATTTCATATTAAATTTCAATAAGGTACCCATAAATAGTGTACATGTACATATATATATATATATATATATATATATATATATATATATATATATATATATAATAGAAGTATATATATATATGTATGTATCTACGTTTACATAAGTACATACATAAAAAATTGGTCGTTTTAAAATAAAATTTCGATTTCTCACTCTTCCTAAAACACAAAAAATTT
Source organism: Tachina grossa (assembly GCA_949987645.1). Lineage (NCBI taxonomy): Eukaryota > Metazoa > Arthropoda > Insecta > Diptera > Tachinidae > Tachina > Tachina grossa. The sequence continues at coordinate 104,603,325 of OX465275.1, forward strand.
TGAAGAAATAAAAGATTATTCTATAGTAGTCTTCTTTTTTAAATTAATAAAGCAAACTAGCAAAATTAAATGAGTAAAAAGTCGATATTATTAGATTAAAGGAACAAAAAGTGCACAAAGATTATAGCTTATATACATATTGGACAAAAAGTAAAAAAGTTCTGAAAGATAATTATAAAAAGTACTAATTCACGCGTTTTTTGAGACCAAACATTTTTTTTCGCCTTTTGAGTGACTGAATTCTTGTCAAATCTACCCCGAAAAGTGTTAATACCCATATTTTGAGTTGGTAACCAAATTGTAATTACTTTTAAGTTATATTTAAATACGAAATTGTGTTTTTGAGTGCATATTTAAATAATAATTAAATTCCCAACCTTGTGTAATATAATACCACCTAAGCTTTATGAGCGTACCATATGTTTTTATGCGTGTATGTTTATTGAAAACATGCACGTAAACATCATGTGGTCGTGTTGAAAACATCATGTGCTCGTATTAAAAAGAATTTCAATCAAATTTCATAAATATATAGGACAATACATAGTTTCATATCATGGAATAAATAAATAGAAAAATGTATTATGACGTTCGTTTGTTTTCATAAAATTTATTTTATGCAATTATAATTTTCTACATGTTTTGCTTATGTTTTTTTGAAAGTCCTCGTTCTGACTTGCAATTTTTGTTGCTGGAATTTCTTAAAATTTTGCTTTGAAATTGCATAAGTGTCCACATTATGAAATTCTAATTTTTCAATTATGCATTAAAAAATTCTATTACACCACAAATTTTTCTGAAAAATTAACACTTATATTTGCTTTTTCTAATATTTTTGGTTCTCATACAACTGAAGAAATAAAATTATAAAACACGTCAAATACAGCTAGCAACTTGAAATTAACAATTACGAATTTCAAATCAAAAGAAAATTGCAGAGCACATAAAACTGTGTACCCCTCCCTAATCTTCTTAGCCCTTCACCAATAAACTCAAGAATTGCTGCAGCAAAATAATATTTGGAAATTTTCTAGTGCTGTCGTACTTTCAACGTAATTTAATAAGAACTTTAATTGCCCATTGAAAAAATGAAATCGTATCTAAAAAAATTTAATTTTAAGTAAAAATTAGCTAATTATGTACTTTAATATTAAGTTAGAAACTATGGGTAGGTTGGCATCACTGCATCAAAAAGATTTGTCAAAACGAACCACGAATGTGTCGTTTGAACGGCATGGTTCGCAATCGTGGTTCAGAGAGCGAACCAAGTGGTTCATGTTGCCGTCTGAACATAGCATAAGATGCAAGTGCGAATGAAGAATTATTGTTGCCACGATATTTAAAAAAATCAAGTTAATCGATTTTAAGTTAAAATACTGATTATTATAATATTAAAAACCTTTTTTAGCCTCAATAGGTTTTTAACTAATATGCATTTTAAAGCTCAATCAACTTTTTGTTATGAATACGACTGTAAATATTTAAAAGGGGAGAAGCTACAAAGCCCCAAAGTGTGCAACCCTGGGATAATGAAAAATTAAAACCGTTGCCAAGGTGATGTTTTTGATCTGATAGAAAAGAGCTAAAAAAATGTCTGCTACATTTATGGGGTTTCGCTTACAGTTTAGGAAATATTCGAGAAAAAAATTAAAAATTTTGGCTATATTTATGATTTGATTAGGCTAAAGTTCGTATCGATTTGTAAGCCAATTACATGTAATAATTATTAATGAACATATTTTTTATACATATAAAGAAAATTTATTATTTGATTTATTGTCAGAAGTGTACATAAAATAATTGAAATTTATTTGCTGGTAGTTTAAAATTTGTGGTTAAAGTCTATTGATGATTTGGTTCAAGCGCCAATGAAATACGTATATAGACATGCTAAACTATCAGCAAATAAATTTCAATTATTTTATACATATATTTATTTATTGTATTTTCGAAAATGAACTAAAAATAAGTATTAAAATCTTAAATCTATGGGACATAAACTTAGTGAAAGAAATTAAAAACACATACATACATATGTACATACATAAATGTCGTATGAAGCACAAAAATTATTTTCAACCAGCATCATTTGAGGGCTGCGTTTTAGAGCGCTTGTGTCCCTCTTTTTTAAGCGCATGTGTCCAGTAAAGTTCAATATATTAAGCGCAAGCGGATAAGGATGGGACTCGAGTTTTTTTTAAATATTTGCCTGCGTATTTTGCAATTTCTTCAGTTACTAGTGGCATATTTAAATCACGATGTGTATTTGAATTTTTGATGTACCATGGATCCTATGTAATCAAACGTAAAATTTTGTTCTTCCTTCGTTGGATTTTCTCATTTTCTCAAAATTTGAAATATATTTGAGTTAATTTAAGTTTCGTTTCGTTCGTTTTCGTTAACTTAGAGCCAATATGATGTTTCCATGTAAACCTTCGATCAAAGTGTATAACAAGGTATTTCATTTGAGAATGTTGAGGAATATTTTTATTGTTGATTCGAATGGGGGAACAAGTATCTTTTCTTAGGGTAAACGTTATATGGACACACTTTTCTTCATTTACTTTTTCCATAACTTCAACCATATTTCAAGCTGGGTAATATGTTCCTGGAGATTGTAGGATGCCTCATCAGGGCTTTCGTGCATACTCAAACAGGCTGTATCAACGGCTAATGTTGAAGTGGGGATATTATTGCTCACATCCAAATCACAAGTATATATTAAATACAAGACTGGCCCCAGAATACTACCTTGTGGCACACCGGAAGATATAGGTTCGGACACACTCTTGAACCCTCCTTCCACCACAGTGAACTTCCTATCAAAAATATATCTTTCCAATAGCTTTTGTATGCTTATTGCCAGATATGTCTTCAATTCTAAAACTAGACCTTCGTTCCATACTTTATCAAATGGCAGAGAAACATCAATAAAGAGAGCAGAACAATACGTTTTTTATTTAAATGGTTTTCTTACAACTTGGTCACTATGTCCCGCACTACTGAACTTGTTTTTTGTCCTTTTCAGTTGTTTTTATTTAGTCGGGTTTTTTGATTTCTTAAATTCATTTGTTATTCATTATTCATAGTTCTCGTTATTCCTTCATAGTGAACAGACATCTTAGCGGAGTTTTTCTTACATACATAAATTACATTTAAAAAAAAATTATCGTAATACATATTTAACCTTTATCAATAAGCTTTAATTGCTTTGCTAATATTTTATTTACATAGTCATAAATAACAAAAACAAAAACACAAACAAAAAAACACAAACTAAGTGCCCTTGAGGAACGGCAAAGCCCAGATTTGCAGTTGTACAAATCGCTTTGATCTTGTTTCGTGGCAGCTGGTGACTACAATGCAAAACATAGGTGCTGGGGTTCGCGTCTTGTAACACCTAGAGGTCCAGCTTTGTTTAATACAATTTCAAAAACGGGACTTTATGTCATTTCGAGTGGGGAGCCTACTTACTGGTTAAAAATTCCGAATGTTATAGATTTTGGCGTCATGAAAAATATACATAGGGACTTAACTCACGTGGAGGCCTCTGTAGATCTCTCCTCCGATCATTCTCCCACAATAGTTACAATTTTCAACCCACTAAGGAGTGATTTAACTAACTCATATGTGAAAATGATTAATGGAGTCAAATTACTAGGATTCAAAAAATATCTTAGTAGTCACTGCGTAGAAAATATTCAGCTAAGATCATGTCATGATATTGAATTTAATATTGCAAATCTTTACGAAAATATTAAACAGGCTGCTGAACATTCCACTACCTCTTATCCGCAGAGTGGCTGTAATAGAATTTATTGAAGAGAAATTCAACGTCTTGTATGTAAAAAAAGAAGAGCCAGAAGGGAATGGCAACAACACAGATCACTCCTTAATAAAATCAGATTTAAAGAGTGTACTAAATGACACAAAGAGCTACTATCGTCGGAAAAAACTGCATTACCGGAAAAATATTTAGAAGGCCTCGATGTCACGTCTAGTTACTCTTTATGGTACGCTACTATTAATCCTACAAGACCCGTTGATCTTAAGTCACCACTGCGCACTTCGACCGGAGGCTGGGCAAGAAGTGATAGTGAGAAAGGTAACTTATTTGCTGCGCACTTAAAATCTGTATTCACTCCCAATTCATGTACGGGTGCTGCTCCTCATTTACCAAGTGGAGTTTCTCCCTCGTCCCTTAAGATTTAAGATGCGTGAAGTACAAAAAATAATTGCTGAACTCAACCCGAAGAAAGTTCCAGGTATTGATGGCATTAGTAACAAGATGTTGATGAACTTCCCTCATATTGCAATAAGAATCCTGCTATTTATTTTTAATGCCATTTTAAGAATGCATTATTTTAAACATAACTCGAAACTTGCCAAGATGAAAATGATTCCAAAGCCGGGCAAAGATCTTACCTGTGCTGAGTCATATAGGCCTATAAGCTTACTATGAACAATCTCAATGCTTTTCGAAAAGCTGCTCATAAGTAAATTGTCCAAAGTTTTAGCTGATAATTGGTGCATCCCGGACCATCAATTTTGTTTTAGAAGTCAGCATAGTACCATTGAATAAACACATAAATTGGTCCAAGTTGTAAGAAGAACATTTGAAGAAAAGAAGTATTATTCTGCTCTGTTTATTGATGTTTCTCAGGCGTTTGATAAAGTATGGCACGAAGGCCTAGTTGTAAAATTAAAGACATATCTGCCAATAAACATGCGAAAGCTTTTAGAAAATTATATCATTGATAGGAAGTTCACTGTTATGGAAGGAGAGTTCACAAGTGTGCCCGAATATATATATTCTGGTGTGCCACAGGGTAGGATTCTGGGTCCTGTCTTGTATTTAATATATACTTGTGATATGCCTGTGAGCAATAACATCCACACCTCTACATTTGCCGATGATACAGCCTGTATTAGTGTGCACGAAAACCCTTATGAGGCATCCCGCAATCTCCAAGAACATATTACCCAGCTGGAAATATGGATGAGCTTATAGAGAAATAAAGTCAATGAACAAAAGTGTGTCCATATAACGTTTACCCTAAGAAGAGATACTTGCTCCCCCATTCGAATCAACATTCAAAATATTCCTCAACTTTCCCAAGTGAAATACTTTGTTTTCCACTTTGATCGAAGGCTTACATGGGAACATCATATTGACTATAAGTTAACTCAGGTGAAACTTAAGTTAACTCAAATATATTGGTTGATTGGCAGAAACTCAACACTCAGCCTAGACTGCAAACTTTTGATATAAATACAAGTCGCTTTTGAAGCCATTATGGTACTACGGAATTCAGTTATGGGGCATTGTTTGAGCTTCAAATGATGAGAAAATCCAACGAAGGCAAAACAAAATTTTACGTTTGATAACATCGGCTCCATGGTACATCAAAATTCAAATATACATCGTGGTTTAAATATACCACTAGTGACTTAAAAAATTGCAAAATACGCAGACAAATATTTAACAAAAATCGAGTCACATCGTAATCCGCTTGCTCGTAATATCTTGAACTTTACTGGAGACATCCACTTAAAAAAGAGGGATACAAGGGCTCTAATACTCAGCAATCCAAATTATACTTCAGGAAAATAATTTTTGTGTTTAATACCACATTTACATATGTATTTTCAATTACTGCCACTAAGTTTATATCCGATACTGGTCGGGCCTAATAATTATATTTAGATTTAAGATTTGAATACTTACTGTTAGTTCATATTTGAAGATACAATAAATAAATATATGATACAAAAAAAATTATTTGGTATTCATAAAATTTAAAATAAATTTAAAACGAATTTTATTAAAAATTTTTCATAGACATCTTTTTGGATCGTTAGTTCCTTGTGGCGCGCAATGCATATAAATGTTTGAAAATTAAAAAAATACTAGTGTATCTAGGCACACGGTAGTGCGCCAGGCCAAGTTTCGGCCAATGCATGCAGTGTGTATATATACAGGAAGCCATTCGAGCTGTTTTTACCCCCTCATAACTTTGTTCCCCGCAATCGTAAAATTAAAACGTTTAATTAGAATAAATTCATGTTACCTGATATGCGAAGTTCAAAAATTTTGCATTGAAAGTTCATTCAGATATGGAGGTTCCAAAAGTGCATATTTTAAGACATACTCACTGACTCACTCATCAATATTATCAAGCACTTCCGCTATAGCTAGAGATCTGAAATCTGATACACAAGTAGACATAGGTAAGCAAATAACTACAAAAATCTGAAAACCCTGAAATTTTAGCCAGGGGGCGGGGCTATGCCCATAAAAATTACAACTTGTTCTACTGAGCTGAAATTCGATACAGAACTAGGTCTAGATGAGCAATAAACTAAAAAACCAAATCTAAGACGCTTAATGGATGCTATTTTATTGAAATTTGGCATATATACTGCGATAATGCAATGCTATACATTTTTCATTTAAAAATATAAACAATATAAACCTCAATGTTCATGTACTACGGCTCAACATATTTAGATATAATTTTTATATAGGTATTGTTATCCGTTTGCAATGAAACTTGACACGAATAATAAGCACTGGCCGAAAAAATCTCGAGTTAAGAAAAGTGCGCAGAGTTACGCCCTTAAAAGTTAAAAATTGCGCTGAGGAGCTGAAATTTGATATACAAGTAGGTCTAGGTGAGAAAACAACTAGAAAAATCTGAAAACCAAAAAAATTTTACCGGAATGGGCGCCCTATTACAGCCCTATTTATAAAACTTATTAAAGGCTTTATAAAGGCTTTGTAAGAAAAATTTTGTGTGAAAATTTGTCTTAAAACAAAGTTATTATTAAGTTATATAAATAAGACTGTTAATATACAGCTTATAACTTAAGCCATTTCAGTGAAACTTTGCATATACGTTGCACGTAAACAATACTTTAAACTATCACCTTAAAAAGTGGGCGTGATCACTCCCTTGTGTTTAATCTATTTCGGTTTAGCATATTTTAGAAGAAAATTAGCATAAATTATACTCGCAAGCGTTGCTCACAACAAAATTGTGATTTTAAAATAGTGGGAGGGGTAATGCTCATAAAATTTAGAGGTATAATTCGCGCTAGAGAGCTGAAATTTTATGCACAATTAAGTGTATATGAGTAAGCCAATGGAAAAATCTTAAAACCAAGAAGTTTTATCCGTTAAAACTCCAATTCGTACTAGAGAGCTGAAATTTGATACAAAAATAAATCTGGATCGGAGATCACTAAGAAAAATCTAAGAAACCAGAAGTTTCAATCAAGGGGTGAGAACAAGCACTTTAAACACAAAATTAAGTTCAATTTTATTGAAACTTTTCATACAGATTGTACTTATCCAAAGTAAAAATTTCCTGTTTTGAAAAGTGGCCGCGACTACACCCATAAATCTTAGGCCGCGTAACCACTAATTGCTAATGAAAAACTTTTGGATTCAGACATGTATTTATTAAGTTAAATATTTTCATACATAACTAATAGAATATTTTATAGAATCCAGCATGATTGCAAACAGTTTAAATCAATAAATACATATCTGAATCAAACAGTTTTTCATTAGTAATTAGTTGGTTACGCTGTTTTGGGCAAATGACACACACGAAATGCCAGATGTGAACTCAGCCTTAGCTTTTTCTTTCAGGTACTTCGGCTTAGCAGTTTTAAGTCTATTACTCATGTATTTCTCAATAGCTTTTTCCTACGAATTTTTAAATGAACCACAAGCACTACATATTATATATTATACTGTAGAGATCTGAAATTTTGTGGACAAATAGCCCTAATTGATTTACTCAATCGGAAAATCCAAAAATTAAGGCACCAGCTACCCTATTGAAACTTTCCTAACCAGACTTTAATATGTGAATATATTGAGAAAATATGCGGGGTCACGCCCACTAAAATTTATGCTGTACTTAACATAATTCTTTTCAGACGACGACTTATCAAATTGCATACAAACTGACGACCCGTTGTAATGACACAATAGTGCATTTTTAAGGTGTACAATACAACACCCATCCAGCTCTAACCCATTATTTTATGCAACTATGCCATTTTCAACTGACACAGTGATCATGAATAAAAATAAAACTCACTATAAATTTTAATTTTAAAAAGTGTTATTATAGAAAATTTTTCAAAAAGTAGGCAGATCCTCACAAAAACATCAATGTGAAAAAAGGCCAAGTTCCTATCCAAAATTTCGGCCATTAAAAGTAATGAGACATAAATTTTTACCAAGTTCTTGTGTTGCGGCAAGCAATACCTTTAGGCTTTCTACACACATTCAAATGAAGTAGGTTACAACAGATAGCTTTGAAAATTCAGGCAGATAACTAAAATCCATTGAATGGTGCTACTACCGTGTCTTGAAGCAAGCAAAATGTACCGCAAGAAAAACATACATACATACATACATACATACATACATACATACATACGTATGTACACTGTATTTGTGTGTAACCAGCAATTGTTTTGTTTTTCAAGCACTCCAAATTGTTATTTTTGTCGTTTCCTCTGTTTTTTTGTATATAGTTGATACTCCAAGGCCAGTTCTCACGAGGTTAGTTCCAATGGAAATTTTATTAGTATAAATAAATAAATAAAATTTGTGTATTGTATTGCATGCAAGTAGTGTAGTAAATAGTAAAGAAATATATGTCAGCTGTCATGTATAGGTGTGCGTTTACACATTTTACGGTTGTCAATTCGGTGAAGTGTTGTTAATTGTAAAAATGAAACGAAAATTTAGAACAGGGACGCTTTTTCCATGCATGCCACCGTGAACCTGAATGGTTTAATTGAAAGGGAAAAACAAATAAAAAGCAAAATGATCGCCTTCTTATTTATGCTGTGACCCTAGCTATAAAATCTGAAGACGTAAATATAATTGTAAATACAAAGAAATTGAGGGAAATCTCGAACAGAGGAAAGAAAAATGGCGATTTGAAAAAAGAAAATAATAAAAATATGTAATTTAGGTACTTACAACGTAGAAATGAAAAAAAAGTTATATACATATATACATATAGAGAATATAGATTGTAGTTAAACAAACAGAAGCATAAAGTCATATAAAGTGTTCGCACCATATTCGGAAGATTTTAATTAAAAGTCCAGCCAATAAATAAAAAATTAAAAGAAAAAGATTGGTAACTGTGTACAAAAAATAAAATAAATCGCACAAGATTTTAGTAGGAGCACTGGTGCCAAAGAAAGACCAGGCCTTGCTCAAATTTAAATAAGAGATATACATATCTAAAACAAAAGAAATGTATGAAAGAATTAAATTTTAGCTGGCTACAGAGAAGTGGATAGTGTGCTGCAAGGAACAGTCCAGCTTCGGAGATATTCCAAAAGGGGCGAACATACGGACTGGTAGACGAACCCAAGAAAAGAAAAAAAAACAACAATCTAGTAGCCAGGTAACCATTTCTGTGTATGTGTACACAAGTTTCCATAAATGATGTAAATGCTGCAAACAACAATTAACAAAAAGAAATAAATTCAGTAAAGTGCGACTATGACTCGAGCACATAGGATTCCCTACGAACACTAGATATGTAATTTAATACAAACTTCATCCTATATAATATATAGTTTTGGCATTTTTTTCGTTTTTGGGGTCTTTTCGGTTTTTTTGTTTTGTCGTTTTTTGCGTTTTTTTCGGTTTTTGGCGATTTTTTTAGGTTTTGGCTCTTTTTAGTGTCTAAACACTTTATTTTCTTGTTTTGGCGATTTTTTCGGTTTTTTTTGGCGTTTTTTCATTTTGGCGTTTTTTATAAATATTTTTGGTGATTTTTCTTAATTCTTGCGATTTTTTGTTTATTTAATTTTTTTTTTTTTTTAGTTTTGGCGACATTTTCGCGTTTTGGCGATTTTTTTAAATTTTTTGCGTTTTTTTTTATTTTGGCGATTTTTTCGAATTTGGTGATTTATTTTAGTGTTAGAATTTTTTTTTTAATTTTGGCGATTTTTTTCGTTTTGGCGATTTTTTTAATTTTTGGCGATTTTTTTTTTGGTTTGGCGATTTTATAATTTTCGGTTTTTTTAGTTTTACCGTTTTTGAAAATTTCAAGTGTTTGCCTCTTACGGTTTCCAAGATATAGCAAATTGTCAAAATTACATAGTCAAAATTGCATTAACTGATAGACCACCCTTTAATTTAAATTTTTTAAATTTTAGTGTTAATTGTTGTAGTCTGTATAAAAATACACTAATTTTACAAATTTCAAGTTTCAATATACATATGTTCATACAATTGTATGTATATTACATGGGATTTTAACATATTTCATTGCTCGTTTTGGAACACCATTTAATTTTTAATTCTCATGTATTTGTTGTTGTAGCGGCCAAGGTTCTACATACTGTGTCCAAATTTCAGGTCCGTAGCTCTTACGGTTCCTGAGAGAATACCGTGTGACGGACAGACGGACAGCGTAGCGAAAACAATAGGGTCCTTTTCACCTTTGGTGTACGGAACCCTAAAAATTGAAGCCACAAAAATTTTGAAGAAGTTCAAATTCAGGCAAATCCCGGTATAACGAACGAAATATTCGTTGTATCGCAAAGATTTTTTTCAAGTGTGATTTTAATTATTATTATTGTAGTCATGCTACAATACAATAAAAAGAATGAGGGTAATTTATTTTCAAATAAGCTACCAAATACAAACGAACGGAATCAATTTTCCTTTACATTTACATTGCTGCTGTAGATTTTGTTTAATATTTTTTGCGGTTCAATATACAGAGCACATATTTATCAAAATATTCTCTATGAAAAGTAGAACAAAATCTTAGAAATATGTTGCTATCAAGTTTTTGTTTTTTATTTAGCGATTTTTTCTTCATCATTCGTTATATCCAGTATAAAATTAGGCTAGTATTCGCTATATAAGGTTGTTAATGTAAAAAATTTGGACGTTCGTTATACCGGGATTTGCCTGTACTACCAAAACCAAGTGAAAAGTAAAAGAAAATTTAAATACCCAGCTAAAAAAATATGTATGAAGCATATATGACATCCCATATATGGTTCGGATCCGAAAAATGAGGGTATATGGGCATATATGATTATATATATTGATACATTTTCATTATGTGTAAATTCCCTCCACAGTATGCAAAGTTCATATTCATATACTTTTGATTCACAAAAGCGCACTGCTGTGCAATAAATTTAATTACTAAAATTAAATTTTTTTAGACTTGAGAGAGAGGTTGTATTTAATGAAACATTTGATTGGACAAATAATTCAAAACGAACTAAAAGTCATTTCATTCATCAAAAGGTGAATCAATTATTCAAAAAACACATAAATCATATTCGTACATAACATTTAGCTTAAGAAATCAGATTAAAAACTAATGCAATTAATTATAAAAGAAAAAATAATTATAATAATAATAATAATATATTTTTTTGCAGTAATATGAACTTTGTTTCTTATCTAGAGAATTTTGTTATTTTCTATAAAATTAATGACTGGATTATCGTTTTGATTATTTGATATATTAAAAGTAGTAGGGGAATGTTCATCCTGGCTCAATTAAAATTGTTAAATTGTTGCTGAAATTGTTAAATTTGGGTAATTAAAATTTGAAAATTGTTAAATTCTTGGAAATTTGTGAAATTTAATACCTACGAGGGTGGTTCAATAAGTCCGTCTTATTTTATGTTTACATAAGGAGTTTTTTGTTTACATTAACCCTTGTGGGAACGGGTATTTTTGTTTGGGTTACATTAATTGTGATAACGGGCGATTTTTTTTTGAGGTTTTTTATGAGTATATATGCCGACGGGAAAATCATGAAAATGATTTTTCCTTATACCAATGGGGAAATTGTGAATATGATTTTTCCTAATGTCTACGGCAATGCATGATAATTTTTCCTAATGCCGACGGCAATACATAATTATTTTTCCTAATGCCTACGGCAATGGATGATAATTTTTCCTAATGCCGACGGCAATGCATGATTATTATTTTTTTTCAAATGCCGACGGCAATACATAATTATTATTTTCCAATGCTGCAGAAAAAATTCTCAGTGTTGCCAGACTGTAGATTTTTTTTTTATCATAATACTATATCAGTAATATCAGAGAAAATAGGTTTGATGACTAATAGGCGATTCTCATATGAATCATGGGAATGTGTATCAATGATTTCCTCACGCTAATAAATTGTCTATAAATAATAATATTAAATAAATGAATAAAATAATTAAATAAATAAATTATTTTATTTATTTATAAAACGTTCTCATGTATGTGAAATCCCTAATGCTTGTGTGTGGGGGTCCAGCTTGTTTGTCGCTGGTAAGCTTATATTCTGTTTATTTGTTTAAGAAATATATTTGTATGCATGTATGTATGTATGTGTATGATGCATGTATGTATGTGTATGTATGTATGTATGAATGTATGTATATATGTATGTAATGTGTGTATGATGCATGTATGTATGCATGTGTGATCGAAGGAAGTTGTGCGTGGAATATTTTGTGGCTATGTAGAATACATTTATATTTTGCAACGTAGTCATTTCTTTGGCTGCGATTATTTTAAAGCAGCAAAGTTTCAACTGAGTACAGTCATCAGCAGAGAAACAAAAAGTAAAAACTGTGAATGCTGCAAGGATACTGCTACCAATTTTCGTATAAATACGCCAACTTTTCTAACCAACACATCAGTACTTTATCTAGGCGCACAGTAGTGCGCCAGGCCAAGTTCCGGCCAATGCACGCAGTGTGTATATTTACAGGAAGCCATTCGAGTTGTTTTTACCCCCCTCATAACTTTTTTCCCCGCAAACGTAAAATTATAAAATTTAAATCATAATTAGAATAAATTCATGTAACCTCATACGCAAAGTTTGATATGGGGGAGATATGGGGGTGCAAAAAGTGCATATTTTAAGACATACTGACCTACTGACTCACTCATCAATATTATGAAGCACTTCCGCTATAGCTAGAGATCTGAAATTTGGTACACAAGTAGATCTAGGTGAGCAATGAACTAGAAAAATCTGAAATCCCGAAAATTTAAACCAAGGGGGCGGGGCTACGCCCATAAAAATTAAAATTTGTGCTAGTGAGCTGAAATTCGATATAGAACTAGGTACAGGTGAACCATCAACTAAAAAAATCTGAAAACCTGAACATTTTGCCCAGGAGGGCGGGGCTACGCCCATAAAGGTCAAAACTAAAAAAATGTAATCTAAGGTATTTAATGGAAGCTATTTTATTGAAATTTGGCACATATACTGCGATTATGCAAAGCTATAAATTTTTTAGTAAAAAAGTGGGCGTTGATACGCCCATACAATTTAAACCTGATTTTCATGTACTACAACGCTCAGCATAATTACATATACTATTTCTGAGGGTATTATTATCCGTTAGCAACGAAACTTGACACGAATAATAACCACTGGTCGAAAAAAAATTTGAGTTTGGAAAAGGGGCAGCTTACGCCCACTAAAATTAAAAATTAAAAGCTGCGCTAAGAAACTGAAATTTTATATAAAAGTAGGTCTAGGTGAGAAACCAACTAGAAAGTCCTGAAAACGTGGAAATTTTAGTCAGAGGGTCGGGGATGTACCCATAAAAACTAAAAATTAAAAGTTGCGCTAATGAGCTGAAATTTGATACACAAGTAGGTTTAGGTTAGAAACCAACTAGAAAAATCTCAAAAGCCAAAAAATTTTGCCAGAATGGGCGGGGCACCGCCAATATTGTTTACGACTAAAAACTTGATATACACCTTTTAACTCAAGCTATTTTATATAAAATTTTGCATACACATTGCACGTGTACAAGACTTTAAACTATCACCTTAATAAGTGGGCGTGATAGCTCCCATAAAATGTAAGCCTTGTTTTTAATCTGCTTCGGTCTAGCATATTTTAGAAGACAATTACCATGAATTATAAGCGCTTCTCAAAACAAATTTGTGAGTTTAAAATAGTGGGAGGGATAATGCTCATAAAACAAAAAGGTATAATTCGCGCTAGAGAGCTGCAATTTTATACACACCTAAATGTATGAGTAAACCAATGGGAAAATCTTAAAATCACCAAGTTTTATCCGTCAAAACTTCTGTTCGTACTAGAGAACTGAAATTTGATACACAAATAAATCTAGATCAGAGATAATTAAGAAAAATCTAAAAAAAACCAGAAGCTTCAATCAGATAAATTTTATTGAAAATTTTCATACATATTGCACGTATCCTAAGCAAAAATGTCCTCTTTTAAAAAGTGGCCGTGACTACACCCATAAATCTTAGATTTTTCTTTCATGTACTTCGGCTTATCAGTTTTCAGTCTATTACTCCTGTATTTCTCAACAGCTTTTTCATACAAAACTTTACATGACCCATAATCACTAGCAGATATAAAAGTCGACGGGGCCAGGCCCATAAAAATTTTGCGTAATATTATACTGTAGAGAGCTGACATTTTGTAGACAAATAGTCCTAATTGATTTACTTAATTGGAAAATCCAAAAATTAAAGCACCAGCTACCCTATTGAAACTTTGCATGCACATTGGACATATCCTTTTGATTTATGTACTTCGGCTAAGTAGAAATATATTGAGGAAATAGGCGGGGCCACTCCCACTAAAATTTACGCTGTATTTTACATATTTTTTTTCAGGCTACTCTTAACCAATTGCGTACACACTGGCGATCCGTTCTAATAACACAATAGTTAATTTTTAAGGTGTACCATCCAACACCTATCACGCTCTAACCCATTATTTTATGTAACTATGTCATTTTTAACTAGCAAAGTGATCATGAATAGAAATAAAACACACTAGAAATTTTAAGTGTAAAAAATGTTATCATATAAAATTTTTGAAAAAGTAATCAGATCCTCACAAAAACATAAATGTGAAAAAAGGCGAAGTTCCTATAAAAAAGTTCGGCCATTAAAAGTTGTGAGAAATAAATTTTGACCAAGTTCTTGTTTGGTAGAATACCTATCACTGAAATATGCTATGCATTATATAAATTTGTAATCGTAAGGTTGTCATATAATTTCTAGATAATCTTCTAACTTGGCAATATTTTTACCTTTCTAAAAAAGGAGAGAATAATGTATATTTGTTCATTCCTTTATATGGGTAAAAATATTGTCAAGTTAGCAGATTATCTAGAAATTATATGACAACCTTACGATTACAAATTTATATAATGCATAGCATATTTCAGTGATAGGTATTGTACCAAACAAGAACTTGGTCAAAATTTATATCTCACAACTTTTAATGGCCGAACTTTTTTATAGGAACGTGGCCTTTTTTCACATTTATGTTCTTGTGAGGATTGTATTTACAAGTAGTATCATCAGCAATTGTGTTAAAGTGAAATAATAATATAATAATTAAAAATGAGTTATACAGATTATCAGTGTAATAGATGTCATAAGGTATACAAATACCAAAAGTCCATTTTGGATCATGTGAAAAGTCATAGCGTGCAGGATCAAATGATCGTATGTCGGGGTACAAATCAAGAGCAACAACAGCAGATAAATTCATTTCATCACCAGCAGCACCCTTCTCTACAGTATCCCCAATATCAACAATACAGTATGGCTAACTATTACCCTACACCAATGTCATGGAGTAATCAGTTTTTGGCATCAGCAGTACCAATGCAATATGAGTATCTAAATTACAATTATAATCCCAATTTGATGCAATGGCAACCTCTTACTTATCATCAACAAGAACAGCAGCAGCAACAACAACCTCATCAACAAGGTGTGGATATCCTTGGAGGGACTTTATTCAACGATGCTATGGATATAAGTTTACCGGAAAGTGATGGAGAAGTAGAAATAGGAGAAAAAATAGAAGGAACTCTGCCAACTCCAATGAGTACTTCGCATGCTAGGAGAGAAGAAGTCGAAGAGAGATATTAGAAAATATCGAAAGCCTTCAAAAACCATATCGCCACATATGTAATTCTAAATAAAAAAGACCAACTTCTCTTGGAAGAATTTATTAAGAAAAACATGAATATTTTTATTGAGAGACTTCAAATGTCTTTGTCTAAGCATACAATAATTAAATTTCATGTGAGTATTGTGGCGGAGTACATCAAAATTGTAGAAGAAGAATTGGAGTTGTGTGTTATAGCACATGTAGCCAAAATGAGTTTGCTGACGAAGGCAGACAATATAGAAAAATTATTCCGTAAACAGATTGAGGAGATTTCAACCAAAATGTCCGAATTTGAAGAGCGAGATTCTGGTTGGACTTTGTCACGCATAGTTCGAGCAGAAATCAACATCAACAAATCTTCGCTAGTCAAAGGATCAAGTTGGATATCCACTCCGGAAAAACTATTAAGAAAAAAGCTTGCATCAATATTGAAAATAGTGATGAATACTGCTTCAAGTGGTGTCTAATCGCTGCCACGGATACTACCAACTATCATGATGCGAGGCGCTGCAGTTCTGATAATATTCAGGACATTTCTGCAGAGACGATTGTTACACAAAATGGTGTAGCGTTAAATTTCAAAAACTTAACTTACCCATTAGCACTAAACAAAATTAAGGAGTTCGAGGTAAATAATCCTACAATAAGTGTTAACGTATTTGGGTATGATGAGGGAGGAAATCAGATCATTGGTCCTTATTATGTGACCAAAGATGAGAAAGTGAACCATGTCAACTTGTTACTTTTGGAGAATGGCGAAGTTCATCACTACATATTGATAAAGAACATATCAAAGTAAGTTACAAAATAATACTACACTTTAATTTTATGGATACATATACTTGTTTTATATACATATTTTATAATAGAAACATTTTACTTATAAACTTTTATATATTTTTTTATTATTCACAGACTTTTACGAAATCAATTAACGCAGAATGGACACAAACTACATTTTTGCAACACTTGTCTCCAGTACACTCATAAAGAAAATGGTATGAGTAGCCATAAGGTAGAATGCGGCAAAATCGTGACAACTATGCCATCAGGTCCAGATGCAGTTCTAAGTTTTAAGGGGCATCAGAGAAAAATGGATGTCCCCTTTATGGTTTACGCAGACTTTGAGTGCATCCTTGAAGAAATTAGTGATAATGTAAGTAGTAAGACTAGTTTAATTAAAAAGCACACTCCTTGTGCTTTTAGTTATTACATTAAGTGTATCCATAGCAATAAGTTAGATAAGTTAAGGGTTTATACAGGGAAAGATGCTTCACAAAAATTGGTTTCATTTTTAATTAAAGATTGTGAGGATATTTATAATAATCATTTAGTAAATAATAGGCAAATGGATACATTATCCCCTTCTGATATTTATAATTCTTATAGTGCGGTGAATTGTCATATTTGTCAAAAATTTCTAGGTAAAAATCGCGTTAGAGATCATTGTCACATTAGTGGTAAATATAGAGGTGCAACCCACAATAACTATAATTTAAATTACCAAATTCCAAAGTTTATACCAGTTTACTTTCACAATTACTCAAATTATGACTCACATCTTTTTATTAAAGAACTAGGTGAAATTTCTATGCAACTGAAAGTACTCCCTCTCAATAAGGAGCTTTATATATCACCCTCGCAATTTAAAGAAATGAGCGATGGTCATAATCTTGAAATAAGATTTCTTGATACATTACGCTTTATGGCTGAGAGTTTGGAATCATTAGCCTGCAATTTGTCGGATTATTATTTAAACACTATAAGGTCCTTATTTCAGTCAGAAAAAGAATTTCAGCTTATTAAGAAGAAAGGTATTTTCCGCTATGAGTACCTAAATTCATTCCAAAAATTATACGAGTGCCAGGTACCTTCTCGCAGTGATTTCTTTAATAAGTTGAACAATAAAGAGTGTTATTTAGAGCAATGCTCACATGCTGTAGAGGTATGGAATACTTTTGGTTGCAAAACAATGAAATATTACATGGAACTTTACTTAAAAACAGATGTCCTCTTACTGACAGATATTTTCGAGAACTTTAGAAAAGTTTGTAAAGGTATTTATGAGGTGGATCCATGTCAATACTATACCGCACCTGGACTTTCCTGGGATGCAATGTTAAAATACACAAAAATTGAACTAGAATTATTGACGGACATAGACATGTACAATTTTATGAAAAAAGGTATACGTGGGGGAATCGTACAGTGTAGCCAAAGATATTCGAAAGCGAATAACAAATATTTGGAAGATTTCGATAAAGAGAAGCCCTCAGAGTTTCTTGTCTATTTAGACGCAAATAACCTTTACGGTTGGGCAATGTCGGAATATCTTCCTCATGGTGGGTTCAGATGGTTATAGCAAGACGAGCTGAATCTGGATCCAAACAGCATAGCTGACAATGGATCAGACGGTTATGTATATGAGGTCACTTTAGATTATCCTTCTCACTTACATGACTTGCATAATGACCTACCTTTTTGCGCTGAAAATAAAAAACCACTGCAAGCGAAGTATAGCAAGTTGATAACCGATTTCTCTACAAAGCAATCATACGTGACACACTTTAGAGTTCTTAAACAATGCTTAGGAAATGGTATTCTAGTATTTAAACAATCTCCATGGTTAAAAGGCTATATTGACCTTAATACCAGACATAGAGCCACTGCTAAAAATGCTTTTGAAAAAAACTTTTTCAAACTACTTAATAATGCAGTCTATGGTAAAACTATGGAAAATGTGGATAAGAGGAGAGATGTTAAAATTGTCAATAATTGGGAGAGAACGAATCGGAACCATTTGGGGGCTCAAGATTGGATATCAAAACCAAATTTTCATAGTTTATCTATATTTTCCGAAGATCTGGTAGCAATCGAAATGACTAGAGTCAAAACCTGCTACAATAAACCAATTTACTTAGGATTTTGTGTACTTGAATTGTCCAAATGGAAAATGTATAATTTTCATTACGGGTACATGCAACCTAAGTTTAAGACAAAACTCTCATTGAACTATATGGATACGGACTCTTTTATATATTCAATAAAGACGGATGACTTTTACGCTGACATAAAAAATGACATAGAAGAACATTTTGATACATCGGACTATCCCACGGACAATACTTATAATTTCCCATTAATAAATAAAAAAGTTTTAGGCACGATGAAGGTTGAAAACTGCGGTAAGATAATGACAGAGTTTGTTGGGCTGCGATCAAAAATGTACTCATTCAGTGTACAAAATCAAAATGACGTTAAAAAATCGAAGGGGGTAAAAAGATCCATATTAGATACATATAGTTTAGCTACTTATAGAAAATGTTTATTCAATAAGACTAATGTATATGATAACATGCTAACATTTAAATCTAAGCTGCACCAGATACATACTAGTGAATTAAATAAGGTAGTCTTAAGTTATGGAGACGATAAGAGAAAAATTAGGTCAAATAACATTAATACATATGCATGGTATCATTTTCGTATTAAGGAAACTAACCCTGAATACGAACTTGATATGTTGCTAGATGAGATTGCCAGAATGCAAGAAAATAGTTAAAATTAGTTAATTTTTAGTTAAGTGGTTAATTTTTAAATGGTATATAAAATCTTAGTTATTAAGAAAAATAATTGTAAATAAAATCCTATTTATTGTTGTTAAAATGATTGTAAATAAAATCCAATTTATTAAGAAAAATTATTGTACATAAAATCCTATTTATTAAGAAAAATTATTGTAAATAAAATCCTATTTATTAAGCAAAACTATTGTACATATGTATATGAATTTTTAAGAAAAAATTTTAAATAAAATATTGAAGAAAGAATTAAATATGTGAATGGTGCTTGTTTCTTTATTGACTTTACTCCGTTGAAACAAAAAAAAAATTTTGTTTTTGCTTATTTGCAAATTTTTCGTTTCATGTCGCTTAAACATGCACAGTCTTGTTTTCTTTCAGAGGTTCTGCACAAGACAAATTGAATTTCACAATATTATGAAATTCCATTAAATTTCATTAGATATTTTCATAAAGAGAAACAATTTAGAAAATCGGATAAGTCCTTATATTTTTCACTGCATACAAGTTTCTGTTATTTTCTATTCGAATAGATGAATCCTAAATTTCCTTTAAAAACATAATACAAAACAAGGAATATTTTAATAATACTGTTTAGTTTTATTTGTATTAATAATACATTTTAATTTAATTTTTATTTATTTTAATTATAATGATGGAAACATTTCATAGCATCCAATTATTAAATGTTCTAATATACTTTTGAGCAAAAAATATATTGTACATCTACAAGCACCAGGTCCTTCCTCACAATCAGGATCATACCAAGGACAGCTTTTGAAGTGTCCTTCTGTGTTGTCTTTATCTTCCATGATACCATATTCTTCTTTTTTATCTAGCATATTTTCGAAAAATTTTATCATCTCCCAATGATCAAAAAGCCTGAAGCTTTCAAAATCTCTTATAAATTGGTTTAGAGTACGTCTAAGTTGACTCATTTTATTTGCTGATAAATTAATGAATGATGATTGTTTGAAGGTTTCTTTAAGACTAATATGCTCTTTAAATTTTTAAAGTACTATCTTTTGATATTTAAAATATCTATACCATCATCTATATTCCATACTTCTTTTTTAGCACTCTATCTCGCTCTATCCCTTCTCTCTCTATAACCATCTCTTTCTGTCTATCACTGTCCCCTATTTATTCACTATTTCACCATAAATATTTTCGATTAGCCTTCTTGAAGTCATCATCGCTACTTTTAATATCATTTTCAGTTAAACATTCAAGGTGAGCAGATGTAAATAAAAAATGGAGTCTACAACAAATCTTACATCAAAATTTAATTCACTAAAAAATAAAACTTTAATCCACATAAAGGAGCTTGAGACATCAATTAAATACACCATTCGAAAAGTGACAAGAGTAACAACAAAATATGGGACAACACTAAAAGTTGAAATGGAAAACCACATAATGTTCCTGCCAAAGCGATATAATACTTTAACCGATGACGAAATTAAAGAACTCTCGAGCGGATCATATTGCTTAAGCAGAGAAGGTGGACAAAGCTTAATTGTTGAAAGCGAGCTGAGTGAATTTCTAATTCAAAATTCCCAATTTCCTATTTGGCAATGAATTATATTAATTATGTATTTTAATTTATAAATAAAAAGACATGAAAGAGTTTTGTAAAATATAAATGTTTGTGCTTTTTTATTTAATATTTTCAGTTATTTCATAAAGAAATTTAAGACATAAATGACCACAGGTAAATGTATTGAAATTCTAATGTTGATTATAGTTGTATTTTATATTTCTACCAAGATATTTGACTACTTCCGAAGGAGGTTGTAAGTTTCCAAAGCTGTCGAAATATTCTTTTTCATTGTTGTTTTTATAATATGCTACCCAATGTGTACCAGGTCCTGTTGATACGTCTAAATTGATTATTCCACATTCTATTTTCTTTGTTCGTTTTGGTAGAGTATTCAACATGAAAACTCCTCTAAAATATGGAATATTTATAGAGAAACGGTTTATGTCCACATCAGATAGTGGTCTGTTGGGTAGCATCTCTAAGAGTTTTTTTTATTCTTCTTTGTAAGCTAAATCATAACACTTTTTATATGGTTTTAAGTAAAGTCCCTTTCCAACTGCTATAGATTCCATCGCTCTAGTTGTGTCTAGTTGCTTCATTAAGTTGATTTTTTGCATTCTTTGTTGCATTTACAGCTTTAGCTATAGCAGCACTTCCAGTTGTTAGACTACCAATTGCACCCACAGCAGTTAAAATCGGTATTAGAGGCAAAAAACCACCAATTTTTGGGACACGTATTACACGTGGTACTATAATTTGAGATTTTCTTCCTTTTAATGATTTGTTGCTAGTTTTTCGGGCAATTTTAATTGCTGAGTTAATATCTAATGGTTTTTTCTTCTTTAGTATTTTTGTTGCAGCTCTAATTAATGTTCGAAATAGTTTTTTTTATCATTTAGCTTGTTCTTTTTAACATTTTTCTTTTTATCCACATCCATACCAAATTTTGTTTTGGCTTTCATTGCGTTAGTAACCATATAGGCAAATGATTTTTCTGCAAGACTACTATCTTTTGATAAAATTCGATCCCAAGCTGAATTTTCAAGTATTTTATCAGCTTTATGTCTAGTGTTTAAATACTTATTTTTCGAATAAGCTATATCGTGATCTTTACAAGCATAGTCCAATAAATTAATTCCTTTATCACTTCGATTTAAATGTTTTTGTAGTTTTGTTCCAGGTCTATCAGTACTGTAGATGAAGGTACAGTACAGGAAGATGAAGTTCAACAAGTAGAGAGTTTATTATTTTATCTATTAGTTCGTAATATTGATGAATCATCGAACATCACTTCAAAAATAAAGCATAGCCCCCTCTTACCAAATTCTATTCGTGCTCTAATAGTGGGGCCATCAAATTGTGGAAAGACTAATGTTATGATCGGCTTACTAGAAAGTCCTAATAGACGCAAGTTTGAAAACATCTATTTATACTCAAAATCTCTTTATCAACCCAAATATGAGTACTTGAAGAAACTAATTTCACCAATTAAAGGAATGGGATGTTATACATTCACCGATAATGAATCAGTTATTCCACCTGACGAAGCTAAAACTAATTCAATTATCATATTTGATGATGTTGCATGTGAAAAGCAGAATAATATGCGTTCATATTTTTGTATGGGACGGCATAGGGATGTTGCTTCATTCTAGTTGTGTCAAACTGATACTAGCATTCCCAAACATTTAATAAGAGACAATGCAAATGTTATTATGATGCTTAAGCAGGATGAGACAAATATGAAGCATGTTTATAGGGATCATGTTGGCAGCGATATGAGTTATGAAAAGTTCGAAGAAATTTGTCGAGAGTGTTGGAGGGATAAATATGGCTTTTTAGTTATAAGCAAATATAATGAATTAAATGATGGTCGCTACAGAAAGCAATTTGACTATTTCATAACTATATAAACTACTTCTCATAAAAGATTGACTTTAGTTATTAATCTAACTTTAAACTTGATACATCTATTTGCTATAACCTCATCTGATACCTGATAAGCTGATCTCCAAACTAGACCAGCTACCTGAAAACCAGACCAGCTCCTGATAAGCTGATCTGAAAACCAGACCAGGTCCTGAAAAGCTGATCTGAAAACCAGACCAGCTCCTGAGAAGCTGATTTGAAAACCAGACCAGGTCCTGATAAGCTGATATGAAAACCAGACCAGCTCGTGATAAGCTGATCTGAAAACCAGACAAGGTCCTGATAAGCTGATCTGAAAACCAGACCAGGTTCTGATAAGCTGATCTGAAAACCAGACCAGCTCCTGATAAGCTGATCTGAAAACCAGACCAGGTCCTGAAAAGCTGATCTGAAAACCAGACCAGCTCCTGATAAGCTGATCTGAAAACCAGACCAGATCTTGATAACCTGATCTGATAGCTGATAGCTGTTATTTGCGCTTAGCAAACATGGATGAGAAAATTTTAAAACAGTTGGTGTTGACAAGAAATGTGTTGAAGAAAATGCTTCGTAGTATAAAACTGGTGAAATAGATACACGTGAACAACTAAGAGATACATTTAAACCTTTAACAAAACCTCTTAAGAAATTCATAAATAGTTCAAAAAATATTAAAAGCATTCGCATGAAAGAAGAAAGAAACATCAAGACTGAAGTTGAAAATAATACAAGTTTAAAGTTTGAAAACCCATCAGTCAATATAGAGACAAGTACACCAAAAAAAAACTAGTAGAAGGGACAATATTTTATTATACCATCTTATTTAATGATGTTAATACTGATAATGATGATGATGATGATGTTGAAGATGATTTTTACTCACAGACTTCCAATACAGAAGATACTTATACTGATTTATCAGTTTTGGAAGGAAGAAATGAATTAGATACAAACTATGGTCCACATAAAGATTAAAATAATGAATGGAAATTTGGTGATAGTAACCTAAAACTAAATGAAGATAAAATACAAGTTAATGGTCAAATATGGGCTCTAACACCAGAACTATTTTCTCTAATGTTTTATAAAATACCAAAAAATTATGATAAATTTCAACTTGAAATCTATAAAAAGATTTTAATTACTACTAATGCATATAGAAGAGACTTTAAACCTGATGGTCAAATTAATGGTACTAGAGGATATAAATATAAACATATTATTAAGAAATTTACTGATGAGAAAAACCAGAAGAATTTACCTGAATCAACAGGATCTAAGCCCAAAGGTAGCTGTTTAGGTAATGGAATGATGCAATTCAGCATCAATAAGCCCAACTGTATATACTGGGACGATGCAAATGAGTTAGTAGATAGACTTCGACTACTGCTCGCATCACAAGGTGCAGGTCATACTAATCACAATAACGAAATTGTATCAATTATTGAAGAACTACGTGAAGCGAATATAATACACTAACTTTAATAAACTAAATAGAGTATGTCTGTTGATAAATTTGGACACTATTTAAACGATACTAGCAACACAATTTCTTTGAAAAATGCACCTAAACTGCTGGGGTTCTTTGTGGATACGAACAACAACATTGATGTCCAATACAAAAGGATCAAAAATGTTGCAAAAGCTCTGGAAAAAAACGATGTTATCAATAAATTGTTTTTGCAAACTCAAATCGAAAAATTAGAGGAGAAATTATTAACATACTTTAAGGGAGATAATACTATAATACGAGAAGATATTCAAATGCAAATTGAGGACCTACAACGCGAAATAAAATTAGATATAGAAGAAAATTATAAAATTGAAAAAGATATTCTACAAATTAAAACATCCTTTGAAGAACAAATTGAACAGCTAAATGAAAAAATGTATACATTAGAAAATTACATGTTTGTATCAATAGCTGTAAGTGCGTCAAGTAGATCACAACACTCTGCAAAAAATCTCTAAAAAAACAACTTAATGTCTTCAAAAAGAAATTTAGTAAACTCCATAAGCAATCACGAAAACATTTTGTGCGTCGCAGAGTTGTACTGAAAGGAATAGATGATCTTTGGCAAGCTGATTTAGTTGAAATGGGGGAACTATTCTAAAGAAAATAGAAATGATTGATTTTTGATGACTGTAATTGACACATTCTCAAAATTTGCATGGGCAGTACCGCTAAAAACAAAAACTGCACTCGAAATAACCAAGGCAATGGAAGAAATTTTTGAATTGGGACGAGTACCAAAAAACTTACAAACAGATGATGGAAAAGAATTTTTCAACAAACACTTTGGAAAATTAATGCATAAATACAACATTAATCACTACTCAACATATAGCAGTATGAAAGCATCAATAGCAGAACGATTTAATAGAACATTGAAATGAATGATGTGGAAAGAATTTAGCTATAATGGTTCATATAAGTGGAATGATATACATATCTAGGCGCACGGGAGTGCGCCAGGCCAAGTTCTGGCCATTGCACGTAGTGTGTATATTTACACGAAGCCATTCGAGCTGTTTTTACCCCCCTCATAACTTTGTTCCCCGCAATCGTAAAATTACGATATTTAAATCATAATTAGAATAAATTCATATAACCTCATATGCAAAGTTAGTAATGAAAGGTTTTACAATGAAAGGTTCCGGAGATATGGAGGTGCAAAAAGTGCATATTTTAAGACATACTCACTGACCACTGACACACTCATCAAATTGATGAAGCACTTCCGCTATAGCTAGAGAGCTAAAATTTGGTACACGAGAAGATCTAGGCGAACAATGAACCAGAAAAATCTCAAAACCCGGGCTACTCCCATAAAAATTAAAATTTGTCCTATTGAGCTGAAATTCGATACAGGGCTAGGTCTAGGTGAGAAATAAAATAAAAAAATCTGAAAATCCCGAAATTTTGGCCAGGAGGGCGAGGCTACGCCCATAAAAGTCAGAGTTAAAAAAGCTTATAAGGGGCTTAATGAAAGCTGTTTTATTAAAATTTGGTATGTACACTGCGATAATGCAACACTATAAATTTTTCATTCAGTAAGTTGGCGTTGGCACGCCCATACAATTTAAACCTCATTTTAATGCCCTGCGGCTCAGCATATTTAGATATACTATTTATGTGAGTATTATTAACCGTTTGCAACGAAACTTGACACGAATAATAAGCACTAGCCGAAAAAAAATTTTAATTTGGAAAAGTGGGCGGGGTTACGCCAATAAAAGTTAAAAATTAAAAGTTGCGCTAAGGACCTGAAATTTGATATACAAGTAGGTCTAGGTGAGAAAGCAACTAGGAAAATCTGAAGAATCGGACATTTTAGTTAGAGGGGCGGGGCTGCGCCCATAAAAGTTAAAAATTAAAAGTTGCGCTAAGGGCTGAAATTTGATATACAAGTAGGTCTAGGTGAGAAACCAACTAGAAAAATCGGAAATTTTAGTTAGAGGAGCGGGGCTGCGCCCATAAAAGTTAAAAATTAAAAGTTGCGCTAAGGACCTGAAATTTGATATACAAGTAGGTCTAGGTGAGAAACCAACAACAAAATCTAAAAACCCGGAAATTTATGGGCTGCGCCCATAGAAATTAAAAATTAAAAGTTGCTCTAAGGAGCTGAAATTTGATATACAAATAGGTCTAGGTGAGAAACCAACAAGCAAAATCTAAAAATCCGGAAATTTTAGTTAGAGGGGCGGGGCTGTGCCCATAAAAATTAAAAATTAAAAGTTGCGCTAAGGAGCTGAAATTTGATATACAAGTAGGTCTAAGTGAGAAACCAACTAGAAAAATCTGAAAACCCAAAAAATTAGTTAGAGGGGCGGGGCTGCACCCATAAAAATTAAAAGTTGTGCTAAAGAGCTGAAATTTGATATACAAGTAACTCTAAGTGTGAAACCAACTAGAAAAATCTGAAAATCCAAAAAATTTTACCAGAATGGGCGGGGCTACGCTAATATTATTTTGAACTAAAAACTTAATACACAGCTTTTAATTCAAGCCAATTTAGTGAAATCGTGCATACGCGTTGCACATACACAATACTTTAAACTATCACCTTAATAATTTGGCGTGATCACTCCCATAAAATGTTAGCCTTGTGTTTAATCTACATCGGTCTAGCATATTTTAGAAGAAAATTAGCATGAATTATAAGCGCTGCTCACAACAAAATTTTGAGTTAGGAATAGTGGGAGAGGTAATGCTGATAAAATCTAAAGATATAATTTGCGCTAGAGAGCTGACATTTTATACACTAGTAAGTAGGCCAATGAGAAAATCTTAAAACCAAAAAGTTTTACCCGGTATGCGGAGCCACGACCTTAAAACTCCAATTCGCACCAGCGAGCTTAAATTTGATACACAAATAAATCTAGATAAGAAATCACTACGAAAAATCTGAAAACCCAGAAGTTGCTATCAGAGGGCGGAAACAAGCACTTCAAATTCTAAATTAACATACATTTCATTAAAACTTTTCATACACATTGCACTTCTCTAAAATAAAAATTCCCTATTTTGAAAAGTAGCCATGAGTACAAATCTTGATTTTGTATTGAAATTCTAATTTCATCATTATTGTTGTAAGCAGAGATGTGCACGTGAGTGTTTTCTGACTCACGACACGCAGCTCACGCAGAAAAATATTTTACTCACGCACTTTCACGCACGAATGATTTTGAACATTTTCACGATCACGCACGCTCACGAATAAAATATTTTAAATCACGCACGAGTGGTTTACAACTTATCACGATCATGCACGCTCACGAAAAAGTATATTTATAATAAAATTTGCATGGTTTTTGGGTTGAAAAATAGGTTCTTACATACACATACATATATACATATCTATGTATATATGTATGCTCGTGTTTTTGTAAAATTTACAATGTAAATTAAAATAAAGCAAAGTTAATTTAATATCGTTTTAAATATTCGTATTCGCGGATACCATTTTAAATATTCGAATTCGAATTCTCGTATATCATAAATTGACATTCCGCACATGTATGTATGTATACATAGTATAAATGCGATGGTAAGACGTATGATCAATTAAATAAATGATAATCAAATCAATGAGAAAAGCTGTATGTACCCATCAAACAAAATGCTCCGAATTCGTAAAGAACTCATAACGATTGGTAGACAAAATCTTCCGATTTCGGCACCGAAATATTACCGAAATCGTAACAATTTTGTAATGAAATGGTTGACACGACTTCGTAACGACATGTAGGTACGATTTTTTTTTGCTTTTAAAGCAGAGTACCGCTTCACCGTTATGTTGCTGCTATTGTCGAAATAATTTGCACATACTCAAGTTTTTTAATATTTATTACAATCCTTTTTTTTTATCAACATATACATATTTATTTAAAAAAATGTTTACAGACTTTTACTTATGTACTCAAAAATCAAACTTCTAATGTTTAAAACAAGTTGTTCAAAGAAACTACCGAAATGTCTTAATGAATTCGGTACGACAAGTCTGACCTCAGAAAAATTCGAAACATTTTGTTTGGGGGGTATTCATTATGTTTGTAAGCTCATAGTACCATACATAAACACAGTACACAGTGTGGTTTATAAGCATGATTTACATATTTTATTTCAAATTTTTTCTCATTTTAAAATTAACATTAGTTTCTTATTATTAATGCTATTGTTGTTGTTGGTATTGATGTTGTTGTTGCTAATTTAGTTTTTCTTCCAACTATAATATTTCATCTTTACTTATCGAAGAATTGTGTTGATTAGAAAATCCCAGCCATTTAACATACACCTCCTTTCCTTTAATTTTAAGAACCCTTTCAACTAGATATGTATTTGGAAATCTAGTTTTTGAAAGTTCCTCAGTATAGAAGCTACCTTTAATAGGATTGCCAAGATAATCTTCTAATAAGTATGTTGCAGGATTTGTATTTTGAACTCTTGTAATTGTGAAAATTTCTGTAGTCCCATTTGGAGTATAACCTTTTTCAAATGTGTGCTTATATTTGCTTATGCGAACATGATCTTTTCGAACATTAAATTTCGACATTTTATACATTTTCAAATGACTATACTGTATTTAGCAGCTTTTCCTCATTTGTTGAGTTGACTTTAATAGGAGACATTTTAATGGTACGATGAACTTTTCTATTGTATGCATTGAGTAAATCTTTGTATCCTCACAAAAACATAAATGTGAAAAACGGCTAAGTTCTTATCCAAAATTTCGGCCATTAAAAGTTGTGAGATATATATTTTGACCAAGTTCTTCTTTGCCACAATACCTAACACAGAAATATATTATGTATTATATAAATTTGTAATCGTAAGGGTGTCACATAATTTCTAGATAATCTGATAACTTGACAACATTTTTATCAATATAAAGAAATGAACATTTATACATTATTCTCTCCTTTTTTGGAAAGGTAAAAATATTGCCAAGCAAACAGATTATCTAGAAATTATGTGACACCCTTACGATTACAAATTTATACAATACATAATATATTTCTGTGTTAGGTATTGTGGCAAAGAAGAACTTGGTCAAAATTTATATCTTACAACTTTTAATGGCCGAAATTTTGGATAAGAGCTTGGCCGTTTTTCACATTTATGTTTTTGTGAGGATCTGATTACTTTTTGAAAAGATTTCTATAATAACAGTTTTTAAACTTAAAATTTCTAGTGTATTTTATTTCTATTCATGATCACTGTACCAGTTAAAAATGTCAGAGGTACATAAAATAATGGCTAAGAGTGTGATGGGTGTTAAATTGTTGACCTTAAAAATGCACTATTGTGCCATTACAACGGGTAGCCAGTGTGTGTGAAATTTGGTAAGAGTCGACTGGAAGAAACATGTAAAATACAACGTAAATTTTACTGGGCATGATTCCGCCTATTTTCGCAATATATTTACATATTAAAGTCTGCTTAGCCGAAGTAAATAAATCAAAAGGATATGTCCAATGTGTATGCGAAGTTTCAATAGGGTAGCTGGTGCTTTTAATTTTTGGAGTTTCCGATTGAGTAAATCAATTACTATTTGTGTACAAAATGTCAGCTCTATATAGTATAATATTATGTAAAATATTTATGGGCCTGGCCCCGCGGACTTTTATATCTGCTAGTGCTTATGGTTCATGCAAAGTTTGGTATTAAAAAGTTGGTAAGAAATGCCTGAGTATTAAATTAAAAACTGTTAAGCCGAAGTACCTGAACGAAAAAGCTAAGATTTATACCCAAAATTTTAATGATCGTCATTAAATAATATTTGAAAATGATACAAAGCACAAATTTCTATAAAAAAATTAATGTATTTGTACAAACTAAAATTTTTAGTCATTTATTTAATGGCGTTTTCTTTTCTGAGCAATATGCTGCATTTATAACGGGTGTTTTTTTAGAGGTATAGAACTTCGAATTGAAATAAAACACAAGAAAGTCGTTTTAATGTCTATCAATTTGGCTTTATTGGAAGGATAATTTTATGCCATTAATGTTTAAATATGATTTCGGGCATGTGGCCACCGCGGCTGGCTCGAATAAAGCCAATTCTACAGGTCCAATTTTCAACCACTTTTTCGAGCATATGGGGCCGTATGTTGGCAATAACGCCACGAATGTTGGCTTCCAAGTCCCCTAACGTTTCTGGTTTGTTGGCGTAGACGAGCGACTTCACATATCCCCAAAGAAAATAATCCAATGGTGTCAAATCACACGATCTTGGTGGCCAATTGACAGGTCCATTCCGCGAAATTATGCGCTCATCGAATGTTTCCTTCAATAAATCGATTGTGACGTGCGCTGTGTGGCATGTAGCGCCGTCTTGTTGGAACCACAACTCATCCACATTCATGCCATCCAATTCGGGAACAAAATAGTCGGTTATCATGGCTCTATACCGGTCTCCATTAACGGTAACTGACTCTCCAGCATTATTTCGGAAGAAGTATGGCCCAATGACTCCACCAGCCCATAGAGCACACCAAACAGTCAGTTTTTGTGGATGTAATGGCGTCTCAAGGGTTTCATGTGGATTCTCTTCACTTCAAATGCGGCAATTTTGCTTGTTGACGTAGCCATTACACCAAAAATGAGCCTCATCACTGAACAAAATTTTGCGATGAAAATCAGCATCGAGATCAATCTCATTTTCGGCCCATACACCAAAATCACAACGCATTGCATGGTCTCGCGGCTTTAATTCTTGCACAAGCTGGATCTTGTAAGGTCGCAAGCCAAGATCTTTGCGCAAAATCTTCCATAAAGTTGATGGACAAAGCTCGAATTGCTGTGCACGGTGGCGAATCGATTCATTCGGGTCCTCTTCAACACTTTGCTCTACAGCGGCAACTGTTTCTTCGGTGCGCACTGTTCGACGTCTCTGCGGATGCGTATTATCACATAGAGTAAACGTAGTGCGAAAACGATCCATGGTTAACCGAATTAATTGCTCTGATGGACGATTATGTCGACCATAAAATGGACGGAGCTTGCGGTAAACTTCGCGAACTGAACCATTATTTTCGAAATAAATTTGCACGATTTGCAAGCGTTGTTCTTTTGTCAACCTGTTCATGATGAAATGGCAAACCAAACTAAATATTAATCACTTGACAGCTGACAAAACGGCCGCCAGTTAAAAAAGTGATGCCAACTTAAAGTTCTATACCTCAATAAAAAACACCCATTACTGCCTTTTACATTTATTTGTGTTCTTTTCTGAAAAGTATCTATTATTTTAAAAATGGAACGCGTTCTATTCTCATGATGTTACCCTTAAAGAGAAGAAAAATGTTACATGTTCAACACTCATTTTCATTAAAGGGACATGAGTGCAGCATTATTTTAACAGCTGTTTTTGTTATTGTCTATGAAAAAACAAATCATTTTCCAGTTCGTTATTGTTTTATGCAGAAAGTTGTTGGGAAATTGTTCTTTTGTAAACGTAAAATATGCAACACTTCTTAAAAATCAGATGAGCATTTTAAAATGTTGCCAAATCACATGTAACATATATGTTACACTTTTCTTTTAGAAAAGAAAACGCCATGAATTTCGTTTAGGATTTATACATTTATTTATTTAGTTTCTTTGGAAAAATATTCGTATTCGCCTGAAAATGGCCGAATACTCGACAATTCGAATACGAATATTCGTGCGTCACTAATACATACTATATATGTATG
Source organism: Tachina grossa (assembly GCA_949987645.1). Lineage (NCBI taxonomy): Eukaryota > Metazoa > Arthropoda > Insecta > Diptera > Tachinidae > Tachina > Tachina grossa. The sequence goes on from OX465275.1 coordinate 104,635,549, forward strand.
TACACTGTTTGTAGGTCCCTTATTGTAATATGAAATGTAATATCTCAAGCTATGTATGTGTTGATGTCATGATTTTCTAATAAATTACTGTACAAAAATGTTTTTGATGTTTTGATTTACAACAGAAACATTTTAATACTAGCCCCTTTTCGCGATTATTCGAAAAAATTTACTTTATTTAGCGCTAAACGTATATTTTTTTCAATTTAACCCTTTTTCAAATTCTTTTACGCTTTTTGAGTATCAAGAGTTGGCATCACTGTTCTCATTTATATATATAGGGTGTTTTTTAAGAGGTATAGAACTTCGAATTGAAATAAAACACAAGAAAATCGTTTTAATGTCCATCAATTTGGCTTTATTGGAAGGATAATTTTATGCCATTAATGTTTAATAATGATTTCGGGCATGTGGCCGCCGCGGCTGGCTCAAATAAAGCCAATTCTACAGGTCCAATTTTCAACCACTTTTTCGAGCAAATGGGGCCGTATGTTGGCAATAACGCCACGAATGTTGGCTTCCAAGTCCCCTAACGTTTCTGGTTTGTTGGCGTAGACGAGCGACTTCACATATCCCCAAAGAAAATAATCCAATGGTGTCAAATCACACGATCTTGGTGGCCAATTGACAGGTCCATTCCCCGAAATTATGCGCTCATCGAATGTTTCCTTCAATAAATCGATTGTGACGTGCGCTGTGTGGCATGTAGCGCCGTCTTGTTGGAACCACAACTCATCCACATTCATGCCATCCAATTCGGGAACAAAATAGTCGGTTAGTCGGCTCCAATTGCTGTGCACGGTGGCGAATTGATTCATTCGGGTCCTCTTCAACACTTTGCTCTACAGCGGCAGTTGTTTCTTCGGTGCGCACTGTTCGACGTCTCTGCGGATGCGTATTATCACATAGAGTAAACGTAGTGCGAAAACGATCCATGGTTAACCGAATTAATTGCTCTGATGGACGATTATGTCGACCATAAAATGGACGGAGCTTGCGGTAAACTTCGCGAACTGAACCATTATTTTCGAAATAAATTTGCACGATTTGCAAGCGTTGTTCTTTTGTCAACCTGTTCATGATAAAATGGCAAACCAAACTAAATATTAATCACTTGACAGCTGACAAAATGGCCGCCAGTTAAAAAAGTGATGCCAACTTAAAGTTCTATACCTCAATAAAAAACACCCTTTATATATACATATACAGGGTGGGCCAAAAGAAACCAAGGGGTGTAAAAGTTTAATAACTTTTTTGTTTATTAATTTTTTTTTATTTTTTCTTTCAGATTATATAGACAACACTTGGAGAATATATAATGAATAAAAATAATAAATGAAAATCAGAAAATAAGAAATGAATAAATGAAATCAAATTTATTATTTAGCACATACCAGGTCTGTTTTCAAGAGCAGGACGTAAAAAATTTTCTATCATAAACCGATACCGCTCTCCATTTACGGTTACAGCACTTCCATCTTCATTTTCGAAGAAGTAGGGCCCAATGACATTTTCAGATGTGATCCCACACCATACTGTACACCTGATGGGGTGCAATTGGCGTTGAGGAATGGCTCTTGGATATTGAGTCCCCAGAACCTACAGTTCTGCTTATTAACAAAGCCATTCAAATGAAAATGAGCTTCATCAGTCATAATAAAATTTTCAATAAAGTTGTTTTCATTTATTCATTTCTTATTTTCTGATTTTCATTTATTATTTTTATTCATTATAAATTCTCCAAGTGTTGTCTATATAATCTGAAAGAAAAAATAAAAAAAAATTAATAAACAAAAAAGTTATTAAACTTTTACACCCCTTGGTTTCTTTTGGCCCACCCTGTACATACATGCACACATACATACATATGTGAATAGTTGGCAGAAGTTTTATTTTCTGTGTTATTTGCTTTTTTACAGTAGATCAAGGCACATTTACTACAGGTACATGCATTAGGCAAAACTCTGTGGCAACTCTGTGCTTCTCACATAGCTTTACAAAGTAATTGTCAAAAATTTGTATGCATCAAACAAGCCATAAAAGTAATTGTCAAACGAATTCTTCGTTATAAGCTTGTAAACAAAAAATCAGCGGATGAGCAATATGCCTGATACGTGTACCTGTTTGATATGCCTTGACAGTAGATAAACAAATTAAGCAAAAAAATAACAAATAAAATGTGTTCTATTTTTTTTAATTCATACACGCATTAATTTTTTTGGTTTGTTTTTTGTTTACTCATGTGTATGTGTACTTATTTTGTTTTGATAGCTAGTTCAGATAAATTAGCGATAATGCGTTATCAAAACTAGCGATGATAGCAAATTCTTCATGGTTCGCAACTATGTTCAAAATGAACCATCTTGATTCAATCAAGATTCGACAGCGAACCTCGAATGAGAGACCGATCCTCGATAATTGCTGTCCGTGTGAACATGCTATTACGTACGCACTCAGCAGCGTCAACAAGCGAACTGAATTTTTTATATGAAAGTATGACGGACACGCTATTAGACGAGTGTGTTGGTATGCGACAGACATCAGAAAATCAAAAATTTTTGAAAACCAAAATACATGTCTAACGTACTCGACAAACATGCTATTAGACAGTGAGATTTGGTATGCCATCGTACATGTCTGCAGACAAGTATGCCTGTCTAATAGCCATTTTAACTCAAAAAGTTTGCAAGGAAAGAGCGTCAAAAGGGAGAAAAAAATCGAGAGACAAAAAAATTTCTACAAATTATTACAATGTTTACTACATTGTACTTGCAAGAATTATCCAACCATCTGTTGTGTATTTTGTTGTCAAATTAATTATTTCAAAAATATCTGAAAAAGAAAAACTGAAAAATTTACATATCTTTGTTAAAAAAACATGTACGAAGTATGTTCAAAAAATATCGCGAATTTTGAATTTCCGCGGGCGACGTGTATTTGATTTTTGATTTTTTTGTAGCATTATATTGGTACAGCTGTTGTGTTTGGATGTGTTTTAACTTGTCTTCAAATTTTATATATTTCAGAAAATGGATCAAAGAATCTACATCAAATGTTGTGTGAAAAACAGAATAAAGTGCGCTGACGCATTCCGAATGTTGACTGTAGCATATATTGAAGCTACCTTGGAAAAAAGCAATGTTTATCGGTGGTACAAAATGTTCTTAGATGGCCAATACTATTGGCCAATCGACGAATTACCATTAGAGAAGTTGCTGAGGATCTAAACATTGATAGGCTCGTGCCATTCGATTTTAACCAATGATTTGGGCATGAGTCGGGACGCCGCAAAATTCGTGCCAAAAATTGCTCAATTTGGACCAAAAACAGCATCGCGTTTACATTACCCAGGAGATGTTGAACTCGGTCCGTGACGACCCAAATGTGCTCCAGAGGGTCATAACTGGTGACGAATCATAGGTTTATGGTTACGACGTGGAAAGTAAAGCTCAATCATACCAAGGGAAGCTGCCGCATGAACCAAGGCCGAACAAAGTGTGCCAAGTTCGGTCGAACGTAAATGTTTTGCTCACAGTTTTCTTTGATTCCAGGGGCGTGGTGCATTCATTATGAGTTCTTGCCACAGGGTAGTATGGCCAATAAAGAATATTAACTGCAAGTTATGCGCAGTTTTGCGCGAAGCAATCCGCCAAAAATGCCCGGATTTGTGGAAGAACAAAAACTGGCTTTTGCACTATGATAACGCCCCTGCACATACATCGTTGCTTGTGCGCGAATATTTGGCCAAAAAACAACACAGTAATGGTGCCGCAGCCACCGTATTCCCCTGACCTAGCCAGTGATGGAAAATGTGGCACAATTGTGCCATTTTTGGCACTATTGGACGTTGCCTGGCACTGTGGCACTCTTGAAACTTTTCTTAATGCTAAGTACTCTTCTTGTACTTATTACGTTTTTAAGAAATGAAAATTTAGTAGGATATGAGGCTGACAACTGTTAGGTTCTGATAGTTCAAAGTAACGATTTGTCCAGAGACACTGACGACCTATTAAAATTAATATATAAATTTGTTTGTAACACCACATGTCGTATAGATGATTTTATAAATTTTTAGAAATATTTCAACTCTGAAATATATAAAATTCTTAAGTACTCCCCAAACCTTTGATTGTCCCGTATAGTTGTTGCAGATATAGTCTTTGAACACTGCGAGCCCTTGAAGTATTTCTTCACATTAAAAAATTTTCAGTCATAATGCAATGATAAAACTTTATTCATATTAAATAGTTTAACGGATAATATAAGCAAAATGTATTTATATTTTTGGCCCTTATTATCTACAACTTTCGATCTTCGACTGTAGTCGAAAGTACTGATCGAACGAATTTTCATTTGGTATTATGACGAGTATTCGACAAAAAATTTCATTATTGTGAATATCACTCGAAACTGATTTTTAAAATTTGCTACAACTTTACCTAAAAATAAAAAGCAATCGTTTTTAATAATTTTTCATATTAAAATATTTCATCGAAAACTAAATTCTGTTCGATAGAAAATTCGTTGCTCAACGAAATTTTCGATGCTAATAATATTAATTGAACATTCGATTTTCGAGCCAGCGAAGATCGAAAATCGAATGCAACTCTTGTCCTTGAAATAGTAAATTAACGAAATGCAATCTAAAAATATGGAACTACATTTAATTTTAAAAAAGCTTTTTTATTTCGTCATTTATGTCAAAATTTTTTCAACAAAAAACATATTAATGATCTTTATGTTGACAATATATATCAAAATTCTCATCATCTTTCAACGGAAGAAAATTATTGCGGCACTGAAATTGAACTAATTAAATCTTGTTATAATCGTAATACATATAAAATTACGAACCACAAAAGCAATACAAATTCTACTATTCCGACAGAATCTTTGTTTGATTAAAATAAATAGCTAACAATTATTAATATTTTGAACATGCACGAATTTGTACAACTCGACATATACATATACGTATTAACCATAAAAAAGCACAAACTATAATTGTCACTGAGTATATACATCTAATTAGAAATAGTTATTTTATCATTTAAGTTAGTTTAGGCTTATTAAGTATGTCCTTTAGAATCGTTGCTGTAACGTAAAAAATGTTTTTATATTTGTATTTCTTGTAAATAAGTACAAATTATTAATATATGATTAGGGTTTCTAATTTCCCGGACTTTTCCAATTCCCGGGAATCGAGAAAAAAATTTTCTATTCCCGGGAATTAAATGGCCTCAATAAAAAATACAATATTATGAAAACAACATTTAAGAAATTTATTATTTGACATATTGCCATAAGTTTATTTTAATTGAAATTTATTTGCTGTTGGTTAAGCATTGTCTTTGATTTTCAAATATATTATTGTTTGTGAATTCTAAAGCAGTTCTTGGAAGTCTTTCCATAACATAAGAGGTTTGTTTGTGACTGTTCAAAATATGTGGTTGAAGTATACTGATGATTTGGCTAAGCACTAATGAAATATATAGACAATGCTTAACCACCAGCAAATAGATTTCAATTAAAATACATTTAAATTAAAAACAAATCAACTTCATTAGCTCATTTCAAGAACAACAACATTTCAAAAACAAAAATAAATAAATTCATATTCTGTGAGTTATAGCATGGATGGAATTTATATCTACATCTGCCAATCGAGATACTATTTCCTTTAAATAGTTTTTACGCTGAAAATATTTCGTAACTCTTGAAGTTGTTGGTCTCACCTCGGAAACTAATATTACATCTGTTTCCATTCGTATGAATCTTCTTTAAACAACGTAAATATTAAATTCCCGTTGAAAAATTCCCGAGATTTTTAATAAAATTATTCCCGGGAATTCCCGGGACTTTTCCCCGCGTAAAAACTCTATATATCGAGCCATAACCGTTAAAATAGCTTAAGCGAGACATTTTTTGGACATCGTTTTTTTGACGAAAATCGACTATTTACGATCGCAAATAATCGATTATGGTCAAAAAAGGAGGTTCAAAAATTATGTCGCTTAAGCTATTTTGACGGTTATGGCATGATATGATGCATACATATTGGGCATTTACCCTTATTCCATTTGGCGACATCGACGTCACTTTAACAACAATAAATTGGAGCTTGTGTGCCTGTTGTCGAAAACAACTGACTCCTGTTGGCAGGTTTATGTTATTTTCTAGACCTTAGGTAACGGAATAGGTTGTCAGTAGCACAATATTGTTCTCTATAGCGAGTAAATAAATCCCAATTTTTTGATATTGTGACGTCGAGTACATACGTAAATTGTCGCTCACGATAAATTCTACAGTCTGTATTTTAAAGATTAGCAAAAATTTTGTAATTTTGATAATAAAAAATTTGATTTTTTTCTACATGTCTCTCACAATTATATCAAAATTGGGCTCTAAAAGTATTAATGTGTATATAAAACTATTTGGCACTATTCAAGTGATTTTGGCACTATTTAAAAGCAGATTTGGCACGAAATCAAAATTTCCAATTCCCATCACTGTTACAGAGTAGACCCCGTGGTTCTTATATACGTGTGTACTGTATATACTAGTGATGCACGAATATTCGTATTCGAATTTTCGAATATTCGTCCACTTTTAAATATTCGTATTCGTAGTCGTCAAATTCAGGCGATAGCGAATATTAAAAAAAAAAATAAATGAATGCATAAATCATAAACGAAATTTAAATAAATGGATAAAAATATTAGTTTGTACGAATCCATTAATTTTTTATAGAAATTTGTGCTTTGCATAATTTTCAAATATTATTTACTGACGATTATTAAAATTTTGGGTAGGATTTATTAATTTTAGAGTACGCCAACAGGAATATGAAGTTCTTCTTCATAACAATTTTTTAATATTTCATATTGCAGGCGTAAATAGAACCCAAATTTCATGTCTATAAATTTCACATAATATATTCGGATTCGCGAATATCAAAAATTGACATTCGTTACATCACTAGTTTATACATACATATATTTTATTTTTGCGATATGTATATAACTATTATGTATAGACATATATTTTAATTGATTTCCAGTTTGTTACGATTCATAATATAGTGTTTCCGCGAAGAAATTTAAAGATACATATGTGAAAAATTTCAGCTCTTAAATAAAAATCTTCGAAATATTTTTGCATTTTATGTCGTAACCAATGGAAAAAGGGTAGTTATTAAAAATTCCTGCAGTTTTCCTCAAAATAAAAAATTTGTCCTTTTTTCAAAAAAGGGAAAATTCCCTACTTTTGGCATATCTGCCCCAAATACCGCCAATGTACTGATTTTACCATTCACATTTGGTCTATAAGCTGTCATTTGCTTGTTATTTCTCAACAAAACGTAACAAAATGATTTTTGTTATTTTAATATTTTATTTTTATTCAACGCATGTCAGAATTACTAGGAATAAAAAATAAAGCTGAATAGTTTTTTTCTCCCATATAAAATATCAAAAACAATTAAAAGATTAATTGAGTATTTTAATTGAAAATATTTTTTAAAACAATGTGGCAATGTGATTTTGACGGATAAAAACAAAAGTTACATTATTTACATACAATTAATAAGAAATATTTGTTAACCATTTCATAGTATTCTGAGTTGATAACACTTGTTTGATGGAGCAGTAAATTCAATTAATATAAACATATATTCAATTAAATAATTGAAATTTATTTGCTGGTAGCTTAGCATGTCTATACGTATTTCATTGGCTCTTGAACCAAATCATCAGTAGACTTTAACCACAAATTTTAAACAGTCACAAACCTCTTACTTTATGCATAGACTTTCAAAAACTATATGAGAATTCATAAAATAATAATACTTTTGAAAATCACAAAAGAAAAAGTAAGCTTAGTAGGCTTTGAAACTGATACAAAACCCAGCAAATAATTTATATCCAGTTGAACTCATTTTATTTTTCTACATCCTTATACAATTAGAAATCCATTGGATAACAATAAAAGTATTTACAAGGCTAAATGAAAAATAGAAAATCCATTATTTGACATATTGTCAGAAGTGTACATAAAATAATTGAAATTTATTTGCTGGTAGTTTAGCATGTCTATATACGTATTTCATTGGCGCTTGAACCAAATCATCACTAGACCTTAACCACAAATTTTAAACAGTCACAAACCTCTTACTTTATGCATAGACTTTCAAAAACTATATGAGAATTCATAAAATAATAATACTTTTGAAAATCACAAAAGAAAAAATAAGCTTAGTAGGCTTTGAAACTGATACAAAACCCAGCAAATAATTTATATCCAGGTGAACTCATTTTATTTTTCTACATCCTTATACAATTAGAAATTCATTGGATAACAATAAAAGTATTTACAAGGTTAAATGAAAAATAAAACATTAATTGAACTCTAAAGTCTACTGATGATTTAGTTCAAGCGCCAATGAAATACGTATATAGACATGCTAAACTACCAGCAAATAAATTTCAATTATTTCATGTACACTTCTGACAATATGTCAAATAATGGATTTTCTTTATATTCAACTAAAATATTAATAAAAAATATAACTTTTTCTAAGCAATCACTTAATTGAAAAAAATTCAACGATAATTTTCTCTGTGTAATATTCCTTTATCCGTACATTTGTGATCAAAAAGTGTTACTTCTACATTCCATGCTAAAAGAACATTTTATTGGATATAATTTAAGATAGTACTCTCGACATAGATGGAAAACGTTCTTTAAATTCGAAGGAATGTGATTTTCAAAACATCCTAATATGACCAAATCATTCATATATAGAAAGGCTTGGTCTGGTTTTCATCATTCGTTGAAAATAATTATGTGCTATTTTTAGACCGTGTAAGGTAATCTAGTGAATCTGTATGAACCGTTATTGGATGAGAATGCTGTTAAATCTCTGAAGTTTTTCTCAAAACTGATCTGGTGAAAACCTGACATTAAATCTAAGCAGGAAAAATATTTTGATCTACCGAGTTGGTCTAAGATATCATCGATTCTAGGAAATGGAAATTTATCTGCAATTAACTTTTTATTTATTTGTCTTTAATCTATAACAAGCCTCCATCGTTTCTGGTCGAAGTTAGGAAGTTATTTCTTTGGTACTAACAAATTGGACTGTTGTTTTCAGAATAGTAAGCTTGAATAATTTTATCGTGTATCAATTTTTCATTTGCCTATCAATTTCTTCATTATGTGTATGTATGTGGTACTTAATAATTTTAAAGTATACTCTATGTAGCTCGTTTCTGTATTAATCGCATCGTAAAATTGCTTACATGAAGTGTGAAACAAAAAATTCCATTTGTGAGAAAAAAGTGTTTCTGTATATGAATGCGAAAAGATACAACACTGATTCTGTTTTTACTGGAATATTTCCAGTAAAAGGTTGTCAAGTGAAAACTAAATTTCATAAAAATATTATTTCAATAACAAAAACGATATAATTTACAAGAAAATGAAAATAAAATAATGAAAAGAATATAAAATGGATGTAAAATGCTTGAAATAAGTTGTTTCTATCAACTGTGTCTGCATAAAACAATTACACAATCGTTAAGCAGCTCTAGGTTGAAGAACAGTGTCTCGCGTCATCGTAATTATTTCTTAAGTGCGGTCAGGCTTGTGTGTGTTTGGCCTTCGACAGTTTTTCGTCTCGCCCGCACTGCTTGACTGATCTGCCACGGATAACCGTATAATCTTGCGGTTTTTTGTGGAATTTTTTTAACAAGCAAGTTGCTGCTTCCTATCTGAAGGCATAGCTCGTATACAGTCAGTCACAAAACTTTTTAAAATATTATTAATAACAATTGCATTCGCGTACTCAAAAAATTTTACAAATTTTAACTGCATTTTACTAAATTGCGTTCGTTTACCCAAAAGTAAATGAGAACCAGTGTTGCCAGAAAATGGTAATGAGAGAATGCTGAATCGGTCAAAAATTCTGCTAAAATGTTCTACAGAAGAAAAGTATAATGCCAGATTTAAATGTAGAAAAAATATTGAAATAGCTTTGAGTTTCATGATTATACAAACTTATTAGTAATGACACACCCAAAATATTATGTAGGTAACTTATTATGGAAAATAAATGAAAAATCATTTGAAACAAGTAAAATGTCATTTAAAATCCCTTTCGCTTACATTTCATTTGAATCAAGAGAGTTTTTCAATTATTTATTAATGTCAATTTTTTAACTAGCACAATATGTAAAAATAAACGAAAAATCATTTATTTTGTTTGAAAAAATTTAAACTTATTTATAGTTATATATTTTAGAATTATTTATTAAGAATTGAAAATAACTGAACATTTTGACTGCACAAAAAATCATTTTAATTTTGTAGTTGTTTTTTTTAGCAACTTACATAAAAAGTTAAAATATAATTTTTTCGTAGGACAACTGCATTTTCATTAAAGTTTGACTTTACGGTAAACTTCTGAAACAACTACAAACAGTCAATGTAAAACTTTTTTGAGTGCATGTATTTTTACAGCACATACAAACATAAAATAGTAATAAGTAATAGTAATAATTATTAACTATTTTATTTTTATTATTATAACTGGTGTTTTTTGGAAATGTTACAATTACCTTTAAAATTTTTTAACGCACTAATACTCCCAAATCATTATTTGGCTTGTTCAGTAAAATATTTTTTTATTAAAAATATATTGAAATTGATTATTGAGGGGTTAGCTGTATCATATACTTATTTCACTGTTGATAGTGCAGATCATTAGGGAAACTTTAATTAAATTAAAATTTTTTTATTTTAAACAAATTCTGCCGGAAAGCATTTAGCAGAATTTTTTGAATTTTTAATGCTTTTTAACTAATGAAAATGCCAGATTTGGCAGTAAAAATGCCAAACTGGCAACAATAATGAAAACACAAATTGAGAGAGTAAAGTGATAGACTGAGTATTTTGCAAATTTTTACTGCAGAAATTTGTCGTAGTAAAGTTTAGTAAATAAACACATATGATTCAAAATGTAAACAAATGAAAAGTAAGCAAACGAAAAGTGTAAAAATAGATATAGCTCTAGACATTATTGAAGAAAAATGGGAAATAATTAAGGATTATACGAAGATTGAGAAAGATTTATTTCTACGCATTTTTAAATTTTGTATAATAGACAATAGATATTTTAAGTATAATAATAAAATATATATCCAACAAAAAGGACTTCCTATGGGGTCTCCAGCCTCTCCAATTATAGCTGACATTGTTATGGAGAAGTTATTAGATTGTTGTATTGAGAAATCAAATATAAAACCAAGGATTGTTACAAAATACGTTGATGATTTGTTCTGTACAATCTCAGATCAATCAATTGATATGTTGACCACACTAAACTAATTTCATGATGATATAAAATTTACAATTGAAAAGGAATGTACATAATTCTAGAATTCCTTATTTAGACACTCTAGTAATGAGAAAGGGAAATAGATTATGTATAGATTGGTATCAGAAACCATCTTCATCAGGGAGGATTATCAATTATTACTCTAAACACCCAAAGAGGATAATAATTAATACAGCAAATAATCTAATTCAAAGAGTTTTGAGGATTAGTGATATAGAATTTCATAGAATTAACATAGAAAAGATAAAAGAAATTTTACTGAATAATAATTATTTCTTTGATATATGGATTAATAAGGCAATATAAAAAAAGCAATAGTTTGAACAGAAGAATAGTTACTGAGCCAAAGATTTATAAATCACTAACTTATGTTCCTCTTTTGTCTGAAAGAATTCAAAATTCAAATATTTATGATAGTAAAAAATATATAATAGCACATAAAATGCATAACACATTAAATAGATTATTTAGCAAAACAAAAGATAGAATAGACAAATCAGAAATGTCAAATTTAGTAGGTACTATCAAAAATAAATTAAAAACTAGGATTTCTGGGCACAAGGCTGATCAAAAATACAGACACATTACTCCCACAACAAAAACAGCATTAACATTACATTGCAGAGACAAAAATCATTATCCAGATTTTAATAATACATTGATTTTGGATAAAGAAAATAATTTCAGACGTAGATATGTAATTATATGTTAGAAATGTTAGATATTATAAAAGTTCCATCAACACAACGAATAAACTACAAAACAGATACACTAAATGTTGCACAATGTTATAGACATTTAGTTAATAGATGACAGAATGTAAAACATTTTTCAAACTGTAACAGACATTTAAAATAATTTTTGTTATTTGTTTATTTGAGTTAAAATACTATTTTTTCAATGTATAACAAACTTCATATAATTTTTTTAATTTTTTGATTTAACTCCTTTTTATAAAAAATATTTTTTCATTGTCAATTATTATACAAACATATTTTTCCTGAAGAAGTTACCCATTGTTGGCAACGAAATATTGGAATATAAATAAAATTTGTTAATTCTTTTATACAAAACAAGATCTCAAGCTTAATAAATATAAAAACACATTAAAAATAAAAATATCCAAGAAATTTAAACAAATATTTGAGAAAAGGTTAAAAAAATTTGTGCAAGTAATTCAAAAATAATAAATTTATAAAGCATAATAATAATAGTTGTTCATATATACATATATCTTGTAATTTATCTTATCAATGCTTTTGTTTTGCAAATTATTCTAATTACTCTGAGCTGTAAAATTGTAAGGTATCTGGTTACCTAGTATTGCACTTGCTGTTAAGGTAATCAGTAACATTAACAAATAGTCATGTAATTTTTATTAATTTCACCAACAAAAAGAAATTATTTACAAATATTACATGAAACAACCCAGCGATACTTGCGATATAATGACTTACTTTTTAGATTGCCAAATTGAAGTACTCGCTTACAAAACACATTACGCAAAATTTTAAAAATAGGAAGCAGAAGTTGAACATATTGTTTGGGTTTTAAAAGATGACGTGAAAATATTGCCAAAATATGTGGTTACTTTAAATAAATTATATATAATTCTAAGTTGTCTACTTATTTATTTTAAACCAAAAAATAAGTACTTATATTTTGGAAAATTATTATTTAAATATAAGTAGTTCCACATAATTTTTTTCATTTTCGGTCTTAATAAAAGTTCATCAATCAAAACACTTGAAACTTTTCTAAATATAGTAATTATAAAAGTAACAATACTGGAGCGAACACGCGAATAAAATATAAACCATTTCAGTTGAGTTTATAAAAGAAATTTTATTTTATTTGATTTTATTTATTTAATCAAACTGAGTTTTTAATCAAGATCTTCTATTTACTCAAACAACGGCATATATCAAAAATAAAGTAATTTTTTCGACTAAAAAAAAGTAGTTCCATCAAGAAAAAATAACTATTTCCCGCAACGAAAAAAATAATTAGTTCCTACAATAAACAGGATAACTATTTCTTAAGAATCGATTATTTTAGTCTTATACCTTGTTAAAATCATTAAGTTGGTAATCCATTAAGGAGCAGATTCCACCAAAAATGCTTAATTCCAAACTCGATTAACTTTTTTGAAATTTTTTGCTGGGAAATTACAAAATTTATTCTTAGATTGTTCGTGTTATAAAAAATATTGTATCGAGTACCAATAATTAAAAGAGTTGAATAGTTAGAAGGTTATATATTTTTCAACACTATGTGGAGTTGGAAGCAGCAGTTTCTTTAATCTTACTAATTTTTACTATTTTTCCGTTCGCGTACTTTTTTCGGCAACAGTTCTTTTTGGGAGTAAATTTTAAAATTTTGGCAGTAATTGCACTTACTGCAAAATTTAAAAAAAAAACACACCTAACATCTTGGGCATATGGTCAAGTTAATCTGCCCATATTTATGCAATATCATAATATGCAAATTTACTTCGTACAATATGTATAAATAAATAAATAAATAAAACAATTACACAAAAAAAGATCTAAATACATACAGACATATAGTTTTGTTAAAAATATTTTGGTTCAACAATTCAATATTTATATTTATTTTTTTATTATAATTGTCTTATTATTTGAATCCTAGATGACTTAAATGAGTGACTTCTAGAACTTCTGTGCTTACGTGTTCTTGCGACTTGTCGTTAGGGTCAAAGTTCGTACATAAGTAAGGTACAAACAAGAAAATCAGTTTTCTTTCGTTTAGAATGCGCAGGAAAACGTTGTTTGTATTTACATATAAAATTAATTATTGTTAAGTTCTCATGTTTAATGGCTAATAAATCAGTGAATATTTAAATATAGTTTAACTTCATTTTCATAAAAATTTAAAATATAAAGGGTGTTTTTTATTGAGGTATAGAACTTTAAGTTGGCATCACTTTTTTAACTGGCGGCCATTTTGTCAGCTGTCAAGTGATTAATATTTAGTTTGGTTTGCCATTTCATCATGAACAGGTTGACAAAAGAACAACGCTTGCAAATCGTGCAAATTTATTTCGAAAATAATGGTTCAGTTCGCGAAGTTTACCGCAAGCTCCGTCTATTTTATGGTCGACATAATCGTCCATCAGAGCAATTAATTCGGTTAACCATGGATCGTTTTCGAACTACGTTTACTCTATGTGATAATACGCATCCGCAGAGTCGTCGAACAGTGCGCACCGAAGAAACAATTGCCGCTGTAGAGCAAAGTGTTGAAGAGGACCCGAATGAATCGATTCGCCACCGTGCACAGCAATTGGAGCCGACTAACCGACTATTTTGTTCCCGAATTGGATGGCATGAATGTGGATGAGTTGTGGTTCCAACAAGACGGCGCTACGTGCCACACAGCGCACGTCATAATCGATTTATTGAAGGAAACATTCGATGAGCGCATAATTTCGCGGAATGGACCTGTCAATTGGCCACCAAGATCGTGTGATTTGACACCATTGGATTATTTTCTTTGGGGATATGTGAAGTCGCTCGCCTACGCCAACAAACCAGAAACGTTAGGGGACTTGGAAGCCAACATTCGTGGCGTTATTGCCAACATACGGCCCCATATGCTCGAAAAAGTGGTTGAAAATTGGACCTGTAGAATTGGCTTTATTCGAGCCAGCCGCGGCGGCCACATGCCCGAAATCATATTTAAACATTAATGGCATAAAATTATCCTTCCAATAAAGCCAAATTGATGGACATTAAAACGATTTTCTTGTGTTTTATTTCAATGCAAAGTTCTATACCTCTTAAAAAAAACACCCTATACTTAAATACACTTTAATTTTTTCAGTGGCTAATTAAAGTTATTATAAAATTACGTTGAAATTACGGTATCACTACAATATTTGTTCAATATAATGGCTCGATTATGGATGGCAACCGAACTTCAGTTGCCGAGTTAACTAGCAACGCAACTGAACTTAAAATTGGTATTACGTATGGCAACTTCCTCCAGTTGCCAAAAAGTTATGGAAAATACGATTATGACAGATTGGCAACTGAAAATAATGTATAAAATAATTTAAAATATAAGAAATACAAGTGCTAAAGAGAAAATTATTAAGTAAAAGTATTTAAAACATTACTGATCATAAATATGATTAGTTAAGTGAAATTAATTTTTGACGAAGAAAAGAAAGTAAAAAATGTTGAATGTATTAGACGGCTCTTTCGAATTACCGCATCTACTGTGTGCCTAAAATAAGTTTCAACAATCTCTTTTTTTAGCTGAAAGGCATATTTTCTTTAAATATGTATATTAGAAAGTCGGAAATAAAAATAATATTGCAATTACTTTTTAATTTTCCAATTTTTTGCTTTTAAAACTATGCAGTAACTACAAATTTGTGGTTGCCAATATGGCAACTGAAATTACCATCTGTTAGTTGCCAGTTACCATCCGTAATACCATTTCAGCAACTGGCAACGCAACCAAGCCATTAATAAGAAAGTTGATTTATCAATTTGCAGAAAAGTGATATAGCAAAAAATAAAAACATTTTATGACACAAAACGAGCATCAGAATTTATTTCTCTATTTATATATTTCATGATATGAAAATATGTATTACATTTGTTGTATATTTGCTAAAATTAAACGAAATCCTTTTTATACGACCACATGCACAAAACATATGCTATGTTTGTAAAACTTAAACAACACTTAAATGCACAATGTTGGATATTTAAGTTTTAGTTAATCATTGACTGATTTATTAGCCCTAAGTCTGCCAAAAAAATAAATATTTTTTCATATGTACTATTTTAAAACCCCCAAAAGCGTAAAATTGTTTATATTTATTCCCCGTATAGTGTATCACACAAGTTGATAATGCTTGCACAATGAATGCAACAAAGAACTAATAAAGTACAAAGGACCACAGTAGATTACTAGGGAATAAATAAAACATATCATAATAACAATTTAAAACCATTTAAATCATTATAGAATACAAATCCTAATATAATCGCTAATATATACGTTTCATCTTCTGTCTTGCGCCTAAGTCTGAGCTTGCAAGAGAGTAGGGGTAAGCCCACACATTCCAAATCTAGTGGAACCTGTAAGGTTGTCCCAATTCTAGCAGCCCTAGAGTTCCCCTGAAAGCCTCTATGCCCCGGGATCCAGATGATCCTAATATCAAACTGCTCTATCATCTCGTTTAGAGATGATCGGCAGTCGAGGGCTGTTGTTGTTCTTAGAAGCGGGGATTCGGGGGCCATAATAGCTGCTCGACTATCGGTGATTATGTTAATCAAAGTCGTTGAAGTGACATTCACTCTCAACCAATCCGCAACTTCTCTTATAGCAAGCATCTCAGCCTGAAAGACACTGCAGTGATCCGGGAGTTGTTTTGCAATAGGAAGACCTAAAGCCCTAACCCACACCTTCATGTGTTTTGGAGCCGTCCGTATAAAAATCAAGACTTTTTCTTGTACCACAATTCTGTGGATTGTATCCAGGTTTTATAAAGATGTTCATGTAGTAGAGCAGGGGAGGTTTGGTCAATCCTCCATCCCCTAACTTCGTCATCGAGTATTCTACAGTGGCCGGTTCCATTTGCGTTTCACAGAGAGGTAGATCAAAGACGGATTGCCGAGTACGTTGCCATCTCCTTCGCTACTAGGTCCAATGATAGTACATGAAGGAGAATTCCCAGTGCATCCGAAGGATTAGTTCGAAGAGCACTGGTTATATACAAGGATGCAATTCTTTGCACTTTATATAAGATATGTAGATACATCTTTTTCTCCAGGGCTGGCCACCACAAGATGATGCCATACATGAGAATCGGACGTACTATTGCAGTATAGATCTAATAAACGATTTTAGGGGTAAGACCCCAATTTTTCCATATGGACTTTTGTATAAATAGAGTGAAATTGTTGCTTTTTTCACTCTCTCTAGAATATTAGTTTTAAAATTCAGCTTTGAATCAAGAATAACACCAAGATATTTTGCAGTGTTGGACACTTATCTCCGTATTATTAAGAGTGATAGATTGGAAATCAAGTATCTTATACTTCCTGAAGAAGAGGACTAGCTTCGTTTTACCAGGATTAACGGCGAGCCCCAGTTTTTCCGCCCATCTTGTTAAACACGAAAGACTATCCTGAAGGATATCTCTTAGAGTAGTGAGGAATTTTTCTCTTACAGCTATTGCCACATCATCAGCATAAGCTACGATTTTGCACCCCTGCGATTCTAGCGATAGCAACACAGGGTTTAGAGCTAAATTCCACAAAAGTGGTGAAATAACTTCTCCCTGTGGTGTGCCCCTCTTTACAAAGCGGGTCTGCCTAGAAGCTCCTAGAGCCGAGGTTATCCTGCGGTGAGTTAGCAGATTTTGAATCCACTTACACAATCCTACATTAACCCCCAAATTCGACAATGCATCAATTATCGCATCTGGAGAAATATTATTAAAAGCCCAATCAATATCGACGAAGGCAACAAGAGTGTATTCACCCACAGAGAGCGATTTCTCTATCGTGCCAACCAGCTCGTGTAGAGCCGATTTGACCGACTTTCCGCTTTGATATGCATGCTGATGCGAGGAAAGTAGTTTTCCATTGATGGTTCTGCGAATATAGTAAACAACCATCCTTTCTAATGTTTTTAGAGGAAAGGATGATAGACTTATCGGTCTGTAGTCCTTCGGTGTAGTGTGAGAGCTTTTACCAGCCTTCGGTATGAAAACCACTCTCGCTTCCCTCCACTTATTAGGAATATGACTCAGTCTTAGACAGCTGGTGTAAATTCTCAGTAGCCTAGGAGCTTTGAGATTCGATACCTTGCATATCTCGGCCGGTATGATACCGTCGGGTCCTGGCGACTTATAAAGCTTGAATCTTCTTAGAGCCCAATCCAAGGTCTGCATATTAACAATGTCAGATATATTTTCCGTAGGCATTGGGTAAAGATCAGATGTCTGAATCTCAGTCATTGAGTTACCCGGAAAGTGAGTGTCCAGTAGGGCTCCTAATGACTCCTCACTGGATGTAGTCCACATCCCATTGGGATTCTTCAATTATCCCAGAGTACAGGGAGTGGCGGACACAATTTTCCTCATGCGAGAGGCTTCTGAAAAATTTTCAATATTTTCACAAAACCCCTTCCATGTTGCATTTTTAGCAATTCTTATCTGCTTTTTATACTACTTTAGTTTACCATCATAAGCTATCCAATCTAGTTCATTTCTGGATGATTTAGCTCTATTGAAGAGTTTTCTGCATGTACACCTACACAATTGTATCTACCTATTCCACCAAGGCGGTTTCTTTTTCCACCTTGGTCTATTCACAGGGCAAGACGATTCCCTCGCATTTTTAAAGATTGTAGTAATGTTATCAACCTCACAATCTAAATCCGAAGTTTCTAAAAGTGACGAGTCTCCAATCAATCCTAATTGTCTAGAAAAATAGACCTATACAGACGCCAATTAGTCTGCCTAATATTTCGGGAGATTTCTACCTCTAGTGCCCGCTCCCTAATACTAAACTCAATAAACCTACGATCAGAAAAGGAATGTTCCTGAAGTACACGCCAGTTCATGATCCTATCTGCCACTGAATCAGAAGAGAAGGTTACATCCAGGACTTCCTGTCTATTCCTTGTTATAAACGTAGGTTCTTGACCCCTATTACAAATGTTAAGGTTAGTATTAACCACATATTCTAAAAGTTCCTCACCTCTTTCATTAGTGTCCGTACTTCCCCAAATAGCATGATGTGCGTTGGCATCAAAGCACAGGATAATATTGTGTCCAGCGCTCACCGCCGCAGCCACAAAGTTTCTCACCACTACCGACGGTAGAGACCCTTGATCGTCGTGAGCGCAGTATACCGACGCCAGCCAGCAGCATGTACTTCCCAGTTCCACGCTAACCGCCGTTATGTCTCTGCCGCTGAAGTTAGATAATAAAAATACATTAAGGTGGTTCCTTGCCAAGATGCAGGTTCTATTGTTGACTTCATTCTTGATGGCTAGCATCTTAAAATCTTTAGTCCTAAGTCCGCAAACCCTACCACCACTAATCCAGGGTTCTTGTATTAGGATTATGTCAACTTTGCATGTCGTCATGCGAAGCTGAAGAGCAGCTGAGGCTGCTTTAGAGTGGTGTAGATTTATCTGCAGCAGATTCAACATCCGCTACGACATCCATCTCCACGACCGTTCCATCGGACTCATCGTCAGTTCCAAGAAGAAGGTCACTGTCTTCGCCGTAATCAGCGTCGTACAGGCCTGAGGTGCCTCCGAGAATTTCAGAGTCGGATGTAATGTAGCCAACGTTATCCGAAGATTCCCGTAAGCTGGCTTTCTTCTCCTCCTCTTCATATTCCTCCTCCACAGCGTTTTCATACACTGTCTTGGAATTATCCGTCACTGGAGGCTGATCACCTTTGTACACCTTCACCGTAACCTGTCCAAAGGCGTCCGATATAATATTATTGGACATGGTCAAGTTAGGAAGGGTTTCAGCGTTTAGTATAATAATTACACCACGTCTATCCCCCTCAGCCTCACCGAACCTCCTCATCTTTTAATTGCTGGTTTGAAGGGAGGGATTGCAGTCCTTTAATAATTTACTCGCTGCTTCAGCCGTATCTGGGAATGTCGGAATCTATGCATGTGCTCTTCGTCGGGATACACTTTCGCTCTTGTCAACAAGATCGATGTTCGCACACCGCTACGGCTCTCGCATTCTGCTAAGAGCTGCCTTGTACAGGTCCGCCGATCTCTGGTCTCCAAATGCCATCAGCTTGACCCTGCCTTGATACCAGCCTGCATAGCGACAGACTGGAGGTATGCCTGGATTTTCCGCAAGGACCTGGTAGTACGTGGTTGCCAACTTAGCTTCCACAGCACTCCATTTGCCCTGGGGATGGCACCATCCATATCTACCCTGTCGACAACAGCCATTATGAGGTTGTTTTTTGCAACCTCACTAAATGACCTATTAGCTTTAGGCCGCTTAGGCAATGGTTTGTCGTCAGGCGATCGCAGTCTTTTACCAGACGGTTTTGGCGACGTGCTAGCGCCATTACCACTTGAGGCGGGAGTATCCATGTTTTCAAGGACACCTCTTTCCCATTTAAGAGAGGATTTTCGTTCCCCGGACAGTTTCGATGGGTCTTGAGTGCCCAATGTGTTTACAATACGTATACATAATCTTTTTTGGTTATGCCTCATCTTTGATGGTCGGACATGCTTGGTCGAAGCCGGCGTGGCTGAGCTCGAACTGCTGCATACACCAACCATCTGCTCAGTGTTCTTGGCAGTCTTCGTCTGAACGAGTTTTCTCGTACCAGATTGTTGCGTGAAACCGGTCCTCTGTCCTTCCGCGCCAGAGAGCACCGTCAGTCCATTCGTCCTGGTCTTGTTTTTTGTTTTGTTTTTGTTTTTTTGAGAATTTTTTTACATTTTGGTCCCACGAGTATGGGGGATTTGAAGGCCACCACGTCATAGCACCCGATAACGTGGTGAGAGCGTCATCTACTTGCTGAGGTGTCCAGGTATCAGCAAGGCTCCGTTCTAATACAGTCTTTTAACCCTGACTGCAAATATCCGATGGGCACGGATTGCTTCACACCCGGTTTAGGATTGGATAACCTTTGGTTCACAGACCTTTAGAGTCATTTATCTTCACCCAATACCATAGAGGACCATTAAAGGTCACCAATGGTATTGGGTTGAAGACATAGAGCACGGTCTGTAGTTAAGCCACCACACCACGACAAGGTAGTTATCCTGATGGCGAAGATACCTATACCTATATAAAAATTCAAATTTATTATTTTTTAAATGTTAAAATTAATTATGTATATAAGTAAATTATAAGAAAATATTGTAACAATACTATGAAGTTGATTAGAAAAATTCCTCCCTAATTTTTCTCTTAAGGGTGAGGGTGTAGTGTATCACACAAGTTTATAATGCTTGCACAATGAATGCAAAAAAGAACTAATAAAGTATCAATAACATTACTTTCGTTGTATGCATGTATGGTGCAATGCTGAACTGCTTACGAATAATTGTTTGAGTGACACATTTCTGAGTGCAATTCTATATATAAAACACGATGATTGGTTAAACGGAAGTGTGAATACGATCCTTCATAGTATTGGAAGAGAAAACAATAATATTTGTATGTTTAGTATAAGTTAAAAAGGTTAAGATTTATTTTCAAAATTAGTATGTTAGCCAAAGAAAAACTAAAATAAAATTAGACTTTAATTTGATTAACATAAACCGGCTATTTAGCCTTGTTTCTTTTAAAGTTTCAAAACTTATTTTGGCAGTTCTTTTGAACACCTAAGTTTTAGCTGGCACCCCCAGCTGTTTTAAAATAAAAAGGGACTATAGGGATTCCCTTATAAAAACACTATTTTTCATATATTGTATAATTTGTATGCCGATCCTGGCTTATAACACCCGATTAATGCTTCGAAATTTCAATTTCAGATAAAGTTAATTGCAACGTGTTAAAGTGTTCCTGTATTAAAACTTTCCTTGGTCTCAATATAGGCAGAGACTATAATTATACGTCGACTAAAAAAGGGTTAAAGAAATAAATAAACTGCCTTCGTCACCAATTCAGCACTCACCACCGAAAACCAGAATCGTTGTGAAGAAGATGCTTAGAAAAACCTCTTTTGTATTGAGTGGTTACATTAAGAATACTACAATTGACAGTGGTAAAACGAATTGTAATACAAGAAATACACCATCATTAGCTGTTGTTCCATTATCTGTACAACTAACCAATCTTACAATTAGTTCCAAAACTACATCAGCAGCGACAGCTGCTTTTTTCTACTTAGAGAAGCTTAAAAATGAACGAATGTCACCACGCGTGACAGCAGCAAAACTTGATTCCTTCAAAGATGTTATTATGGAATCATCGGCTGCAGCAGCAGTTGCTGTTGCGATGGTAAACAGTAATAAATCTATTAGCAACAATCATAACTACAACAATATCAATAATAATAGCAGTAGCAGTGCAGATATTTGCAGAAACAGCTGTAGCAGTAAAAGTAATAGTTTATTCAATAGTCAGGATCAAAACCAAACTGCCAACAATTCTATCAACAATATTAGTAATGATTTGCATAGTCATTCTCTGGTACAATCCAGTAATCTACCTCAGCAGCAAGAGCATCAGATCCCTAAACAGTCCCACCGCTTTCATCACCAACAACAACAACAGCTCTCATTAGACATGAACAGCGATTATGTGAAAAGGGAACGACTTAGTCCTGGCTCAAACGGTGATCTCACATTATTGTCCAGGTAAGATGTAAATTTTAAAAATTTTTTTAAATATGTATGCACCCTGCAGAAAATTTGGTGACAATTGATCCAAACGTGCTCGTCCTATAAATTAAGAAAATGGAGGTGTTACCAAAAGTAGGAAGCAGTTTATTTAAAAAAAAGACATATCCTGTAAATGATTATATATTCACCACTGTCCTGATGTATCGTCTTCATCACAGAATAAGTTCGATACTATCAAATAGTATAAATATAATGTAAATTGTTTCCTCCAATAATACCGCCAAGCCACTCTGGAACCAGTGCCGTAACTAAAGTTAATTATTAATCTAACCTTAACTGATGTTTATACGTTTGAAATATGAGCGCACCTATGGCCGAGTGGATAGTGTGCAGCCCTGTCATGCCGGAGGTTGTCGGTTCGAATCTCAAAAAATTTTCAGATTCAAAATAAAATTTCATTGTATTTGTATCAATAAAAAAAATTTTACAAAGTGTTCATTGTTACAGTTAAATGTCAGAATAACATTTATATATAATTTATATTATTCTACAATGAATAGATCCCAATAGAATACTTTAGTGACAAGTAACCAGGTGCATACAAAGTATCAATCAACCCCATCCTAGGCCATCCCCATGTAAAAGTGACTGGTCCGCTTCATAGGAAGTGTTAGAACTCGGGGACTGGTCCCTATCACTTGGGAACTGGTCGCGAGACTGGTCTTGTGTCAGTTCGATTTCCTGCAGGGTATCTACTTACATACATTTATTATAATATGGAATTGATATACTATTAAAATTTAATTAAATTAGTTAAAATTAATCCGAACTACTTGCGATATAATGACTTACTTTTTTGATTACCAAATTTAATTACTCGCTTACAAATCACATTACGTAAAATTTTAAAAATAGGAAGCAAAAGTTGAACATATTTTTTGGATTTTAAAAGATGACATGAAAATATTGTCAAAATATGTAGTTATTTTCAATAAATAATATATTTTTCTAAATTGTCTACTTATTTATTTTAAACTAAAAAAAAGTTCGTCAATCAAAACAATTGAAATTTTTCTAATTATAGTATTTATAAGTAACAATACAGGCACATATACGAATAAAATATAACCCACTTAAATTGAGTTTATAAAAGAAATTTTACAAAATGAAGTTATTTATATTTTTCTTAAAAAGTTATTCTTTATTTGTTCAAACTGAGTTTTTAATCAAGAAATTCCATCAACTGAAGCAACGGCATATTTCACAAAAAATAAATTTTTTCGACTAAAACAGTAGTGCCATCAAGAAATAAATTCAGTGAAGTGCGACTTTGACCCGCGCACGAAAAGTTCCGTACGGACACTAGAACTTTAGCCTATATAATAAATAGTTTTGGCTCTTTTTCGTTTTTGGGTTTTGTCGGTTTTGATCGTTTTTTAGTTTTGGCGTTTTTTCGGTTTTTGACGCCTTTTTAGTTTTGGCAGTTTTTCCCCAGTTTTGTCGATTTGTTCGGTTTTTTGCGTTTTTCAATTTGGCGAATTTTTTATTTTGGCGATTTTTTTCATTATGGCGATTTTTTCCATTTAGGTGATTTTTTTTTAGTTTTAGCGCCTTTTTCGCTTTTTGGCGATTTTTTTTGGTTTCGGTGGTTTTTTTACTTTGGCGATTTTTTTCATTTTGTCGATTTTTTTGGTTTCGCCGGAAATGAACTAACAATATTTATTCAAATCTTAAATCTAAAATATAATTATTAGGCCCGACAAGTGTCGGACATAAACTTAGTGATAGTTATAAATAATACATAAGTAGTGATAATCAAAAAGAAAAAAAAATATCTTCAAGAAGTCCCATCTGGAGAGTTGAGTATAAGGGCCCTTGTATCCCTCTTGTTTAGGCGGATGTGTCCAGTAAAATTCAAGATGTTACGAGCAAGGGGATAAGAATGTGACTCGAGTTTAGTTACGTATTTGCCTGCATATCTTGCAATTTCTTCAGTCACTAGTGGCATATTTAAATCACGATATATATTTGAGTTTTTAATGTACCATGGGGCCGATGTTATTAACCGTAAAATTTTGTTTTGCCTTCGTTGGATTCTCTCGACATTGGAAGCTGAAGCAGTGCCCATTAATTGAATTCCGTAGCACCATATTGGCTTCAAAAGCGACTTGTATATCAAAAGTTTGCAGTCTAGGCTGAGTGTTGAATTTCTGCCAATCAACCAATGTATTTGAGTTATTTTAGGTTTCATTTGAGTGAGCTTAGAGTCAATATGATGTTTCCATGTAAGCCTTCGATCAAGGTGTATACCAAGGTATTTAACTTGTGAATGTTGAGGGATATTTTGAATGTTGATCCGAATAAGGGAAGATACTTGATCTTTTCTGAGGGTAAACGTTATATAAACACACTTTTGTTCATTTAATTTAATTCTCCATAAAATCAGCCATGTTTCCAGCTGAGTAATATGTTCCTGCAGATTGCGGAATGTCTCATAAGGGCTTTCGTGCATACTCATACAGGCTGTATCATCGGTAAATGTAGAGGTTGGATATTATTGCTCACAGGCATATCCCAGGACTGGCCCCTGAATAGTACCATGTGGTACACCGGAAAAGCTAGATTCGGGCAAACTCTTGAAGTCTCCTTCCAGAACAGTCAACTTCCTACCAGTAATATAACTTTCCAAAAGTTTTTGTATGTTTATTGGCAGATATGTCTTCAATTTTAAAAATAGGCCTTCGTGCCATACTTTATAAAATGCCTGAGAAACACCAATAAAAAGGGCAGAACAGTACTTATTTTCTTCAAATGTCATCATTATAACTTGAACCAACCCAGTAAAAAATTACACATTACCATTAGGACTACTTGCCATATAATGACTTACTTTTCTGATTGCCAATTTTCATTACTCGCTTACAAATCACATAACCTTAAATTTAAAAAAGTGACGTGCAAGTTGCTAAATGAAGAAAATGATTTTTAGACGAAATAAATTACGTGAAATGTTGACAAATACAAAATATGTAAGTACTTTTCAAGAATCGATTATTTTAGTCTCACGCCTTGTTAAAATCATTAAGTTCGTAATCCAGTAGGGAAGTGCTTCCACCAAAAATGCTTAGTTCCAAATCCGATTACCTTTTTTGAAATTTTTTGCTGGGAATCTATGCGTTTGCTCAATAGTGCTATGCTGAATTCTAAAGCCAAATTTATGGTCCGGGATGCACCCATTATCAGCTAAAATTCTGGACAATTTTGTCAGGAGCAGCTTTTCGAAAAGCTTTGAGATTGTTGATAGTAAGCTTATAGACCTATATTACACAGCCTTGGTAAGATCTTTGCCCGGCTTCGGAATCATTTTTATCTTGGCAAGTTTCCAGATATGTGGAAAATACTGCATTCGTGAAATGGCATTAAAAATAAATAGCAGGATTCTTATTGTATTATGAGGCAAGTTCATCAGCATCTTGTTACATCTTGTTACTATTAATTCCACCAATACCTGGTAGAGCTGCAAAACTATCGATGGTACTATCGATAGTTTTATTTTAAGTGGATTATCGATATATTTTTTTCGATAGCGATACTATCGACCAAAACACTCTACTAAAAGAGAAAAAATCAAAGTCAATAAAAACGGAATGATGGCGACTGTGTAATAAATAATAAATAAACAATTTCGCCGCCTGGTTTGGTAATGGTTATCATTACATATATAAATGTGAAAACAAATTAATTAGTTTTGATTTGTTTCAACATAAGATGTCAGTTTTTATCTACTAGATGCAAATTGCATTAAAATACAATTATTATGTACCAACGGCTTTGATACATGAAGAAACCTGACGGCGTCTAAATTTGGCGACTGCTGGACTGTCTCCGCTCTTTACTAAAAGGTGACGCTAAATAGTTTGCTTCTCCTTCTGTTAAACGAATACTTTTTAGCTAACTGCAATAGCTTAAGTAATGATGAAAGATTATTTTTTATTTTATTCCTTTTTAATTTATTTTTTATAGAACTGTGTATATATTTTTGTTGAATGTGTGTATTAAAAACATTGGAACTAAAAGTTTTTAAAAAATCAACTTTATTTTTACTTTATGGAATGATTAAAAAATTCAAGATTTTATATTAGAAAAATACACAATTGATAAGTTTTAGCCCTTATAGACACGGAAACTTTACTTTGCAAAGCCTTAATTCAGCAGGTGGAAAGACAGAAAGAGATAGTATTTATCACTCTGTCTTTCACACAGCTGAATTAAGACTTTGCAAAGTAAACTTTCCGTGTGTAAAAGGGGTGCTTTTAAGAATCAAAAACTATCGATAGTATCGATGGCATCAAAAAATACTTTCGAAACTATCGATAGTTTTGCAGCTCTAATAACTGGAGCTTTCTAGATTAAGCTCAGTAATTAGTTTTTGAACATCACGCGTCTTAAGCTTTATGGGTCGAGGAGGTAGAGCAACTGCGCTCGGAAAACCAACAGCACCATTAATGCGTTTGGGGTAAATAGGTATTTTAAATGATCAGCAAATATGTAACCTTTTTCAGCATCGCTTCTTGCCCAACTTCCGGTAGATGTGCGCAGAGATGGTTTAAACTCAATGGGTGTTTTAAGCTTTTTAGCAGCGCACTACAACAAATAGTAATTAGACTCTGGTGTGACACCGGGACCTTTCAGATAATTTTTAAGAGATGCAGTTTTTTGCAAGCAACTCTTGGAGTCATTGAGTGCACTCTTTCACTCTAAATTTATTTTGAGGTGATCTGTGCTGTTGTCATTCCTTTCTGGCTCTTCTTTTTTCACATGTGAGATGTTCAATATCAGTAGAATAATCTCTTTTAAACCCAGTCTGCGGATGGGAAGCAGTAGCATGTTCAGCAGCCTGTGTAATCATTTTGTTAAGGTTGGCAATGTTAACTTCAATATCTTCGAGTGTTCTTAGCGCAATGTTTTTCATGCAATAACAATGCCAATTAACACGACTAATCATCTTCACATATGAGTGAGGTAAAGCACTTCTCAGTGAGCTACAGATTGTAACGATCGTGGGAGAGTGATCGGACTAGAGATCTAGGGAAGCTTCAACGTGAATTAATTCCCTAGAAATATTTTTCTTGACTCCAAAATCTATAACATCCGGAATTTTATGCATGTCAGTAAGCCAGTAAGTGGGCTCGCAACTCGAAATGACGTCCAAGCCCATTTTTGAAATTGTGTGGAAGAACGCTCGAACTCTGGTAGTGATAAGACGCGAACCCAGAAAGTATGTTTTGCATTATAGTCGCCAGCTGCTACGAAACAAAGGCCAAGAGATTTGTATAAATCCTTGTATTGATCCTCAGTAATTGCGAATCTGGGAGGGGAGTAAATTGATAATATCACAAAGTTTGTGCAAAAATTTTCGACATAAATATTCGTTGCTTGTAGATGTTCTTCACAAATGTTGTCAAGAATATAATATACTTTGATATAAGCTGCCGATTTATTTTAGTGTTAAATTTTTTTTTAATTTGGAGCTTTGTTTCGTCTTAGCGATTTTTTTTTTTAGTTTTACTGTTTTTGAAAATTTCCAGAGTTTGCCTCTTACGGTTTCCAAGATATAGCAAGTTGTCAAAATTACATAGTCAAAATTGCATTAACTGATGGACCACCCTTTAATTTAAATTTTTAAAATTTTAGTGTTAATTGTATATATATAAAAATACACCAATTTCCAGTGCCAATGTACATACAATTGTATGTATATTACATTGAATTTTAACATATTTCGTTGGTCGTTTTGGAGCACCCTTTAATTTTTAATTCTCATATATTTTTTGTTGTAGCGGCCAAGGTTGTACATACTCTGTCCAAATTTCAGGTCCGTAGCTCTTACGGTTCCTGAGAAACTAGCGTGTGACGGACAGCTTAGCGAAAACAATAGGGTTCCCTTTCACCTTTGGTGTACGGAACCCTAAAAAATAACTATTGCCCACAACGATAAAAATAATTAGTTCCTACAATAAACAAAATAACTATTTCTCAATAATGTATTATTTTAGTCTCACGCTTTGTTAAAATCATTCAGTTGGTAATCCAGTAGGATGGTGCATCCACCAAAAATGTTTTATTCCAAACCCGATTTCCTTTTTTGAATTTTTTTGGTCAGTCCATTCCATCTAATTTGCTTTTTTGACACTTCGGTTTCAATTTGTCTTCGCCATGTGTGAGCTGGTCGAGCTTTTCTACTGCTGCCTTGAAGATTCCACTCAATCTCTGTTCTAGCAATATCTTTGACCGACTTTCGTACGGTGTGACCAATCCATTTCTATTTTCGCCTTTGTATATCAGTAGTTATAGGTGCCTGGTTCATTTGATGCCATAGTCTATCGTTTGATATGTGTTGTGGCAAAAAGATACGTATGATTCTTCTGAGGCATTTGTTTATAAAAACTTGCCGTGCATGCATATCACGAGGGGCGGCATTCCATGTTTCGCATCCGTATAATAATGTAGATCGGACATTGGAGTTGAAAATATTTAGCTTAACACGGCGAGAGAGAGTTGAAGAATTCCATATTTTATTAAGTTGGCCATAAGCTTGAGTCGCCTTCCTTATTCGATTGGCAATAGCTGCACTTGAATCGCCTGATGTTGTGATGACAGCTCCGAGGTAGCAAAACGAATTAACCTCCTCCAGAGGCACACTCTCAATTATAAAGTGGTTTAAGTTTTCTGTGTTTATTCTCATCACTTTAGTTTTGCCAATATTAATATTAAGACCAACGTTGTGAGCCAGCTCCGTAAGACGATGCAATTGCATATTCATATCGGAGTATCGGTGAGAGAGAAGACAAATGTCATCCGCATATTCAAGATCATTTAAACAATTTAGAATTCCTCAACCAATACCTCTACTACCCGACATAGCATGGCACAGCATATCCAACACAGTGTTAAATAGAAGTGGTGACATCACGCAACCTTGCCGAACTCCTGTGCTAACATTAATATTTCTGCTCAGCTTGCCTTAATGCTGAATACGACAACTTGCACTAACATACATACTTTTAGTGAGTTGAATTATTTTTTGTGAAACACTTTTACATTGTAGTCATTTCCCAATGACATTACGATTAATAGGTTTTTCACACTTACTCACATCTTTAATCTTTCATCAATTTGGCAAGATGATAACACCTTCCCATAAGCATTATAGAGTGCTGAATGCTCAACATCTTTCAACATCTTCCAAAGATGTTCCTATCTCACTTTGTTCCATTCAACATCTTTTAATTAATGTAGTGTCATCACTAGAAAAAATTTATGCAACTATATATTCTCAATTAAGTGTCATTTAGCTTATAAAATTAAATGATACCTTAAATACTATGAAAGAGTGGTAGCACTGTGAAATGTTGATAGTTCTTAACGAAAACATATGTTTGATGTAAATAAGAAAGTTAGGTTATCAATATGTAAAAAATTAAAATTGCATAAAAACACATTTTATGAAACCAACAGAGCATCAGAACGCATTTTTCTATTTATTTATTCCACAATATAAAATTATGTATTATATATGTTATAGTATATTTATGAAAGTTAAACGAAATTATTTTCAATACGATCCGCAGTGGGGGATTTTGAAAAAAAGTGGAAATAAAACTGCAGTTTGTAATAGAGACGTCTGATTGTAATGAAATTTCATACAGCATTTAAGGAGGTGTTACCGAGCTTAAGATTTTGGATTATATATACCTAAAGGGGGTCAAGCCACAAACCCCCAAAGTGGGCAACGTCGGGTTAATGAAAAATTCAAACCGATTCCAAGGTGATGTTTTTGATCTGATAAAAAAGAGTTTTTGCAGGTGGATTTCTCTATCCAAGAGCTAAAAAAAGTCTGCTCCATTTATGCAGTTTCGCTAACAGTTTAGGAAATATTCGAGAAAAAAAATTTAAATTTTGGCTTTTTTACCAAACTTGGTTCACTGTTCTGCTAATGGAGAAATCAAATCTTGTTGGATTTTAAAATAGAAACTTGGTATGAGTTAAAAATAAAATTTTTAACATTTAGAAACAAAAATTATACAAAATTACTATTAAGTCAAAAGTTATACTCAAATTAAATAAAATAGTTTGAAATTTATTTGCTGGTGGTTCAGCGTTGTCTATATGCATTTCATTGTTGCTGTAACAAATCATCAGTAGACTTCAACCACACATTTTGAGTAGTCACAAACCTCTTATCTTATGCACAGAATTTCAAGAACTATTTGAGAATTCACAAATAATAATATTTTTGAAAATCACAAGAAAAATAAGCGTAGTAGGCTTAGAAACTAACACAAAAAAGCCAGCAAATAATTTATATTCGATTTGAATCTATTTTATTTTTCTTGTGATTTTCAAAAATGTTATTATTTGTGAATTCTCAAATAGTTCTTGAAATTCTGTGCATAAGATAAGAGGTTTGTGACTACTCAAAATGTGTGGTTGAAGTCTACTGATGATTTGTTACAGCAACAATGAAATGCATATAGACAACGCTGAACCACCAGCAAATAAATTTCAAACTAAAAGAAACTTCTGACAATATGTCGAATAATAAATTTCTTAAATATTAAATAAAATATTTAAAAAAAAGTCGATTTTTTGTCGTTTTTTACAGAAAAAAGTGAAATAATTATTTCGCTATTATTTTAAAATTTTACAACGTAACCAACCCTATATTTTTATTTATTCCAAAGGTAATACTATAAGAAACATTACAAATAAACTTGTTGTTCAAAATTTTTGTTGGTGCCAGACCGTTTCGAAATTGACCTATTTTTGTTATAAATTTTAAATGTAAGGAATTTTTTTTTAAATTCCAAGGATGGAATCAAAAAATATTTGATTTTACCTTAAGACATTTGGGGTATTCACAAGGGTGTCCTAAGTCTCATAAAGTCATAAAGTCCTAACATTTTAAACCAGTTTAAAATTATTTTTATTTTCTTCCATATAAAAGGAGTATTATATTAATACAATTCTTTACTCTATGTATTTGTTAATGTCATTACTAATTATTTTGCTTTTTACATTTCTTTTGTCCATTTACGTTTATATACGTGGCATTTTTCAAAATTTCTACTCAAATCATTATATATTGCAAAAAATATAAAAATTCCCAACGGATTAAAATAATGGAAACAAATTCCCAAAGCTGATTATATAGACCGCAAAAAAAAGTAATAACTCGAGTATAGACTTACAGCATATAAATCGCGAAAACTTGAAAAAAATGCGAATATCTTCAAAAAATTTCCAAAGCCTCAAAAACTGTAAACGAGCAAAGTCAGTAGATTTTATGAATCAAAAATTATCTCACGTACAAAAAATTTGCGAAAATTTGCGAATAATTTTTTAATTGAAAAAAAATCTAAAATTTATTTTAAAAAATGCTTGAATTGTAAGGAATGCAAAAAACTTTTGAAAATCCGCAATTACGAAAATTCGCAAAAACTTGGTGACATCAAATATATATTTAAGTCTGATACTTATTAAAAAAAGTTTAATAAAACTGTTTAAAAAAACAAAGAATTGGGAACAATCACTTTTATTGCAAAAATTTGCAACAAATTGCAAAATTGCAAACAAGCTCCAAAATTACTTACAAATACCTAAAGATCTAAGAAATTCCAAAAATCACAGAAAATTTACAAAATTATGAAAATTAGCACAAATAGATAGATGTATTAAAAATCTGTAAAATGGTAAAAAGGCAAGCCCTAAAATTACACATAAATACCTAAAGATATAAGAAATTTCAAAAAATCGGAAAGATTCGCGAAAATGAAAATTTGCAAAAATTTGCTAATACCAAAATGATAGCAAAGTATGATATAAAATAAAAGTCGCCAAATGTGTAAAAAAGGCAAAAACTGCAACAGCAAAAATACTTCAATCAGACAATGATGTGACTTGATTCAATCCTATTTTGTTAAAATTACACACAAGAGCAATAAGTTTTATCAAAAATTACCTGATCGCAAAACTTAAGAAAATTTGCAAATAAATTCCAAAGCCTTAAAATTTTAGAAGGTCAAATGATCGAAAAAATTTTGTTTTACATATTGCAAAAAATTCGCAAATAATTTTCGGAAACAGATAGAAGCCGTTAAATAATTTTCTCATAATTTTGCATATTGGTACCAAATATTATTTAATTTTTGTAATATTTTTTCTCATTTGTCTTGTATCATATTGTTTATGTTTCAACTAACACACTAAAATATGAGGGGTTGCTCACAGCAGTCGTATTTTAAACTAGTTTAAAAGCTTAGAACATTATGACGTTATGACTTTAACACTACCGTTGGAATACCCCAATTATATGTTTTTAAATATTTCCCAAAACATTATCTGAGCCCGGCGAAAGATAAGAAAAATACAGCAGAAATACCAAAAAATTCGGAATTGCCGGGAACTCAAAAAAAAAAATTCTATGTGGTTTTACTTTTTATGTATTTATTGCATAATTTTCCACCTAAGTGAGAATTTTCAGCCGAAAATATTGATAATCGCGAATTTTATAGCATTACTTTGTGTAAGACCTCTGTCTTCTCGGAAAACTCTTTATATGTTGTAAGCAGATGCAAGCAATTAGAAAAAAATTAGTACAAGTTTATTTTAATAGGAAAATTAATACTTATTTATTTTTTTACTCCGTAAAATAATTACCGATGTTACTGTCAGGAACATACACATGAGAAACAATAAGTACCTTGTGACGTTTAAAGGCTCCGTTACCCGACTGTAGAAATCGCAGATGTAAGCTAAATGTAAATGTAATGTAAATGTAAACGTTTGAGCGCTTATAGAATACTTAAAAACGTGTCATGTGTTTTCGACACAAAAAAAAACTTCTTTGTGCACACACCCATACACGATTTTGGCATTTTCACTGCCAGATCTGGGGGTCGATTCTGGTTCTGTGATAATGTGAAATGAAAAAAAAATTTTCATTTTCATTTTCATAGCAACTTTTCATATTTCATTTCATAATTACACAAATTGCGATTCCTGTTCTTTTAATGAAAAAGTGTTTCATTCCATTGCAGCTGTGAAACTTTTGTATCTATCTTAATAAAATATAAAAGTCAAATGCAGACATCGAAGCTTACCAGTTTTAACCGGCGCTAAGCTGCAAACGTTTTTTTTAACTGCTTGAAAAACATGTACATATTTATTAAATATTGCTAAACGTCTTTTAAATATAATACACGTTGTTTTATATAGATGCTGAACATGAGCTAAAGCTTGCGAAAGTAATTTTCGCTTAAGCACGACGAAGTTATTCCATCATTAATTTTTTGGGCGGACATTTTATCCGCATCAATTTCCCAAATTTGTATGTGGCAATAAAATTTTAATAATAAAGTGATTTTAGCATAAAAATGATATATACGACAAGAATGTTTTTATTGATTTCGCTATTTTTGAGCTAACAGTCGATAAAAACAATTTTATTTTAAATATTGAAAAAAAGAATCTATCCGTACGATGCTAATAAAATATTGTTACTAAAAAACATTGATATTAAAAAAATAAAAATAAATGAAAATAAATTCAGTAAATTGCGACTTTGACACGCACGGACACTAAACATTAGTACCACATGTTTATCTTATATAATCCAATATCAAAAATAGTGAAATAAAAGGCCAAGTGAAGGTTAATTTATATAAATGTTATATGCATATAAAACATTAAAAACATTACATACCTACTTTGTCTTTTTATCTAGTGTCAAACTATACAAATAAACAACAAATAATAATAAATTTAGATCGGGATGAGCAAAGGTAAGAAAACTAGTTTAATATTTTACGTCAGTAATGTTGTGTATATTATAAAAAATTTTATTTTTATACATAGGAATATATTGAGAGTTTTGAGGCGCACATTACGCGATGGCCAAAATCCGTTTGAAGTGACGACTGATGATCATTTTGTTGATTTATACCGCATTCCAAAAATATTGTGCTTGGAATTAATTAACGAATTAATTCCATTTTTGCCAAATTCATCCCGTAAACATGCAATTTCAATTCAGGTAATGGTACTGAGTGCTCTACGTTTTTCTGCAAGTGGTAGCTTCCAAAGAAGTGTAGGGCAAGATAGTTTATCGGCGTTGTCTCAAACATCGGTAAGCAGATGTGTGCATGCGGTTGCTATAGCTGTAAATAAAATAGCACATAAGTACATTCGATTTCCAAAGCGAAATGAGTTCCCTTCGATTAAATTGAAATTTATGGAGAAGTTTCAATTCCCCGGTGTAATTGGGCTAATATACGGCACACACATTAAAATTTCTGCACCAAAAAATGAACTAGAACATGTGTACTATTGCCGAAAGGGTGGACATTCAAAAAATGTGACGATTATTTGCGATGCCGATTATCTCATTCTTGCAGCAAATGCTCAATTTGGTGGAACTGCACACGACGCATTTGTATGTCGTTGTTCGCGTGCTGGTAAATTTCTGGAAGAACTTTACGCAGCAGGTGAACGAAACTTTTGGCTTCTGGGAGATAGTGGGTATCCATTGCAGGTAATTCTTTAGCATAACTTTAATGAAAAATACTATTATTATACATACATATATATATATTTTAAAAAACCTTGGTTGATGACACCAATAAGTACAACATCAAGTGTACCTGAAGAGCGCTATAATGTAGCTCATAAGACCACTAGAGCTCTCGTGGAAAGATGCATAGGGATTTTAAAAAGTCGATTTCGATGCCTGTCAAAGGAACGAGCACTTTTTTATAGCCCTCCAAAAGCAGGGCTAATAATGAATGCTTGTTTGGTATTACATAACTTCCTAATTCGTAAAATAGTACCATTGCCAGAAATATACGAGGATTACTTTGAGGAACCAGAAGAAAACGTTAGCTCCACTGATTATTTTTTATCGTCTTCTACGAGTATATTAAGTATTGCAAGAAGGCAACGTTTGCAAATTGTACAAAATGTATTTTCTGCTAACATCGAAACATAGATTAAACTGTACAATTTTTTAAATTTCATACATAATTTTATTTTATTTCATTTTACACAAATTGTATACATCTATCTACATATTTCAATATTAGAACATCTTAAAACAAAATAAATACTTATTCAATAATCTTAAATACTATAACAAAACTTAATGCACATTCATTTCAATATTAAAACAAAAATACTTATTCAATAATCTTAAATAATGTAACAAAAATTAATTCACATTATGTTCATCTATATATATATATATATATATATATATATATATATATATATATATATACATATATATATATATATATATATATATATATATAAATATATATATATATATATATATATACGTACCCATGTTTGATAAAAATAAGATAAAATATGAAATAATTAAAAAAATTTGATAAATATGTACATAAAATGGTAAAAGAAGTAAACAACTAACAGCCTTATTTATAAAAATTATTAATGCTTTTAATGGTATATAAAACAGATTTTCATTAAAAAAATTCTTATTAAGCGTTTATGATGCTTAATAATGTTTTAATAAATAAAGCTGTAATCTTTTATTTTTACTTCATCATGTAGTCGTTTTTTGTACCATTGCATCAATTGGCTGTTGCAACTTTAAAATCAGATCTTTTTTGGCCTTTGTAATCGCTTCTGTTTGCACCTTTGAAGCTTGTACTTGCTCTTTCAAAATTGCTATTTTCTCTCGTTTTAAATTATTTGCTGTTGTTAACTCTTCGAGTTTTCTTTCTTCAATTTTGAAAAATTTATCAATTGCTTCGTGTGTAGTTTTTCTTTTTCGTGACCGGCTTCTTGCTGCAATGCCTCTGGTGATCGCAGCAGTTGAAGTGCTTGGTTCTGTTGATACAGTTGCACCATCTACTGCTATAGCTGCGCCACTAGCAATAATATCCGGTTCTTCGTCAGGAACGATAACCAATGGGGTAATATCAAATCCCACTTCAGGCGTTCCATCACCGTCAACCGCTTCTAAAGTCGTTAGTTTTAAAACGCGCTCTTCCAAAGGTGATAGCGCTTTTAGCCGACCTAAGCCATTGATGCCACTCCTTTGTTCAGCTTGCTTCAGCTGAGCGTATTTTGCTCTAGTATGGAGTCTAAAATTAAAAAAGAAATTGATTCATTGGACCAAAAGTTAGAAAAAAATTATACTACCTAAAATCACTCCAATACTTTCTCCATTTTAGTCCATCCTTCTGCGTACCACCAAGAGCGTTTAGGCTCATCGCTAGCTGTTTCCACTTCTCATCACGAAGCCTCGAACCATCCGCACTCACAAATCTGTAAATATATTTGTTAAATTTTGTTTTTTATATTTTATATTATTAAATTACTTATCATGAGCAACATCAACATTTTCTTCTAAAATATGTATCAAAAATTCCTTTTGAATTTCACTGGCTCTTTTTCCTCTTGTAGCCTTCTCCATGTTTTTTTCACTAATGAATGGCGTGTGTAAAAAAACTTTGCATATGAAACGGTTTTCACACTTGTTTACACTTTTTCATAAAACGAGAATCAGCAATGATGTGTAACTGTGAAAATATTTCGTTTCATTCCACTTGTTTTTTTTTTCAT
Organism: Tachina grossa; assembly: GCA_949987645.1. NCBI lineage: Eukaryota > Metazoa > Arthropoda > Insecta > Diptera > Tachinidae > Tachina > Tachina grossa. Next base: position 104,672,927 of record OX465275.1, read on the forward strand.
ATGAAATCATTTCAATTTTGTTTTAATTTTTTCACTGAACTAGAATCAGAAATAGTATGAAAAGATGAAAAAAGTTTTCATTTCACATTATCACAGAACCAGAATCGACCCCCTGGCCCCGCATACCGGGTAAAACTATTTGGTTTTAAGACTTTCCCATTGGCTTACGCAGCTACAATTAATTACTAGTGTATAAAATGTCAGCTCTCTAGCGTGAATTATATCTTTAGATTTTATCAGCATTACCTCTCCTCACTATTCCTAACTCAAAATGTTGTTGTGAGCAGCGCTTATAATTCATGCTAATTTTCTTCTAAAATATGCTAGACCGATGTAGATTAAACACAAGGCTAACACTTTATGGGAGTGATCACGCCCAATTTTTAAGGTGATGCAAGATTTCACTAAATTGGCTTGAATTAAAAGCTGTATATTAAGTATTTAGTTCAAAACAATATTAGCGTCGCCCCGCCCATTCTGGTAAAATTTTTCTCACTTAGAAATACTTGTATATCAAATTTCAGCTACTTAGCGCAACTTGTAATTTTTAAGTTTTATGGGCGCAACCCCGCCCCGCTAACTAAAATTTTCGGGTTTTTAGATTTTTCTAGTTGGTTTCTCACCTAGACCTACTTGTATATCAAATTTCAGCTTCTTAGCGCAACCTTTAACTTTTAATTTTTATGGGCGTAAAGCCGCCCTCTTTTCCAAAGTCAAATTTTTTTTGGGTCAGTGCTTATTATTCGTGTCTAGTTTCGTTACAAACGGATAATAATAGCTAGATTAATAGTGTATCTAAATATCCTGAGCCGCAGGGCATTAAAATGAGGTTTAAATTGTATGGGCGTGTCAACGACCACTGTTTTAATAAAAAATTTATAGCCTTGCATTACCGCAGTATATATGCCGAATTTCAATAAAATAGTTTCCATGAAGCGCCTTAGATTAGCATTTTTAGTTCTGACCTTTATGGGCGTAGCCCCGCACTCCTGGCTAAAATTTCCGGGTTTTCAGATTTTTTTATTTTATCTCTCACCTAGACTTAGCTCTGTATCGAATTTCAGCTCAATAGCACAAATTTCAATTTTTATGGGCGTAGCCCCGCCCTCCTGGTTAAAATTTTCGTGTTTTCAGATTTTTCTGGTTCATCGCTCATCTAGATCTTCTCGTGTACCAAATTTTAGCTCTCTAGCTATAGCGGAAGTGCTTCATCAATTTGATGAATGTGTCAGTGGTCATTGGTCAGTGAGTATGTCTTAAAATATGCACTTTTTGCACCTCTATATCTCCGGAAGCTTTCATTGTAAAGCTTTCAAACTTCCCATATGAGGTAATATGAATTTATTTTAGTTATGATTTAAATATGATAATTTTACGATTGCGGGGAACAAAGTTATGAGGGGGGTAAAAACATCTCGAATGGCTTCGTGTAAATATACACACTGCGTGCATTGGCCAGAACTGGGCCTAGATGTATACACAACGTCCCAGCATTACGAGCTCTCAAGTATAATCCATATCAGTTGTTACATTATTTCAAATTTCATATAATATACAATAAGCTTAGATATATTTATAGATACAATATTTATTCGCAAGCAAAAATTGGAAAAAAACTTTCTTTCGTATTAAGAAAATTAAAAGGAAGGGTCAAAAGTTAAAAACTAAATGTATTAGTTAGGTGATCCACCAGTACCTTTGAGTATTTAAATTTGGTTTAATATGCCTATCTCTTATATAAATAGATGTGTCAAAACGACGATTGTCTGGTGTAAGCTCATTACTACTTATAGCTTTATTATTGGCTCGTCTATAAATATGATAAATTATAGGAATACCATCATCGTTTTAGATATAACCATTTTTATCAAGATAAAGGAAAGATTCAGGTGGGATGTATCCATTTTGTAATATTTTTGATATATACTCATCTGAAACGTAGTAAGGAGCAATTATATGATTATTTTCGTGAGTGTTTACGCTGTTTAAAATATGATTTATTGTGATATGTATTATAAAGTTATCTATTCTAGTGATTTTGGTTTTATTATATAAATTTTTATTTGATATATATTTTTTAAAGTCACTACTTGGTGATCTGTATAATTAAGTACAACATCTAAGGCATTTTCTTTCAAATATCCTTATTCTTTCCATATATGAGGGCGATATATTAAACCATATTTGACATGCATATGATATAATAGGTCTCACTAATGATTTGTACATTTTAAATTTTGGTTGCAGGATTTTAGAGAAAAATAATTTTTTGTTCATGAAAAATGCATTTCTTGCTTTTATAAGTTGTTGAGCTATGTGATTGTTGAAGTACCAAAATTTATCTAAATGTACTCCTAACAATTTCACACTATTTTTAACCGGAATACTTGTATTGTTATATGATTTTATACCGAAAAACTTCCAATTTTTCTTCAAGTTGCTATTGCATTTATTAATTGGTGGTCGAAAAAGAATACTTTCGCATTTGTCGAAATTAATTTTCATATGCCAATCTATTGAATATTTCTCAATTGCTAAGAATTTTTCCAGCAGTCCTATATTAATTTTTTAAATTTTATTGTCAGTATGATAGATAGTAATATCATCTGCGAAGGCATAATATCTTCCATTTTCCTTAAAAGTTCATATATGAATAAGTTAAATAGTAATGGGGAGTTTACAGTACCCTGTTGTAAACCATTGACTATTGTAAATTTTTTTGTACTTTTATTTTTGTTATTAGATACGAAAAAAGTTCTATTATTCAAAGGAAAATAAGTTGCAATGGGAACTTAAATTTATTAATTTGTATATTAATCCAGGAATCCATATGCTGTCAAAAGCTTTTTCGAAGTCTATCAGACACGCTCCGGTATATAAGGATTTGTTTAGACTCCATTGAATATTTGAAACGAGTAAATTAATTGCATGGATTGTCGAATGTTTGTATTTAAAACCAAATTGTCTGTCATTAATAATCTTCTTTTCATGGCAAAACTTAACAATAACATTGTTTATACAAGCTTCAAAAACCTTGCTTATGTTTGGTAATAAGCTAATTACCCGTATATTTTTAGGGTTACTAGTGTCCTTATCTTTTTTAGGCAACACGATAACTTTGGCTAATTTCCAAGCATGAGGAAAGTAACTATTGTTGATAATGTTATTAAAGAGTATGCAGTACTTCGATATTATCTCGTCTGGCATGTTTCGTAAAACATTATCGGCACCTGCTGACAGCTTTGGTTTTAAGTTTTTAAAAATTAATATAACTGCGTCCTTTTGCATGAATGCATTTTCTAACTGGGCTTCATTCAAATTATTTGCCATTTTGAAGCAGAGAATATTGTTTTAGTTGAAATGTTGTATTCATACTGAGTTTTTTCATTTAAAAATTCAGTGAAACAGTTATTTACTTCCGCATGCAAACTATTATCTGGATCAATCTCCTTATGAGAGTGAATTGATTCTAAATAGGATCCAATTACATTCAGTTTTTGAGCATGATCATTAATAAAATAATTATCGTTATTATCGTTTTCCAGATCTTGGGGGTCGATTTCGGCATTCCTAATTAACGATTCGTTTTCATATGGTATTATTATTTTAAAAGTTTTCAGCTCAAGTCGATGTACCATCCCGCATTGTTTCTTAATTTCTTTGAACATTTTCTTGGGATTTTTTGGATTAATTTCCCTGTTTGTTTTGAAAGTGTTTATTTACTGAAACTCTAAAGTTATCGTTTATCAATTTTTTAATTAATTTCAGTTTAGTCTTAAGAAAATTATGATCTTCTTGTGTTAAGAAATACTCTAATCTATTAAAGCGTTTTAAAATTGTAACTATTTTACTCTTTTCAGATTGTAATTTTCTAATTATTGTGTTGGTAAAGTTATCAAGACGATTGTGGCTTTTAAATTTCGGAACTGATAAGTCCATAGCATTATTTATAGATTCATCTAATTTTTTTAAGTAAAAATCTATTTCGCAGTTTTTTAAGTTTCTGTCATTTGGGATTCTGATATTTCCATTTGTATCATTCAACAAGCAGTTTTTGAATTTCCTCCAATCTGTCTTCTGAAAATTTAATTGGTACTTAGGGCTGTCATTAAAAAGAGTTAGTGGGTGATCGTTGTCCAATTTTATCAATTTTATTTTAATCGTATTATGGTCGCTGTTATAATCAAGGGTTTCTAGGCAATTTACAGAATTCTCGAGCTTATGGATTACTAGTCTAGAATCGGATATACATAAGTCTAGATACGAATTACATCTAGGGTATGAAGGTGAACACGATGCATATAATTTGCATCTATATCTAATTTCATAGTATTCTATCCATTCATGCAACTTATTTCCCTTACAATTAGAGACGACGTTTCCGCAGTTACTGTGTTTGCAATTTAAATCTCCTGCTAATATATAGTAGTTATCTAAGTTTTCGAGACTTAAGGATTGGAAAAGCTTAAGAAGTTCTGATTTAAAAAAACTACAATTATTACCCGATGGATAATAAGCAGAAATTACAAGAAGCATTTTGTTAGAAAGCAGTGGCACTTTTATAATTAACGTTTCTAAATATTTAAATGAGTGAATAGTTGTATTGCTATAATGACTAAACTTAATTCCGTTTTTAATTAGAATAGCTGTTCCTCCTCCCATTTTTTAACTTTTCTATCATTCCGTATAAATTAGTAGTTTTCAAATTTTGGCTTATGTCTAAAATTAAGTTTGGTTTCATTGAGTAGTACAATGTCTGGGTTGTGTTTCCTTAAAAATATATCGAGATCGTATCATCTACTTAATTTAATTAAGGAGTTTACATTTATTTGAATTATATTTAGTTTTTTTACAATTTTTCTATCCATTATGAAAAAATTAAGGTTCTAGCATAGAGAAAATAGTGTCTATTCTGGACGTTTGTATTTGTAGTTGTTTATTTAAGTTAATGATTTGGTTTGCTAAGCTTTGAATATAATTATTTAACTGTTCTAATACATTATTAATTGTATTGTTATCAGTAGCGTTTTGTGATAAATTATTTTTAACTACATTTGCATAACTTAAGTTATTATTTAAATTATATTTACTTCTTCTTTCAGAAAAAAGTTGTTTTTTGGCGCGCAACTTTTGTTGGAGCTCTTTAAATTTTGGGCAACCTTTATAAGATGCGGTGTGACCATAGTTGTTGCATAGTACACAAAAGATCTTTTCTCTCTCGCTAGCTGGAACTTCTTGAAGTGAACATTTTCCTATTTCGTGCTGCTCTTTGCATTTAACGCATCTTCGCGGTAGATAGCAGTTGGATGCACTGTGTAAAAAACTTTGGCAATATCTGCATTGTGATATTTCTGGTTTCCTGAGTCCTTCCCATCGAATGCATCGGTAAAGGAGTGTATTTTTTTTAAGCTCGTTAACCTTACTATCGCCGCTTATCTGTACCATATAAATTGATAATTTATGGCCATTTTTCTCTGCACTTTTTGTTGTAAAAGGGTTTACTTTAATAAACTTAAGGTTGTCATTTTCAAATGTTTTGAGGTCATTCATAATTATTTCTGTGTCTATGTCGTCAGTTAGGCCCTTTAATAAATAAGTTTTGGTTTTTAGATCTTTTGGCATGTATGTAAAAAATGTTGTTTTAGTTTTTTCTAGATATGCTTTAATTCTTGTGTGGTCATCTATTGATAATGTGAGTAATTGTATTTTATTATTATTTTCTTTTATATTAAATTCAGATATATTGAGACAGGTTTTTATAAATTCGATAAGAGAGTTAGGATTTACATCAAATATATGTAAAGGCGGTATTTTGTTTTTATTTATTTTATTATGTTGTGTGTTTCTGACACAATCCTGTATTTGAATAAATATTTTCTGATGCATTTTGTGATGTTGAGAGAGTCTCCCTTTCTTTCACGTGTTTTTCAAACTTTTGTATTATATTTTGATTGCAATTTTTGTCATTGGCGAGAATCGCCCAGTAGTTATTTTTTAGTTGTTTAGACATTACTTCTATTTTTGATTCGTTTTTTCTTTTTCTTGCATTATCTATTGATACTGTATCACTTGTATTATTATTAACATTGTGTTTGTTGTTCTTTATTGGAGAGTTAAGTGCTTTACGCTCGCTCATATTTTGTTTAAAGAGTCTATGGTTCTTGAGGTTTTAACTATAACAGTTTATTACAAATAAGAATATAATAAAACGCAAAAAATTCACAGCAAAAAGATTATAAGGCAAATTATTCTCCGTAAGACGTCCGTCTATCATGACAGTCACGATCGAGCTCCTCAAACACATCTAGTATGACATAAATTTGTTCATATACATATCGCTCATTTGCTTCAATAGAGGCATAACTCAAAAAATGAGTTTTTTGAGTTAATAATGCAGAAAGATGCGGCATTTTGTATTTTATCTTGTGTAAAAATTTCATATAAATAGCTTGTACCATCACCTCCTGAGAGAAGAATTTTTTTTTAGTTCTCCATTGAGTTGTATGCAAAATAAAAACTTAAAACGAGTTTTCTGCAAAACTGGTTTTTTTGAGTTGTGCCACTATTGAAGTAAGTGAGCGATATGTTTTTCTTTTCTTTTTTAATAGCACAAATTTGAAAAATTGATTATTATTTACTCATTTATTTTTATTATTGTTTTTTTTTTCTTTCAAAAAAAAAAAAAAAAATTAAAAAATATATATAGAGTAAACTTATACCATTCCTATGTGATTCAACTAGACCTTTAATTGTATTAATTGGGTGGAAAAACTTAATTAGTATTATTAGATTGTTTATAGGTAAAAATTCAATTAATTATATATATATATTTTTTTTATTTGATAATATTTTAATTGATAATACAAAATTATTCATATTACTTTTTTGTGTGAATACTGTACTACTATTTATAACAAAATTAGATAGACTTTCTTTCATCCATTTTTATTGTTTCACATAGTAAACAGTGGTTAAATTACGGATCTCATAAGCAACGATTTATTTTTAGCTGGTATCAGATATTCACGTAGGCATCTGATTTCAAAATAGCTGGTTTTTATCGTTATCAGCCTACAGTTTCTTTATTTTCTCTCTCCCTTTCCTCCCCACTATAACAACGTAGTCAGCACCTTCTATTCGTGCTTCCTTTCTTAGGTATTGACCCTCCTTCCAGGTCTTCCTATATTCCTGCATCACAACTTGTAGCTGTTGTATATGTTCCATATTTATGTCCTCTGTTTTATCTATTCTAAATTAATTAGTCCATCTACACATTGCCTTAACCATGGTTGTTCTGTTTATCCTAATTGATGTTACATCAACGTTATCCAGTATTAAGGAGGCAGAGTTATTTATTTGCTTAATGCAATATTCTAGGTACTTAATTATAAAAACCCCACAATCCGTCATATTGTCCTACTGAGTGCAAATTGGTCGACTAATCTGTAAATTCTGGATGTTAATTGCACTTTCTAAACGTTCCGACTCATACTGCAAACATTTTTTTAAAATAATTTCTCTTATTTGAGTGACATTTCGAGGTCCCAAGGAGTCTAAAATATATAGGGAGTGTCCCGTAATTACGGCCAACATCAAAGAATATAAATCATATAGAATGCGCATCTCATACAAGTTAAAATTTTCTATGACGGGTATTTCCAGTACTACCCGTCCAGCGTACGCACTCTCATTTCATTCTGCAGTGTATGCTACGCTCGCATTGCTGAGAGCAGTGTTACCGTTGTGCCACTAAATTATCACTTTTGACCCCTTTTCGTGCCAATGAAACTTTTTATGACCCTTTTTCAATTTATCCCTTTGTATCATTTTAACAGAATGTATGCGGTAGGGCAATCATATACACAGTTTAGCATATCAGGTATTGGAAACAGAGCTGTTCGTCCAGTTGGCGATATTCTGGTCCACGACGATGTCGATCTTTTTTTTTTTTTTGGTAGATCGAAAAGCCAGTAAATGGCGAAAATATTGCAAAAAATCTGACAACCAAATCCTTGATTCCAAATGCAAATTATTTCTCGGAGTATCACAATTAAAAAATATGTATTTTAACTTACTTTCATCTTTAATCTTAATAAAACTTTTTATAAGTTAGTAAGTAAGTTTTTATAAAATGTTTATAAGTTAAAATAAGTTCAAATGAAGTAAATTTGAATGCCAAAATTGGGTCTTAAAGTAAACATGTCTGTATATAAATGATCAGCATCAAGAAAAGTAAAGTAAAATATAGATGGAAAACTGAAGTTAATTCATTTTTTTATAGCCCCCGACTAAAAAAAGGGGTGTTATAAGTTTGCAGTGTGTGTCTGTGTATCTGTGTCTGTACAAGTACTCGATTTTGATTTAGTTTTTTCTGTTTGAAAGGTGAGTTGATCGAAAAGGTTCTTTCCTATGTTTTAATAAAATCTGTCCAGCTGCTTAGAAGATATCACATCTTTTCTAGAAATTTTCGGGTGTTTTTAAAATTTTTAATTTTTGTTATTAATATAATTTTTCATTTATAAATGAAAAAAGTAAAAATAATTCAAATAACTAATTAACTAACTACGAACATATTTCTATAATACCGGCTAGTAGAGTATTTACAAATACAGTTTTTAATTGCAAATAAGACTAGTATAAACCTATTATACATAGCTACTAAATATAAAAAAATCATGAAATCTAAAAAAAGAGTGGTCAAGTTTCATATCGAATGAAATTCCAATCGAAATTAAATGCCGCAATTTACCCAATTCCTTAAGACTTATAAAAAAAATAAAATGTCCAATACATATATTGTACATGGTTCACCTCACTTATTTACTTAAAAACCAGCAAAACTCAAAAAATTTACTTTGAGGAAAAACCATTTAAAGCTTTGTAGAAAATTTTAAAATTCGATTCTGAAGAGGATAATATAGTTATACTATTCTTTCAAGGCATTATGCATAGTTCTTAAATACATATTTTTTTTAAATGAACATCCTGTATTTCTTAATAAGTTCTTCACTTGGAATCTAATCTTTGACAAGTGTCTACTTTAAGTCTATTTGATAATTGTTTAGTAACGCTAATTTATGTTTACCAGATATACCAAACGGACGACACACTCGTCCGTATTCTAGAATCAAAATGTAAATAATTTACGATTCAAAGAAAATGTACCTATCTAAACGTCATAAAAAATTCATTAAAACACAACCACACACAAACTTACCTACATATGCAGGCATAATTAAATAATACATGAAATTAAAAAAACATAAACAAAATCCCTTCAACCAATCTAATTCACTTTATCCAATTCTCTTCCTTTAAGTATTATGGCTTTCATACAACAACAAATAAGAGGAAAATAATTGTTAGATCAAGAGAAATACTACAAACCCAGACACACACTCTTGTTTTGTTTCTTTTTTACTTGTAAGCTAATAAATGCGTGTGTAATATATGTGCATGTAGTAGTAGCAACTTTAAACGCTTATAGCTCCCAAAATACTAAACCGATTTCAATAAAATATAGATTCTGCACATCTGTACAGAAAATCCTTTAAAACCATATAAATCGGTGTAGTGGTACCAGCGTAAAAGGGATTACAAAAAACATGTTCGCCTATTAATTATATAGATACTTTATGTTTTTTTTTGTAAATTATATTTTATAAAGATGAAGAAATAAGGTGTAATTCACTGACATTACAACTGCAGAATTTGGAAACTTATCATCCTTTAAACAAGCTTTATTTCAGCCACAGCAACTTTCCTCCGTAAATCGTCATTTTTTATGGTAAAACTCGGATATTTTTATAGTTTTTTTTTTTTGCAATTGGCCGCATGTTTTGCTGTTGAAAAAGTAGCAAAATGCGACTTAAGTCGCACAACGGCAACGCTGGTGATAAGAGCAAATAATATAAAGGCCCAACTATAATATAAATAAGCTAGCTTAAGCAACTGTACGGTTACATATAAAACGCATGTGGCAAACTCTAATGTACTTAACAAACTTTTCGTCAAGTTTCGTCAAATGTCATTTGCTTAAGTAAAGTGCAAACTAATCGCACATTCCGTAAGGAAACAACTGTTTGTGCATTTTTTTAGACTCAAGCAAGCAGCAGCAGAAAATATTCATTGATTTTAAATATTTTTTTATTGTTTCTTATTTTAAAGTCAGAAAATAAAGCAAAACTTTTATTTTCATTGTTTGTTTTACAATACACATATACATACGTACACACGTGTTTACTTATGTATATTCATTGTTGTACTTTTTAGTAGGCAAAACAAATAATACAAGTAATAAGGCGATGGATACATTTATATTTGAATTTTTAATAGATTAGGACATTCTTTCAAGTTAGTTAGATTGAATTGCATTAATTTAGGAGTTTTGAGAAGAAACAAAATTACTACAAAATTATTAACAATACCTAGATGTGCAGCTGTGGCTAAAGAATACTTAAGTGCATGTGAGTACATTGTGGCCACCTAAAAGTCACATCTGAATTGTTTAAGCATTTGACAGACTTATCGTTCAATTCTGACATTAGCTTAAGCCAGCTTATTCATATTATAGTTGGGCCTTAATGCTCTCAGTGTGTGTTTGCTAGCGCTTTAGACTTCCCACCCCCCAATCTAAAGCGTAAGCAAAAAATTTTTAATTTTTTAGCTCAGATGCGCATTCTATACAATTTATATTCTTAGCCAACATCCAATGATTGGCTTCGCAGATTGGAATGAAAAGGTGTTTCCTTCGTAATATGTTGACCTTTCGATTTGACAACAGTATTTTTTCCCTATTAACCTCTTTTGGTTCCATAATCCATCTCTTAATCGCAGTAAAAAATTGCGCATTACAGATGTGAACTTTTCCTTCCAATTTCTGCCTCAAATTTACCCTGGAAACCCAATGTGAAAAAACGTCGATGTGCTTATCTGTTAGCCATTTATTTCTTACAACGGTATGCACATCCTCTATTGTCAGTTCTATGTATCAGTTATTCACCTTTTCTCTGCAGTATGTGGAACGGTACATTGCTAATTTTTTGTGACTATTTAGTGATACAAAGTTGTTTTTAGTTCCTATTATATGGTCGAAAGTTATGGGTGCTATGAAAGAAAGAAGAAAAAAATATTCGGTTAATATACAAAAACTTTTATTTATTTTTATAATACCTATAAATAATTTAAAGGAAAGCGTGGTCTGTTTTAGAATTGTAAATCTGTGGAAAAAAATTAAATAAATTATAAATTAAAAATAAAACGTAATGGTCGCCTAACTTAGATGTCGGGAGTAGATTCTTCAGTGGGAAATTTTTTCCTAATCATCGTATTTCTAACAATTCCCCTATTCAACCCGCTTTGTAAGAATTTTACTTTAATTTTCCTTTGTTGTCGGCAGAGAACAATTATGGATATCAGAAGACTAACTATTACCACTACCACCGCTCCTCCGGCAGCCACAGTGATTTTTTTATGGAACCTCAGTTCTTCGATGGTTTTTATGTTTCCCTGTTGTTGTAAGGCAATGTCCTTTAAGGTAATTGCCTTTTCCGTAGTGAGAGTTTCCTGGTATTTAGGAAGCACAAACGTCTGAGTATCACGGATTATCTTATTGCCGAACTTGGTATTATTCTTATTTGTGATTTGAACGGGCTAAGGTTCGTATTGCTTTTTAAGCCAAATTACATGTGATAATTATTAATGAACAAATAACAACAAAGTCTGTTGTAAATATTCTGACTAACAACACGCAGTTGAACGGAACAGCCAGCCGTTTTCGAAGGCCACTAAACCTTCATCATCAGCGTTCTTTTGTGTTTGGTCCACTGTGTGTGGTGTCAGTAGATGTAGATTTCTGCATTATATACTTAGCATTATTGCAAATGGAATGTGTGAATTGTTTTGATTCATCTTATTTCAATTTGCTGAAAGCTTTTTTGTAATGAAAGCTCAATTTTACCATCTCTATATTTACAACAGTCTTACCATTGTCGTTTGTTCTTTACTAATTATGCACATGTTAGTTAATTTGCTTATTTTTGTTCTACTTAAGACAAACTTTTTTGGTTTGTTACTATTAACAGCCTGTTTGTAGAACACGACTCGTCAATACAAAGCACTAAAATGTTAGCATTATTTATTTTTTGGGGTTTTAGAACACGAGTGTTGACGATTTTTGTTAAAAAACGTAACTGATGTCAGTTTACTTGGGTTTGTACAAAGCGATTTGACTCACAATAAACGTCAAGGAGAACGATTAAAAAATTCTAGTCGTTGCAAACAAAAATATAAACAAAACTCTGAAAAAAATTAAAGAAATAATAAAAATAATTAAAAAACATAAAAAATGGAACTTCCAACAAGGAAAAGGTAAGAAAGCTTTCATATTAAGATTATTCTTCTTTTTATTACTTAAATTTTTAGCAAATGATGATAAAAGGATCGTCCAATGTCGCTTTGGCTGGCACCAAGTATCAATTTACGCTAAAACATATCATTACGCTTAAAGTAGAATAGAAGTCAATCCTGTACGTTTCATTGCCTTCTTTTATTTCCGGATCAAAATAATGCCAAATTCGAAATTGATTTTGAACCGAGAGGAGTAAGTACATAGAATATATTCAAACGTACATACATATGTGTATGTCCGGAGATAATATATGTATACTAAACCTCTAACAATTTCTTTCAGATTATCAATAAATGTAAACAATACAAAGGCGCATATGTACGGCATAAAAGTAGGAATTACAATCACCCTTATTCCAGTTGATGACTCGACGTCACTTTAAGACAAGACAAACAAATTGGGGCTAGTTAGCTCACTCTAGAGAACAATTTTGTGCTACTGACAATCTATTTATATTCCCTAAGGTCCAGAAAATACCATAAGTCTGCCAACAGGAGTCAGTTGTTTTCGACAACAATTTTTTTAGTATTGTGTTAAAGTGACCTCGATGTCGACAACAGGAATAAGGCTGAATAGCTAAAGCCGAAGCGTTTTCATGGTCAAAATTGGACTTTCCACGCGAAAAATTGCCACCACCAGTAAAATCTGAACAACAGGCTGTCACTTGAAAAACCATATCCCTAAACGAGTCCGATGATGATGGCTTCAACTTAGATGATATAGAAACAGTTAACAATGGCGTACAGCTATCCGAATTAGCCTCATTTGAAAATGATCTGAGTTAAAATGTTCATATTTAATTCAATTTATTAAATTAATTTTTGCACAAGAATAAAATAGACGACAATTTCGTTAAGACCTAAAATAAAATAATTATTATTTACATTTAATTATCATTTTCAGGACCAAACTTCGTCATCCTCATCGTCTTCATCCAAATCGAGCCCACCAATTCCTTGAAATTCCTTTCACTGCTGACACCAGCTTCCAGCAAGTATTTATTATCGCAAAAAAACAATTCGCGACCAATAAGTTTTACGAATCTGACGCTTTTCTCGTTTAGCGGCTATGCCCAATTCAATTCTTCAAATTCCAATTTCCATTTCATAAACTTTTGGACAGTGACACGTGTGCCCTCAAATTTCTTACGTTCTGCTTATTCGGCTTCCAAAAGTTTGCGTTCTGATTCGTATTCTTAAGCTTTCTTAAAGTCATCCCATCTTTCGTTTAACCACTCGGCCCGTGCTTACTAAGCTGGATATTACTTCCATCCCAATGAATTCCTTAATGGATTCTTGTATACATATGTTCTAACAACATCTTTTCATAGTTGTCCTCAAAGTTGACCGGATCTTTGACCTCAACTAAAAGAGCTTCGTCAGGATAAGTCGGGATATACGTCACCAAATGGCATGCCAAGCCTCTGTTAGACTTATTTTTATCGTATTCTTCTGGTGCTATGTGTATTTTGAATTTGTGTAATGGTTCGGATTCCAAAACTGTAAAGACGTACATACATATGTATTTATATAGATCATATTACGAGTACATATGTGTGTACAATTTGCATACATACATTTATGCATGCATATTATTAAAAAATATTAAACAACTTTAGATTACTTACCTTTATCCAAATACTTTTATACACAAAATTAAAAAAATGTTATACACAATTGTTTATATTATTTATGTGCATGTCAGTTGTGTTTCAAGAACATGGTTGCCGTTTTTTTAGCTGTAAACACAATTTTGTATGAAAAAATATAAACTAAAACTATTTTTGAACATGTTGGCAACAGTACGATTTAGTACATATTTGACGTATGGGCGAATTAACGTAAGGTTCACGACAAAGTCGAGTCGCGTTATACAAACGCTTTTCATTACGTAGTCGTCCATGAACTGGCTCGTCGTGAATCGCCTTAGTCGCGTTCTACAAACAGGCTGTAAGTATATTTTTTATTTTTAATTTTTGCCACAGGGCCATGGCTATTAATTTTAGTTAATTTCAATTATTATTCGAACTACATTTGTTTCTATATTTGTGATTTGAACGGGCTAAGGTTCGTATTGCTTTTTAAGCCAAATTATTATTGGTATTATTAATTTTGATTGTACAATTATTGAAATTCAAAAAGTAATTCCCAATCAATTGTACGGTCGCAATTGCTTGTTAAAGTGTGGTTTTCAAAATTAATTAGTACTATCTGGTTGCTGTTTATTTCAATTATTTTTTCTGTTGTCTCAGTTTTTACCGTACACCTTTTCCTGATAACCCATTTTTTTGTAGGCTTAAGCTCAAAAATTGATTTTCCTTCTTTCCAGCTATAGAAGTTGTTGTTGACTTCTACAATCAATTCTGGATCACCTACTATCTCGTTCAGTTTTTGGATGGGTAATGGTACAATTAGTTTTTTCTTTGTTACTACCGTGGTTGATGGTACTTTTATAACCAAACTTAAATTATTTTTCCCCACTGCATCAATCCCATTCTTAGATCCTGTAGTTTGTTGAAGTCGATATCAAAAACTTCGACTTCTCGTTTAGTTAGTAAAGCGGGGGATATGATTCCTTGCTTAGCGGAAGCAACAGTCTGTTGTATAACTTGTAATTTGTTTTTTAGGACTTGAATTTGGATAAGTTGTGCTACAGTTAACTCGTCGTTAATTATCTTCCTTCCAAACTTTGATACAGCTTCTAAGCTCTCCTTAACCTTAACTTAATAACCTCTATTACATCTGTTAGTGTTGGAATTGATTTTTTAAAATCACTGTTAATCAATACTTGCTGATTTACCGTTTCGATCAATCTGTGATTATTTTCATCTATTACTTGCTGATGGGCTTCTGTGTTTTACCTGTCGTCATCATCCATAGTTCCCCATACGAATTTCAATAACGAACCTCCTGCATTAATTAAACCTCGTTTGGATCTTTGTGGTTGAAGGGTACATAATATATTCTCTAAATCGGCAGAAAATCGGCATGGCTAAGGTTTTGTATGTTGATTCATCAAGTAAATCCAGCGTACTGTTAAGCTGTTCTATAATTTTTCCAATTTCGGGTAAATTAACCGTGTGTATGATATAATCGTACCTGCATACTATACTGGTTTGACCCAAACTTATTTCAACGTAACCTTCATCTGAATGTAATTCTTCGATAAACAGTCCCTTTTCGCTTATTACTATTCCAACCAGTAACATCAGACCCACCGTTGCAAATTACAACACCGACTTATTTATTAATTTTTGATGTGTAAACATCTATACGCTAGGGGGTAAAATTCTTTTTCAAAATACAATCACAAATTTTGCTGAGATTCACACCGCGTTGTCAAATCGGTGTGGGCTACATATGTATGAGTGTATTAGTGTTTGAAAGAAGCAATAAAAACTTATTTAAAATATTGTAACTAATTACATAGGAATTTGCTGGTTTTTGTTTGTTTTATTTAACTTGATAATTGCTTTATTAGGGTTCCGTACACCAAAGGTCAAAATGAACCGTAAGGGTTACGGACCTAAAATTTGGACACAGTGTGTAGACATTTGGCCACTACAACAACAAATACAAGAGAGTTAACAATTAAAGGGTGTTCCACAACGAGCAACGAAAAATTTTAAAATCCCATGTAATATACATACAATTGTATGTACATAATACACTTAAAATTTTAAAAGTTAGTGTATTTTTATTCAGACTACAACAATTAACACTAAATTTAAAAAATTTAAATCAATGGGTC
The DNA here is from genome assembly GCA_949987645.1 of Tachina grossa. Lineage (NCBI taxonomy): Eukaryota > Metazoa > Arthropoda > Insecta > Diptera > Tachinidae > Tachina > Tachina grossa. The sequence goes on from OX465275.1 coordinate 104,689,086, forward strand.
AATGGTTAATGCAATTGTGACTTTGAAATTTTGACAACTTGCTGTACATTGGAAACCGTAAGAGCAAAACTCTTGAAATTTTCAAAAACGGTAAACGTAAAAAATTAAAAAAATATAAATTCGCCAAATCTAAAAAAATCGCCAAAACAAAAAAGCACCAAATTAAAAAAAAATTCTAAGACAAAATAAAATGGCGAAAAATCGCCAAAATGAAAAATTAGTTAAGCAAAAAAATCGCCAAAATGCAAAAATCGCCTAAAAAACTCCAAAAATAGAAAAAATCGCCAAAATGAAAAAAATCGCACAAAATTAAAAAAATTGCGAAAATTAAAAAAACCCAGAAGGAGAAGAAAACGCCAACACGAGAAAAAAGCGATAAAACTGAAAAAATCGTTATAACTGGAAAAACTTAAAAAAGGAAGAAAGCTAAATCAAAAAAATTATCAAAACCGAATGTGCGCGAGTTAAAGTCGCACTTTACTGAATTTATTTTAATTGCAATGCGTACACAACAACAAGAACAGCTACAACTTAACGATAAACAACGGGAATTAAAAATTAAAAAGTAAAAGTAAAGGCATTTACCATAGATGAGCACTTTGCAGTACCACTAAAATTTCAGTAAAAATAATAAAAATTTTTAACAAGTAAATCTTTACAGATTGCTAAAAATTTTTTCTACAATTTTTATAAATTGCCTAAATGATTTGTTATATGAAAGGAAAGAAATAATTTCTTTGCATTTTCTTGTACTATATTTACAATAGTTTTATTTTTCGTTTATTTTCATACACTAACTTAGGGACTCTGATAATATGTACATATGTGTGATATGATTTGGTATGGCTAAGGTAGATTACACCTACACCACCACTGAAGCTAGTCCAATAGACGGGTCCCGCCGACCTAATCCATCCCAAATATGGTTTCGGATACCAATAATTACCCTAAATTAGTAATACTATTTAGGTTTAGCATCTCGAAAAGGCTTTATCTCACATTACATTTGGTAGAATTTCATTATGAATACAAGCATTACTGATTACTGAAAATTCAATGCTCCTCATCATATAACAAATCATTTAGGCAATTTATAAAAATTGTAGAAAAAATTTTTAGCAATCTGTAAAAATTTACTTGTTAAAAATTTTTATTATTTTTACTGAAATTTTAGTGGTACTGCAAAGTGCTCATCTATGGTAAATGCCTTTACTTTTACTTTTTAATTTTTAATTCCCGTTGTTTATCGTTAAGTTGTAGCTGTTCTTGTTGTTGTGTACGCATTGCAATTAAAATAAATTCAGTAAAGTGCGACTTTAACTCGCGCACATTCGGTTTTGAGCATTTTTTTGATTTAGCTTTCTTCCTTTTTTAAGTTTTTCCAGTTATAACGATTTTTTCAGTTTTATCGCTTTTTTCTCGTGTTGGCGTTTTCTTCTCCTTTTGGGTTTTTTTAATTTTCGCAATTTTTTTCATTTTGTGCGATTTTTTTCATTTTGGCGATTTTTTCTATTTTTGGAGTTTTTTAGGCGATTTTTGCATTTTGGCGATTTTTTTGCTTAACTAATTTTTCATTTTGGCGATTTTTCGCCATTTTATTTTGTCTTAGAATTTTTTTTTTTTAATTTGGTGCTTTTTTAGTTTTGGCGATTTTTTTAGATTTGGCGAATTTATATTTTTTTAATTTTTTACGTTTACCGTTTTTGAAAATTTCAAGAGTTTTGCTCTTACGGTTTCCAATGTACAGCAAGTTGTCAAAATTTCAAAGTCACAATTGCATTAACCATTGACCCATTGATTTAAATTTTTTAAATTTAGTGTTAATTGTTGTAGTCTGAATAAAAATACACTAACTTTTAAAATTTTAAGTGTATTATGTACATACAATTGTATGTATATTACATGGGATTTTAAAATTTTTCGTTGCTCGTTGTGGAACACCCTTTAATTTTTAACTCTCTTGTATTTGTTGTTGTAGTGGCCAAATGTCTACACACTGTGTCCAAATTTTAGGTCCGTAGCCCTTACGGTTCATTTTGACCCTTGGTGTACGGAACCCTAATAAAGCAATTATCAAGTTAAATAAAACAAACAAAAACCAGCAAATTCCTATGTAATTAGTTACAATATTTTAAATAAGTTTTTATTGCTTCTTTCAAACACTAATACACTCATACATATGTAGCCCACACCGATTTGACAACGCGGTGTGAATCTCAGCAAAATTTGTGATTGTATTTTGAAAAAGAATTTTACCCCCTAGCGTAAGATGTTTACACATCAAAAATTAATAAATAAGTCGGTGTTGTAATTTGCAACGGTGGGTCTGATGTTACTGGTTGGAATAGTAATAAGCGAAAAGGGACTGTTTATCGAAGAATTACATTCAGATGAAGGTTACGTTGAAATAAGTTTGGGTCAAACCAGTATAGTATGCAGGTACGATTATATCATACACACGGTTAATTTACCCGAAATTGGAAAAATTATAGAACAGCTTAACAGTACGCTGGATTTACTTGATGAATCAACATACAAAACCTTAGCCATGCCGATTTTCTGCCGATTTAGAGAATATATTATGTACCCTTCAACCACAAAGATCCAAACGAGGTTTAATTAATGCAGGAGGTTCGTTATTGAAATTCGTATGGGGAACTATGGATGATGACGACAGGTAAAACACAGAAGCCCATCAGCAAGTAATAGATGAAAATAATCACAGATTGATCGAAACGGTAAATCAGCAAGTATTGATTAACAGTGATTTTAAAAAATCAATTCCAACACAAACAGATGTAATAGAGGTTATTAAGTTAAGGTTAAGGAGAGCTTAGAAGCTGTATCAAAGTTTGGAAGGAAGATAATTAACGACGAGTTAACTGTAGCACAACTTATCCAAATTCAAGTCCTAAAAAACAAATTACAAGTTATACAACAGACTGTTGCTTCCGCTAAGCAAGGAATCATATCCCCCGCTTTACTAACTAAACGAGAAGTCGAAGTTTTTGATATCGACTTCAACAAACTACAGGATCTAAGAATGGGATTGATGCAGTGGGGAAAAATAATTTAAGTTTGGTTATAAAAGTACCATCAACCACGGTAGTAACAAAGAAAAAACTAATTGTACCATTACCCATCCAAAAACTGAACGAGATAGTAGGTGATCCAGAATTGATTGTAGAAGTCAACAACAACTTCTATAGCTGGAAAGAAGGAAAATCAATTTTTGAGCTTAAGCCTACAAAAAAATGGGTTATCAGGAAAAGGTGTACGGTAAAAACTGAGACAACAGAAAAAATAATTGAAATAAACAGCAACCAGATAGTACTAATTAATTTTGAAAACCACACTTTAACAAGCAATTGCGACCGTACAATTGATTGGGAATTACTTTTTGAATTTCAATAATTGTACAATCAAAATTAATAATACCAATAATAATTTGGCTTAAAAAGCAATACGAACCTTAGCCCGTTCAAATCACAAATATAGAAACAAATGTAGTTCGAATAATAATTGAAATTAACTAAAATTAATAGCCATGGCCCTGTGGCAAAAATTAAAAATAAAAAATATACTTACAGCCTGTTTGTAGAACGCGACTAAGGCGATTCACGACGAGCCAGTTCATGGACGACTACGTAATGAAAAGCGTTTGTATAACGCGACTCGACTTTGTCGTGAACCTTACGTTAATTCGCCCATACGTCAAATATGTACTAAATCGTACTGTTGCCAACATGTTCAAAAATAGTTTTAGTTTATATTTTTTCATACAAAATTGTGTTTACAGCTAAAAAAACGGCAACCATGTTCTTGAAACACAACTGACATGCACATAAATAATATAAACAATTGTGTATAACATTTTTTTAATTTTGTGTATAAAAGTATTTGGATAAAGGTAAGTAATCTAAAGTTGTTTAATATTTTTTAATAATATGCATGCATAAATGTATGTATGCAAATTGTACACACATATGTACTCGTAATATGATCTATATAAATACATATGTATGTACGTCTTTACAGTTTTGGAATCCGAACCATTACACAAATTCAAAATACACATAGCACCAGAAGAATACGATAAAAATAAGTCTAACAGAGGCTTGGCATGCCATTTGGTGACGTATATCCCGACTTATCCTGACGAAGCTCTTTTAGTTGAGGTCAAAGATCCGGTCAACTTTGAGGACAACTATGAAAAGATGTTGTTAGAACATATGTATACAAGAATCCATTAAGGAATTCATTGGGATGGAAGTAATATCCAGCTTAGTAAGCACGGGCCGAGTGGTTAAACGAAAGATGGGATGACTTTAAGAAAGCTTAAGAATACGAATCAGAACGCAAACTTTTGGAAGCCGAATAAGCAGAACGTAAGAAATTTGAGGGCACACGTGTCACTGTCCAAAAGTTTATGAAATGGAAATTGGAATTTGAAGAATTGAATTGGGCATAGCCGCTAAACGAGAAAAGCGTCAGATTCGTAAAACTTATTGGTCGCGAATTGTTTTTTTGCGATAATAAATACTTGCTGGAAGCTGGTGTCAGCAGTGAAAGGAATTTCAAGGAATTGGTGGGCTCGATTTGGATGAAGACGATGAGGATGACGAAGTTTGGTCCTGAAAATGATAATTAAATGTAAATAATAATTATTTTATTTTAGGTCTTAACGAAATTGTCGTCTATTTTATTCTTGTGCAAAAATTAATTTAATAAATTGAATTAAATATGAACATTTTAACTCAGATCATTTTCAAATGAGGCTAATTCGGATAGCTGTACGCCATTGTTAACTGTTTCTATATCATCTAAGTTGAAGCCATCATCATCGGACTCGTTTAGGGATATGGTTTTTCAAGTGACAGCCTGTTGTTCAGATTTTACTGGTGGTGGCAAATTTTCTCGTGGAAAGTCCAATTTTGACCATGAAAACGCTTCGGCTTTAGCTATTCAGCCTTATTCCTGTTGTCGACATCGAGGTCACTTTAACACAATACTAAAAAAATTGTTGTCGAAAACAACTGACTCCTGTTGGCAGACTTATGGTATTTTCTGGACCTTAGGGAATAAAAATAGATTGTCAGTAGCACAAAATTGTTCTCTAGAGTGAGCTAACTAGCCCCAATTTGTTTGTCTTGTCTTAAAGTGACGTCGAGTCATCAACTGGAATAAGGGTGATTGTAATTCCTACTTTTATGCCGTACATATGCGCCTTTGTATTGTTTACATTTATTGATAATCTGAAAGAAATTGTTAGAGGTTTAGTATACATATATTATCTCCGGACATACACATATGTATGTACGTTTGAATATATTCTATGTACTTACTCCTCTCGGTTCAAAATCAATTTCGAATTTGGCATTATTTTGATCCGGAAATAAAAGAAGGCAATGAAACGTACAGGATTGACTTCTATTCTACTTTAAGCGTAATGATATGTTTTAGCGTAAATTGATACTTGGTGCCAGCCAAAGCGACATTGGACGATCCTTTTATCATCATTTGCTAAAAATTTAAGTAATAAAAAGAAGAATAATCTTAATATGAAAGCTTTCTTACCTTTTCCTTGTTGGAAGTTCCATTTTTTATGTTTTTTAATTATTTTTATTATTTCTTTAATTTTTTTCAGAGTTTTGTTTATATTTTTGTTTGCAACGACTAGAATTTTTTAATCGTTCTCCTTGACGTTTATTGTGAGTCAAATCGCTTTGTACAAACCCAAGTAAACTGACATCAGTTACGTTTTTTAACAAAAATCGTCAACACTCGTGTTCTAAAACCCCAAAAAATAAATAATGCTAACATTTTAGTGCTTTGTATTGACGAGTCGTGTTCTACAAACAGGCTGTTAATAGTAACAAACCAAAAAAGTTTGTCTTAAGTAGAACAAAAATAAGCAAATTAACTAACATGTGCATAATTAGTAAAGAACAAACGACAATGGTAAGACTGTTGTAAATATAGAGATGGTAAAATTGAGCTTTCATTACAAAAAAGCTTTCAGCAAATTGAAATAAGATGAATCAAAACAATTCACACATTCCATTTGCAATAATGCTAAGTATATAATGCAGAAATCTACATCTACTGACACCACACACAGTGGACCAAACACAAAAGAACGCTGATGATGAAGGTTTAGTGGCCTTCGAAAACGGCTGGCTGTTCCGTTCAACTGCGTGTTGTTAGTCAGAATATTTACAACAGACTTTGTTGTTATTTGTTCATTAATAATTATCACATGTAATTTGGCTTAAAAAGCAATACGAACCTTAGCCCGTTCAAATCACAAATAAGAATAATACCAAGTTCGGCAATAAGATAATCCGTGATACTCAGACGTTTGTGCTTCCTAAATACCAGGAAACTCTCACTACGGAAAAGGCAATTACCTTAAAGGACATTGCCTTACAACAACAGGGAAACATAAAAACCATCGAAGAACTGAGGTTCCATAAAAAAATCACTGTGGCTGCCGGAGGAGCGGTGGTAGTGGTAATAGTTAGTCTTCTGATATCCATAATTGTTCTCTGCCGACAACAAAGGAAAATTAAAGTAAAATTCTTACAAAGCGGGTTGAATAGGGGAATTGTTAGAAATACGATGATTAGGAAAAAATTTCCCACTGAAGAATCTACTCCCGACATCTAAGTTAGGCGACCATTACGTTTTATTTTTAATTTATAATTTATTTAATTTTTTTCCACAGATTTACAATTCTAAAACAGACCACGCTTTTCTTTAAATTATTTATAGGTATTATAAAAATAAATAAAAGTTTTTGTATATTAACCGAATATTTTTTTCTTCTTTCTTTCATAGCACCCATAACTTTCGACCATATAATAGGAACTAAAAACAACTTTGTATCACTAAATAGTCACAAAAAATTAGCAATGTACCGTTCCACATACTGCAGAGAAAAGGTGAATAACTGATACATAGAACTGACAATAGAGGATGTGCATACCGTTGTAAGAAATAAATGGCTAACAGATAAGCACATCGACGTTTTTTCACATTGGGTTTCCAGGGTAAATTTGAGGCAGAAATTGGAAGGAAAAGTTCACATCTGTAATGCGCAATTTTTTACTGCGATTAAGAGATGGATTATGGAACCAAAAGAGGTTAATAGGGAAAAAATACTGTTGTCAAATCGAAAGGTCAACATATTACGAAGGAAACACCTTTTCATTCCAATCTGCGAAGCCAATCATTGGATGTTGGCTAAGAATATAAATTGTATAGAATGCGCATCTGAGCTAAAAAATTAAAAATTTTTTGCTTACGCTTTAGATTGGGGGGTGGGAAGTCTAAAGCGCTAGCAAACACACACTGAGAGCATTAAGGCCCAACTATAATATGAATAAGCTGGCTTAAGCTAATGTCAGAATTGAACGATAAGTCTGTCAAATGCTTAAACAATTCAGATGTGACTTTTAGGTGGCCACAATGTACTCACATGCACTTAAGTATTCTTTAGCCACAGCTGCACATCTAGGTATTGTTAATAATTTTGTAGTAATTTTGTTTCTTCTCAAAACTCCTAAATTAATGCAATTCAATCTAACTAACTTGAAAGAATGTCCTAATCTATTAAAAATTCAAATATAAATGTATCCATCGCCTTATTACTTGTATTATTTGTTTTGCCTACTAAAAAGTACAACAATGAATATACATAAGTAAACACGTGTGTACGTATGTATATGTGTATTGTAAAACAAACAATGAAAATAAAAGTTTTGCTTTATTTTCTGACTTTAAAATAAGAAACAATAAAAAAATATTTAAAATCAATGAATATTTTCTGCTGCTGCTTGCTTGAGTCTAAAAAAATGCACAAACAGTTGTTTCCTTACGGAATGTGCGATTAGTTTGCACTTTACTTAAGCAAATGACATTTGACGAAACTTGACGAAAAGTTTGTTAAGTACATTAGAGTTTGCCACATGCGTTTTATATGTAACCGTACAGTTGCTTAAGCTAGCTTATTTATATTATAGTTGGGCCTTTATATTATTTTATTTATTTTTATAAATTGCCTAAATGATTTGTTATATGATGAAGAGCATTGAATTTTCAGTAATCAGTAATGCTTGTATTCATAATGAAATTCTACCAAGTGTAATGTGAGATAAAACCTTTTCGAGATGCTAAACCTAAATAGTATTACTAATTTAGGGTAATTATTGGTATCCGAAACCATATTTGGGATGGATTAGGTCGGCGGTACCCGTCTATTGGACTAGCTTCAGTGGTGGTGTAGGTGTAATCTACCTTAGCCATACCAAATCATATCACACATATGTACATATTATCAGAGTCCCTAAGTTAGTGTATGAAAATAAACGAAAAATAAAACTATTGTAAATATAGTACAAGAAAATGCAAAGAAATTATTTCTTTCCAGGAAAGGTCGAATTACCTGGGTTAGGGACATGGTAGGGGCCCCCCCCCTACCATGTCCCTAACCCTTAGAATGCTTTAGGAAGCCATATACGACGTTATCCCATCCTTACCTTTAGGAAAAAATCTGAATTATTTTATCTCTTCATGCTTGAAATATTCTGTTTATATATTAATTCATGTGAAGAAAAGCAAAGTATAAAAATCGAAAACTTATGCCTAGCAAAATTACATCATCTTATATTCAAACTTAGTGAAAAAATATACACATATAAACTTTATACTGACACGGCTGTTTCAATAACTATCTTCCAATATTGTTCGTTTGTAATCTTATAAAAAAAAATTTTTATTTATTTGTTTGTTTTTCCGCAAAATGGTTTCTGAATTTGATAAAAATAAGACAAGCTTCTACACATACCAGCTTAAGAGTGCTAAAGGCCTGCAGATCCTATTGAAGGGCATAGATTCCTATGTTGTTCCTGAAGAAATAAAAGATGCACTCGTCCTCCAGGGATTTAAGATAAAAAATGTATCTAGCATAATAGCAGAGAAAAGGTACCCCAACCCTTATTTCGTGTTGAACTGGAGCCGAATGATATACAGTTGAAAAAAAAACCAGACATCCTATTTATAGCCTAAAATACCTTTTATACAGAAACATCACAGTTGAAGAGCCACATAAGCGTTCAGGTCCCGTGCAGTGCCATAATTGCCAAGAATATGGCCATACAAAAACATACTGCAATTTACCCTCTGCTTGTGTTGTATGCGGCGAATTACACGGCACTGCTAGTTGCAATAAGCCAAAAGATCAAAGTGATAAAAAATGCAGTAATTGTGGAGGTAATCACACCGCTAACTACAGAGGTTGTCCTGTGTACTCTTCCGTAAAGAAGACTATGGTGCAAACACCTAAATTAGCTCCAGCTCAATCAGCAAACGCTTACTCTGCCACTTTTGCGCAAATGAGCCAACCAGTTACTTCCCGTGTATCGTATGCAGATGCTGCTAAGACAAATTCAATTCCCACACAAAATTTTTCCCCGCCAAATAATTCAAAAAATACTGACGCAAGCTTTAATTTTAATCGCCTTGAAACTACTATTGAAAATCTGGTGCAAACTATAAACAATTTTACAACAAATATGACTAGCATGATGCAAGAAATGCTGCGAAAGCAGAATACTCTGCCTCAAGCATTAATTAATAAGCCATGAACACGTTAACAATATGTTTCAGGAACGCAAACGGCATTCGCGTTCATAAAAATGAACTTGAGCACTTCCTCACGGAAAAAAATATTGATATAATGTTAGTATCTGAGACTCATTTGATTTCGAGAAGTCTTTTTAAAATTTATGGCTACACTATATATGATACAAAGGACCTTAGAGGAAGGGCTTGCGGTGGATCAGCAATTCTAATAAAGTCAAGACTCAAGCACTATGTTCTTGATAACATTTGTGAAGAACACCTAAAGGGTGTTTTTTATTGAGGTATAGAACTTTAAGTTGGCATCACTTTTATAACTGGTGGCCATTTTGTCAGCTGTCAAGTGATTAATATTTAGTTTGGTTTGCCATTTCATCATGAACAGGTTGACAAAAGAACAACGCTTGCAAATCGTGCAAATTTATTTCGAAAATAATGGTTCAGTTCGCGAAGTTTACCGCAAGCTCCGTCCATTTTATGGTCGACATAATCGTCCATCAGAGCAATTAATTCGGTTAACCATGGATCGTTTTCGCACTACGTTTACTCTATGTGATAATACGCATCCGCAGAGACGTCGAACAGTGCGCACCGAAGAAACAATTGCCGCTGTAGAGCAAAGTGTTGAAGAGGACCCGAATGAATCGATTCGCCACCGTGCACAGCAATTGGAGCCGACTAACCGACTATTTTGTTCCCGAATTGGATGGCATGAATGTGGATGAGTTGTGGTTCCAACAAGACGGCGCTACATGCCACACAGCGCACGTCACAATCGATTTATTGAAGGAAACATTCGATGAGCGCATAATTTCGCGGAATGGACCTGTCAATTGGCCACCAACATCGTGTGATTTGACACCATTGGATTATTTTCTTTGGGGATATGTGAAGTCGCTCGTCTACGCCAACAAACCAGAAACGTTAGGGGACTTGGAAGCCGACATTCGTGGCGTTATTGCCAACATACGGCCCCATATGCTCGAAAAAGTGGTTGAAAATTGGACCTGTAGAATTGGCTTTATTCGAGCCAGCCGCGGCGGCCACATGCCCGAAGTCATACTTAATCATTAATGGCATAAAATTATCCTGCCAATAAAGCCAAATTGATGGACATTAAAGCGATTTTCTTGTGTTTTATTTCAATTTGAAGTTCTATACCTCTAAAAAAAACACCCGATACAAGCAACAAATATTGGCATTGAAAGTTTTTGTACAAATTTTGTTATATCATCAATATACTACCCTCCCAGATTTTCAATCACTGAGAATCAATATGAGGATTTCTACAAATCTCTTGAGCCTTGTTTTGTAGCAGCTGGCGACTACAATGCTAAGCATACGTTCTGGGGTTCGCGTCTTATTACCCCCAGAGGTCGAGCATTGTTCAACACTATTTCAAAAATGCTCTGGGATGTCATTTCGAGTAGGGAGCCCACTTATTGGCCTACTGACATACAAAAAATTACGGATGTTATAGATTTTGGCGTCATAAAAAATATCTCTAGGGATTTAATTCAAGCTCAAGCTTCCCTTGATCTCTCGTCCGATCAGTCTCCGACGATCATTATAATTTGTAGTCCATTAAAAAGTAACTTACCTGACCCATATGTGAAGATGATCAATCGTGTTAATTGGCTGGGGTTCAAAAAATATCTCAGTAGTCATTTTACGGAAAACATTACGCTTACAACATCCGATGATATTGAATCTAACATTGCCAATCTCAGTGAGAATATTAAACATGCTGCTGAACATGCCACTATCTTCCATCCGCAGACTGGGCTTAATAAAATTTATTCTACAGACATTGAACGTCTCGTACGTGAAAAAAGAAGAGCTAGAAGGGAATGGCAACAGCACAGATCACCACAAAATAAAATCAGATTTAAAGAGTGCACTAAACGACTCCAAGAGTTGCTTGCATCTGAAAAAACTGCATCTCTTAAAATTAAAGCTTAAAACACCCATAACAATGTTAATTCAATAATTTTTAATATAATAGAGATATCTACAAACTAATGAGTTTAATAAATGAATACTGTAAATTAATATTTTGTCCATATTGAACTAAGAAATTTCAATATGACTAAACCTTCGTTAATGTTTCTTATTATTTCAGCATGGTTTTTACTGATTTTAAGTTGGTTTTTCTCTGTGTGTAGAAAATTCTTTCAGTCAAAGAAGACGGATGTATTTAAATAAACAAAATCTGTAATATAAACAAATTTCACACAGACAGACTTTAACGCGAGACAAATTTAAGCATGAGAAAATATAAAGCAATCGTAAGTATAAAAGCATACTAGGATTAGGGAAGTCCAGATATATGATAGTATTTTATAGTACCAAATCTCGATATTGAAAACAATTTATTTCTACCTACATATAAATACCAGCGCAAATACACACACATAGCAGAATTCATATAAGAAATATCCAAGAAAATTTCAACAACACCCCACCTTTTACAATTCATGATCAGCGTTAAATTCTCCCCAGATATACATACACAAATTCCCATGGTCATACATACATACATATACAATATACGAGATTAATCTCAACAATACATCACTCTCACTTACCCGAAATTACAGATAGTCTTAAACTTCTACAGACATCTATACACATAGATTCTCACGGCTACATATTACAAGAACACCTCGTCCCTAATACATCACAATCATCTTAAATTCTTACAGAAATACATACATACATACGCATAACCAATTTACCTCAACAACATCCTCACCCACCCAAATCATGGTCAGCCTTAAACTCCTACAGACATACAAACACACAGATTCCCCCGGTTGCATATTACTAGAACACCTCATCCCTCATAAATCACAATCAGCCTTAAGCTCCTACAGAAATACATACATTGAAATTCCGACAAAACATACACACACACACACACACACACATATTTACACGTAATCGATCTACCTCTACTACACCCCGCCCCCTGCCAATCAAACCTTCACCTAAATTCTCACAGACAGACAGACACATCCACAAAGTCCTATGGTTACATATTACGGCAACAACGCCACCCACTCAAATCACGGTCAGCCTTAAATTCCCACAGTCTAGCAACACCTACATTAGCATTAGACAAAATAACTTTCACGTTTTCCCGTCGTCATTAGGAAAAATCATTTTCCCGTCGGCATTAGGAAAAAAATAATAATCATGTTTTGCCGTCGGCATTAGGAAAAATTATCATGCATTGCCGTAGGCATTAGGAAAAAGACGGACTTATCGAACCACCCTCGAAAAATATTTAAAGGACTTATTAAACCACCCTCGTAGGTATCAAATTTCAAGAATTTTAAAATTTTCAAATTTTAATTACCCAAATTTAACAATTTCAGCAAGAATTTAACAATTTCAGCCACAATTTCACAAATTTAATTGGTCCCTACTACTGCGATTTTTTTCGTTTTAGCGTTTTTTTTTTATTTTTGGTGACTTTTTCGGTTTGGCGATTTTTTTTTTTGGTTTGGCGATTTTATAATTTTGGGATTTTTTTTTTTAGTTTTACCGCTTTTGAAAATTTCAGGAGTTTGCACTTACGGTTTCCAAAACACAGCAAGTTTTCAAAATTACATAGTCAAAATTTAAAAAAAAATTAAAATTTTTTAAATTTTTATAAATTTTAGTGTTAATTGTTGTAGTCTGCATAAAAATACACTAATTTTACAAATTTCAAGTCTCAATATACATGTGTGCATATGTATGTGTATTACATGGGATTTTAACATTTTTCGTGGCTCGTTTTGGAGCACCCTTTAATTTTTAATTCTCATGAATTTTTTTGTTGTAGCGGCCAAGGTTCTACATACATACTCTGTCCAAATTTCAGGTCCGTAACTCTTACGGTTCCTGAGAAAATACCGTGTGACGGAAAGACGGACAGCGTAGCGAAAGGAATAGGATTCCTCTTCACCTTTGGTGTACGGAATCTTAAAAAGAGGCCGACGTATGTATGCGTGTAGTACTGCAAAAAACTATGTCTTAATATATGTATAAAACAGCAAAAGACCGAAAAAATAGCAAATTTTATAATTGAAATCTTTTCGTTTTAAAATATGTACATTTCCCAAAAATTTGGAAACAAAATTCTGAATATGAATTTGGATTTTCTCAATTTCATTTTTGTTTTTCTCAATATGAATTCGGATTTCCCGTTATCCATTTGTGTTCTCTCAATATCAATTTGGAATTCTCAATATCAATTTGAATGTTCTCAATACCAATTTAGAATTCTCAATATCAACTTGTATTTTCTAAATATTAATTTGGATTTCTTGTTATCAATTTGAATTCTCTCAATATCAATTTGAAATTCTGAATATCAAATTGAATTCTCTCAATATCAATTTAGAATTCTCAATATCAATTTGATTTTTTCCATTATCAATTTTGATATCACATTATCAATTTGAATTCTCTCAATATCAATTTGGATTACTCAATATCAATTTGCATTTCCCACTATCAATTAGTATTTTCTCAATATCAATTTGTATTTCTCAATATTAATTTAAAATTCTCATTATCAATTTGTATTCTGTCAATATAAGTTTGGATTTCTCGTTATCAATTTGAATTCTCTCAATATCAAATTGGGTTTCTCATTATTAATTTGTTGTTTCTCAATATCAATTTGGATTTCTCGATATAAATTAGTATTTTCTCAATATCAATTTGGATTTCTGGATATAAATTAGTATTTTCTCAATATCATTTTGGAATTCTCATAATGATTTTGTATTTTCTCAATACAAATTTGTATTTTCTCAATTTCAACTTAAAAAGGTGTAGTACATACCATGCTATATTTGTTTTCGCTAAGCGAACGAGTATACAAATGAAACCCTTTAATATGGTCCATATATTTTTAATATATGTATGTATAAATGTATATAAATATACCCAGCGGGAACTAGAAGGAGTAGGGATGCCTTCTAGAAGGTCTCTGTACGCCTTCTTTTGGATGTAGAAGGCCTGATCGCTCCATTCCATACTCATATCTTTTTTACACGCGTTGTCATTGCGGAGCAGGCCTTCAGTTCTTGCTTCTTTCGCCAGAGATTCTGGGAGGCCTTCAAACTAATAGATTTTGTTTTTTGCTTTGGTGAAAAAACAAAACAAAACATGTTACTCCTTCTCTTCTCCCTTCTCATAGAAGCGAGTGTGGAATGTGTATCGTATATTTTATGCGAAAGAGTCCTTTAATAAGGCCTTCACTAAGAAAGTCTTCTGAGTTTTACCGCTGGGTATATGAATATGTATGAATTCATGTATGGAAATGTATGGGATTATACATGGCAAAACTATCATATATGTATGAACTAATATTTGAAATGTATTATAATATATGAGCTCATATACTATAAAAATTTAATTATGAAGCTCTTCATATGTGGATCCATATAAAGAAATAAGATTTAATATATGGAGCCATATAAGAATGTACACAGAAAAAAATATACAAGATTTATGTTCAACAAAACCATGTTGTTGAATAAAATTTTTAATTTCAATAATATTTGTCATTAACTTGAATATTGTATTTATCAATTACGCGCATTTTAAAATATCATTTAATTTCATTTGTTTGTGTTGGTGTTTTCCTTGCTTGTTGATTGACTCAACGTGGTCATGTGCTGATGTTGTTGTTTATTTTGATTGTTGGTGTTGTATATGTGTAAATTCCGACAAAAAGCCGAAAAACGTCGTGGCTTGTTTTTATTTAATCAACAAATTTATTTTTAGATTGTATCAACGAAATGCGCCATGCAGAAGAAACATAAGAAATCATGTTTTGAGTGTATTCATTATTTGCGTACCCAATAACGATTTGCTCTTTAGCTGAGTGGTAAGTACGTTAGGCCGAGTACACACTGTGGCATTTTGTGACAAATATAGCAAAAATAACAGTGGGAACTAGTGGCAACGTTTGTCATTTCCGATATTTTTCGTTGTGTGGCATTACCAAACAAACTGTTTACGTATCTGATGTAAACAGTTGTGAGAATGAGTTGGCTGCATTGCTAACACAAAAAGAAAATGTCAGCGTGTTGACATTTTAACGTTGAGAAAATACCGAAAAAATTTCAAATGTGTGCGGGTATAAAAATTTAAAATTATGGAAAACGAAAAAGAAAGTGGAAAGGCATAGAAGAGTGTGAGAGAAATTCAAGCGCCCTGGACACATGACATGACGACATAGTTAATTCCGCTTGTGGAGGTTCGTGAGGCTGTATAGTAACATTCATATGTATGCATGTATATGTAGCACTTATAGGGATAGAAATGCAAAAAAGGGCAGAAATTTCGGTGCAGTTAGGTCTTCATGCACATGAAATTTTTGGCATCCTGCTTCCGTAAACTGGAATGCAGAGTACAATAGAATCCTTCGGTGGCACGCATATTATGCCCTTATCTTTTCCACCACTTTCTCTGCCGTTTTTTAGATTTTCTTAATTTTTTTCTTATTATTGATAAACACACGGTGGCACTAGCCAATTGAATAATTTTGCGATTATCCATTTATATAAATATTAATTAACAAACAATACGAAAATCACAGCCTCACAATTATATATCAAACGACATTAAATGTAATTATGTCAAAATGAGTTATTGATGTAGACAACGATACTGTATTGCCATTATTTAAGGATGGGACTCTTTTCTGTCACAAAGACACAACAAAATTGTGTGTCATCGAAAAATTTGATGGGAACGGCACTGGACACATATGAAAATGACACAACAAAATGACAACATTTGAAATGCCCAATGTAAACTCGGCATTAGTCTATTAGTCAAGAGCTTGCCGGTTCGACTCATCCCAAACATCTTTAAATTAAATTTTAATAAAAAAACCAAGTTCTAAAAAAAATTAAACACACAACGACAACACATTAGAATTTGAAAAACAAATTCATTAAAAATTTTTGTTTTCTGTTAAGAACTCAATTGTGAATAAAATAAATTAAATTAAATAGTATTTTATTTGTATTCACAAATAAATTAGTTGTATTTATAATTCTTTTTTTTTTCTGTGTATGCATACATGATATCTCACATAAGATCGTTTTTGCAATCAAAAATGCTTAGATTTTATCAATGCCCAGCTAAAAACATTATATATGGTCCATATATTTTTTAATAAATATAATAAAAATTTTAGAAATAAGATTTATTATATGGAGCCATACAAGAATGTATGATATATATACATGATATCTCACATAAGATCCTTTTTGCAATCAAAAAAGGTTGGTATTTTATCACTGGTAATTTGGAAATCCATTAGAAAATACTAGAGATATGCAAATGTCGTGATTTTATCGTGTCACGCGTGAATTACGCGTGGCTCACGCATGATCGTAATCAAATTTATAATTAATCACGCGTGAGCGTGACATAAAAATAAATTACTCGTGCGTGAGCTATTTTTAATAATCACGCACGAATTATCACGCTCTCACGAGATATCATTCCTGAATAGGTGAGTATCAATATACTATATCATTTTGCACATGCTACGATGCAAGACCATTTGCACAAGATTGTGTATTGGGCTATTGTTATAATTTGTTCAGGCGTAGTAAGCTGGCTCATATGAAATTCAAATATATCAATGTAGAAAAATAAAATTATTTTAATACATATTTTTTATGGTACACAATTATATTTTCCCTAGATTTTGACTTTTTTCAGAAAAACTACGCGTATATCCGCATTTATGGAAAAGCACTTATAAATTTTAGTTAAATATTTATAAAACTATCTACATAATGAACTTTCAAAATCTACAGTCACAACTTTCTATAACCGCTTAAACACAAAAACTATTTTTATAATTTAGTATTTTAGGACATTGCTGAATGTAGGGTGCATGTCCGAAATACTAAAAAGTTGGCTCTAAGCACATTCTTAAGGCATTGTCTTAAGCGCTATGTAATTAAAAAATTAAAAATGTATTAAACAAAGTTTTTTACAAAACTGAAAATAATGAAGATACTTAAAAAAAACACATGCCTGTTTAGCCTTTTCCCGATTTCCCAAATGGATATGTTAACAAATTTTTTTCCTATTTTTATTTAAAATTTTGTCAAAAATTTAATGCTGTCTTTTGACTTAAAATCCAACAATGAACTAAATAGTAATAGGCGAAATACTAAAAAAGATCAAGGCAAAATATTTTTGTCTTAAGTAAAATATCTTATGAATAGGGAAAGGATTTTCATGTAAATACATGTTTTATGTCGTTGGTCGTAGATCAACTTAAATAAAATGTCTCTGCGAATCAACAAATTTGCGACAAAATGGCATCGATTTGTTAATGCATATTTTTGCATATTTTATAATAAATACTTATTTTTGCATATTTCATTATAAATGTATATTTTTAATACATTTTTTAGTTTTTTGCATGCTATAAATCAAATTTTTGTTTTTTTATTAGTTGCAATGTATTTAAAGGCTGCAGTTTTTACGACTGTCTAAGAACAAAAAAGGAGAAATCGAGAAAAATTTGCGACCGCATTTTATTTTTCGATGTTCAAAAACACCGTAGGACTCCTTCAACTCATTTGAAAAATTCAATACATTGGCTTAAGTCAAGAATACTAATGCCATTGAAAAAAAAACAAGATCATGGGGTAGTAGCCCCTTTAAACCCAAAAAAGCTTGTTTAATTTCTTTTCATGTGGATATAAAGTGCGTGTTGCAGCCTTTAATTAAAAATATCCATTGATACGATATGGATACATCCTATAGTAAATAGATGGGGAACGTGGCAAAATGCTGTGGAACGTTTTTTTTATTCATTCATGAACGTAAATAAAAGTTTCAATTATATTTACTTTGTATTTCATATGATTTGACAAATATTTGTTTAGAAAGCATTGAAGATGAGCTTTTTATGTTTTTTTAAGTTTTTAATGACAAAATTTTTGTTAAGAAAGAAATGAAGCATCTTTTTAAGTTTTTAATGTTATTAAATGTTAAAAAAAAGTTGATAAATGCTGCATATTTTATTAGTTTTAAATACATATTTTTATATTTTGACTGTATATTTTATGTACATAAAACGTGATTTTAAATGCATGAAACTCCTTTCCCTACTTATGAGATATACGGAAACACATCTTGGGAAATTATTCCTTAAGAATTTTAAGTTTATGTCAAAATGCTTTATCCGGTAAAAATCGGATAATTTTTAAAAAGTTACAAGCCTCAGAAGTTTTTTTTTGAGTCACAGGTAGTAAACTTTGGTTTCACTGTAACTCATGTCCAGCTCTGACATGACATGTGTTATAAAAACATGTGAGTCAAAAAACGCTCATGCACATCTCTAGAAAATACATACGGTATGAAAAGTTAAAAAAAACGTTAAAAAAGAAAAACTTATTCATATTATAGTTGGGCCTTTAGGGTAATATTCTTAGAACTTTGAAGCCTGTTGACAAAAAAAATTGACCCACTCTAATATACATATTTACTTATTGAATCTTCAAAAATGAACTAAGAAAAATATAATTATGAGGCCCGACCACTGTCGAACATGAACTTAGTAATAGTTATTAATAATACATAAGTCGTGTTAAGCAAGAAAAAATATTTGCAAGTATCATTTGGAGTGTTGAGTAATGCTATGTTCAGACGGCAACATGAACCACTTGGTTAGCTCTCTGAACCACGATTGCGAACCATGCCGTTCAAACGACACATTCGTGGTTCGTTTTGACAAATCTTTTTGATGCAGTGATGCCAACCTACCCATAGTTTCTAACTTCATATTTAAGTACATAATTAGCTAATTTTTACTTAAAATTAAATTTTTTTAGATACTATTTCATTTTTTCAATGGTTAATTAAAGTTCTCATTAAATTATGTTGAAAGTACGACAGCACTAGAAAATTTCTAAATATTATTGAACGCTTTTTCGCTGTCCAGACTTGCAATTCTTGTTGCAGCAATTCTTGAGTTTATTGTTGAGAGGGGTGAAAAGATTAGGGAGGGGTACACAGTTTCATGTGCTCGTAATTGTTAATTTCAAGTTGCTAGTTGTATTTGACGTTTTTTATAATTTTATTTCTTCAGTTGTATGAAAACCAAAAATATTAGAAAAAGTAAATATAAGTGTTAATTTTTCAGGGAAATTTGTGATGTAATAGAATTTTTTAATACATAATTGCAAAAAATTAGAATTTCATAATGTGGACACTTATGCAATTTCAAAGCAAAATTTTAAGAAATTCCAGCAACAAAAATTGCATGTCTGGACGAGGACTTTCCAAAGAACATAAACAAAACATGAAGAAAATTATAATTGCATAAAATAAATTTTATAAAACCAAACGAACGTCATAATGCATTTTTCTATTTATTTATAACATGATATGAAACTATGTATTGTCCTATATATTTGTGAAATTAGAACGAAATTTTTTTTAATACTAGCACATGCTGTTTTCAACACGACCACATGATGGTAATGTGTATGTTTTCAATAAACACACACACGCATAAAAACAAATGGCACGGTCATAAAACTCAAGTATTACACAAGGTTGGGAATTTAATTATTATTTAAATATGCACTCAAAAACACAATTTCGTATTTAAATATAAAATATAATAAATATAATATAAATATAAACCAACTCAAAATATGGGCATTAGCACTTTTCGGACTAGATTTAACCCGATTTCAGACACTCAAAACGCGAAAAAAAATGTTTGGTCCCAAAAATATGTGCTTCGGTAGTTCAGTGGGTAGTGTTCTAGCCTAACATACGGAAATCCTGGGATCGACTCCTGATTCAACGCGCGAACAAAAAGTAAAAAAATAAATAGCAAATTTTTTAAGTAGACGAATATTTTTGCTGAATTCAGGTCACTCCGGCAGGTATGAAAGAATATTAATATTATCTTTCAAAACTTTTTTTAATTTTTGTCCAATATGTATATAAGTTATAATCTTTGTGCACTTTTTCTTCCTTTAATCTAATAATATCGACTTTTTACTCATTTAATTTTGCTAGTTTGCTTTATTAATTTAAAAAAGAAGACTATAGAATAATCTTTTATTTTTTCCAAATTTTTTGTGCTTTGATAAAAACAGATAATTTATGTTTTAGGAAGAAAGAGAAATCGAAATTTTATTTTAAAACGACCAATTTTATATGTATGTACTTATGTAAACGTAGATACATACATATGTATATATACTACTATTATATATATATATATATATATATATATATATATATATATATATATATATATATATATATGTATATGTACACTATTTATGGGTACCTTATTGAAATTTAATATGAAATGTAATATCTCAAGCTATCTATGTGTTGATCTCATGATTTTCTCATAAATTATTGTACAACAATGTTCTCGTTGAACCTTCATAGTGAAGAGACATTAAAGCGGATTTTTTTTACATACATACATACGAAACAAATATAAAAAACAACAAAATCAAAAATCATACAAAAAATATTCGTAATACATATTCACCTTAATAAATAAGCTTATTGGCTTTACTAATATTTTTTACATAGCAAGAAATAGCAAAAACAAAAAAAACCGTAAACACAAACAAAGTTCCCTTGAGGAATAATACTCTGTATGAGTACCTCAAAGGAAAAAAATTTTGAAGTGAGTTCTAACGGCAGAAATGCTTATTTTACTGTGAGTTCTGAAACTCTTAATGAAAACAATATAAATAATAAATCTGATGAAAGTCTTTTTTTAACGGCAAAGCCAATTTTTCGTCAGCGATCAACTTCGCTTTGTCCAATGCCAACTAGTGAATCGTTAACATTACCATTGCCTAGTACTTCTTCATTTAAGTCTGCGATATCATCCGCATCGGGCTCGCCTTCATCACTAAACCAAGTTATCACTACAGATAACAGTAGCTCAAAACCCAAGGTACAAGTGGGAATGGACAGATATATAACCGTAGTAAAGCGTGGGCGAAGCCCAAATTCTTCAAAAATTTCATCTGCCCCAAAGATGTCTAGGGATAACAGCGCATCATCTACCAATCGTCAAAATCGTTTTTCATTATTGCAAGACACCGACGACAAGCCCTCTACATCATCGCAAAAGTCTTTTAAGCCACCACCTATTTATCTGAGAGAAAAAAATTCTAACGCGCTTATAAAAAAACTACTGATAAAATAAATCTGATGAAAATCTTTTTTTAACGGCAAAGCCAATTTTTCGGCAGCGATCAACTTCGCTTTGTCCAATGCCAACTGGTGAATCGTTAACATTACCCTTGCCTAGTACTTCTTCATTTAAGTCTGCGATATCATCCGCATCGGGCTCGCGTTCATCACTAAACCAAGTTATCACTACAGATAACAGTAGCTCAAAACCCAAGGTACAAGTGGGAATGGACAGATATATAACAGTGGTAAAGCGTGTGCGAAGCCCAAATTCTTCAAAAATTTCATCTACCCCAAAGATGTCTAGGGATAACAGCGCATCATCTACCAATCGTCAAAATCGTTTTTCATTATTGCAAGCCACCGATGATAAGCCCTCTACATCATCGCAAAAGTCTTTTAAGCCACCACCTATTTATCTGAGAGAAAAAAATTCTAACGCGCTTATAAAAAATCTACTGTCGACCATTGGTGAAAATACTTTTCACATCGTTCCAATTAAACGAGGTAATATTGATGAAACTAAAATACAAATATATAATGAAAAAGACTTCCGAAAATTGTTAGTGAATTCGAAAAAAATAAAACAAATTTTTACACATACCAACTTAAGAGTGCTAAAGGCCTACAGATAGTATTAAAGGGCATAGATTCATATGTTGAACCGGAAGAAGTAAAATGTGCACTTGTCGACCAAGGCTTTAAGGTAAAAAATGTTACCAACATATTTAATAGAGAAAAGGTCCCCCAAACCCTATTTCGGGTTGAACTGGAGCCGAATGACATACAATTGAAAAAAAATGAAACCCATCCAGTTTATAACGTAAAGTATCTCTTACATCAAAAAATCAAGTTGAAGAGCCACGTAAGCGTTCAGGTCCCGTACAGTGCCATAATTGCCAAGAATATGGCCATACGAAAACTTACTGCAAGTTACCTACAGTGTGTGTTATCTGCGGTGAATTGCATGGTACTGCTAGCTGCACTAAGCCAAAAGATCAAGCAGAAAAAAAATGTAGTAATTGTGGAGGTAATCACACAGCTAACTATAGAGGGTGCCCTGTATTTTCTTTCGTTAAACAGGCTATGGGTCAAAAACCCAAGCTAACTCCAGCTCTACAAGTAAACGCGAACTCCGACACTTTTGCTCAAATCAGTCAACCAGTTACTTCACGTGTATCGTATGCTGATGCTGCTAAGACTAGTTCAATTCCCACGCAAAATGTTCCACCGCCAAATAATTCAACGAATTCAAACTCAAGCTTTAACTTTAGTCGCCTTGAAGCTACTATTGAGAATCTGGTGCTAACTATAAACAACTTTACTACAAATATGACAAGTATGATGCAAGAAATGCTGCGAATGCAGAATACACTGCTTCAAGCATTAGTTAATAAACCATGAACACGTTAAAAATATGTTTCTGGAACGCAAACGGCATTCGCCAACATAAAAATGAACTTGAGCACTTCCTCATGGAAAAAAATATTGATATAATGTTGGTTTCTGAGACTCATTTGACCTCAAGAAGCTTATTTAAAATAAATGGTTACACTTTATATGATACAAAGGACCCGAGAGAGAGAGCATGTGATGGATCAGCAATTCTGATTAAGTCAAGACTCAAGCACTATGTCCTTGACAACGTTAGTGAAGAATATTTGCAAGCAACGAATATTTTCGTAGAAAATTTTTGTGCGAATTTCGTGATATCATCAATTTACTCACCTCCCAGATTTTCAGTTAGCGAAGATCAGTATGAGAAGTTCTACAAATCGCTTGGATCTTGTTTCGTGGCAGCTGGTGACTACAATGCAAAACATACCTACTGGGGATCGCGTCTTGTTACACCTAGAGGTCGAGCCTTGTTCAATACAATTTCAAAAATGGGCTTAGATGTCATTTCGAGTGGGGAGCCTACTTACTGGCCTACTGACGTAAGAAAAATTCCAGATGTTATAGATTTTGCCGTCACGAAAAATATTCATAGGGACTTAATTCATGTAGAGGCCTCTCTAGATCTGTCCTCCGATCACTCTCCAACAATAGTTACAATTTTCAACCCACTAAGGAGTGATTTAACTAACTCATATGTGAAGATGATTAATGGAATCAACTGGCTGGTATTCAAAAAATATCTTAGTAGTCACTGCGTAGAAAACATTCAGCTTAGATCATGCGATGATATTGAATTTAATATTGCCAATCTTAACGAAAATATTAAACAGGCTGCTGAACACGCCACTACCTCCTATCGGCAGACCGGCTTTACCAGAATTTATTCTACGGAAATTGAACGTCTTGTATGTGAAAAAAGGAGAGCTAGAAGAGAATGGCAACAACACAGATCACCCCTAAATAAAATCAGACTTAAAGAATGTACTAAACGACTCAAAGAGCTGCTATCATCGGAAAAAACTGCACTACTGGAAAAGTATTTAGAAGGTCTTGATGTAACGTCCGCATATAATTACTCTTTATGGCGCACTACTAGAAATCTTAAACGACCCGTTGATCTTAAATCACCATTGCGTACTGCGACCGGAGGCTGGGCAAGAAGTGATAGTGAGAAAGGTAACTTATTTTCTGAGCATTTAAAATCTGTATTCACTCCCAATTCATGTACGGGTGCTGCTGATTTACCGTGTGTAGTTTCTCTACCCCCTCGTCCCTTAAGGTTTAAGATGCGTGAAGTACAAAAAGTAATTGCTGAACTCAACCCGAAGAAACTTCCAGGTATTGATGGCATTAGTAACAAAATGCTCATGAACTTGCCTCATATTGCAATAAGAATCCTGCTATTTACTTTTAATGCTATTTTAAGAATGCAGTATTTTCCACATAACTGGAAACTGGCCAAGATCAAAATGATTCCAAAGGCGGGCAAAGATCTTACCAAGACTGAGTCATATAGGCCTATAAGCTTACTATCTACAATCTCAAAGCTTTTCGAAAAGCTGCTCATGACTAAATTGTCCAGAATTTTAACTGATAATGGGTGCATCCCTGACCATCAATTTGGCTTTAGAAGTCAGCACAGCACGATTGAACAAACGCATAGACTGGTCCAAGTTGTAAGAAGAACATTTGAAGAAAAGAAGTATTGTTCTGCTCTCTTTATTGATGTTTCTCAGGCATTTGATAAAGTATGGCACGAAGGCCTAGTTTTAAAATTGAAGACATATCTGCCAATAAACATTCAAAAGCTTTTGGAAAGTTATATTATTGATAGGAAGTTCACTGTTGTGGAAGGAGAGTTCACGAGTGTGCCCGAATCTATATCTTCTGGTGTGCCCCAGGGTAGTATTCTGGGTCCTGTCTTGTATTTAATATATACTTGTGATATGCCTGTGAGCAATAATATCCATATTTCTACTTTTGCCGATGATACAGCCTGTATGAGTGTGCACGAAAACCCTTATGAGGCATCTCACAATCTCCAGGAACATATCACTCAGCTGGAAATATGGTTGAACTTATGGAGAATTAAAGTCAATGAACAAAAGTGTGTCCATATAACGTTCACCCTAAGAAGAGATACTTGCTCCCCCATTCGAATCAACAATCAAAATATTCCTCAACATTCCCAAGTGAAATACCTTGGTATACACCTTGATCGAAGACTTACATGGAAACATCATATTGACTCTAAATTAACTCAGATGAAACTTAAGTTAACTCAAATATATTGGTTGATTGGCAGAAACTCAACACTCAGCCTAGACTGCAAACTTTTATTATACAAGTCGCTTTTGAAGCCAATATGGCGCTACGGAATTCAGTTATGGGGCACTGCTTCAGCTTCCAATGTCGAGAGAATCCAACGAAGGCAAAACAAAATTTTACGGTTAATAACATCGGCTCCATGGTACATCCAAAATTCTATTATACATCGTGATTTAAATATGCCACTAGTGACTGAAGAAATTGCAAATGTAAGGTTTATAAAAGTCTGCCTACCCGGTTATGCCGGCGCTAATGAACGCCACTGGCTCTAAAAGACTTAGGCAGATTTTTATGCCTGAGCAGATGTATGCTCTTAGATTTAATTCAAGCAGTAGAATGCTTTTAAATAAAACAGCCGATTTAAAGGCTAAGCAAAAATTGATTTTTATTCCAAAAATTTCTTTCTTTTATACTTAACTAACGGTATCCTTAAAACTAGAATAATACAATAATATTTAATAATTGTTGCTTTACAAAACGGATAGTTATTTGTTGTAACAAGTATTATTTATTATTATTATTGTTTTGAGTTAAAATTGAGTGACATTCCTATGGGAAAGTGCACATACTAAATTGTGATATTAGGGGTGACTATAGGGGTACACTACACAAAATACGCAGGCAAATATTTAACAAAACTTGAATCACATCCTAATCCGCTTGCTCGTAATATTTTGAACTTTACTGGACACATCCGCTTAAAAAAGAGGGACACACGGGCTCTTATACCTAACACTCCAGATGGGAGTACTTGAAAATACTTTCCCCCCCCCCTTTTTTTTATTATCACTACTAATGTATTATTTATAACTACCACTAAGTTTATGTCCGACACTGGTCGGGCCTAATAATTTTTTTTTTATAGATTTAAGATTTGAATACTTATTGTTAGTTCACATATGAAGATACAATAAATAAATACATGCATTAAAAAAAAAAAAAACAATGTTTTCGATGTTTTGATTTACAACAGAAACATTTTAATACTAGCCCCTTTTCGCGATTATTCGAAAAATGTTACTTTATTTAGCTCTAAACGTATATTTTTCAATTTAGCCTTTTTTCAAAAAATGTCTACGCATTTTGAGTATCTAAAGTTGGCATCACTGTTTTTATTTAAATATACATACATGCACACATAAATACATACATACGTGAATAGTTGGCAGGAGTTTTATTTTCTGTGTTATTTGCTTTTTTACAGTAGATAAACAAATTAAGCAAAAAATAATGAATAAAATGTGTTCTATTTTTTTAATTCATACACGCATCCATTTTTTTTGGTTGTTTTTTGTTTACTCATGTGTATGTGTGTGTGTACACTCATTTTGTTTTGATAGCTAGTTCAGATATATTAGCGATAATTTGTTATCAAAACTAGCGATGATAGCAATTTCTTCGTGGTTCGCAGCAAGGTTCAAAATGAACCAAGATGGTTCGCTGTCAAAAATTTGTATTGCGAACCATGTTGATTCAATCAAGATTCGGCCGCGAACCGTGAATGAGAGAGCGAACCTCGATAATTGCTGTCCGTGTGAACATGGTATAATAGAGCCCGGAGTGGATGTGTCCAAGATATTACGAGCAAGCGTATTGGAATGTGATACGAGTTTTGTTTGATACTTGCCTGCGTATTTTGCAATTTTTTCAGTCACTTGTGGCATATTTATGTATGATGTAAATTTAAGTTTGCTATGTATCATGGAGCCGATGTTATTAACCATAAAATTTTTTTTACATTTGAAGTTGAAGCATGGCCCCATATCTGAATTCCGTAGCACCATATAGGTTTCAGAAGAGACTTGTATATTAAGAGCCACATTCATAAAAATTTTAAACAGCGTTTCAAATGTTGTTTAAGCAAAATTCGCTAAAATTGTATTCATAATAGAATTTTAGCTTAAAAAACGGTTTTTAAACCTTGCGTAAATCAGCAAATTTTAAAATTGACTGCCCCCATGTTTAAACCAATTTTAAGATGACGTTGTTGTAATTTTGCTTCGTTTTTGTTTACATTTTGAATTTTACCTGTATGTACATATGTGTGTATGTATGTATGTACTTATGTATGTATGTATGCATGCATATGCCAGTGTTATTTAGAAGAAAACAATGTAATTTGTTTATAGAAACTATTGCCGAAATATCAAATATACTCCAAAAGAATATTTAAAAGAAAAGGAGCGATCCAGTTTCCATTCCCAGTCATTGTTTTCTCATTTTATGTGTTAACAAAAATAATATAATTGTAGAAAATTAACTAGTTATGTATAAACACAAACAATGTATAAACAAAACAAACAAAATAAAGCTCGTTATTCTAGTGCTTCTTTATTTGCAATAAAATAAATCATATAAAAAGCACTTATAACAAAGGTTTGTTGTGAACTTTTTTTATTTTGTTATTAAATACAAGTTGGAACACATCTTTTATTTTATAGAAACAATATTTCTCTGAAAAGCGACAAATAAACAAATATAGACACGAGTACTTTGTGAGTTAACAATCGTTGCTTTGCAGAACTAATATGCAAGTGACAAATAAAGAATACAGTGTTACCGCGATATTTTAAAAAAATCTAGTTAACTGATTTTTAGTTAAAAAACTGATTATGAATACCAATATTTAAAAAACGTTATTTAGCCTTAAAACTTTTTTTTAACTAATATGAATTTTAAGCCTCAATCAACTTTTTTTATGAATACAGCTGTGAAAGTTTATAATCTTGACTGAAGGCTGAATTTTTACCAATCAGCCAATGTATCTAGGTTAGTTTGAGTTTCATTTGTGTGAGCTGAGAGTCAATGTGGACTTTCCATCTAAGCTTTCGATCAAGGTATAAACCAAGGTATTTTACTGGAGAAAGTTGAGGAATAGTTTGATTGTTGATTCGAATGGGGGAACAAGTATGCTGACTTGTAAAACCAACTACTAATTAGAATTGGGGACAATTTTATCATGAGCAGTTTTTTGAAAAGTTTTGACATTTGTTTTGACTGATAGTAGACTTATTGGCCTGTATGACTTAGATTTGTAAGATCTTTACCCGGCTTTGGAATCATTTTGACCTTAGCAAACTTCCAGTGATGGGGATAGCACTCTAGTCGAAATATGGCATTAAAAATCAATAACAGGACTCTAATTGCAATACGAGGCAAATTTATCAGGTTCTTGTTACTATTTCCATCCAAACTTTTTGCTTTCTTAGGGTTGACCTCAGCAATTAGTTTCTGTTTATCACACATCTTAAACTTTAAGGATCGAAGGGGTAGAGCAACTACACTTGGCAAATCAGCAACACCAGTACATGTATTTGGAGTAAATACGGATTTTAGTATCGCTTCTTCTTGGTTTAAACTCAACGGATGTTTTAAGCTTTCTGGCAGCACGCCACAAGGAATAATTAGTGCGGCATCGAGACCTTCCAGATAGTCTTTAAGTTTTTTTCAGATGCAAGCAACTTTTGAAGTCGTTTAGTGCACTCTTTAAATCTGACTTTATGTTGAGGTGATCATTACTTTTTCCATTCCCTTCTAGCTCTTCTTTTTTCATATACGATACGTTCAATGTCTGTAGAATAAATTCAATTAAACACAGTCTGCGGATGAGAGGTAGTGGCATGTTCAGCAGCCTGTTTAATATTTTCGTTAAGAAACATTTAAACATTTTCGAACAAAAATTGTTCGAATATTCGAACAACTTTTTATCATTTTTGTTCGAACGAACAAAAATATTCAATTTAGAATAAAAAAATTTTCGAATCATTTTTGTCGAATATTCGAATATTCGAACACTTTCCTTAATTACTTAATATAAAAATTATTTTGCATTTTATTACTTTTTAATTTGTTAACAATATGATATTAAGTAATCAAATTACTCCAAATTATAAATACCTTGTGTAAGCTTTGTTGTATGTACATATGTATGTATACATGCATATGTATGTATACATACATATGTTCGCTAAACTCATCTTTTTTCTTTTTGGCAAAAGGTAATGAATGCTTCTTTCATGGAATTAGAAGGTGTCTTACAATTTCTGATAAAGAGATTAGAAAAAAAACTTATTTTCTCTAATCAAAAGCGTTAAAAATCGAATTATTGAACGACGCTAAAAAGCATTAAATACCAACTTTTTAAAATACGTCACAAAAAGAGAAAAAAATTTATAAGTTTGTAGTGTGTTTCTGTGTATCTGCTTGTTTTTCCGAGTCAATGTACAGACCAAACGGCTGGACCGATTTTGATTTAGTTTTTTTCTGTTTGAAAGGTGACTTGATCGAAAGTGTTCTTAGCTATGTTTAAAGAAAATCGGTCCAGCCGCTTAGAAGGTATCACATCGTTTTTAGATATATTCTGTTAGATCTGTGTCTTTGACGCCGTAGCTCCCGAACGGCTTGACCGATTTTAATTTACTTTGTTTTTGTTTGAAAGGTGACATCATCTTATGTCTTCTAATTTATACTTGAAGAAAATCGGTCTAGTCGATTGGAATTTATCTTAAATTTTCTATATATTAATTTACTCTCTTCTTTTTTGCGATTATGCTACTTCAATAGTATTAGTGGAACATAGAGTTCTTAACTTATACTACAGCGTCAACTTCGGCAAAGGTTCTTAAAATTTTTATGTTTTGTTATTAATATTTCTAAATCTGTTATTGAAATGATATGGTTTTCGTGTGTAACGAATAATTTTTAGTTTGTTAATAAAAAAATTAAACTAATGCACATACGTGTCGTTTTTTGCAAACTTTTTTAAGATTATTCGAATATATTTTTTTATTCTTTGTTCGTTCGAATATTCGAAGAAAAGTACAAAATTATTCGTCTGTTCGAACAAGAAAAAAATCATGAAATTTTATTCGAACAAATATAAAAGACGAATAATTAACAACACTTATCCTTACTACTGCTTGTTAGAGCTGTGTAGTTCATGAACGAACGGGTTAAATTGAACGAATCACTTAATTGAACGAACTGATCCGGTGATTTTACTGAACGCTTTTGGATCAGTAGCGTACCGCTCGATGTTTTCCTTAATTCAATTTGTGTTTCAAGTCTTTTATGTCAAATTTGCTTTCGTACATGCTTGCTATATACATATGTTATGTCTTTTTGTTTGAGTTTTTGTGTTTTAAAAGGTTTAGGCACGTGTATACTAAATTCTATTTAACATCGCTGTGGCACTGCCATCATTCTTTTTATAATTTGGTTTAACAGTATTTTCACAAGAAGTATTTTTACTAGTATTTTTTATAAAGTTTTTTTACAAAGTAAAGA
The DNA here is from genome assembly GCA_949987645.1 of Tachina grossa. Taxonomy (NCBI): domain Eukaryota; kingdom Metazoa; phylum Arthropoda; class Insecta; order Diptera; family Tachinidae; genus Tachina; species Tachina grossa. Next base: position 104,719,965 of record OX465275.1, read on the forward strand.
TGTTAGACCTTAACTGTATATATGTTTATACATACATTTCATTACCTCAATCTAAACTGAATTTGTAGTGCTTGAGATATTTTTGATATTTTTTTTTGTTTCCGGTAAAATATTTTTGAGGACAAAATTTTAACTTAAACTTTGAGAAGTAACATTCAAACATTGATGCGCTTTTGATATATAAATAACGGTTAAAGAGTTACAACGCTTTTATTAATTATCTGGAGAAAAAAACTAGTAAAACCAAACAAAAGTTTCTTTCTCAATCTTAATATTAAAGTAAATGTGCAATATTCTAGTCGAAAGAACATGAAATTATTTATAAAATGAATTTAAATATAATTCTTATATAAAGAACTCAACTTTTTTTTAATAAATTCTTCAATTCATTAATTCGCATTATTTAAATACTCGTATATACAACCGATTTTATTATTCTTACAAAATAGCATTGTTTCATACTGTCGTTCAAAAGTGAACGAATGAACGATTTTTTGCTAATTGAACGAAAATGGCCGGTCACTGAAAAGAACGATTTGGCACAGCTCTACTGCTTATTGCAAGTAGCAGTACCGTGTAATCGACCGCACAAAACACAAACCGTAGGTAATTTGCTGTAAGTTTTTGTATGGTCATATTCAATACGATCTGTAGACATTTAGCACTCTTAAGCTGGTATGAGTAGAAATTTGTTTTATTTTGTTCAAATTCATTAACCATTTTGCGGAAATTTTTTTCTTCATAAATTTTAATTTTCGTTCCATCAATGTTACCACATTTTATTGGAACAATGTGAAATTTATTCTCACCAATGACCGAGATTAATTTTTTAATAAGGGCGTTTGAATTTTTTTTCTCTCAAATAGATTCGTGGCGGCTTGGAGGTTTTGTTCGAGGATACATCGGTTTTATCGTTGTCATCTTGCTATATTTTAAGCAGTTTTGACGATTAGTAGAGGATGCGCTGTAATATCTAGATCTTTGGAGCTGATGAAACTTAAGAAGAATTCGGGCTTCGCCCAGGCCTTACCACAGTTATATATCAGTCCATTCATACCTGTACCTTTGGTTTTGGGCTATTGTCATCTATAGTGATAACTTGGTTAGGTGATGAACTCGAACCCGAAGCGGATGTTATCGCTGACTTGAATGATGAAGTACCAGGCAACGGTAATGTTAAGGAATCACTAGTTAACATTGGACAAAGCAAAGTTGATCGCTGACGAAGAGGTGGCTTTGCCGTTAGAAAGATACTCATCATATTTTTTGAGTTTATTGTTTTCATTAAGAGTTTCAGAACTCACTGTAAAATATGAATTTTTAGAACTCGATTTTTTTCTTTTGAGGTACTCATATGGGTCATTCTACGTTAAGAGGTAATTTGATATTAGGAAGGGCGGCGTGATAAAAATACTTTAAATATTAATTTTTTTCAATATAATCGTATTGAATAAATTTTTTTTGTATGCGTGTTTAACAATGGCCAGGCAATTTATCTACTTTTACAGGTATTTTAAGTGACTCCTTACAGGGTAGAGACATGAATGCCAGGGCAGGATACTTTACTTTACAGGGGAAAGATAAATTGAACACAAACCTTATTTTCGTAAGAATCAACTTTAATTATTCACTATTTGATGATAGTTTATAACAAAAAAAAATCAGGCTAGAATTTCCATACATATTATTTTATGTAACTTCAATTATGTATACACAGAGAAAACAGTGCCTAATAAATACCTCAGAAAATAGAACAAAATTAATAAGAAATCTCTATGGTTTTTTTCAATAAGGAAATCTTATTAATTTCATAGAGAAAACCTTTTTAAAAAAATCAAGAAGAAATCTTGTAGTTTTTATGAGGTTATCTTATTGATTTTTTCAATAAGGTTTTCTTGTTGATTTTATTAGGCTATCTTATTGATTTTTTCAATAAGGTTTTCTTCTTGATTTTATTAGGCTACCTTATTGATTTTTTCAATAAGGTTTTCTTCTTGATTTTATTAGGCTATCTTATTGATTTTTTCAATAAGGGTTTCTTCTTGATTTTATTAGGCTATCTTATTGATTTTTTCAATAAGGGTTTCTTCTTGATTTTATTAGGCTATCTTATTGATTTTTTCAAAAATAAAACACAATACTTATTGATTTTATTTGAAAATTTTATTTATTTTAATTTACATATGTATTTACTTAGGAATACACACAATATAGTAATAATAAGTAAGTTTTGTTAGCAGTATCTTTTTGAATTTTTTAATTACATATTTGCTTATAAATATTGGGTAGTGTGAATAAAAAAAGCATTTGCTTTTTACTTAGAAATTTGTTTGAAACAAACAAAAAGTACATATACATTTAAGACTTTACAACAGATTTTAAAGTAAAAAGCAAATGCCTTTTTTGTATTCACATTACCCATTTATACGTACTTAGGGCCATTATTACAACTTGTCGTTAGTTAAAGCATGATTTTATCAGATATATAAATGGCTTTGCATTATAAAACCTTCATTTAATATTTTTTTGTCCATTAAGTATTATTATTATTAATAATGACATCAATAAAAAAAATAAAATTGTAGCAATGCAAAGCTATTTATCGGGCAGACAAAATCAGACAAGTAGTTATAACGGCCCTTAATATATTATAATTTTCATATATTTAAAAATTTCATATAATTAAAATTAATTAAAAATTAATCAACACACTGGTCACCCAACCTCTATTGAAAATCTCCACTCCAAGGCTCTTGTATTTCCAGAGATTAATCCTTACCAAAAAACATACTACGATTATATATGTACATAAATATAATAATAATATAGATATATGTAGGTACGCACTATTTATAATTAGTTTTATTTTAATTTAGTTTTAGTTAGTGGAAAAATATTCAATAGTTATTACGACTTGTTCACTTCGCACTGGTTCACTTTCAACTAAAAGTTTAATTTTAATACATATGTACATATGTATGTAATTTGAAATTTATTTTCTGGTGGTTCAGCGTTGTCTATATATTTCATTGTTGCTGTAACAAATCATCAGTAGACTTCAACCACACATTCTGAATAGTCACAAACCTCTTATCTTATGCACAGACTTTCAAGAACTATTTGAGAATTCACAAATAATAATATTTTTGAAAATCACAAAAGAAAAATAAGCGTAGTAGGCTTTGAAACTAATACGAAAAACCCAGCAAATAATTTATATTCGATTTCAATCTATTTTATTTTTCTACACCTTTATACAATTAGAAATCCATTGGATAACAATAAAAGTAATTATAAGGCAAAATGAAAAATAAAATCCAAATTTAACATTTAAGGAATTTATTATTCGACATATTGTCAGAAGTTTATTTTAATTTGAAATTTATTTGCTGGTGGTTCAGCGTTGTCTATATATTTCATTGTTGCTGTAACAAATCATCAGTAGACTTCAGAATGTGTGGTTGAAGTCTACTGATGATTTGTTACAGCAACAATGAAATATATAGACAACGCTGAACCACCAGCAAATAAATTTCAAATTAAAATAAACTTCTGACAATATGTCGAATAATAAATTCCTCATGTGTATGTAAGTAAAGTAAAGAAGTAAAGTTATGAGCGGCAACACATATACAAAAATACATAAATACCCAGTTAGCCACGTCTTTAAAACATCTTCGACGACGGGTACAAGACAATGGTAAGTCGTACAAGACATATTGAAGACAGCGCCATACAAATCGTCGATGAATTTTTCATACAAATGGAGGCGAGGTTACACAAGACGAGATGAGCGACAATGTCGCTCAGATTGTCGTCAAGACGGCTTTATTGAAGACAAAACGGGGGACATTGTCGTTCAGATTGTCCTCAAAAAAGTTTAATTGATGACAAAACATGTGACATTGTCGACGATTTCCTTTAAATTGTGACATGTCGTACATTAATCGTAGAAGACAATGGGTAATATGAATATATGAATATTTTTTTGAAAACCCCAAATATGTGTATGTTTTTTGTACTTTTAAACAAATTTTTAAGTAAAAAGCAAATACTGTTTTTTTTATTCATACTACCCAATGTCGTCTGCGACGATATGGCTAACTGGGTATTAATATTGAAGTCTCTGCAGCAGAGATATTACGGAACAAAAACGAAAAAGATCATTAAAAAATTGTCTCTATGTTTATTTATATACATGCATACATACATAAATGTACGTACATATATGTATACATAAATGAAATAACAAGAAACCTAATAAAATCAAGAAGATTTCCTTATTAAAAAAATCAATAAGATGCTTTACACATAATCATATAGGAACCTAATAAATTCAAGAAGAAAACCTTATTGAAAAAATCAATAAGATAGCCTAATAAAATCAAGAAGAAAACCTTTTTAAAAAAATCAATAAGGCAACCTAATAAAATCAATTAGAAATCCCTATAGTTTACAATTTATAAGAAACCCTAATAGAATCAAGAAGTTTTTCTCTATGGAATGTTTTTTTGGTGCCAAGAATAACGGAAAATTAGTAAAAAAAAAAGTTGTGAATAATAAGATTTCTTCTTGATTTTATGTGGTTTTCTTCTTGATAAAATTAATAAGATTTACCACATAAAAACAATAAGGAATCTCTATGAAAAAATCTTCGCTTCTTTCTGCTGGGATACCCCTTAGCCTAAAAACGTTTCATAGAGAAAATCTTATTGATTTTATGAGGCAGTTTTTTCTCTGTGTATATATTAAACTTACAAAACAAAAATACTTACTAAAAAAAAGTATTTAATTTTAATTATTTCTGATTAAAAATTCACTATAGTTCAATTAAAAATCTAAAAATGTCTCAATTCATCATGGGCACGTGACAAAAATATGTTCACTTGGAAATCACTGTTCACTTGGCAATCACTAATGTTCGAAAACCAAATAAACGGGAGAATGCAACAACAAAAGTAACATAATATCCACTACTATAATACTTAATAACAATCTCTACCCAAGTAGATAGACTAGGGTGCTGATGAAGTGCGTTGCTGCACAGAAAAATATCGGTATTTCCCCCAGCTTAAAAGTCTAATTTAATTTTTCTTCTCTTCTTTAGAAACTCACATTAATTAATAAAATATTTCATTCAATAAAAAGAATTGAAATTACTGAACTCAAGCCTGACTAAAAATTATTTCTGATTATAAATTCACTATAGTTCAATTAAAAATCTAAAAATGTAAAAAAAAGTAAATTATTTAATTGCACAAATTTTTCAATGTGATGTGAAAAAAACATTTAGAACATCAATGCTCTAATAAAAACTTTTAAACTTAAGAAAGAATTTCTACTTAGAAAAAAATTAAAAAAAGATGTTTCACTTTTGTCAAAAGCATAAAAATCCTCTGTTCTTTGATTTTTAAATTGGGGGCTGGTATGTTGAGGGTTGTTCGTTTACCAACTGGCATGCCTTCTCAAAACCTGCCTGAGAACAAGCACCTACTCCATCAGGCGCGCCCTTGCCGTGACCGGCCTGTGGTGATTCCATGTGTATTTTATTAAATTTGGGTAAAATTCTTGCAGTTTTGTTCCTAATGCGTAAAACATTAGTTTATTACCGATCCATTACTTAGGAAATGCAAGTTTTCAACTTGTGCAGGAAGGCTGTCGAGTATAGGCTGTAAATGTGCCCAAATTGCTGGTGGTGAATGGTGAAAAATTTTTTGATAACGTGCAATAACGGGAGCATTGTAGCTCTCCATTATTTGCTTTGGTGTAAACCACGATCTTATGCATTGTAAGCTGCTCTCTCGACCTTCCCAAATGGAACGTATTGGGTTTGATAATTTCACTAAAGTCAACATGAATAATAGCATCTCGCTCTGTCAATGCTTCCTTTTTTGATTTTATAGCCGTATATTGATGCACAATATTGAACTCGTGTCGAAGCAAGATGTCGGTTTTACTCTCCAACTCTAAAATTAAATATCTGTATTATATACATATATATAGTATATTGTATATACACTAGCTATTTAAATTTCACAAAAATAAAAACTAATACTTGAATTTTAGTAAAAAGTTTGTTCGCAAGATTTTTTATAATTCCCTTGTATGTCAGAACGTTAATATGCCTAAGAAAAAAATAATACATTCTACTCGTATTATTGTATCATGCTACATATGTAAGTACTATAAAACTAACTTAAAACAAAATTCATATTAAATAAGGCATACATAAACTTTTAAGGCGCTAAAACACGTATAACGTAGAGCTGCAAACTTATTGATAGCACTATCGATAGTATCGATAGTCTTGTTGGAAATGAAATATCGACAGTTTTTTCAACTATCGAAAAAGAAACAAGATGACAGCCGCCAATCGACTCGGATTTATTTTGACAAATCTTCGGTTAACATACCCAACATGTTTCTCTACGCAAATTTTTAAATTATATTTACATACCTAAATACATATATTTTTACATACTAATGAAAATGTTGAGGACTATGGATTTTTTTCGAACCAATGAAAAATGTTCGCGCAAATGTCGTTTATGTGGCAACATTTATAAAACCATTCTATACCATCGATTGTTTTATTATCGAAACTATCGAATGGGGCAACTATCGATAGTTTTGCAGCTCTACTATAACGTATATAGTGGATATGTGTTGGTTTAACGTAAAATAATATACGTGAAATACTAAGGAAGAAGTAATATCTCACTTCCTTATCTACCCTGGACGCAAAGTCTCTACCCTGTCATCTGATGGAGCAGGGGAGATACGGCAGGGGAGAGACGTTTTCATTAAAAACTAAGATAATCGGACAAAGTAACACGGTAAACTATCCTGAAATTAAAATAAATTATTATTACATACAAACTTAAACGATAAGTAACAAATAACTAAAACTAACCAGAAGAGATACATCAATCACTGACACGTTCGAGCGAAACGAGCATCGTGGTCGAATTATCGGCCCAATGAGAGCTCGCTAGTGGCTCGAGCGATGTTTATTATTAAATTCAGTTAAAAACAAACTCCCTGCTATTAAAGTTTGCAGCGTCAACGAAATTTGGCGGCATTTTTAAACAGACGTAATGTATTGGGGGGAGGAGACTTAAATACGGAGGACAAAAACTGCGCAATATTTTCTAATAGAATATAAAAGTAATTTGAGATATTTTTTAAATAATTATCATTGCTTTTATACTAGTTTATGTAATCAAGTGCGCTTAGATGTTTAATGAAGTAGTAATGTGTAAAATTTCAAAGATTTTGTTACAGAATAGTAAAGGACAGGCAGGGTAGATACTTTTTTCTTGGTAAAGCCTGGTACTCTGTTCACAATTTCGTGCGAAATTCTGTCAAACTACATGCAAAAGTATTTGGTATGAAATATTTGCGAAATAAATTCGCAAAAGTAGTACTCTGTTCTTGTTGTAAAAAACACGTAAAATCATGTCTTTCCATGCAAAATTAGTCGCATCATTTTAGTTTAGCTGCGAAACAACATGAGCAGTGCTTTTTCCGCACGGAATTTTAACAATGTTGCATACTCTCAAGCAATAAAAGCGAGAAATTTATAAAAAAAACCGCGAGTTGGGCTACATTTAGTACATGTCAAATTTTCACGCGAAATAATCAATGGTGCTGAAAATTTTTCACAAGTTTGAACAGAGTACCAGCCTTAAACATGAAGTTATGACTAAACTAAGCTAATTGAGGTATTGCAATTTATTGGTAAAAGAGGATTTATTTATTATTAATATTATTATTAATATTATGCTTGATATTGCCGCAAAATTTTCAAGTTATACATGATTTTTTGATATAGCCGTCGATAGTGCGTGCCTCTTAATGTAGAATGACCCATATAGAGTATTACTCAATGTCACTTTGTTAACGGTTTTTAGGGTTCCGTACACCAAAGGTGAAAAGGAACCCTATTGTTTTCGCTACGTTGTCCGTCACACGCTATTTTCTCAGGAACCGTAAGAGCTACCTTGGGCGCTACAACAACAAACACATGAGAATTAAAAATTAAAGGGTGTTCCAAAACCAACAGCGAAAAATGTTAAAATCCCATGTAATATACATATAGGGTGTTTTTTTCAGGGGTATAGAACTTTGAATTGAAATAAAACACAAGAAAATCGTTTTAATGTCCATCAATTTGGCTTAGTTGGAAGGATAATTTTATGCCATTAATGTTTAAATATGATTTCGGGCATGTGGCCGCCGCGGCTGGCTCGAATAAAGCCAATTCTACAGGTCCAATTTTCAACCACTTTTTCGAGCATATGGGGCCGTATGTTGGCAATAACGCCACGAATGTTGGCTTCCAAGTCCCCTAACGTTTCTGGTTTGTTGGCGTAGACGAGCGACTTCACATATCCCCAAAGAAAATAATCCAATGGTGTCAAATCACACGATCTTGGTGGCCAATTGACAGGTCCATTCCGCGAAATTATGCGCTCATCGAATGTTTCCTTCAATAAATCGATTGTGACGTGCGCTGTGTGGCATGTAGCACCGTCTTGTTGGAACCACAACTCATCCACATTCATGCCATCCAATTCGGGAACAAAATAGTCGGTTAGTCGGCTCCAATTGCTGTGCACGGTGGCGAATCGATTCATTCGGGTCCTCTTCAACACTTTGCTCTACAGCGGCAATTGTTTCTTCGGTGCGCACTGTTCGACGTCTCTGCGGATGCGTATTATCACATAGAGTAAACGTAATGCGAAAACGATCCATGGTTAACCGAATTAATTGCTCTGATGGACGATTATGTCGACCATAAAATGGACGGAGCTTGCGGTAAACTTCGCGAACTGAACCATTATTTTCGAAATAAATGTGCACGATTTGCAAGCGTTGTTCTTTTGTCAACCTGTTCATGATGAAATGGCAAACCAAACTAAATATTAATCACTTGACAGCTGACAAAATGGCCGCCAGTTAAAAAAGTGATGCCAACTTAAAGTTCTATACCTCAATAAAAAACACCCTTTACAATTGTATGTACATACATATGTATACTGAAACTTGAATTTTGTAAAATTAGTGTATCTTTATATAGACTAAAACAAATAACACTAAAATTTAAATTAAAGGGTGGTCCATCAGTTAATACAATTTTGACTATGTAATTTTGACAACTTGCTATATCTTGGAAACCGTAAGAGGCAAACACTTGAAATTTTCAAAAACGGTAATACTAAAAAATCCGAAAATTATAAAATCGTCAAACCAAAAAAAAAAAAAATCGCCAAAAATTAAAAAAAAATCGCCAAAAATCTAAAAAAATTGCCAAAACCCGAAAAAAGCGCCGAAACCAAAATAATTGTTTATATGAAAAAAAAATCGCTAAAATGAGAAAAAAAATCTCCAAATTGATAAAACGCCAAAAACCGAAAAAATCGCCAAAACGCGAAAAAGGCACCAAAACTAAAAAAAACCCCTCAAATGAAAAAAAACGCCAAAATGAAAATAATCTTCAAAATGAAAAAAAGTTGCCAATTTAAAAAAACGCCAAAAACCAAAAAAATGCCTAAACTATGTATTATATACCTGAATTTTTTAATAAATTACATATCTAGTGTTCGTACGGAACCCTTCGTGCGCGAGTCAGAGTCGCACTTTACTGAATTTATTTTGTTTTGTTATTTTTTACCATGTAAAAATATTAATAAACCCAATAAAGCTTATTTATTTATCAAAGTCAATATGTATTTCAAATATTTTTTGTATGATTTTTGTTTTTTTTTTTTTTTTTGATGACACATCGATACGCTAAGGGGTAAAAATCTTTTTCACAATACAATTACAAATTTTGAGTAAGATGCAAACCACGTTATCAAATCGGTGTGAGCTATGTATGAGTGTATTAGTGTTTGAAAGAAGCAATACAAACTTATTTAAAATATCGTAAATGCATAGGAATTTGCCGGTTTTTGTTTGTTTTATTTAACTTGATAATTGCTTTATTAGGGTTCCGTACACCAAAGGTGAAAATCGACCCTATTGTTTTCGCTACGCTGTCCGTCCGCTTGTCACAGGGTATTTTCTCAGGAACCGTAAGAGCTACGGACCCAGTGTGTAGACATTGGGCCGCTACACAACAAATGTATGAGAGTTAAAAATTAAAGGGTGTTAAAAAACGAGCAACAAAAAATATTAAAATCCCGTGTAATATACATACAATTGTATGTACATATGTATAAACACTTGAAATTTGTAAAGTTAGTGTATTTTTATACAGACTACAACAATTAACCGTTAATTTAAAAAATTTTAATTAAAGGGTGTTCCATCAGTTAATGCAATTTCTACTTTGTAATGGTGACAACTTGCTATATCTTGGAAACCGTAAGAGCAAAGCTCTTCAAATTTTCCATAACGGTAAAACTAAAAAATCAAAAAATTATAAAATCTACAAATCTAAAAAAATCGCCAAAAACAAAAAAAAATCGCCAAAACGAAAAAGCACCAAATTAAAAAAATTTTCTAGGACTAAAATAAATCGCGAAAACCCGGAAAAATCGCCAAAATAAAAAAATGCCAAAACGAATAAAAAACCCAAAAACAGAAAAATCGCCTTAATAAAAAAAAAACAGAAAATAATCACCAAAATGAAAAAATCGCCAAAATGAAAAACCCGAAAAACAGAAAAAACCCACAGAATGAAAATAATCGCCAAAAAGGAAAAAAAAAATTGTGAAAATTAAAAAAGTCCCAAAAAGAGAAAAAACGCCAAAACGAGAAAAAAGCGACAAAACTGAAGAAATCTTTTAAGCTGATAAACTTGAAAAAGGAAAGAAGCCATTTAAAAAAATGCTCAAACCCGAATGTACGGAAGCCTTCGTGCGCGAGTCAAAGTCGCACTTTACTGAATTTATTTTAATTGCAATGCGTACACAACAACAAGAACAGCAACAACTAAACGATGAACAACGGGAATTTAAAATTAAAAACTAAAAGTAAAGGCATTTACCATAGACGAGCACTTTGCAGTACCACTAAAATTTCAGTAAAAATAATAAACAAAATTTTAACCAGTAAATTTTTACTGATTACTAAAATTTTTTTCTACAATTTTTATAAGGTGCTTGAATGATTTATTATATGATGAGGTGCATTGAATTTTCAGTAATCAGTAATGCCCGTATTCATAATGAAATTCTACCAAGTGGCCAAAGTTTTTTTCATACAAAAGTTTCAAAATTTTAATGAAAAAAACTTTGGCAGTTGCTACAATTTTATTATGAATACGGCCCTACGATTTTACCGGTAATGCAAATTAAATTTCATTAGCAGCAAAAATTTACTGAATTTTTTCAGTAATCAGTAAAAATACTGCTTACTGCAATTTTTAATGCAGTACATATACATTGCAGTGTGCCCATTTACTAACCAAATAAGTTTAATAAAACAAACAAAAACCAACAAATTCCTATGTATTTACAATACTGAAAGTCTTGATACTTTTAATTAATTAATTAAAAAAAAGCATAAGTACTTCCAACTTAAAAAAAATTTTTCATTACTAGATGTTTACACATCTCCTCTGTCATCGAATTCACATTGCTTTTTTTATTTTTTGTTCCATATTTATGTAAGAAAAACTCCGCTAAGACGTCTGTTAACTATGAAGGTTCAACGAGAACTGTAGACGGTTACTGACGTGGCGTCGCTATCCCTGGATATCTGGGAAACCGATGAAATTTTTGTGGAATTTGGACTCCGCCCTCGCCTTACAACTGTGGTATATCTGTGATATATCCGACTTGAACTTTAGATTTCTGAGTACTGTTATCTATAGTGTTAACTTTGTTAAGTGATGAACATGAGCCCGAAGCGGATGATGTCTTTGTCTTAACTAACGAAATGCTAAACAAATGTATTGTTAACGAATCACTAGGTGGACTTGTGCAAAGCGAAGGTGATAGCGGACGTGGTGAAGGTTTAACGAGAACTGAAAAGAGTTACTCCGCCAATTATCCTCAAATGGCGCAGCGAAACACTACTCATGTATTCTATGCTGATACTATGAAGATCAGCTCTATTCCTATGCAAAAAGTGTGACCACCAAATATGTCCACAAATGCAAACTCAAGCTTTGATATCAGTCGCCTTGAAACTACCATTGATAATCTGATGCAAACTATAAACCACTTCATAACAAATATGACTAGCTTGATGCAAAAAATAATGCGAATGCATAATACTCTGCTTCAAGTTATAGTTAAAAAGCCATAAACAAGTCAAAAATATGTTTCTGGAACGCAAACGGCATTGGCCAACATGAAAATGAACTTGAGCACTTCCTTTCGGAAAAAAGTATTAATACACTTTTTGTCTCTGAGACTCATTTGACTTCGAGAAGCCTTTTCAAAATTACTGGTTCAAAAGCTCCTAGAAGAGGAGCATGCGGTGGATCAGCATTTCTAATAAAGTCAAGACTGAAACACTCTGTGAAACATTTTTAAAGAACATCTACAAGCAACTAATATTTGCGTCGAAACGTTTTGTACAAATATCGTTATATCATCAATTTACTCCCAATCAATCAATCAATACCAGGATTTCTGTAAGCCGCTTGAACCTCGTTTCGTATAAGCTGGATATTAAAATGAAAAACATATGTTCTAGGGTTAGCGTCTTAATACACCTAAAGGTCGAGCTTTGTTCAACATTAGTTAATTAGTTAATGGGTTTCGACGTCATTTCGAGTAGGGAGCGCACTTACTTGCCTTCTGACATACAAAAAATTCTGGATGTTATAGATTTTGGCGTCATGAAAAATATTTCTAGGGATTAAATTCATGTCGAAGCTTCCCTAGGTCTCTCATCCAATCACTCTTCCACTATCGTTTCAATTTGTTTCTCACTAAGAAGTGAAGATTGCCAATCGTGTTAATTGGCTGTGCTTCAAAAGATATCTTGGTAGTCATTGCACGGAAAATAAAGTGCTAAGATCATTCGACTCTATTGAATTTGACATTGCCAATCTTAACGAAAATAGAATTTATTCTACGGATATTGAATGTACCGTATGCGAAACAAGAAGAGCTAGAATGGATTGGCAACAGCAAAGATCACCTCAACATAAAATAAGACTTGAAGAGTGCACTAAACGAATTCAAGAGTTGCTGGCATCGGTAAAACTGCATCTCTTAAGAAGTATCTTGAAAGTCTCGATGTCATACCAGCATCTAATTACCCTTTGTGGCGCGATGCAAAAACGCATAAAACACCGGTTGAGCTTAAACTGGAGGTTGGGCAAGAAGTGAAACTGAAAAAGGTTACATATTTGCTGAGCATTTAAAATCCGTATTTACCCCAAACACATATACTGGTGCTGTTTATTTACCTAGTGTAGTTGCTTGAGCCATAAAGTTTAAGATGCGTGATGTACAGAAACTAGTTGCTGAGTTCAACCCGAATAAATCTTCAGTTATTAATGGAATTAGTAACAAGATGCTGATGAATTTGCTTCGTATTGCACTTAGTATCCCGTTATTAATTTTTAATGAAATATTATGACTATAGCATCATCCACACCACTGGAAGCTTGCCAGGAATACAATGATTCCAAGGCCGAGGAAAGATCTTACCAAGGCTGAGTCATACAGGTGAATAAGTTTACTATAAACAATGTCAAAGCTTTTCGAAAAGCTGCTCATGACAAAACTCTCTTCCATTCTAATTGGTAGTGGGGTCATTCCTTATCATTAATTTGGTTTTAAAAGTCAGCATGGTACCATTGAAGAAACGAATAGATTGGTCCAATTTATAAGAAGAATATTTGAAAAAACAAAGTATTGATCTCCCTGTTTATTGATGTTTCTCATATCTACTAATAAATTGTCTAAAACTATTGAAAAGTTACATTCTTGCCCGGAAGTTCATTATTGTGGAAGGAGACTTCGTGAGGGTGCCCGAATGTATATCAGCCGTTGTACCACAAAAGAGTATGCTGGGGCCTGTTTTGTATTTGATTTATGAAATGTGCCGATTAAAAGCACGTATACTCATTAAGTTTAACACAAGACTCAATTCATTTTATTCTACATAGGTTTATAATTTGGTTTTTATATTTTACATCGTTGTATAAGTATGTACAAATGTATTTAAAAGAGGAGTAATTATGTAGGTGCGTTCGACTACTGTTAACAAAATATAAAATGTTTTATATATACTTCATCACTTCACTTTCAAAATTTAAGAGATACAACTTAATTTAAAAAAGGTTAGGATTTTTTCTTTTTGATAAAAATTAATAATAATAAAAACTACTTCGACGTGTTTCTCGGCAGAGTGTAGAGCTTCTTCGAAGTTGTTCGTTAGAGTTGAACTCACGACTGCTTTCGTCTGGGGGTACTACAATTTCACCTGATTCGTCCCTTTGATTGAGACTCCTCATTGCTGCTATTTATTTGTCCTATTATTTGTGCTATTTATTTGTCCTCACTATTCAAGTCAGGCCAACAGAATGTTGTAGAAGATGTTGTTGTTTGTTGTGGACCACGAGCTTTTATTTGGTTAAGATGCCGCTTTTGTATCCCCTTTCCGCATTTAACGATGTAGGCGACCTTACCAACACGATTTTGTATGGTGGCAGGAACCCATTTTTCCCCTCTTGGAATTTCCCTGGTTGATGCGCACTTTCTTGTATCTGTTTTGAAGGCTCGACTAATTGTGACCAAATTGTGCGAACAAGTCTACCACGCATCAGTTCAGCTGGAGATTTACCTTCAATGTTCGGCATAAAACGATACGTTGACAAAAACTTCAAGACTACTTCTTTTGTTGTCATTTGATTTCAATATTCTTTCGCTCGGCGGTTTTGAAAGTTCTTACAAAGCGCTCTGCCAATCCATTGGATGCAAGATGAAAAGGTGCTGTTGTAATATGACTTATACCAAACTTGTGATAAAATTCTTTAAATTTGTTGGTTGTTAGCTGAAGTGCATTATCACTGACAAGTGTGTTTGGGATGACTTCAATAGAAAATATTGCAGAGTGTAGAAATTGTATGCTCTGTTGTAGTGTCCGTCATGGCTGAGACATAAGGACATTGGGAAAATGCATCAACACATAATCCACGTCGAATTGAATATTAGCCCAGCAAAGTCTATGTGTACTCGTTCCCTTGCTTTAGTTGGTTTTGACCAACTCTGGTATTCCCTTACAGGAGCTTGATTTTCTATTTTACAAATATCGCAGGCAGATGCTAGCTGTTTAATGTCAGCGTCAATGTTGTGCCACCACACGTACTGGTGAGCGAGCTGTTTCATCCGTACAGTACCCCAATGTCCATCATGCAAAAGTTTTAATATTCTATCTTTTAAACTGCTGGGAATTACGACGCTTGTAAACAAAGAATATTGTTATAAACTTTGAAATTGTTTTTTTCTGTTAAAAAAGGCTGTATCTGTCTGTTGTCAGTAACTAGGCCATACCTTTTGAATAAAATGACGAACTTTGCGCAATATTTTGTCTTTTTCAGCATGCTTACGTATTAGTTCCATGTTAACTGGAAAATCTTCAAAAGATATTTCAAAACATGAGTCTTTTTTGTCGAATGGTTCATTATTTTCCAATGGAAGTCGGGACAGAGCATCGGCATTGCCATGATCGGATGTTTTGCGGTATTTAATATCGAATTGATAGGCCATAAGAGTTATTGCCCAGCGTTGTAGACGGTGTGCTGTCATACATGGCAAATGCTTATTTGGGTTGAAAATGCTAACAAAGCTTTCAGCAAATTGAAATACAATGAATCAAAACAATTCACATATTCCCTTTGCAATAATGCTAAGTATATAAAGCAGAAATCTACATCAACTGACACCACACACAGTGGACCAAACAGAAAAGAACGCTGATGATGAAGGTTTAGTGGCCTTCGAAAACGGCTGGCTGTTCCGTTCAACTATGTGTTGTCAGAATATTTACAACTGACTTTGGTGTTATTTGTTCATTAATAATTATCACATGTAATTTGGCTTAAAAATCGATACGAACTTTATAGTGTTTTCACACTGAAAGTTAAAACCTGGTTTTAACGTTAAAACCACAAGCAGCTGATTTTGCTTTCACACTGCAAGTTTGTTAAATTCAGTTCTTAACTCACAGGCTGTCTAATAACTTTGCTCAATGTAAAATAAATCTCCTGCCGAAATGCGTGTATTTGCTGCTGCAACTTTTCTGCTTTTTAATAACACTTGTTCGACATACTGTTCAACTGTTTTTGTTTGTATGAAAAACTGAGATATTTCACAATGCGATCTAAAATGGAAATTATTTTATATTTTGTAAATAAAATTTATTTTACTTATAGAACTTCTTATACAGAATGAAGAAGTGCTTGGAAATATTGTTAATAATATAAAAATGCACAAATACATTATAAGATAAAACTTTTTTATAGGCAGATGAATGTCAGCCATATTGTCTATATTCACTTTCCACAGCTCAATTTAAAATATTTTCGTTTTTTTCCTTCCAAAAAACTCTTTTTTTTCATAATTTTTTGATTATTGTTGCTGCTGTATCCATTTTTAACTTGAACATTTTTTAAGCGCCATCTATTGTTATTCACTGGCATTCCATTACCAGCTGCTGTCGGTCAGTTGAACTTGGCAGCACTGAATTTATCACAGCGAAAACAAGGTTGGATTTCATAAAACCAACTTAAAACCAATTCAAAAATGGTTTTAGTTTGGTTTTAACAAAAACAATTTGTATGGTAAAACCAGGTTTTAACAGTTGGTTTTGACGTTAAAATCAACTTTTATTTAAACCATGTCAGTGTGAAAACACTATTAGCCTGTTAAAATCATAAATATAGAAACAAATGGAGTTTGAATAATAATTAAAATTAACTAAAATTTATTTTTTATTGTTTTGTGTTATGACGTCATTTGAAAAATTGAGCGATATGTACTCACATGAATTTTCAATAAAAGAAAACCAATATGCTAAATTTTATTGAGTTTATTGCCAATTTGGTGATATATTTTTTTCAACGATATTATCACTATCTAGAAAAATTTATCGATAGTCTAATGGAAACAAAACTATCGGTAATATCGATAGTAGCATCGATAGTTTGCCAGCTCTACTGCTGTGAAGAGATCATTTAAAAGAATTGTTTACTAAAGAGTTCAGTTCGTTATTGTGAAGAGAGTAAATCTCAGTTGAAAGTCGTATACAAGTGTGTTATATTTGAAAAGTGTCCCGCAAAATAAAATGTTTGTATTGCTGATAAAAATTAGACTAAAATAAGGTTGCACTTGAAGAAAAGTTTTGTAATTAAAAATATATGATGGCGCTGTGGAAACTATTGCAATGCTTTTTAAAACTATCTTCGCTATTATTTTTTAATGTTTCATAACATAAAATGCATTGTATATTGCGAAAAGCATTTTTTATCACGAAATGGTTCTTAGCTTCCATAACTATTTAATTTTTTTTTTTTTGCTGTACAAATTTATTAAATTTTCACTTTAATTTCGTCTGGTGTGCTCAAAAAAACTAAGAAAAAAACCAGGAAAAAATTAATACAAACATACATGCGTGCACAACTTAATTCGTTATTTTCAGTGTGACCATATTAGCTAATTTTGGGCTAAATTTAGCTCATTTCTTCTGGATTTAGTTTTAAAATTTTTATTTAGCTCTTAGCTTATTTTTTAACTTTTTTTTTAAACTTATTTAGATTTTTTAGCCTTTTTTAATCCAAATTGCGTATTCTCTAAGAATATATTAAAGACATACGTGATTTAGCTTAATTTTATTTTAAAATCTGGTCACACTGTTTATTGTGTATGTAAAGAGGTTGAGAGAAAATTGGTTTTTTCGTCGTTCGTCGGCGTACAAAATAAAAATAAATCTGTCTCAGAGTTCGTCACGCACGACGAATTTCGTTCTACAGCAGTGTTGTGTTCATTTTCATATGAACAAATGTGTTATATTTTTATGACGAAAGTTCGCACCGAAAAATTCGTCGTTCGTCCCAATTGTGATCCTAGCATATGTTTATTGCGTGCACACTTAAAGAAATGCCTGCGGAAGAAATGATTAACAGATTTTTTTTGCTGAATTTTTTTGTTAAATTAAATGTTTGATATGCCAGCGAATTGTACCTCGCATACGAAATTATTATTTGAATAGGCATTCTACTCTTTCTCACAGAGAATTTCAAAAAATATCAATTTTGAATAGAATAATAGAGAAATATCAATTTTGAATAGAACTTTCGAAGTTTTTAACAAATCTTCTAATATATATAAATTTAATGAATATACTAATGTCATAGAATGTATACTTAATAATTATAATAATCGATTTTTTGACTTTAAAAGACTTGCAATTATGACCGAACTTCCATTATCGTGTAATTTTGAAACATATAATGGGGATATAAAAGAACTTAAAAAATGCAAACAGATTTATATTTACCCCTAGGAAGTGGAATAAGCTTCTGAAAAATATCAATGAAAACATATATCTAAAAGCAAAAAATTAAATTTTAAAGTTGTATTCAATGTTTGGTTCAACCTATTTGTGTGAATCTACGTTTTCTTTATTGAAACTTATAAAAAATAAACACCGAAATCGTCTATCAGATGAACATCTGGAAGACATCCTTCGTATAAAATGTTGTACCTACAAGTTTGACATAGATGAAGCAATCAAAAGCTTGGAATAAATAAGTACGTGAAATAGTTATATTAGCAGATTATCTAAAAATTATATGACATCCTTACGATTACAAATTTATATAATGCATAGCATATTTTTGTGTTAGGAATTGTGCCAAACAAGAACTTGGTCAAAATTTATATCTCACTACTTTTAATAGCCGAAATTTTGGATAGGAACTTGGACTATTTTTCACATTTATGTTTTTGTGAGGATCTGACTACTTTTTGAAAAACTTTCTATAATAAAACTTTTTAAACTTAAAATTTCTAGTGTGTTTTATTTCTATTTATGATCACTGTGTTAGTTGAAAATGGCATAGTTACATAAAATAATGGGTTAGAGCGTGATGGGTGTTTGATTGTAGACCTTAAAAATGCACTATTGTGTCATTACAACGGGTCGTCAGTGTGTAACAATTTGTAAAGAGTAATCTGAAAGGAAACATGTAAAATGCAGCGTAAATTTTAGTGGGCGTGATCCCGCATATTTTTCTAAATATATTTACATAATGAAGTCTGCTTAGCCGAAGTAAATCAAAAGGATATGACCAATATGCACGCAAGGTTTCAATAGGGTAGCTGGTGCTTAAATTTTTGGATTTTCTGATTTAATAAATCAATCAGAACTATTTGTCTACAAATGTCAGCTCTCTACAGTATATTACGTAAAATTTTTATGGGCCTGGCCCCGCCGACTTTTATATCTGCTTGTGCTTATTGTTCATATAATGTTGCATCGGAAAAAGCTATTGAGGAATATAAGAGTAATAGATTAGAAACTGCTAAGCTGAAGTACATGAAAGAAAAAGCAAGGATTTATGGGTGTAGTCACAGCCACTTTTCAAAACAGGAACGTTTTACTCTGAATAAGTGCAATGGGCATGAAAAGTTTCAATAAAATTGATCTTAATTTTGAGTTAAGAGTGTTTGTTCCCGCACCCTGATTGAATCTTCTGGTTTTTTAGATTTTTCTTAGTGATCTTTAATCTAGATTTATGTGTGTATCAAATTTCAGCTCTCTGGTACGAATTGGAGTTTTAATGAATAAAACTTCTTGATTTTAAGATTTTCCCATTGGCTTACTCATCTATACTTACTTGTGTATAAAATTTCAGCTCTCCAGTGCAAATTATACCTTTAAATTTTATGATCATTACCCCTCCCACTATTTTAAACTTACAATTTTGTTGTGAGCAGCGCTTACGAGTATAATCGTATGCTAATTTTCTTCTAAAATATGCTAGAATGAAGTAGATTAAACACAAGGCTAAAATTTTATTTGATTGATCACATCCACTTTCTTAGGTGATAGTTTAAGGTTTTGTATACGTGCGACGCATATGCAAGGTTCCACTAAAATAGCTTAAGTTAAAAGCTGTATATTAACAGCCTCATTTATATAACTTATTAAGGCTTTATAAAGGGGTTTTAAGACAAATTTTAATTAAAAAAATTTTTTAAAAAGCCTTTATAAAGCCTCAATAAGTTTTATAAATAAGGCTGTAACTTTTTACTTTCAAACAATATTAGCGTCGCCCCGCCCATTCTGGTAAACTTTTTATGGTTTACACATTTTTCTAGTTGGTTTTTCACCTAGACCTACTTATGTATCAAATTTCAGCTCGTAAGCGCAACTTTTAATTTTTATGGGCGCAGCCACGTCCCTCTGATCAAAAACTCCAAAATTTTAGGTTTTTCTTGTTGCTTTCTGACCTAGACCCACTTGTATATCAAATTTGAGTTCGTTAGCGCAATTTTTAATTTTTATGGGCGTAACCCTGCCAACTTTTCCAAACTCAAGACTTTTTGGCCACTGCTTATTATTTGCGTCAAGTTTCGTTGCAAACGGATAATAATACATATATAAATAGTATATCTAAATGTGCTGAGCCGTAGTATACGAAAATGAGGTTTAAATTGTATGGGCGTGTCAACGTCCACATTTTTAATAAAAACTTTAAAGCCCTGCATTATCGCAGTATATATGCCAAATTTCAATAAAATAGCTTCCATTATGCGCCTTAGATTTGCTTTTTTAATTCTAACATTTGGCCACGCCCTCCTGGCCAAAATTCCCGGGTTGTCAGATTTTTTTATTTTATTTCCCACCTAGACCTAGTTCTGTATCAAATTTCAGCTCAATAGCACAAATTTTAATTTTTATGGGCGTGGCCCCGCCCTCCTGGGTAAAATTTTCAGGTTTTCAGATTTTTCTGGTTCATTACTCACCTAGATATTCCCGTGTACCAATTTTTAGCTCTCTAGCAATAGAGGAAGTGCTTCATCAATTTGATGAGTGTGTCATTGGTCAGTGAGTATGTCTTAAAATATGCACTTTTTGCACCTCTATATCTCTAGAACCTTTCATTGTAAAACTTTCAACCTTAGCATGTGAGGTTACATGAATTTATTCTAATTATGGTTTAAATTCTATAATTTTACGATGGCGGGGAACAAAGTTATGAGGGGGGTAAAAACAGCTCGAATGGCTTCCTGTAAATATACACACTGCGTGCATTGGCCGGAACTTGTTTGAGTACCACTGATTTAAGTTCTTGATTAATTTAGCATAAGTGTATTGATAAATAAAAATGTATCTTTCTTAACCCTAATTTTATTCATCTTCGAGTCCACGGAAAAGCGTTTTTAAAGAGCAAAAACGTAACAATATATTACATAGTATTTCATATTCAAGTTTTTATGTACTATCCCCAGCTAAAAAAATATGTATGGAGCATATATGATATCCCATATATGGTTCGGATCCGAAAAATGAGGGTATATGGACATATATGATAATATATATTCATACATTTTCATACATGAATGTGTATTCCCTATATAATATGCAAAGTTCATATTGATTCAAAAAGCGCACTGCTGTGCAATAAATTAGCTTATTAAAATTATTTTTTTGAAAGATTTTGTGGATAAAGGTTGTGTTTAATGAAATATTTGTTCGAACAAAATAACTCAAAACGAACTAAAAGACATTTCATTCGACATTTTAAGAGGAAAATGTGAATCTATTTTTAAAAAAATAGTAAAGACATATACGTACACAACATATAATTTATGAAATCGATTAAAAACGTGCAATTAAAAAAGAAAAAATAATTCGTTTTCATACTAACACTAGGTTTTAATATTATTTTTGGCAGTTATATGAATTTTGTTTCTTAATATAACTGAAGATTGCGTTACTTTTTATATAATTAATAATAATTTAATGACTGAATTATCTTATTGATTATTTGATTTATTAAATAGGCACACAATATATAAAATCCTACAAGAATGGTTTTTTTTTAATTTTTTAAACCTTGTGGCTCTACGCATATAAACTTTGCATACCGTATGTATTTTCTAACAGACTTCCAATTCAACTGTGATAAAGAAGAGAGAAAAAGATCTAGTTAATAAAATTCAAGCTTTTTTGATTGCAAATACGATTTTATGTAAGATATCATGTATGGATACATTTTTATATGGCGCCATATATTACATCTTATTTCTATATGTGACATCGCATAGAGAAAAGGACCTAAGGGTAAAAAAATCAATTTTCACTTCTTTTTTTTTGATGTGGACAACATCTGAGCATCGAATGAGGCCGATTCCATGCCCCAAAAGTGTTCCCTCCCAGAGATATGCGTGTTTTATGATGTGATGGTACACCAAAGGTACACGTATTTAAATCAATAAAATGGTTCTCCTGTAGTTCGATTCACTAACTTATTTTAGCGATAATCGTATCGTTTAGAAACAATAACATCAAAATTGCCGACTTTTCTATGCAGTAATACTCATATATAGTTATATACATCCATATATTAAAAATGTATGGACCATATATAACTTTTTTTAGCTGGGTCCCCCATATTAATAAAAAAAAATGAATTTGAAACCCATTTTAGGAAAATTTTGTAATGAAAAATTTGAATTAAAATACAATACGTTCATATATTAGCTCATATATCAATTCCTATACGTACAATACTTTTCCCATGTATAATCGAAAAATTTTCATACATGAAATCATATACATACATATATATTTATTTACATTCAGATATTAAAAATATATGGACCATACATAATTTTTAGCTGGGTATATATATGGGAGCATATAATCTAATTTCGAAAGGTAGTGGGAAAATTTTTTCTTGGTAGCAGTATCACATCGTCATTCACAAAGTTCTCAAAATAATTTATGTTCACAAACAGATTTTTACCGCTCTGGTAGAGGATATATAAACAACAAAAACGTAGTTAACACTTTCTTATCACGCTACATTATTTTCATACCTTGCTCAACTAAAATCTTTTTTCAATTCTATTATTGATTTTAATTTTAGGTCATGCAGTAATACACCATCATCATTTCACGGCACGTCACCTCAAAATGCTGTTGAAACCAGTCCACCCGATACCTTAGTTTCAATGAATAAGCTTTCCAAGGATCTGTTAAATATCACTCATCAAGTGGCTTCATCTAATGGAAGTTTAAGTGCTTCTTCTCCAGGTGTAACCAGTTCAGAAGGACTGCCTACCGACTTTTCAACTCGTAATTATTCGGACTTTATGCGAAGCTTAGCAGCCAAGTACAATAATGCAAATACAAATGAGTAAGTTTCGTTAAAAATACAAATACCCCAGCTAAAAAAATATGTATGGAGCATATATGATACCCCATATATGGTTCGGATCCGAAAAATGAGGGTATATGATTATATATATTATGATTATATATATTCATACATTTTCATACATTTATGTGTAAATATTCCCTCTACAGTATGCAAACTAACAAAACATTTTAAATTGAATTTTTTACTGATAAACATGTAGTTTAATGCCATTAATTATAATTTATCAAAAACTCGATTTTTAATTTTATGTTAGTTACGCCTTTTTGCATTTTAGCTAACGACATTCATACTCTCTTGATTCCTAAAAGCGCGCTGCTGTGCAATAAATTAAATTACTAAAATTCCTTTTTTTTAGATTTTGAATAGGGAGGTTGTATTTAATGGAACATTTGTTTGGACAAATAATGAAAAACGAACTAAATGCCATTTCATTCGTTTTAAGTCAAAGGGTGAATCAATTATTTAAAAAACACAAAACTCATATTCGTACATAAAATTTTATTTCAGAAATCAGATTAAAAACTAGTGCAATTAATTATAAAAGAAAAAATAGTCCGTCTAACAATAGTTTTCAAAAGAATTTTTTGCAGTAATATGAATCCTCACAAAAACATAAATGTGAAAAAAGGCCAAGTAACTATCCAAAATTTCGGCCATTAAAAGTAGTGAGATATAAATTTGACCAAGTTCTTGTTTTGCACAATACCTAACACAGAAATTTGCTATGCGTTATATAAATTTGTAATCGTAAGGGTGTCATATAATTTCTAGATAGTCTGCTTACTTGACATTTTTTCCAATAGAAAGAAATAAACAAATACACATTATTATCTCCATTTTAGAAAGGTAAAAATATTGCCAAGTAAACAGACTATCTAGAAATTATATGACACCCTTACGATTACAAATTTATATAACGCATAGCATATTTCTGTGTTAGGTATTGTGCAAAACAACTATTCACTATTTTCAACTCACTCACCCACTATTTTGAACTCACAATTTTGTTGTGAGCAGCGCTTACAACTTATGCTAATTTTCTAGTAAAATATGCTAGACTGAAGTAGATAAAACACAAGGCTTCACTCAATTAGTTTGAGTTAAAAGCTGTATATTAAGGTTTTAGTACCAAACAATTATTAGGTTTTCAGATTTTTCAAGTTGATTTCTCATCTAGACCTATTTGTGTATCAAATTTCAGCTCCTTAGCTCAACTTTTAAGCAGCCCCTCCCCTTTAACTAAAATTTCTGTGTTTTCAGATTTTTCTAGTTGGTTTCTCACCTAGACCTACTTGTATATCAAATTTCAGTTCCATAGCGCAACTTTTAGTTTTTAATATTTATGGGCGTAACCCCGCCCACTTTTCCAAACTTAAGATTTTTTCAGCCAGTGCTTATTACTCGTGTCAAGTTTCGTTGCAAATGGATAATAATACCCACATAAATAGTGTATCTAATATGCTGAACCGTAGTACACGAAAACGAGATTTAAATTGTATGGGCGTGTCAACGCCGACTTTTTTAATAAAAACTTTATAGCCCTGCATTATCGCAGTATATATGCCAAATTTCAATAAAATACCTTTTATTAAGCGCCTTAGATTTGCTTTTTTAATTTTAACATTTATGGGCATAGCCTTGCCCACCTGGCCAAATTTTTCGTGTTTTCAGACTTTTTTATTTTATTTCTCACCTAGACCCAGCTCTGTGTCGAATTTCAGCTCAAGAGGACAAATTTTAATTTTTATGGGCGTAGCCCCGCCCTTCTGGTTAAAATTTTCGGGTTTTCAGATTTTTCTGGTTCATTGCTCACCCAGATCAACACGTGTACCAAATTTTACCTCTCTAGCGATAGCGGAAGTGCTTCATCAATTTGCTGAGTGTGTCAGTGGTCAGTGGTCAGTGAGTATGTCTTAAAATATGCACTTTTTGCACTTCTATATCTCTGGAACCTTTCATTGTAAACTTTCAAACTTTGCATGTGAGGTTATATGAATTTATTCTAATTATGGTTTAAATTCTATAATTTTACGATTGCGCGCAACAAAGTTATGAGGGGGGTAAAAACAGCTCGAATGGCTTCATGTAAATATACACACTGCGTGCATTGGCCAGAACTTGGCCTGGCGCACTGCTGTGCGCCTAGATACAGAATTCTGTTATTTTCTATAAAATTAATGACTGGATTATCCTTTTGATTATTTGATATATTGAATGG
The DNA here is from genome assembly GCA_949987645.1 of Tachina grossa. Classification (NCBI taxonomy): domain Eukaryota; kingdom Metazoa; phylum Arthropoda; class Insecta; order Diptera; family Tachinidae; genus Tachina; species Tachina grossa. Next base: position 104,745,551 of record OX465275.1, read on the forward strand.
AGCCACAATGTATAAAATTATACAAGAATGTTTTTGTTTTGTAACAAAAGTTTTTCCTTTTTAAACGTTTTTTTTTAAACTTTGCATACCGTATGTATTTTCTAATGGATTTCTAAATCACCAGTGATAAAAATACCAAGCTTTTTTGATTGCAAAAACGATCTTATGTGAGATATCATGTATGCCTACATTCTTATATGGTTCCATATGAAATTTTCATATATGAGTTCCTATATTATAATACGTTTCATATATTAGTCCATATATTAATTCATATATAATAGTTTTGATATGTATAATCCCATATATTTCCATATATGAATTCATACATACTCATATATAGTTATATACATTCAAATATTAAAAATAAATGGACCTTATATAACTTTTTTAGCTAGGAGCTCAGCTAAAAAAATTATATATGGTCCATATATTTTTAATTTATGGAAATGTACAGAATTATACCTTGAGAAAAGTATTATGTATGAATTGATATATGGACTAATATATGAAATGTATTATAATTATGTGCTCATAAATGGAAATATAATTACGTAGCTCCTCATATGTATGTGGATCCATATATAGAAATAACATGTAATATATGGAGCCATATTAAAATGTGTGCATGCATGACATCTCAGATCAGATCGTTTTTCCAATCAAAAAAGCTTGAATTTTATTAACTCGACCATTTTTTTCTTTTTTTATCACTGATGAATTGGAGATTTATTCATACGGTATGCAAAGTTTATATGCGTACAGTCTCAACCTTTACAAACGAAAAACTTTAGTTAAAAAAATAAACCATTCTTGAACGATTTTAGACATTGTGGCCCCATTTAATATATCAAATAATCAAAAGGATAATCCAGTCATTCATATTATAAAAAATAACAGAATTCTCTAGATAAGAAGCAAAGTGCATATTACTGCAAAAATTATATTGAAAACTATTGTTAGTATAAAAACGGATTATTTTTTTGCTGCAATTAATGACATTAGTTTTTAATCTGATTTCTTAAATTAAATTTTATGTCCGAATATGAGTTTTGTGTTTTTTAAATAATTGATTCACATTTTTTCTTAAAATAACTTATGAAATATCCTCTAGTTCGTTTTTAATTATTGGTTCAATTAAATGTTTCATTAATGTTTAAAATCTTTAAAAAAAAGTAATTTAAATAATTGAATTTATTTCACAGCAGTGCTTTTTTTAGGGTTCCGTACACCAAAGATGAAAAGATCTGTCCGTCACACGGTATTTTCTCAGGAACCGTAAGAGCTACGAACCTGAAATTTGGACAGGGTATGTAGAACCTTGCAATCAAAAAAGCTTGGTATTTTATCACTGGTGAATTGGAATTGCATTGGAAAATACATACGGTCTGCAAAGTTTATATACGTACAGCCTCAACCATTTAAAAAGAAAAGACTTTGTTAAAAAAAACCATTCTTGTACGATTTTATATATTGTGGTCCCATTTAATATATCAAATAATCAAAAGGATAATCCAATCATTAATTTTATAAAAAATAACACAATTCTCAGATATATTTAATATATTTAAAAATATAGTGTTAGTATAAAAATGGATTAATTTTTTTATAATTGCATTAGTTTGTAATCTCATTTCGTAAATTATATGTTGTGTATGAATATGTGTTTTGCGTTTTTTAAATAATCGATTCACCTTTTGACTTAAAATGATGAATGATATGACTTTTAGTTCGTTTTTCATTATATGTCCAAACATATGTAAAAAAAAAGTAATTTTAGTAAATTAAATTATTGCACAGCAGTGAGCTTTTGTGAATCAAGAAAGTATGAATATGAACTTTGCATACTGTAGAGGTAATATATGCACATACATGTATGAAAATGTATGAATATATACAATCATATAGCTGGGCAGCTAAAAAAATATGTATGGAGCATATATGATATCCCATATATGGTTCGGATCCGAAAAATGAGGGTATATGGGCATATATGATAATATATATTCATACATTTTCATACATGTATCGGTAAATATTCCCTACATAGTATGCAAAGTTCATATTGATTCAAAAAAGCGCACTGCTGTGCAATTAATTATATATCTAGAATTAAATCTTTGTAAGATTTTATACAGGGAGGTTGTATGTAATGAAATATTAGTTCAAACAAAATAATTAAAAACGAACTAAAAGACATTTCATAACACAAAACTCATATTCGTACAAAGTTTAATTTAAGAAATCAGATTAAGAACTAATCAATTAGAAAACAAAAAATAATCCCTTTTTATACTGTCACTAATTTTCAATACAATTTTTTGCAGTAATATGAACTTTTTTCCTAAAAGTATTTAGAGTATTCCATTATTTTCTATCAAGTCAAAAGGATAGTTCTCCTTTTGATTATTTGATTTATTAAACAGGGCCACAACGTATAAAATCGACAAGAATTTTTTTTTTGTTACAATAGTTTTTTTTTAATGTTGAGGCTGTACGCATATAAACTTTACATGCCGTATGTGTTTTCTATAGATTTCCAATTCGCCAGTGATAAAAAGAGAAAATAAAATGCAAACTTTTTTTATTGCAAAAATGTTATGTGAGATATCATGTATGCATACATTCTTATATCGCTCCATATATTAAATCTTATTTCTATATATGGATCCAGATATGAAGAGCTTCATAATGAAATTTCCATATATGAGCTCATATATTATTTTATATAAGTCCATATATTAGTTCATATATAATAGTTTTGCCATGTATAATCTCATACATTTCCATACATGAATTCATACATATTTATATATAGTTATATACATTCATATATTAAATATATATGGACCATATATAATTTTTTTAGCTGGGTGGGTATATATAAAATCGTAGCGTGTGTTTGTTCCTAACGCATGATCTCTGGAACTATAAGAGCTGTGGGCCAAAAATTTTTAACACAGGTTGGGGTTAATACCCGGAAGGGTTTTGTTTTGTTTGTGACCTAACAAGTATACACCGTGTGAAGTAATTTGTAGTTAAAAAAAATTTAATATAATTGACGGTAATACAACGTTTTATATAAAATAACAGAATTCTCAGGTTAAGAAACAAAGTTCATATTACAAAATTGCAAATATTATAAATTGCAAAATACGCAGGCAAATATTTAAAAAAAAAACTCGAATCACATCCTAATCCGCTTGCTCGTAATATTTTGAACTTTACCGGACACATCCGCCTAAAAAAGATGGACACACGAGCTCTTATACCTAACACTCCAGATGGGACTACTTGAAAATACTTTTTTTTCCCTTTTTTGATTATCACTAATAATGTATTATTTATAATTATCACTCAGTTTATGTCCGACACTGGTCGGGCCTAATAAATTTTTTTATAGATTTAAGATTTGAATACTTATTGTTAGTTCATATATGAAGATACAATAAAAAAATACATGTTAAAAAAATAATAAAAAAAATATTACTGCAAAAAATTATATTGAAAGCTATTGTTACGATGAATTATTTTTTCTGATTTCTTAAATTAAATTTTATGTACGAATATGATTTTTGTGTTTTTTAAATAATTGATTCACCTTTTGATTTAAAATTATGAATGAAATGACTTTTAGTTCGTTTTTAATTATTTGTCCAAACAAATGTTTCATTAAATATAATACCTCCCTGTTCAAAATCTAAAAAAAGTAATTTTAGTAATTTAATTTATTGTTATTATTATTATTATTAAAATTATTTTTTTGTAAGATTTTTTGGAGAAAGGTTGTGTTTAATGAAACATTTGTTCGAACAAAATAATTCAAAACGAACTAAAAGACATTTCATTCGACATTTTAAGAGATAATGTGAATCGATTATTAAAAAAACATAAAACACACAATCGTACATCAATCAATGAGATTAAAATCTAATGCATTTATAAAAGAAAAAATAAACCGTTTTTATACTAACAATAGTTTTCAATATTATTTTTGGCAGTTATATGAATTTTGTTTAATGGCTGCATTATCTTTTTGATTATTTGATTTATTAAATAGACCCACAATATATAAAATCCACAAAAAGGATTTTTTTTGTTACATGAGTTTTTATATTTTAAACCTTGAGGCTCTACGCATATAAACTTTGCATAGGCGTATGTATTTTCTAACGGGCTTCCAATTCACTAGTGATAAAAAAATGGAAAAAGATCGAATTAATAAAATTCAAGCTTTTTTGATTACAAATTATCTTATGTGAGATATTATGTATGCATACATTTTTATATGGCCTCATATATTACATCTTATTTCTATAAATGGATTCACATATGAAGAGCTTCATAATTAAATTTCCATATATGAGCTCATATATTGTAATGCATTTCATATATTAGTCCATATATTATTTCATATATAATAGTTTTGCCATGGATAATCCCATATATTTCCATACATGAAATCATACATACTCATATATAGTTATATACATTCATATATTAAAATATATGGGCCATATATAATTTTTTTAGCTGGGTAATTGTTTTGATTCATCTTATTTCAATTTGTTGAAAGCTTTTTTTAATGAAAGCTCAATTTTACTATCTCTAAATTTACAACAGTCTTACCATTGTCGTTTGTTCTTTACTAACTATACACATCTCAGCTAAAATAAATTATATATGGTCCATATATTTTTAATAGATGAATTTATATAACTATATATGAATATGTATGAATTCATGTATGGAAATATATGGGATTATACATGGCAAAACTATTATATATGAACTAATATATGGACTAAAATGTGAAATATATTATAATATTGATCGCATATATGGAAATTTAATTATGAAGCTCTTCATATGGGGATAAATATATAAAAATACGATTTAATATATGGAGCCATATAAGAATGTATGCACACATGATATCTCACATAAGATCGTTTATGCAATCAAAAAAGCTTGGTATTTTAGATGGTTAGAAATCCATTAGAAAATAGATACGGTATGCAAAGTTTATATGCGTACCCTCAACGTTAAAAAAGAAAAACTGTTGTTAAAAAAACCATTCTTGTATGATTTTATACATTGTGGCCCCATTTAATGTACCAAATAATCGAAAGGATAATCGAGTCATTAATTTTATAGAAAATAACAGAATTCTCTAGATAAGAAGCAAAGTTCATATTACTGCAAAAAATTATATTGAAAACTATTGTTAGACGGATTATTTTTCTTTTATAATTAACTAGCGAACCCCTGCACACTTCGTAGTGCAAAAAAGAAAATAAAAATAGCGACATCATCCATTGTGGGAGCATTAAATCGTCTGACATGTTGCCCAGGAGGCGTTTTATCAGCTCGAATCACAATTGCATATTCATCAGATGGCATTTGATCGAGAGCAGTTTGAAAAAGTCGCACTAATTCATTTTCAGCATGCAACATATTCTGCAAACGCTCAATAATATCCCTCCGCAAATTTGATGAAATATCACAACGACAATCAATTTCCACATTTGAGTTACCCATAAAGTATATTTGCAAAAATTGATAGCTTTGATCAGGAAAGGGTGACAAAGAACCAAGACGATGGTAAACTTGGCCTTGAATCTATTGAAGATTGAAATTTTCACAATAGTACTTTTCGCGATTATCTAAATAAACAGAAAACAAACAAAAATAGCTTTAACGTTGGCAATAATAATATTTGTCGCTCCAAATGAAGTCATTTGAAATGCGGAGTTATACGCTTGTATGTTTGTCAGAAAATGCTTTGAAATTGCTACGGCGGTGGATTCAATTCTGGTTATTTAACTTATCCGTTCGAACAACATAATCCAGATACCTCATGTTTAAACTTAAATGCCTTGTAATGACTGCAAACAGTAGTCATTGGTCCAATTGAAACCTTGTCATCTGAAAAGTAATGAAAGTTTGCATCATAATTCAATACAGCACGCTCCAAAGTACGTCGCACTTACTGACGTGGAGCTGGATTTCGCAGAGCCCTACCACGCGCCATGGCATTTCGAGCGGCCAAAGTATTATTTACACGCTGTTCGTCACTTTGAGATGCTCTATATGCCGCAACATTTCTATCATTACGTGATTGACGCCCCAAATTACTGCGCGTACCTACCATATTGTATTAAATAAATTCAGTAAAGTGCGACTCTGACTCGCGCACGAAGGGTTCCGTACGAACACTAGATATGTAATTTAATACAAACTTCATCCTATATAATATATAGTTTTGGCATTTTTTTCATTTTTGGTCTTTTCGGTTTTTTTTTTGTTTTGACGGTTTTTGCGTTTTTTCGGTTTTGGCTCTTTTTTTAAGTTTTTGGGATCTTTTCGGTTTTTTTGTTTTGGCGGTTTTTGCGTTTTTTCGGTTATGGCGATTTTTTTAAGTTTTGGCTCTTTTTTTAGTTTTAACACTTTATTTTCTTGTTTTGGCGATTTTTACGGTTTTTGGCGTTTTTTCATTTTGGCGATTTCTTTTATTTTTGCGATTTTTTTTTTATTTAAATTTTTTTTTTAGTTTTGGCGACATTTTTGCGTTTTGGCGATTTTTTTAGATTTTTGGCGTTTTTTTCATTTTAGCGTTTTTTTTATTTTGGCGATTTTTTCGAATTTGGCGATTTATTTTAGTGTTAGAAATTAATTGTTTAATTTTGGCGATTTTTTTTAATTTTTGGCGATTTTTTTTTGATTTGGCGATTTAATAATTTTCGGTTTTTTTAGTTTTACCGTTTTTGAAAATAACAAGTTTTTGGCGTTTTTTTAAGTTTTGGCTCCTTTTTTAGTTTTGACACTTTATTTTCTTGTTTTGGCGATTTTGTTCGGTTCTTGGCGTTTTTTCATTTTGGCTACTTTTTTTATTTTTGGCGATATTTTTAATTTTTGCGATTTTTTTTTATTTAAAATTTTTTTTAGTTTTGGCGACATTTTCGCGTTTTGGCGATTTTTTTAGATTTATGGCGTTTTTTTTTCATTTTGGCTTTTTTTCCATTTTGCCGATTTTTTCTAATTTGGGGATTCATTTTAGTGTTAAATTTTTTTTTAATTTTTGGCGATTTTTTTTCGTTTTGGCGTTTTTTTTAATTTTTGGCGATTTTTTTTTGGTTTGAAAATTTCAAGTGTTTCCCTCTTACGGTTTCCAAGATATAGCCAATTGTCAAAATTAGATAGTCAAAATTGCATTAACTGATGGACCACCCTTTAATTTTAATTTTTTTAAATTTTAGTGTTAATTGTTGTAGTCTTTATAAAAATACACTAATTTTACAAATTTCAAGTTTTAATATACAATTCTATGTATATTACATGGGATTTTAACATTTTTCGTTGCTCGTTTTGGAACACACTTTAGTTTTTAATTCTAATGTATTTGTTGTTGTAGCGGCCAAGGTTTTACATACTGTGTCCAAATAGCAGGTCCGTAGCTCTTACGGTTCCTGAGAAAATACCGTGTGACGGACAGACGGACAGCGTAGCGAAAACAATAGGGTCCCTTTTCACCTTTGGTGTACGAAACCCTAAAAATGTAGCTACACCAATTACATATGAAGTAATTGAAATTTATTTATTCAAAAATTTAAATACATACATATGTTAGTTGAATAATGCAATTATTAATAATATAAATAGATCAGCTGATCATTAAATGTCAGTCATAGCATGCAGTCAAAAGCTAGCGACCTTGGAGAAAAAGTCCGTTACAGCTTTACATGTATATATTAGCTGTTTGATTTAATGTTTGGAATATCCGTTAAGTTAACATATAAGAAAGCTCATTGCTGTGCATAATGTATTTAAATATTTAAGTTTTTAGTGGTGTGTTTATATGCAATTTATTTCATAGATCGCAATAATATGAACTTTGTTTCTTATCTACCCAGCTAAAAAAAATATGAATGGAGCATATATGATATCCCATATATGGTTCGGATCCGAAAAATGTGGGTATATGGGCATATATGATTATATATTGTTACGTTTTTCTCTCTATAAAAACGCTTTTCCGTGGACCCGAAGATTTGCAAATGAATACAAGAGCCGAGTGTAGTAATTAGGGTTAAAAATGATACAAGTTTTATTTACAAATACACTTAAACTAAATTACTCAAGAGCTTATATAAACTAATACAACTTAAACTACTGAATTACACACAAATATTCACAACTGGTTACCACTACGCCTTCCTCGCTGTAGTTTACACACGTCTCTTAGCTGGCTGCGCCAGTATTCACGTGACACCTCTTTGTCTGCTGCTCGTCACTTACGAGACTCACTCTGCCGTCACTCACAGTTCATACACCAATACCTCTTTGTCACTCACAGTTGATACACCAATAACGACTCACTGGCTTTACTTACACCCTTACACACGTCTATTCGCTGCGCTGTTCCCTTTACTCCAGTCGACACGATAGACTCCACACTAATCACAATTCCACGACAGACTTTGCTGTCACTATAGACTGTCCTATAGTTTCTCCTTTACTCCAACTCACGTGTAAAGCACAGACTGCTCTTAACTATTAACTCACCACTGTATCGCAGACTATTATTAATTCACAACTTAATTATCAACTGACTTGTTCACTCGCAACTGATTGACTTGTTCGCAACTGCAACTTGTGCACAACACAACTATAACTAACTCGCAACTAACTATAACTGTTCGCGACTGACTTACAACTGCAACTAACTATCTCATTGGATGCGTCACATCTTTTTATATTTCACACAAATTCCACTAGAAGTTTCAAGCAATGTCTAGACGATCATTATCATCTTATATGCTGCCAAATTAAGTTCATGTGGTAACTATGTACATACATACATCATTAACTAAGCAATACACGGTGGTTGTTTATCTTTTGCTTTTCGTTTGAATTGGCATGTATGTATGTGTGTAAATATGTGAATCTTCTTAATAAGCAGACGCTTTTTGTTGTTGCTTTTTGTAAATGATTACATTTGCGAATACTTTTTAATACTGATTTATTATTATGAAATTTTGCTCTTTTATACAATTTTGGAATCTATAGAATATTTTTAGGTGTATTGTAAATATTGAACTTATGATAATAAATATGAACTACTACATCTGCTCTTTGTTCTTAAAACTAAAGATAATAATTACAAACTAAAAACTACGATAAGCCAGGCGTCTGTGCACAAGCATTAAAACTAAGATGAGCCAGGCGTCTGGGCACAAACATTAAAACTAAGATAAGCCAGGCGTCTGGGCACAAACAAAAAAACTAAGATAAGCCAGGCGTCTGGGCACAAACAAATTTACATAACAAAAATGCCATTGTATTTATGTAGGTACATGCTTCTACATATCATCTGTAAATTACTTTTTATGTTCATATTTGAACACTTTTGCTTGCTTTACGTTTAATCAAGCTGCGCATGCTTATTTAGTTGTTTGCTACTATTCTAGATTATTCGTTACATTGACCCTGTAGGAATATTTTCGCGTAACACATTAACTCTGTTGGAATATTTTTGTGTAATGCTGCTTAACATTGTTGACGGCTATTTTCGTAACAATATATTCATACATTTTCATACATGTACGTCTAAATATTCCCTCTACAGTTCGTATTGATACTCTCGCACTGTTGTGCAATAAATTAAATTACTAAAATTACTTTTTTTTAGATTTTGAACAGGGAGGTTAGATTTAATGACACATTTGTTTGGTTAAAATAATTCAAAACGAACGAAAAGTCATTTCAGTCATCATTTTAAGTCAAAAGGTGAATAAATTATTTCAAAAACACAAAACTCATATTCGTACATAAAATTTAATTTAAGAAATCAGATTAAAAACTAATGCAATTAATTATAAAAGAAAAAATAATCCGTCTAACAATATTTTTCAATACAATTTTTCCAGTAATATGAACTTTGTTTCTTATCTAGAAAATTCTTTTATTTTCGATTGCATACCGTATGTATTTTCTAATGGATTTCCGATTCACCAGTGATAAAATACCAAGCTTTTTTGATTGCAAAAACGTTCTTATGTGAGATATCATGTATGCATACATTCTTATATGGCTCCATATATTAAATCTTATATCTATATATGGATCCACATATGAAGAGCTGCATAATTAAATTTCCATATATGAGCTTATATATTGTAATACATTTCATATATGAGTCCATATATTAGTTCATATAAGTAGTAGGGAATTGGGCATTCGGGCGCCGATTAAAATTGTTAAATTGTTGCTGAAATTGTTAAATTGTGGGCTGAAATTGTTAAATTGTTGCTGAAATTGTTAAATTTGGGTAATTAAAATTTGAAAATTGTTAAATTCATGGAAATTAGTTTTTTTTTTGTTTACATTAGGAGTTTTTTGTTTACATTAGGAGTTTTTTGTTTATATTAGGAGTTTTTGTTTACATTAAGTGTATGTCTGTCTGTCTGTCTGCCTGCCTGACCGTGGGAAGTTTGTGTGTGGAATATTTTGTGTGAATGTATTAAGGCGGTTCATAGTTTGGCGGTTTTTATGTGTGTATGTGACGACGGGGAAAATCATGAAAATGGTTTTTCCTAATGCTGACGGAAAATCATCTAATGATTTTTCGTAATTCCGAAGGCAAAACATGATCATTTTTCGTAATACCGAAGGCAAAACATGATAATTTTTCCTAATGCCTACTGCAATACATGATAATTTTTCCTAATGCCTACCGCAATATATGATTATTATTTTTTTCAAATGCCGACGGCAAAAAATGAATATAATTTTTTCAAATGCAGACGGGAAAATGATTTTTCCTAATGACGACGGGAAAACGTGAAAGTTATTTTTTCTAATGCTAATGTAGGTGTTGCTAGACTGTGGGAATTTAAGGCTGACCGTGATTTGAGTGGGTGGCGTTGTTGCCGTAATATGTAACCATAGGAATTTGCGGATGTGTCTGTCTGTCTGTGAGAATTTAGGTGAGGGTTTGATTGGAAGGGGCGGGGTGTAGTTGAGGTAGATCGATTGCGTGTGTATGTGTGTGTGTGTATGTGTGTGTGTGTATGTGTGTGTGTGTGTGTATGTGTGTGTGTGTGTGTATGTTTGTAGGAATTTCAATGTGTGTATTTCTGTAGGAGCTTAGGGCTGATAGTGATTTATGAGGGGTGAGGTGTTCTAGTAATATGTAACCGGGGGAATCTGTGTGTTTGTATGTCTGTAGGAGTTTAAGGCTGACCATGATTTGAGTGGGCAGGGTTGTTGACGAAATATGTATCCATGGGGATTTGTGGATGTGTCTGTCTATAGTAGTTTAAGGCTGATCGTGATTTGAGGTAGGTGAGGATGTTGTTGAGGTAATTTGGTTATTTGTATGTATGTATGTATATATTTTTGTAAGAATTTAAGATGATTGTGATTTATTAGGGGCGAGGTGTTCTTGTAATATGTAGCCGTGAGAATCTATGTGTATAGACGTCTGTAGAAGTTTAAGACTATCTGTAATTTCAGGTAGGTGAGAGTGTTGTGCTGTTGAGATTTATCTTATATATTGTATATGTATGTATGTATGATCATGGGAATTTGTGTATGTATATCTGAGGGAGAATTTAAGGCTCGTCATGATTTGCAAAAGGTGGGGTGTTGTTGAAATTTTCTTGGATATTTCTTATATGAATTCTGCTATGTGTGTGTATGTGTATTTGCGCTAATGTTTATATGTAGATAGAAATAAATTGTTTTCAGTATCGACATGTGGTACTATAAAATACTATCATATGTCTGGACTTCCCTAATCTTATTATGTTTTTATACTTACGCTTGTTTTATATTTTCTCATACTTAAATTTGTCTCGCGTTAAAGTCTGCCTATATGAAATTTATTTATATTACAGATTTTGTTTATTTCAATCTTTGAATACATTTTTTTTTGCCATTGATGTCTTTTGTTCTTCTTGTTGTTGGTGTTGTTGTTGTAAATATTCGTCTGTGTATAGTTGCGATATATTCAGTTTTTTTTATTTGAAAATAAAAACGTTTTAATTTTTATCTGCGTTTACTTAAAAGTTTGTGAGGATTTTCTGTTTTTAAGTAAAACTGAATTCCTGAAGATACATACTCTATAGTAATAGCAACTAAAATAGAAATATTCCTTATACTCAATTTACATTTTTTAAAGTTGATGCAACGTTAGTAAGTTAACGTTAGAAATTTTTGGGGTACATAATTTTTTCTAACTATAGACTTTTTTTTTCACTTTCTACATTTGTTTTCGAAATCTTGCTTTGCTTTATGAAAATGTATAAACATTTTTAAATGAAACTGATCCGGCACTCCAGCTTATATACTAATAGTGTTTTTTTTCTTTGGTAGTCAACTTACTTCTTTTTTTATTTTTATTGATAAACATTTAAAATCAAAAGGGAGCTTTATATTGAAATTATTATTTTCATAATTGTTGAAAACAATCACTATCTCTAAATTTACAACAGTCTTACCATTGTCGTTTGTTCTTTACTAACTATACACATCTCAGCTAAAATAAATTATATATGGTCCATATATTTTTAATAGATGAATTTATATAACTATATATGAATATGTATGAATTCATGTATGGAAATATATGGGATTATACATGGCAAAACTATTATATATGAACTAATATATGGACTAAAATGTGAAATATATTATAATATTGATCGCATATATGGAAATTTAATTATGAAGCTCTTCATATGGGGATAAATATATAAAAATACGATTTAATATATGGAGCCATATAAGAATGTATGCACACATGATATCTCACATAAGATCGTTTATGCAATCAAAAAAGCTTGGTATTTTAGATGGTTAGAAATCCATTAGAAAATAGATACGGTATGCAAAGTTTATATGCGTACCCTCAACGTTAAAAAAGAAAAACTGTTGTTAAAAAAACCATTCTTGTATGATTTTATACATTGTGGCCCCATTTAATGTACCAAATAATCGAAAGGATAATCGAGTCATTAATTTTATAGAAAATAACAGAATTCTCTAGATAAGAAGCAAAGTTCATATTACTGCAAAAAATTATATTGAAAACTATTGTTAGACGGATTATTTTTCTTTTATAATTAACTAGCGAACCCCTGCACACTTCGTAGTGCAAAAAAGAAAATAAAAATAGCGACATCATCCATTGTGGGAGCATTAAATCGTCTGACATGTTGCCCAGGAGGCGTTTTATCAGCTCGAATCACAATTGCATATTCATCAGATGGCATTTGATCGAGAGCAGTTTGAAAAAGTCGCACTAATTCATTTTCAGCATGCAACATATTCTGCAAACGCTCAATAATATCCCTCCGCAAATTTGATGAAATATCACAACGACAATCAAATTCCACATTTGAGTTACCCATAAAGTATATTTGCAAAAATTGATAGCTTTGATCAGGAAAGGGTGACAAAGAACCAAGACGATGGTAAACTTGGCCTTGAATCTATTGAAGATTGAAATTTTCACAATAGTACTTTTCGCGATTATCTAAATAAACAGAAAACAAACAAAAATAGCTTTAACGTTGGCAATAATAATATTTGTCGCTCCAAATGAAGTCATTTGAAATGCGGAGTTATACGCTTGTATGTTTGTCAGAAAATGCTTTGAAATTGCTACGGCGGTGGATTCAATTCTGGTTATTTAACTTATCCGTTCGAACAACATAATCCAGATACCTCATGTTTAAACTTAAATGCCTTGTAATGACTGCAAACAGTAGTCATTGGTCCAATTGAAACCTTGTCATCTGAAAAGTAATGAAAGTTTGCATCATAATTCAATACAGCACGCTCCAAAGTACGTCGCACTTACTGACGTGGAGCTGGATTTCGCAGAGCCCTACCACGCGCCATGGCATTTCGAGCGGCCAAAGTATTATTTACACGCTGTTCGTCACTTTGAGATGCTCTATATGCCGCAACATTTCTATCATTACGTGATTGACGCCCCAAATTACTGCGCGTACCTACCATATTGTATTAAATAAATTCAGTAAAGTGCGACTCTGACTCGCGCACGAAGGGTTCCGTACGAACACTAGATATGTAATTTAATACAAACTTCATCCTATATAATATATAGTTTTGGCATTTTTTTCATTTTTGGTCTTTTCGGTTTTTTTTTTGTTTTGACGGTTTTTGCGTTTTTTCGGTTTTGGCTCTTTTTTTAAGTTTTTGGGATCTTTTCGGTTTTTTTGTTTTGGCGGTTTTTGCGTTTTTTCGGTTATGGCGATTTTTTTAAGTTTTGGCTCTTTTTTTAGTTTTAACACTTTATTTTCTTGTTTTGGCGATTTTTACGGTTTTTGGCGTTTTTTCATTTTGGCGATTTCTTTTATTTTTGCGATTTTTTTTTTATTTAAATTTTTTTTTTAGTTTTGGCGACATTTTTGCGTTTTGGCGATTTTTTTAGATTTTTGGCGTTTTTTTCATTTTAGCGTTTTTTTTATTTTGGCGATTTTTTCGAATTTGGCGATTTATTTTAGTGTTAGAAATTAATTGTTTAATTTTGGCGATTTTTTTTAATTTTTGGCGATTTTTTTTTGATTTGGCGATTTAATAATTTTCGGTTTTTTTAGTTTTACCGTTTTTGAAAATAACAAGTTTTTGGCGTTTTTTTAAGTTTTGGCTCCTTTTTTAGTTTTGACACTTTATTTTCTTGTTTTGGCGATTTTGTTCGGTTCTTGGCGTTTTTTCATTTTGGCTACTTTTTTTATTTTTGGCGATATTTTTAATTTTTGCGATTTTTTTTTATTTAAAATTTTTTTTAGTTTTGGCGACATTTTCGCGTTTTGGCGATTTTTTTAGATTTATGGCGTCTTTTTTTCATTTTGGCTTTTTTTCCATTTTGCCGATTTTTTCTAATTTGGGGATTCATTTTAGTGTTAAATTTTTTTTTAATTTTTGGCGATTTTTTTTCGTTTTGGCGTTTTTTTTAATTTTTGGCGATTTTTTTTTGGTTTGAAAATTTCAAGTGTTTCCCTCTTACGGTTTCCAAGATATAGCCAATTGTCAAAATTAGATAGTCAAAATTGCATTAACTGATGGACCACCCTTTAATTTTAATTTTTTTAAATTTTAGTGTTAATTGTTGTAGTCTTTATAAAAATACACTAATTTTACAAATTTCAAGTTTTAATATACAATTCTATGTATATTACATGGGATTTTAACATTTTTCGTTGCTCGTTTTGGAACACACTTTAGTTTTTAATTCTAATGTATTTGTTGTTGTAGCGGCCAAGGTTTTACATACTGTGTCCAAATAGCAGGTCCGTAGCTCTTACGGTTCCTGAGAAAATACCGTGTGACGGACAGACGGACAGCGTAGCGAAAACAATAGGGTCCCTTTTCACCTTTGGTGTACGAAACCCTAAAAATGTAGCTACACCAATTACATATGAAGTAATTGAAATTTATTTATTCAAAAATTTAAATACATACATATGTTAGTTGAATAATGCAATTATTAATAATATAAATAGATCAGCTGATCATTAAATGTCAGTCATAGCATGCAGTCAAAAGCTAGCGACCTTGGAGAAAAAGTCCGTTACAGCTTTACATGTATATATTAGCTGTTTGATTTAATGTTTGGAATATCCGTTAAGTTAACATATAAGAAAGCTCATTGCTGTGCATAATGTATTTAAATATTTAAGTTTTTAGTGGTGTGTTTATATGTAATTTATTTCATAGATCGCAATAATATGAACTTTGTTTCTTATCTACCCAGCTAAAAAAAATATGAATGGAGCATATATGATATCCCATATATGGTTCGGATCCGAAAAATGTGGGTATATGGGCATATATGATTATATATTGTTACGTTTTTCTCTCTATAAAAACGCTTTTCCGTGGACCCGAAGATTTGCAAATGAATACAAGAGCCGAGTGTAGTAATTAGGGTTAAAAATGATACAAGTCTTATTTACAAATACACTTAAACTAAATTACTCAAGAGCTTATATAAACTAATACAACTTAAACTACTGAATTACACACAAATATTCACAACTGGTTACCACTACGCCTTCCTCGCTGTAGTTTACACACGTCTCTTAGCTGGCTGCGCCAGTATTCACGTGACACCTCTTTGTCTGCTGCTCGTCACTTACGAGACTCACTCTGCCGTCACTCACAGTTCATACACCAATACCTCTTTGTCACTCACAGTTGATACACCAATAACGACTCACTGGCCTTACTTACACCCTTACACACGTCTATTCGCTGCGCTGTTCCCTTTACTCCAGTCGACACGATAGACTCCACACTAATCACAATTCCACGACAGACTTTGCTGTCACTATAGACTGTCCTATAGTTTCTCCTTTACTCCAACTCACGTGTAAAGCACAGACTGCTCTTAACTATTAACTCACCACTGTATCGCAGACTATTATTAATTCACAACTTAATTATCAACTGACTTGTTCACTCGCAACTGATTGACTTGTTCGCAACTGCAACTTGTGCACAACACAACTATAACTAACTCGCAACTAACTATAACTGTTCGCGACTGACTTACAACTGCAACTAACTATCTCATTGGATGCGTCACATCTTTTTATATTTCACACAAATTCCACTAGAAGTTTCAAGCAATGTCTAGACGATCATTATCATCTTATATGCTGCCAAATTAAGTTCATGTGGTAACTATGTACATACATACATCATTAACTAAGCAATACACGGTGGTTGTTTATCTTTTGCTTTTCGTTTGAATTGGCATGTATGTATGTGTGTAAATATGTGAATCTTCTTAATAAGCAGACGCTTTTTGTTGTTGCTTTTTGTAAATGATTACATTTGCGAATACTTTTTAATACTGATTTATTATTATGAAATTTTGCTCTTTTATACAATTTTGGAATCTATAGAATATTTTTAGGTGTATTGTAAATATTGAACTTATGATAATAAATATGAACTACTACATCTGCTCTTTGTTCTTAAAACTAAAGATAATAATTACAAACTAAAAACTACGATAAGCCAGGCGTCTGTGCACAAGCATTAAAACTAAGATGAGCCAGGCGTCTGGGCACAAACATTAAAACTAAGATAAGCCAGGCGTCTGGGCACAAACAAAAAAACTAAGATAAGCCAGGCGTCTGGGCACAAACAAATTTACATAACAAAAATGCCATTGTATTTATGTAGGTACATGCTTCTACATATCATCTGTAAATTACTTTTTATGTTCATATTTGAACACTTTTGCTTGCTTTACGTTTAATCAAGCTGCGCATGCTTATTTAGTTGTTTGCTACTATTCTAGATTATTCGTTACATTGACCCTGTAGGAATATTTTCGCGTAACACATTAACTCTGTTGGAATATTTTTGTGTAATGCTGCTTAACATTGTTGACGGCTATTTTCGTAACAATATATTCATACATTTTCATACATGTACGTCTAAATATTCCCTCTACAGTTCGTATTGATACTCTCGCACTGTTGTGCAATAAATTAAATTACTAAAATTACTTTTTTTTAGATTTTGAACAGGGAGGTTAGATTTAATGACACATTTGTTTGGTTAAAATAATTCAAAACGAACGAAAAGTCATTTCAGTCATCATTTTAAGTCAAAAGGTGAATAAATTATTTCAAAAACACAAAACTCATATTCGTACATAAAATTTAATTTAAGAAATCAGATTAAAAACTAATGCAATTAATTATAAAAGAAAAAATAATCCGTCTAACAATATTTTTCAATACAATTTTTCCAGTAATATGAACTTTGTTTCTTATCTAGAAAATTCTTTTATTTTCGATTGCATACCGTATGTATTTTCTAATGGATTTCCGATTCACCAGTGATAAAATACCAAGCTTTTTTGATTGCAAAAACGTTCTTATGTGAGATATCATGTATGCATACATTCTTATATGGCTCCATATATTAAATCTTATATCTATATATGGATCCACATATGAAGAGCTGCATAATTAAATTTCCATATATGAGCTTATATATTGTAATACATTTCATATATGAGTCCATATATTAGTTCATATAAGTAGTAGGGAATTGGGCATTCGGGCGCCGATTAAAATTGTTAAATTGTTGCTGAAATTGTTAAATTGTGGGCTGAAATTGTTAAATTGTTGCTGAAATTGTTAAATTTGGGTAATTAAAATTTGAAAATTGTTAAATTCATGGAAATTAGTTTTTTTTTTGTTTACATTAGGAGTTTTTTGTTTACATTAGGAGTTTTTTGTTTATATTAGGAGTTTTTGTTTACATTAAGTGTATGTCTGTCTGTCTGTCTGCCTGCCTGACCGTGGGAAGTTTGTGTGTGGAATATTTTGTGTGAATGTATTAAGGCGGTTCATAGTTTGGCGGTTTTTATGTGTGTATGTGACGACGGGGAAAATCATGAAAATGGTTTTTCCTAATGCTGACGGAAAATCATCTAATGATTTTTCGTAATTCCGAAGGCAAAACATGATCATTTTTCGTAATACCGAAGGCAAAACATGATAATTTTTCCTAATGCCTACTGCAATACATGATAATTTTTCCTAATGCCTACCGCAATATATGATTATTATTTTTTTCAAATGCCGACGGCAAAAAATGAATATAATTTTTTCAAATGCAGACGGGAAAATGATTTTTCCTAATGACGACGGGAAAACGTGAAAGTTATTTTTTCTAATGCTAATGTAGGTGTTGCTAGACTGTGGGAATTTAAGGCTGACCGTGATTTGAGTGGGTGGCGTTGTTGCCGTAATATGTAACCATAGGAATTTGCGGATGTGTCTGTCTGTCTGTGAGAATTTAGGTGAGGGTTTGATTGGAAGGGGCGGGGTGTAGTTGAGGTAGATCGATTGCGTGTGTATGTGTGTGTGTGTATGTGTGTGTGTGTGTGTGTATGTGTGTGTGTGTGTGTATGTGTGTGTGTGTGTGTATGTTTGTAGGAATTTCAATGTGTGTATTTCTGTAGGAGCTTAGGGCTGATAGTGATTTATGAGGGGTGAGGTGTTCTAGTAATATGTAACCGGGGGAATCTGTGTGTTTGTATGTCTGTAGGAGTTTAAGGCTGACCATGATTTGAGTGGGCAGGGTTGTTGACGAAATATGTATCCATGGGGATTTGTGGATGTGTCTGTCTATAGTAGTTTAAGGCTGATCGTGATTTGAGGTAGGTGAGGATGTTGTTGAGGTAATTTGGTTATTTGTATGTATGTATGTATATATTTTTGTAAGAATTTAAGATGATTGTGATTTATTAGGGGCGAGGTGTTCTTGTAATATGTAGCCGTGAGAATCTATGTGTATAGACGTCTGTAGAAGTTTAAGACTATCTGTAATTTCAGGTAGGTGAGAGTGTTGTGCTGTTGAGATTTATCTTATATATTGTATATGTATGTATGTATGATCATGGGAATTTGTGTATGTATATCTGAGGGAGAATTTAAGGCTCGTCATGATTTGCAAAAGGTGGGGTGTTGTTGAAATTTTCTTGGATATTTCTTATATGAATTCTGCTATGTGTGTGTATGCGTATTTGCGCTAATGTTTATATGTAGATAGAAATAAATTGTTTTCAGTATCGACATGTGGTACTATAAAATACTATCATATGTCTGGACTTCCCTAATCTTATTATGTTTTTATACTTACGCTTGTTTTATATTTTCTCATACTTAAATTTGTCTCGCGTTAAAGTCTGCCTATATGAAATTTATTTATATTACAGATTTTGTTTATTTCAATCTTTGAATACATTTTTTTTTGCCATTGATGTCTTTTGTTCTTCTTGTTGTTGGTGTTGTTGTTGTAAATATTCGTCTGTGTATAGTTGCGATATATTCAGTTTTTTTTATTTGAAAATAAAAACGTTTTAATTTTTATCTGCGTTTACTTAAAAGTTTGTGAGGATTTTCTGTTTTTAAGTAAAACTGAATTCCTGAAGATACATACTCTATAGTAATAGCAACTAAAATAGAAATATTCCTTATACTCAATTTACATTTTTTAAAGTTGATGCAACGTTAGTAAGTTAACGTTAGAAATTTTTGGGGTACATAATTTTTTCTAACTATAGACTTTTTTTTTCACTTTCTACATTTGTTTTCGAAATCGTGCTTTGCTTTATGAAAATGTATAAACATTTTTAAATGAAACTGATCCGGCACTCCAGCTTATATACTAATAGTGTTTTTTTTCTTTGGTAGTCAACTTACTTCTTTTTTTATTTTTATTGATAAACATTTAAAATCAAAAGGGAGCTTTATATTGAAATTATTATTTTCATAATTGTTGAAAACAATCACTAGTTTTTTTTGTGATGAAATCATTTGAAGTTGAAGCTGATATCTTTGCTTACTGTTTTAAATTAAAATTTTATTCAATAGAATAAAAGGAGCTTTTTTCTTAAATTCTGATGCAGTTAAGATCGGATATGAGACTGAATTTAAATGTACTTTTAAATTAGTCATAATGAACAAACTTATTTTCTTGTTGAAAAGCGATCATCAGAAAACGAAGTGGTTTTCAGAGACTTTAGGTATACCCTTTCGACGGTTCTGTTCGAATTTCTGTTGCTTTATACTGATAATATTTTTACATTAATAAGGTACATATATGTTTGTTTTATGAAGGGTGAGCACCTTTCACTTTTATTTGTTGTCATATGTGTTTTTTTTTAATTTTATTAAAGTTCAGCGTATTGTGTATATATTTCTGAAATGTTTAAGTGTGTTTTGTGTTCCCATCGGACAGAGTGTACGTATTAGTTGGTCAGTCAGTCTATATTTTTATTTATTTTTTTCTTCTAATGTGCCACTCCTTTTTTCAGATTTTACTACTTGGAATAGAGTATTTTTGTCAAATTTTTTGCTGGGTATATACATTAGGTATGTAGAAATTAGTTTACTTACAAAGAAATGTATGTTTAATAAACAACTATTGTAGCAAATCGATTTCAAATAACTCAGTTACCTCTACCAGCAATTCACCGTCGGTGTTTTCATAAAGTGTTAGAAACAATGAAATATCTATGTTTGAGAGAATTTTTTTGCCTCAAGTAGGTATTTCTACATGAGGTTTGCTGGTTGACTCCTATCGCATTCATATGTAATGATTATCCAGTTAAAAAAGGTCATCATCACCATCAATCACTCCTGTATACAATACATTCATGAGTTGGGTTGATCCAGATACAATTGCTGTCTCATCACCTTCTTACAGCTTTATATATTTTGCTAGTATGCATGCCTTAGCATGCTTCTATCGATAGTGACGTAAGAGTCCGAGATGTAGTAGTGTTACAATTAAAAATCTTTACTATTAGAATTTACCAGTTCGCTCTTTTGAATTTTTGCAAAGTAGATACATATGTATGTTTGTATTTAAGTGACCACAAAATCATAAAATTCCTTTGCTTACAAAATTGTATGACGTGAGGATTTTTTTTTTGAAATTATTCATGCTTCGGCATGCTTTCATTTTTTTTCTGTAAATTTATTTAATACTCATACAGATACAGATATAAAGTAAGATCTGTTTGCAGTATGCATGCTTCAGCATGATTCCAGTTGAAGCGTATATTCATTCACTAAGTTTGCTTGATACTTATTCATACACATGTACATTCTTAAAGATTGGATATCAAAGTCCAAATTCCGTAGTTTATCTATATTTTCTAAAGATCTGATAGCTAAAGAAATAAATAGAGCGAAGATCTTCTATAATAATCCCATTTTCATATTGTAAAATTTTGCGTTCTAACGCTTTCGATGGGAAAATGTACATACAACTTTATAAAAAGTGATAATATGATGTGCTGCTGAATATTGCACTATGTTATAGTTTATTTTAAACACTGAAGTTTTAGCAAATTTCATTCAGACCAACAAGTTTAGAGAATTCCACTACATTTAGCTAATTATCTAATTCCACTACATTTAGTTAATTACCTTTCTTAAGACCCATCATTCCTACAAAAAACTAGATTTTTCGTTTTAATTTAATTTTTATTTTTATTAAATTCAACATTCATTCTTCAAATTACTTTATACTGTATTAAGCAGCTTTTTCTCATTTGTTGAGTTAACTTTAATCGTAAACATTTTAATGTTGAGATAAATTTTTCTATTTTATGCACTAAGTAATTCTTTATATATGTATACCAATCCTTTTATATGAACCATTAAAGCTAATTCTTTTCACATCATTCCTTTTAATGCTCAATTAAATCATTGTACTATTGATGCTTTCATATTAAGTAATGTTTAATCTTCTATTTATGTATGAGTTTTCCAAAGTATTTATTAAAAAATTCCTTAAGGTACGGTCACATTGGTGAAATATTTTATGAAAAGTTACAAATATTTGTTTGCTTTAATGTGACCATAAAATATTTTAGAGTGAAAAATAGGAAAACAGCTGTTTGAAATGAAACAAAATTATTTGCCATCTAACAAATATGTTTTCAATGTGAACGAAGTGTGACCACTCAGCGTCAAATATTTTATTCTCATTTGAACTAATATTTATTAGTTCTTGCAAAGCTTTTGTAAGAACAAACAACAAGAAATAACAGATGTTGCAATTAGTGTTGTCAGCTTTTGCGATAAAATCACTATAATTGAAATAACACCACTACATATTAAAAAAATTAAGACAAATAATTATTTACTTATCAGAAAATAGTACTTTTTGAAGATGGTACTTTCTGGAGAAGGTACTTTTTTGAAAAAGGTACTTTTGAAGAAAACCATTTCTGGAGACTGTACTTTTTAGAAAATAGTACTTTTTGGAAAAAGTGCTTCTTAATAAACGTACTTTTGAGGAAAAGCACTTTTTAAAAAAATGTACTTCTTGGGAAAAGCGCTTTTTAGAAAATCAACTTTTTAGAAAAGGGTACTTTTTGAATAAAGTACTTTCTGAAAAAAGTACTTTTTAGAAAATAGTACTTTTTGAAGATTGTAATTTCTGGAGAAGGTACTTTTTAGAAAAAAGTACTTTTTGGGAAAAGCGTTTTTTAGCAAAAAGGTACTTCCATGAAAAAATACTTTTTAAAAATTGTACTCTTTGAAGAAAATACTTTTTAGAGAAAGTATTTTTAAAAAGGTACTTTTTGAAGAAAGTGCTTATTGGAGAAGAAATTTTTTTTGAAAAAGGTACTTTTTGGGAAAAGCACATTTTGGAAAAGGTACATATTAGAAAATTGTTATTTTTAAGATAAGTACTTTGTAAAAAAGTACTTTTCCCAAGAAATACCTTTTTTTAAAAGTGCTTTTTCTAAAAAGTACCTTTATTAAAAGAGCCTTTCCCAAAAAGTACAATTTTCTAAAAAGCACATTCTCCAGAAATTGCTTTCTTCAGAAGTACCTTTTTCAAAAAAGTACCTTCTCCAGAAAGTACTATCTTCAAAAAGTACTATTTTCTAAACGTAATTTTTCCTAGAATTACCCGTTTGCTAAAAAGTGCTTTTCCAAAAAAGAACCTTTTTTAAAAAAGTGCTTTTTCCCAAAAAGTACCTTTTTCTAAAAAGTTCATTCTCCAGAAAGTACTCTCCAAACCTCAAATGAAATTACAATACAGAAATTCTGCATTTTTATTTCTTTGTTGTCTCGTAGCGTTTTACGTGTTTTATTTAAAGAAAAGTTGGCTACACTCTTACACTTAAAACAGATGTGTCAGTTGGTTGTCACACACATTTCTGCACATCAAATAAAAAATTTCATATTTTACTAAAAAGCTAATAAATTATAAAAATAATGGAAAAAATGTGTGATGTAGATATGTAAATACTTCCAGAATTGTATGGAGCAGTCATTACAACATGTTTGCCATCCAATGATCCAATACAATTCGGAAAATTCCATAATTTCAGAAATCCTTCGGAAATAGCCTTCCAATCTTCTTCAGTTGATGGTATCTGTAAACAGTTGCATACTTTTAAAGCAAACACAGAGAAAGCTGTAATATGTTTTAGCTTCAAATAGTCCGGCTGTAATACTGTATAAATGGCATTGCACACTTCAGGAACAATACCTGAGATAGTATAATGTCGCCAAGTAACGAAGGGTAACTGCTACACGATTGTGTTCTTTGATATAAGCGGTGCCACTAATTTCAGCTATAATCACATTAAAAATACGTACATACATACATATGTATGGTACATGTATAAACTAAATTTGATATATACATATATTTACCAAAAAATCAAAATCACTTGAGTTCATTCTCAAAAAGTTTTTATACAGTGATTGAGTTTCTGACCGCAGCTCCTTCAACAGTTTTGCACAACATCCATCATCTTTTCGCCGTTGAACCCACTTTCTGACCCATTGTCTCCTTTTTTTCGGAATATTAATCTCTTCTTCTAAAACTAATAGAGATGATGCTCCACAGGACAGCACAACAAATTCTTCAATACTATCCATGAACAACTTTTTACACATTAAATTCCTTGAGCAAACAAAATTATGTTTTTTGACAGTTCTACGAAATATTTATTTTATTCAAATACATCGTTAAGTGTGACCGCACAGTAAATATGTTTTCTCATGTTTACATACTATGATATTTGATGATTGTTTGAACAAACAAAATGTTCAAATAAATATGTTTAGTGTGACCACAAAACAAATACAATTTTTTTTAAAAAATTAAGGCAAATATGGAAAAACATGTTTCATGCAAATGTTTCACCAATGTGACCGTACCTTTAGAATCATCTGTTTGTAAGTTTTTTGTTTTTTTGGTACCCGTACCACTTCAAAAATATTTTCCATTCCTTGGTTTTTTGAGTGCAGCTTTTATTTTCAGCTGTACTATAATTTGAGAATGTGTCAATTACAGTCTTCAAAAATCAACAATTTCTATTTTCTGTAGAATAGTTCTCCATTTCACCTAACTTAGCTCCATAAAACTTCATATATTCCTGTCATTGCATCTCTACAAGCACAAACAATTTTCGAGTTTTAAAATGGAGTTCGTTTACTAAATTTCTTTTTAAAGACATTAAGTTGTTTTACAGATTTTTTCGATAGTGTGGTGATCTACATGTTGTACTTTCAGCTATTTATACTAACATGTAGTTAATTTTCTAATCTATATATTTAATCGTACAACTCTTCAATTTATTTTTAATTATTTAATTTTTAGAATTGCTTTTCAATTTTATAACTCACTTCCATCTCTAATTTTATTTCACGTTGTAGTCCACCAATATGCATTTGAATATATTCTTGAATTATATCAATGCCTTAAGCTATATTATTAATTTGTTCTTTAGTTTGTCGATTTCAGTTTCCAGAAAAATTAACTTATATCATCGTTCTCTGACGGAGAACGATGATGATTCTGTATGCATACATTAGTAGTAATTAAAATCTTTTTATAGATTTCGAGTTCAAATTTATCATAATTTTTTGGTATTTTATCAAACATTAGAGAAAATAGTCCTAGTGTTAGAGCCCATATTTGACCACCAACTTGTATTTTATCTTCATTCAGTTTGAGGTTACTATCACCATTAATTTGTATCTAATTCATTGCTTCCTTCCAATACTGATAAGTCTTCGGAATTGGAAGTCTTTGAGTACAAATCATCGTCATCATCATTCTCAGTATTACCATCATTAAATAAGATGGTATTATCAAATATTGTTCCTTCTGCTAGTTTCTTTGGTGTACTTTTCTCTATCTTGACTGATGGTTTCTCCTTCTTTAAACTTGTATATTTTCAACTTCTGTCTTGATTTTACTTTTTTCTTTCATAAGAATTCTTTTCATATTTTTAGAACTATTTATGAATTCTTCTGTTATAGGTTTAAATGCATCTCTTAGTTGTTCATTTGTATCTATTTCACTAGTTTTTATACTACGAAGCTTTTTCTTAATCACATTTGTTCTCAACACCAGATGCTTTAAAACTTTCTCATCCATGTTTGCTAACAGCAAATTCAGGTATCGGCTACTAGATCAGCTTATCAGGAGCTGGTCTGGTTATCAGATCAGCTTATCAGGAGCTGGTCTGGTTATCAGATCAGCTTATCAGGAGCTGGTCTGATTATCAGATCAGCTTCTCAGGAGCTGGTCTGGTTATCAGATCAGCTTATCAGGAGCTGGTCTGGTTATCAGATCAGCTTATCAGGAGCTGGTCTGGTTATCAGATCAGCTTATCAGGAGCTGGTCTGGTTATCAGATCAGCTTATCAGGTAACAGATCAGGCTATCAGGAGCTGTTCAGATTTTCATTTCAAGATATCTGAGTCAGATTTAGTTATCAGTGTACAAGTAGCTAGCCATTTAGAACATTTATATACATGAAGTTTAAAGTCAAATGAAATACGAAAAAGTAAAGTTTTATGTAGTAAAATTATTTTCTATAACGATCATCGTTTAATTCAATATCTTTGCTTATAATCAAAAATTCATATTTAGCCTTTCAACATGCTTTATATTTTTCTCACCTTACTTAAACATTAAAATTACATTATGATGATCTCTTATTAAATATTTGGTGATTCTGGTGTAAGTTTTACATAAGTAGAATGAATCAACATTCTTATCTCTCCCCATAAAAAAGTACTCTTCCCATACGCATCATCGTTAAATATCATATTGGAATTACTTTGGACTGAAATAACAGATTCACTATCGGTAAATTTTGTAATATATTATTGTTTTAATTGATGAAATTAATTTCTTTATATCTAGGTTGATATAAAGATTTTAAGTATAAATAAATGTTCTCAAATTTAAGTCCATTAGGACTTTCTAGCAAGCCAATCATAGCGTTTTTTTTTTCGCAATTTGACAGGTCAACTATTGTTGCACGAATAGAATTTGATATAAAGGAACTATGATTTATTTTTGAACTATCGTTCGATGATTCATCAATATTTCATCATCAACTATTGTTGCACGAATAGAATTTGATATAAAGGAACTATGATTTATTTTTGAACTATCGTTCGATGATTCATCAATATTTCGTACCAAGGTTTTTTAGGTTATTTTACTAACCGCATTTATGTAGCTAAATACATTTTATAAATATTATCTCTTATTATAAAAAAATAAACTAATACAGCTATACCATATCAGAAAACATTTTCTGAAATCGTATAGCTGCATTAGTTTATTTTTTCTATAATAAGAGATAATGATCCACACTCAAAATCAAAACAGCATAAAAATATCCTTTGTTTTAACTATGAGTATGCATCAATATTTATGAAATGCGTTTAGTTACAAAAATGTGGTTAGTAAAACAAAGTATATTTTAACAGCCTTATTTATCACACTTATTAGGACTTTATAAAGACTTTTTAAGAAAAAATTTTTATAAAAAATTTGTTTTAAAAAGCCTTTACAAAGCCTTAATAAGTTTTATAAATAAGGCTGTAAGAGTTTAAAATCAGTATTTTGTATGATAATACTGATTTGAAACTCTTAAAATATTCTTTGTTTTGACTATGAGTAGGGGCCATTATCTCTTATTATAGGACAAATAAAATGATATAGCTATACGATTTCAGAAAATATTTTCTGATATCGTATAGCTACATTTTTAATTTTCCTATAATAAGAGATAATATTTATGAAATACATTTCATAAATATTGGCGCATACTTATAGTAAAAACAACCTAATTGATGAATCATCGAACGATAGTTCAAAAATAAATCATAGTTCCCTTATATCAAATTCTATACGTGCAACAATAGTTGACCTGTCAAAGTGCGAAAAAAGCTATGATTGGCTTGCTAGAAAGTCCTAATGGACTTAAATTTGAGAACATTTATTTATACTCAAAATCTTTATATCAACCTAGATATAAAGAAATTAATTACATCAATTAAAATAATAATATATTACAAAATTTACCGATAGTGAATCTGTTATTTCAGTCCAAAGTAATTCCAATATGATATTTAACGATGATGCGTATGGGAAGAATACTTTTTTATGGGGAGGGATAAGAATGTTGATTCATTTTACTTATGTAAAACTTACACCAGAATCACCAAACATTTAATAAGAGATCATCATAATGTAATTTTAATGTTTAAGTAAGGTGAGAAAAATATAAAGCATGTTGAAAGGCTAAATATGAATTTTTGATTATAAGCAAAGATATTGAATTAAACGATGATCGTTATAGAAAATAATTTTACTACATAAAACTTTACTTTTTCGTATTTCATTTGACTTTGAACTTCATGTATATAAATGTTCTAAATGGCTAGCTACTTGTACACTGATAACTAAATCTGACTCAGATATCTTGAAATGAAAATCTGAACAGCTCCTGATAGCCTGATCTGTTACCTGATAAGCTGATCTGATAACCAGATCAGGTCCTGATAAGCTGATCTGATAACCAGACCAGCTCCTGATAAGCTGATCTGATAACCAGACCAGCTCCTGATAAGCTGATCTGATAACCAGACCAGCTCCTGATAAGCTGATCTGATAACCAGATCAGGTCCTGATAAGCTGATCTGATAACCAGACGAGCTCCTGATAAGCTGATCTGAAAACCAGACCAGCTCCTGATAAGCTGATCTGATAACCAGACAAGGTCCTGATAAGCTGATCTGATAACCAGACCAGCTCCTGATAAGCTGATCTGAAAACCAGATCATCTCCTGATAAGCTGATCTGATAACCAGACCAGCTCCTGATAAGCTGATCTGAAAACCAGATCAGCTCCTGATAAGCTGATCTGATAACCAGACCAGCTCCTGATAAGCTGATCTGATAACCAGACCAGCTCCTGATAAGCTGATCTGATAACCAGACCAGCTCCTGATAAGCTGATCTGATAACCAGACCAGCTCCTGAGAAGCTGATCTGATAATCAGACCAGCTCCTGATAAGCTGATCTGGTAACCAGACCAGCTCCTGATAAGCTGATCTAGTAGCCGATACCTGAATTTGCTGTTAGCAAACATGGGTGAGAAAGTTTTAAAGCATCTGGTGTTGAGAACAAATGTGATTAAGAAAAAGCTTCGTAGTATAAAAACTAGTGAAATAGATACAAATGAACAACTAAGAGATGCATTTAAACCTATAACAGAAGAATTCATAAATAGTTCTAAAAATATGAAAAGAATTCTTATGAAAGAAAAAAGTAAAATCAAGACAGAAGTTGAAAATATACAAGTTTAAAGCATGAGAAACCATCAGTCAAGATAGAGAAAAGTACACCAAAGAAACTAGCAGAAGGAAGAATATTTGATAATACCATCTTATTTAATGATGGTAATACTGAGAATGATGATGACGATGATTTGTACTCAAAGACTTCCAATTCCGAAGACTTATCAGTATTGGAAGGAAGCAATGAATTAGATACAAATTAATGGTGATAGTAACCTCAAACTGAATGAAGATAAAATACAAGTTGGTGGTCAAATATGGGCTCTAACACTAGGACTATTTTCTCTAATGTTTGATAAAATACCAAAAAATTATGATAAATTTGAACTCGAAATCTATAAAAAGATTTTAATTACTACTAATGTATGCATACAGAATCATCATCGTTCTCCGTCAGAGAACGATGATATAAGTTAATTTTTCTGGAAACTGAAATCGACAAACTAAAGAACAAATTAATAATATAGCTTAAGGCATTGATATAATTCAAGAATATATTCAAATGCACATTGGTGGACTACAACGTGAAATAAAATTAGAGAAGGAAGAGAGTTACAAAATTGAGAAGCAATTCTAAAAATTAAATAATTAAAAATAAATTGAAGAGTTGTACGATTAAATATATAGATTAGAAAATTAACTACATGTTAGTATAAATAGCTGAAAGTGCAACATGTAGATCACCACACTATCGAAAATATCTGTAAAACAACTCAATGTCTTTAAAAAGAAATTTAGTAAACGAACTCCATTTTAAAACTCGCAAATTGTTTGTGCCTCTAGAGATGCAATGACAGGAATATATGAAGTTTTATGGAGCTAAGTTAGGTGAAATGCAGAACTATTCTACAGAAAATAGAAATTGTTGATTTTTGAAGACTGTAATTGACACATTCTCAAATTGTAGTACAGCTGAAAATAAAAGCTGCACTCAAAGAACCAAGGAATGGAAAATATTTTTGAAGTGGTACGGGTACCAAAAAAACAAAAAACTTACAAACAGATGATTCTAAGGAATTTTTTAATAAATACTTTGGAAAACTCATACATAAATAGAAGATTAAACATTACTTAATATGAAAGCATCAATAGTACAATGATTTAACTGAGCATTAAAAGGAATGATGTGAAAAGAATTAGCTTTAATGGTTCATATAAAAGGATTGGTATACATATATAAAGAATTACTTAGTGCATAAAATAGAAAAATTTATCTCAACATTAAAATGTTTGCGATTAAAGTTAACTCAACAAATGAGAAAAAGCTGCTTAATACAGTATAAAGTAATTTGAAGAATGAATGTTGAATTTAATAAAAATAAAAATTAAATTAAAACGAAAAATCTAGTTTTTTGTAGGATTGATTAGGAATGATGGGTCTTAAGAAAGGTAATTAACTAAATGTAGTGGAATTAGATAATTAGCTAAATGTAATGGAATTCTCTAAACTTGTTGGTCTGAATGAAATTTGCTAAAACTTCAGTATTTAAAATAAACTATAACATAGTGCAATATTCAACAGCACATCATATTATCACTTTTTATAAAGTTGTATGTACATTTTCCCATCGAAAGCGTTAGAACGCAAAATTTTACAATATGAAAATGGGATTATTATAGAAGATCTTCGCTCTATTTATTTCTTTAGCTATCAGATCTTTAGAAAATATAGATAAACTACGGAATTTGGACTTTGAAATCCAATCTTTAAGAATGTACATGTGTATGAATAAGTATCAAGCAAACTTAGTGAATGAATATACGCTTCAACTAGAATCATGCTGAAGCATGCATACTGCAAACAGATCTTACTTTATATCTGTATCTGTATGAGTATTAAATAAATTTACAGAAAAAAAATGAAAGCATGCCGAAGCATGTATAATTTCAAAAAAAAAAAAAAATCCTCACGTCATACAATTTTGTAAGCAAAGAAATTTTATGATTTTGTGGTCACTTAAATACAAACATACATATGTATCTACTTTGCAAAAATTCAAAAGAGCGAACTGGTAAATTCTAATAGTAAAGATTTTTAATTGTAACACTACTACATCTAGGACTCTTACGTCACTATCGATAGAAGCATGCTAAGGCATGCATACTAGCAAAATATATAAAGCTGTTAGAAGGTGATGAGACAGCAATTGTATCTGGATCAACCCAACTCATGAATGTATTGTATACGGGAGTGATTGATGGTGATGATGACCTTTTTTAAGTGGATAATCATTACATATGAATGCGATAGGAGTCAACCAGCAAACCTCATGTAGAAATACCTACTTGAGGCAAAAAAAATTCTCCCAAAGATAGATATTTCATTATTTCTAACACTTTATCAATAGTGGTTTATTAAACATACATTTCTTTGTAAGTAAACTAATTTCTACATACCTAATGTATATACCCAGCAAAAAATTAGACAAAAAAACTCTATTCCAAGTAGTAAAATCTGAAAAAAGGAGTGGCACATTAGAAGAAAAAAATAAATAAAAATATAGACTGACTGACCAACTAATACGTACACTCTGTCCGATGGGAACACAAAACACACTTAAACATTTCAGAAATATATACACAATACGCTGAACTTTAATAAAATTAAAAAAAAAACATATATGACAACAAATAAAAGTGAAAGGTGCTCACCCTTCATAAAACAAACATATATGTACCTTATTAATGTAAAAATATTATCAGTATAAAGCAACAGAAATTTCGTCAAACAAAGTCATCTTGTATCCTAGAGGAACCGTCGAAAGGGTATACCTAAAGTCTCTGAAAACCACTTCGTTTTCTGATGATCGCTTTTCAACAAGAAAATAAGTTTGTTCATTATGACTAATTTAAAAGTACATTTAAATTCGGTCTCATATCCGATCTTAACTGCATCAGAATTTAAGAAAAAAGCTCCTTTTATTCTATTGAATAAAATTTTAATTTAAAACAGTAAGCAAAGATATCAGCTTCAACTTCAAATGATTTCATCACAAAAAAAAAACTAGTGATTGTTTTCAACAATTATGAAAATAATAATTTCAATATAAAGCTCCCTTTTGATTTTAAATGTTTATCAATAAAAATAAAAAAAGAAGTAAGTTGACTACCAAAGAAAAAAAACACTATTAGTATATAAGCTGGAGTGCCGGATCAGTTTCATTTAAAAATGTTTATACATTTTCATAAAGCAAAGCAAGATTTCGAAAACAAATGTAGAAAGTGAAGAAAAAAGTCTATAGTTAGAAAAAATTATGTACCCCAAAAATTTCTAACGTTAACTTACTAACGTTGCATCAACTTTAAAAAATGTAAATTGAGTATAAGGAATATTTCTATTTTAGTTGCTATTACTATAGAGTATGTATCTTCAGGAATTCAGTTTTACTTAAAAACAGAAAATCCTCACAAACTTTTAAGTAAACGCAGATAAAAATTAAAACGTTTTTATTTTCAAATAAAAAAAAACTGAATATATCGCAACTATACACAGACGAATATTTACAACAACAACACCAACAACAAGAAGAACAAAAGACATCAATGGCAAAAAAAATGTATTCAAAGATTGAAATAAACAAAATCTGTAATATAAATAAATTTCATATAGGCAGACTTTAACGCGAGACAAATTTAAGTATGAGAAAATATAAAACAAGCGTAAGTATAAAAACATAATAAGATTAGGGAAGTCCAGACATATGATAGTATTTTATAGTACCACATGTCGATACTGAAAACAATTTATTTCTATCTACATATAAACATTAGCGCAAATACACACACATACACATAGCAGAATTCATATAAGAAATATCCAAGAAAATTTCAACAACACCCCACCTTTTGCAAATCATGACGAGCCTTAAATTCTCCCTCAGATATACATACACAAATTCCCATGATCATACATACATACATATACAATATATAAGATAAATCTCAACAACACAACACTCTCACCTACCTGAAATTACAGATAGTCTTAAACTTCTACAGACGTCTATACACATAGATTATCACGGCTACATATTACAAGAACACCTCGCCCCTAATAAATCACAATCATCTTAAATTCTTACAAAAATATATACATACATACATACAAATAACCAAATTACCTCAACAACATCCTCACCTACCTCAAATCACGATCAGCCTTAAACTACTATAGACAGACACATCCACAAATCCCCATGGATACATATTTCGTCAACAACCCTGCCCACTCAAATCATGGTCAGCCTTAAACTCCTACAGACATACAAACACACAGATTCCCCGGTTACATATTACTAGAACACCTCACCCCTCATAAATCACTATCAGCCCTAAGCTCCTACAGAAATACACACATTGAAATTCCTACAAACATACACACACACACACACATACACACACACACACACACACATACACACGCAATCGATCTACCTCAACTACACCCCGCCCCTTCCAATCAAACCCTCACCTAAATTCTCACAGACAGACAGACACATCCGCAAATTCCTATGGTTACATATTACGGCAACAACGCCACCCACTCAAATCACCGTCAGCCTTAAATTCCCACAGTCTAGCAACACCTACATTAGCATTAGAAAAAATAACTTTTACGTTTTCCCGTCGTCATTAGGAAAAATCATTTTCCCGTCTGCATTTGAAAAAATTATATTCATTTTTTGCCGTCGGCATTTGAAAAAAATAATAATCATGTATTGCGGTAGGCATTAGGAAAAATTATCATGTATTGCAGTAGGCATTAGGAAAAATTATCATGTTTTGCCTGCGGTATTACGAAAAATTATCATGTTTTGCCTTCGGAATTACGAAAAATCATTAGATGATTTTCCGTCAGCATTAGGAAAAACCATTTTCATGATTTTCCCCGTCGTCACATACACACATAAAAACCGCCAAACTATGAACCGCCTTAATACATTCACACAAAATATTCCACACACAAACTTCCCACGGTCAGGCAGGCAGACAGACAGACAGACATACACTTAATGTAAACAAAAACTCCTAATATAAACAAAAAACTCCTAATGTAAACAAAAAACTCCTAATGTAAACAAAAAAAAACAAATTTCCAAGAATTTAACAATTTTCAAATTTTAATTACCCAAATTTAACAATTTCAGCAACAATTTAACAATTTCAGCCCACAATTTAACAATTTCAGCAACAATTTAACAATTTTAATCGGCGCCCGAATGCCCAATTCCCTACTACTCATATATAATAGTTTTTCCATTTATAATCCCATACATTTTCATACATGAATTCATAAATATTCATATATAGTTATATACATTCATATATTAAAATTATATGGGACATATATAATTTTTTTTAGCTGGGTACATATTTTTTTATTCGCACTACCCAATGTCTTGTTTTTATATTAAAAATCGTTTGTTTCGAAATTTTTTAAAGGAAAATATGTATGTTTTTTTAGAATGGTTTGAAGATTTAGAATTATTATTATTATAAATAATAATAAAAGATGAAAAATTAGAGTGGAAGATAGAAAAATTATTATTTAACTCTGCATATTTGTTTAAGTGCTTTTTTATACAAAGATTTCATAAAGTTTTAATGCTGCTAATAACAAAAAATCATCATCCGATGAAGATATATATGCCATCGCACACAACGAACACAAAATTAAAATGCTGATTGACGATTTTATTTGTACGTCTCCGAAAAATCATCAATTAATTGACACTAACACATTCTTACCGATTGATAGCTTTTTTTGTACGTCTCCTTAGCTTTAAAATAAAGTAAGTTTAGTAATCTATCTATATAATTAATAGGCGAACATGTTTTTTGTAATCCCTTTTACGCTGGTACCACTTCACCGATATTAAAAAGATTTATATGGTTTTAAAGGATTTTCTGTACAGATGTGCAGAATCTATATTTTATTGAAATCGGTTTAGTATTTTGGGAGCTATAAGCGTTTAAAGTTGCTACTACTACATGCACACATTTTACACACGCATTTATTACCTTACAAGTAAAAAAGAAACAAAACATGAGTGTGTGTGTGTGTGTGTGTGTTTGTAGTATTTCTCTTGATCTAACAATTTTTTTCTCTTATTTGTTGTTGTATGAAAGCCATAAAAATTAAAGAAAGAGAATTGAATAAAGTGAATTAGCTTGGTTGAATGGATTTTGTTTATGTTTTTTTTAATTATTAATTATTATTATTTAATTATGCTTGCATATGTATGTAAGTTTGTGTGTGGCTGAGTTTTAATGAATTTTTTATGACGTTTAGATTGGTACATTTTTTTCAATCTTAAATTATTTACATTTTGATTCTAGAATACGGACGAGTGTGTAGTCCGTTTGGTATATCTAGTTTAATTTATTGCACAGCAGTGCAGTGATGCCAGTGAACATTTTTGAAATTCCCTACGCGTTGGAAAAAAATCCCTTTTTTTCCCTCTAATCAAAAATATTTCCCTACATATTTCCCTACGCTGAAAATGTATTATTTTTAACAAAAAAAAACAAATACATGTATATTTTGTGAATATTGTACTTATTTTACCCATTTTTATTTTATATAATGAACAAAACAGGCTATAGTCTTAGTTGGGTAGCAGGTAGAAAAAAAATTAAAGCATTAGTTAACAAAAACAAACTAAAAACGTACATTCTATATATGTATGTACATCCCTACATCCATATGAAAATTGTACTAAAAATTATGTTATAAAAATATTAATTATACAAGTTCTTAGAATGTATTTTGTTAAAATGGGTAGTTGTATATTAAAAACAACAGTTTAATAGGTGAGATCTTTCAGTAAACGAGTACGTTATGAAAAATTTGGTTTATGTCAAGCCTGTAGAATACACATTAAATATCAATTTGTATTAAATTGATTGTTAGATTGAACTGCATTTTCTTACTTGTATGGCTCTCTTTTTTATGAAACTATTCCTGGTATTATCCTAAACATAACTATTCTATTCATTTCTTATCAAGTATTTTCGTGGAATGTTCAAGTATAAAACAGATCAGTTTGTGGAGCATTGGCAACACAATTTTGTACGTTTTGTATGCAAGTTAGTTTACGCAATGCAAGTCGATTTCTTTTTCTTTTGTGACTGTCTGTCAAACCTGCATTGTAAGTTTTCATTTCACATTTGATATAGCAGCTTTAAAAATAACTT
Source organism: Tachina grossa (assembly GCA_949987645.1). Classification (NCBI taxonomy): domain Eukaryota; kingdom Metazoa; phylum Arthropoda; class Insecta; order Diptera; family Tachinidae; genus Tachina; species Tachina grossa. Next base: position 104,781,958 of record OX465275.1, read on the forward strand.
TGTATTTCGAAACGAAAGAAAAAGCTTTCGAATTTGTATGTTATTAATATTACAATTCGAAAGCATTTGCTTTCGTTTTGAATTACAGAGTAGACCCCAAGGTTCTTACGAATATTCGAATTCGAATTGCTGAATATTCGGCCATTTATAAATATTCGTTTTAATAGTCTTCAAATTCAGGCGAATGCGAATATTTTTCCAAAAAATTAAATAAATAAATGCATAAATCATAAACGAAATTTAAATAAATGGATAAAAATATTAGTTTGTACGAATCCATTAAATTTGTATAGAAATTTGTGCTTTGTATAATTTTCAAATATTATTTAGTGAGGATCATTAAAATTTTGGGTAGTTTTTGTTAACTTTAGAGTACGCCAACAGGATTATGAAGTTCTTCTTCATAACAATTTTTTAATATTTCATATTGTAATTTCAAATTGCATGTCTATAAATTTCACATTATATATTCGTATTCGCGAATATCAAAACATTCGTTACATCACTAGTTAATACATATATATATTTTATTTTTGCGATATGTAATATATAACTATTATCAAAGAATATAAATAATATAGAATGCGCATCTCATACAAGCTAAAATTTTCTATGACGGATATTTCCAGTACTACCCGTCCAGCGCACACACTCTCATTTCTTTCTGCAGTGTACCCTACAAGAAATGAATGACCGAAACTAACCCAAACAAAACTTTTTTACTAACACACATGCAACAGTTTTATGTTGTAATTTTGCTACTGGAGCTGCCACTGTTTCGTTTTTTCAATAAAATTTGAAGGATTCTTTTTACAATATTTATTGCATATTTTTGTATAGTAATTTTTGTACATATTTATATATGTTTTATTTTAATTAAAGTTTTATTAAACTAATTTGATAATGCTTCCAAAATTATAATTATTTGATTATTTATTGTCAAAAAAAATATAATTAGTATACAAATGGGTTTTCGAAATTTTGGGGGTTTTTAGGAAAAAAACGTATTGAACAAAAATTTTTGCTAGGGGCAGTTCAGGCATATATTGCATCAGTTGTTTCACTCTAACATATATTTTATATGCGTACATGCAATAATTCTTGCTAATACTTTTTGCATGTATAAAAAGCACTAGCTATACATAGCATTTTTGAACACATGATTGTGAAAAACCACTAAATAAAATTTTCTAAAAGTAAATTTTTACATGTATTTGTAATAAAATTTAAATAATTGTGAAATATGGCTGTAATTTTTGTGTTTTAAATTCCTTAATTCCTTTGGCCAGTAGTGTTCCTCAAATTCTGACTGTGAAATAAAGCCTAAATAATGGGAAAGTGATGAAATATTTGTAGAATCATGTTCAAGAATTTGCATTGACAAAATAAATTAATTTTAAATTTTTTTTACGCTTAATGCGCTTTAAATATAATCAATTTTGATTCGTACTATATGTTCTTAATAATTTCCGTCATTAAGGCATGGTACATGCAACAACTTGGCCAAATGTTCCCACTTAATGCCGCTTGTGGTTTCTTTGCCAAGAATGGGACCCGGCCAACGTTTCTATGTCCAAAGTTCCCACAACACTCAACAGATTCAAGCAACTCTGGCTATTCCGCAAATGCATCAAAACGGTAATATGCTTTTTAAATCATTTTGTTTTAGAAGTTTTAATTGCTCTCGCCATTTATTTAAGGACCTGAAAATATTTTGTCTCGCTGTTGGTAAATGCAATACCAGAAGATCAGCAGCCGGGTGAACGTTCATACCAAATGATAGAACGTATGGATCCATCTAAGACCACGGGCATGTTGGAATAAAAATATCCAAACTCGTGCATGACGGAAGTTCATAAAGCTCTTTGTTGGAAAATGTAATACCATAAGAGCAAATTCTGGGCGGACGCTTACACCCAATGACCGAAAGCATGCATCCATCTTTGGCTAGTGAGATGAAGAGCATGTTGCTTAAATTAGTTTTAAGAACATTAATATTTATTGTTTTATGTTAAATAAAAACTTTGATTTAAAATGTAAATTTTAATTGACAAATACTTATGTTAGGACTTAATAGTTAGAGCTAACCAATATTTTCGTTTGCCTGACTGGTTAGAGCTTACCAGTATTTACGTTTGCCTAACTGGTTGTAGCTAACCAATATTTACGTTTGCCTAACTAGTTAGAGCTAACCAATAAATACGTTCCCCTAACTAGTTGGAGCTCACCCATATTTTCGTAGTCATAACCTTATAAAAGGAATCAGAGTGAGCAGCACAGATATATGTTACATAGTCGGGTGGAATTAATAAGATAGAGAGAGATGCAAAATCACATGTACACAAGAGTTTCGGTTAGTTTTTACATTTTGCTCTTAAGAAACTAATAGAAACTTTAACAGACATATCAGTAAGCCCAACCGGTTAAATGACCGGTCATTTAACTGGTAGTGTTCTTGTAGGGAAATTAACCACTCAAAAGCTTAAATTATTAAAAGAAACAAAAGTACCAAATCAGGGCTATTGTGCCACACTCTCATTCAATGTACATCCCATCACTGTCTACAAATGTCACGTAACGTCGTCATGAAATTCTATTTTCTGCAGGTTCAGATGTTACATTTACGTGCCATTTTAGTCAGGTAAGCGTTTGCATAGCTTTTCATGCAACACATTCGATCAGCTGACACATTTACATTTACAGTTCTACATTTACAGTCGGGTAATTCTGCCTTAAAGCGCAAGCAAACACACACTGAGATCATTATATTCTTTGCTCTTATCACCAGCGTTGCCGTTGTGCGACTTAAGTGGCATTTTGCTAATTTTTCAACAGCAAAACATGCGGCCAATTGCAAAAAACTATGTACAAATATCCGAGTTTTACCACAAAAAATACCGATTTTCGGAGGAAAGTTGCTGTTGCTGAAATAAAGCTTGTTTTAAGGATGATAAGTTTCCAAATTCTGCAGTTGTAAAGTCAGTGAATTACACCTTATTTCTTCATCTTTATAAAATATAATTTACAAAAAACATAAAGTATAAACATAAATTAGCGTTACTAAACAATTATCAAATAGACTTAAAGTAGACACTTGTCAAAGTTTAGATTCCAAGTGAAGAACTTATTAAGAAATGCAGGATGTTCAGTTAAAAAATATATGTAACTATGCATAATGCTTTGAGAGAATAGTATAACTATATTATCCTCTTCAGAATTTTCTACAAAACTTTAAATGGTTTTTCCTCAAAGTAAATTTTTTGAGTTATGCTGCTTTTTAAGTAAATAAGTGAGATGAACCATGTCCAATATATGTATTTATGTTTTTACAGTCTCTCATTTTTTTTATAAATCTTAAGTAATTGGATAAATTACGGCACTCGATATCGAACGAAATATGCATTTAACTTCGATTAGAATTTCATTCGATATGAAATGCTGCAACTTGACCACTCTTTTTTAGATTTCATGATTTTTTTTATATAGTAGCTATCTATAATAGGTTTATACTCGTCTTATTTGCAATTAAACTGTATTTGTAAATACTCTACTAGCCGGTCTTATAGAAATATGTTCGTAGTTAATTAATTAATTATTGGAATTATTTTTACTTTTTTCATTTATAAATTAAAAATTATAATAATAACTAAAATTGAAAATTTTAAAAACCCCCGAATATTTCTAGAAAAGACGTGATATCTTCTAAGCGGACTGGACCGATTTTATTAAAGCATAGCTAAGAACCTTCTCGATCAAGTCACATTTCAAACAGAAAAAACTAAATCAAAATCGGTCCAGCCATTTGGTCTGTACGAGTACTTGTACAGACACACAGATACACAGACACACACTACAAACTTGTAACACCCCTTTTTAGTCGGGGGTTAAAAAGAAAATGAGTTAACTTCAGTTTTTCCATCTATATTTTACTTTACTTTTCTTGATGCTGATCATTTATATACATACATGTATACTTTAAGGCCCCAATTTTGGCTTCCAAATTTACTTCAGTTGAACCTATTTTAAATTATTTACATTTTATAAAAACTTACTTACTAACTTATAAAAAGTTTTATTAAGATTAAAGATGAAAGTAAGTTAAAAGACATATTTTTTTAATTGTGATACTCCGAGAAATAATTTGCATTTGGAATCAAGGATTTGGCTGTCAGATTTTTTGCAATATTTTCACCATTTATTGGCCTTTCTATCGACCAAAACAATAAAATGATCGACATCATCGAGCCGAATATCGCCAACTGGACGAACAGCTCTTTTTCTAATACCTGATATGCTAAACTGTGTATATGATTGCCCTACGGCATACAATCTGTTAAAATGATACAAAGGGTAAATTAAAAAAAGGGTTATAAAAACTTTCATTGGCACGAAAATTGGCCAAAAGTGATACTTTAATGTCACAACGGCAACGCTGCTCCCAACAATGCGAGCATATCATACATACCCTACAAGAACACTACCAGTTAACTGACCGGTCATTTAACCGGTTGGGCTTACTGATATGTCTGTTAAAGTTTCTATTAGTTTCTTAAGAACAAAATGTAAAAACTAACCGAAACTCTTGTGTACATGTGATTTTGCATCTCTCTCTATCTTATTAATTCCACCCGACTATGTAACATATATCTGTGCTGCTCACTCTGATTCCTTTTATAAGGTTATGACTACGAAAATATGGGTTAGCTCCAATTAGTTAGGGGAACGTATATATTGGTTAGCTCTAACTAGTTAGGCAAACGTAAATATTGGTTAGCTCCAACCAGTTAGGCAAACGTAAATACTAGTAAGCTCTAACCAGTCAGGCAAACGAAAATATTGGTTAGCTCTAACTATTAAGTCCTAACATAAATATTTGTCAATTAAAAATTACATTTTAAATCAAAGTTTTTATTTAACATAAAACAATAAATATTAATGTTCTTAAAACTAATTTAAGCATGCATGCTTTCGGTCATTGGGTGTAAGCGTCCGCCCAGAATTTGCTCTTATGGTATTACATTTTCCAACAAAGAGCTTTATGAACTTCCGTCATGCACGAGTTTGGATATTTTTATTCCAACATGCCCGTGGTCTTAGATGGATCCATACGTTCTATCATTTGGTATGAACGTTCACCCGGCTGCTGATCTTCTGGTATTGCATTTACCAACAGCGAGACAAAATATTTTCAGGTCCTTAAATAAATGGCGAGAACAATTAAAACTTCTAAAACAAAATGATTTAAAAAACATATTACCGTTTTGATGCATTTGCGGAATAGCCAGAGTTGCTTGAATCTGTTGAGTGTTGTGGGAACTTTGGACATAGAAACGTTGGCCGGGTCCCATTCTAGGCAAAGAAACCACAAGCGGCATTAAGTGGGAACATTTGGCCAAGTTGTTGCATGTACCATGCCTTAATGACGGAAATTATTAAGAACATATAGTACGAAAGTAGTTGTGAACTGGCGGTTCGGCCCCAATTAAAATTGTTAAATTGTTGCTGAAATTGTTAAATTTGGGTAATTAAAATTTGAAAATTGTTAAATTCTTGGAAATTTGTGTTTTTTTGTTTACATAAGGAGTTTTTTGTTTACATTAGGAGTTTTTTGTTTACATTAGGAGTTTTTGTTTACATTAAGTGTATGTCTGTCTGTCGGTCTGTCTGTCTGCCTGCCTGACCGTGGGAAGTTTGTGTGTGGAATATTTTGTGTGAATATATTAAGGCGGTTCATAGTTTGGCGGTTTTTATGTGTGTATGTGACGACGGGGAAAATCATGAAAATGGTTTTTCCTAATGCTGACGGAAAATCATCTAATGATTTTTCGTAATTCCGAAGGCAAAACATGATAATTTTTCCTAATGCCTACTGCAATACATGATAATTTTTCCTAATGCCGACGGCAAAACATGAATATAATTTTTTTTCAAATGCCGACGGCAAAACATGATTATTTTTTTCAAATGCCGACGGCAAAACATGATTATTATTTTTTTCAAATGCCGACGGCAAAACATGATAATTTTTCCTAATGCCTACGGCAATGCATGATAATTTTTCCTAATGCCGACGGAAAAACATGATTATTAATTTTTCCTAATGCCGACGGCAAAACATGAATATAATTTTTTCAAATGCCGACGGGAAAATGATTTTTCCTAATGACGACGGGAAAACGTAAAAGTTATTTTTTCTAATGCTAATGTAGGTGTTGCTAGACTGTGGGAATTTAAGGCTGACCGTGATTTGAGTGGGCGGCGTTGTTGCCGTAATATGTAACCATAGGAATTTGTGGATGTGTCTGTCTGTCTGTGAGAATTTAGGTGAAGGTTTGGTTGGCAGGGGGCGGGGTGTAGTTGAGGTAGATTGATTGCGTGTGTAGTTGTGTGTGAATGTGTGTGTATGTTTGTGTGTGTGTGTGTGTGTGTGTATGTATGTTTGTAGGAATTTCAATGTGTGTATTTCTGTAGGAGCTTAGGGCTGATTGTGATTTATGAGGGGTGAGGTGTTCTAGTAATATGTAACCGGGGGAATCTGTGTGTTTGTATGTCTGTAGGAGTTTAAGGCTGACCATGATTTGGGTGGGCAGGGTTGTTGACGAAATATGTATCCATGGAGATTTATGAATGTGTCTCTCTATAGTAGTTTAAGGTTGATCGTGATTTGAGGTGGGTGAGGATGTTGTTGAGGTAAATTGCTTATGCGTATGTATGTATGTATGTATTTTTGTAAGAATTTAAGATGATTGTGATTTATTAGGGGCGAGGTGTTCTTGTAATATGTAGCCGTGAGAATATATGTGTATAGACGTGTGTAGAAGTTTAAGACTATCTGTAATTTCAGGTAGGTGAGAATGTTGTGTTGTTGAGATTAATCTTATATATTGTATATGTATGTATGTATGATCATGGGAATTTGTGTATGTATATCTGAGGGAGAATTTAAGGCTCGTCATGATTTGCAAAAGGTGGGGTGTTGTTGAAATTTTCTTGGATATTTCTTATATGAATTCTGCTATGTGTGTGTATTTGAGCTGGTATTTATATGTAGGTAGAAATAAATTGTTTTCAACATTGACATTTGGTACTATAAAATACTATCATATATCTGGACTTCCCTAATCCTAGTATGCTTTTATACTTACGATTGCTTTATATTTTCTCATGCTTAAATTTGTCTCGCGTTGAAGTCGGTCTGTGTGAAATTTGTTTATATTACAGATTTTGTTTATTTAACTACATTCGTCTTCTTTGACTGAAAGAGTTATCTACACACAGAGAAAAACCAACTTGAAATCAGTAAAAACCATGCTGAATTAATAAGAACCATTAGCGAAGGTTTAATCATATTGAAATTTCTTATTTCAATATGGACAAAATATTAATTTACAGTATTCATTTATTAAACTCATTAGTTTGTAGATATCTCAATATACATTTTCTATTATATTAAAAATTATTGAATTAATGTGATGAATTCTTATTTTTAAGCTGCAGATTTTCCCTGAGTGTATGGATTGTTTATATTTGCATTGTGCTTTAACTAAACGTCGCTTCATATATTTTCATGATGTAGATCTAATAAATACTTAAGCATTGATAAGAAATTTGATATGCATACATACATATCTACAAATTGATTTTATGTATGTATGTATGTATGTATGTACATATATATGTACATACAAATAAGTGTTCAACTCAATCTTTGAATACATTTTTTATTTTATTTTTTGTCATGTGATGTCTGTTGTTGGTGAAATTAAAAACATTTTAATTTTTATCTGCGTTTACTTAAAAGTTTGTGAGGATTTTCTGTTGTAAGTAAAACTGAATTCTTGAAGATATGTACTTACATACTCTATAGTAATAGTAACTATAATAGAAATATTTCTTATACTTAATTTACAGTTTTTTAAAGTATAGGGTATAAAATTTTTTCTAGCTATAGCCTTCTACATTTATTTTGGAAAACTTGCTTTGCTTTTTAAAAATGTATAAACATTTTTAAATGAAACTGATCCGGCACTCCAGCTTAGGTACTGATAGTTTTTTTTTTTTTTTTTTTTGTTGTTAGTTAACTTACTTATTTTTTATTTTTTATTGATAAACATTGGAAATCAAAAGGGAGTTTTATATTGTAATTATTATTTTCATAATTGTTGAAAACAATCGCTGCTTTTTGTTTGTTTTTTGCGATGAAATCATTTGAATTACTTTTGCAACTTTACGCGTTTATAAAAATTATGTTATTTTCTATATTTCTTAATTTATAAGACTTTTAGACTTTGTCCTTTAGGGGTTATATATTCTATTATACGATTATGAATAAGAATGCAGTAAGCTGATGTATTTGCTTACTGCTTCAAATTAAAATTTTATTAAATTGAATAAAAGGAGTTTTTTTTTCTTAAACTCTGATGCAGTTAGAAGCGCTGGAGATTCTTTCATATAACAGCTTTTTTGAAATTTTTGATACATAGTATAATATAGAATTGGATAACATTTATTTTTAATTTTTATGTTAAGAAGTACGGGAATGAGACTGAATTTAAATGTACTTTTAAATTATTTAAATCATAATGAACAAACATATTTTCTTCTTTAATAGCGATCAACAGAAAACGAACTCGTTTTCATATAATTTAGGTATACCCTATCGACGGCTCCTCTAGGATACAAGATGACTTTGTATGACGAAATTTCTGTTGCTTTATACTGATAATATGTTTACATTAATAAGATACATATACATATGTTTATTTTATGAACGGTGAGCACCTATGGCTTTTATTTAATGTTCTATATGACTTTTTTTTTTCATTTTATTAAAGTTCAGCGTATTGTATATATATTTCTGAAATGTTTAAGTGTGTTTTGTGTGCCCATCGGGCAGAGTGTACGTATTAGTTGGTCAGTCAGTCTCTATTTTTATTTATTTTTTTTTTCTTCTAATGTGCCACTCCTTTTTCAGATTTTACTACTTGGAATAGAGAATTTTTGTCTAATTTGTTGGTGGGTATATACATTAGGTATGTAGAAATTAGTTTAGATACAAAGAAATGCATGTTTAATATACAACTATTGTATCAAATCGATCTCAAATAACTCAGTTACCTCTACCAGCAATTCACCGTTGGTGTATTCATAAAGTGTTAGAAACAATGAAATATCTATGTTTTGAGAGAATTTTTCCCCTCAAGTATTTCTACATGAGGTTTGAGAGGTCAATCACTGTCGCATTCATATGTAATGATTATTCACTTAAAAAAGGTCATCATCACCATCAATCATCTCCGTATACAATACATTCATGAGTTGGGTTGATCCAGATACAATTGCTGTCTCATCACCTTCTAACAGCTTTATATATTTTGCTAGTATGCATGCATTAGCATGCTTCTATCGATAGTGACGTAAGAGTCCGAGATGTAGAGTGTTACAATTAAAAATCTTTACTATTCGAATTTACCAGTTCGCTCTTTTGAATTTTTACAAAGTAGATACATATGTATGTATTTCATTGACCACAAAATCATAAAATTTCTTTGCTTACAAAATTGTATGACGTGAAGGTTTTTTTTTTTTTTTTTTTTTTTTTTTTTTTTTTGAAATTATACATGCTTCGGCATGCTTTCATTTTTTTTTCTATAAATTTATGTAATATTCATACAGATACAGATATAAAGTGAGATCTGTTTACTGTACATTTTAAAATTTATGCATGCTTCAGCATGATTCTAGTTGAAGCGTATATTCATTCACTAAGTTTGTTTGATACTTATTCATACACATGTACATTCTTAAAGATTGGATATCAAAGTCCAATTTCCGTAGTTTATCTATATTTTCTAAAGATCTGATAGCTAAAGAAATAAATAGAGTGAAGATCTTCTATAATAATCCCATTGTCATATTGTAAAATTTTGCGTGCTAGCGCTTTCGATGGGAAAATATACATACAACTTTATAAAAAGTGATAATATGATGTGCTGCTGAATATTGCACTATGTTATAGTTCATTTTAAACACTGAAGTTTTAGCAATATTTCATTCAGACCAACAAGTTTAGAGAATTCCACTACATTTAGTTAATTATCTTTCTTAAGACCTATCATTCCTAATCAATCCTACAAAAAACAACACAAACTAGATTTTTCGTTTTAATTTTATTTTTATTTTTATTAAATTCAACATTCATTCTTCAAATTACTTTATACTATATTAAGTAGCTTTTCCTCATATGTTGAGTTGACTTTAATAGGAGACATTTTAATGGTACGATGAACTTTTCTATTGCATTCATTGAGTAAATCTTTAGATATACCAATCCACTTATATGAACCATTAAAGCTAATTCTTTTCACATCATACCTTTCAATGATCTATTAAATCATTCTAATATTGATGCTTTCATATTAAGTAATGTTTAATCTTCTATTTATGTATGAGCTTTCCCAAGTATTTATTAAAAAATTCTTTAGAATCATCTGCTTGTAAGTTCTTTGGTACCCGTACCACTTCAAAAATATTTTCCATTGCCTTGGTTTTTAGAGTGCAGCTTTTATTTTCAGCTGTAATTTGAGAATGTGTCAATTACAGTCTTCAAAAATCAACAATTTCTATTTTCTGTAGAAAAGTTCTACATTTCACCTAACTTAGCTCCATAAAACATCATATATTCCTGTCATTACATCTCTACAAGCACAAACAGTTGTTGAGATTTAATATGGAGTTCGTTAACTAAATTCCTTTTTAAGGACATAGAATTGTTTCACAGATTTTTTCGAAAGTGTTGTGATCTACATCTTGCACTTTCAGCTATTTATACTAACATGTAGTTAATTTTCTAATCTATATATTTAACCGTAAACTCTTCAATTTGTTTTTAATTATTTACTTTTTAGAATTGCTTTTTCAATTTTACAACTGTCTTCTTTCTCTAATTTTATTTCACGCTGTAGTTCCTCAATTTGCATTTAAATATATTCTTGAATATTAATGCTTTAAGCTATATTATTAATTTGTCTTGTATTTTATCTTCATTCAGTTTGATGTAACTATCAACAATAGTTTGTATCTAATTCATTTATGCCTTCCAATACTGATAAGTCAGTATAAATGTCTTCAGAATTGGAAGTCTATGAGTAAAATCATCGTCATCATCATTCTCAGTATTAGCATCATTAAATATGATGGTATTATCAAATATTGTTCCTTCTACTAGTTTCTTTGGGGTACTTGTCTATATCTTGAGTGAAGGTTTCTCAGGCTTTAAACTTGTACATTTTCAACTTCTATCTTGATTTTACTTTCTTCTTTCATAAGAATTCTTTTAATATTTTTAGAACTATTTATGAATTCTTCTGCTATAGGTTTAAATGTATCTTTTAGTTGTTCACTTGTATCTATTTCACCAGTTTTTATACTACGAAGCTTTTTCTTCAACACATTTCTTGTCAACACCAACTGTTTTAAAATTTTCTCATCCATGTTCGCTAAGGGCAAATAACAGGTATCAGCAATCAGATCAGCTTATCAGGACCTGGTCTGGTTTTCAGATCAGCTTTTCAGGACCTGGTCTGGTTTTCAGATCAGCTTTTCAGGACCTGGTCTGGTTTTCAGATCAGCTTATCAGGACCTGATCTGGTTTTCAGATCAGCTTTTCAGGACCTGGTCTGGTTTTCAGATCAGCTTATCAGGAGCTGGTCTGGTTATCAGATCAGCTTGTCAGGAGCTGGTCTGGTTATCAGATCAGCTTATCAGGAGCTGGTCTGGTTTTCAGATCAGCTTATCAGGAGCTGGTCTGGTTATCAGATCAGCTTGTCAGGAGCTGGTCTGGTTATCAGATCAGCTTATCAGGAGCTGGTCTGGTTTTCAGATCAGCTTATCAGGAGCTGGTCTGGTTATCAGATCAGCTTATCAGGAGCTGGTCTGATTATCAGATCAGCTTATCAGGACCTGATCTGATTTTCAGATCAGCTTATCAGGAGCTGGTCTGGTTTTCAGATCAGCTTATCATGTAACAGATCAGGCTATCAGGAGCTGTTCAGATTTTCATATCAAGATATCTGAGTCAGATTTAGTTATCAGTGTACAAGTAGCTAGCCATTTATAACATTTATATACATGAAGTTTAAAGTCAGATGAAATACGAAAAAGTAAAGTTTTATGTAGTAAAATTATTTTCTATAACGATCATCGTTTAATTCACTATCTTTGCTTATAATCAAAAATCCATATTTATCCTTTCAACATGCTTTATATTTTTCTCACCTTACCTAAACATTAACATTAAACATAAGTAGAATGAATCAACATTCTTATCTCTCCCCATACAAAAATATGCTTCCCATACGCATCATCGTTAAATATCATATTGGAATTACTTTGGACTGAAATAACAGATTCACTATCGGTAAATTTTGTAATATATTATTGTTTTAATTGATGAAATTAATTTCTTTATATCTAGGTTGATATAAAGATTTTAAGTATAAATAAATGTTCTCAAATTTAAGTCCATTAGGACTTTCTAGCAAGCCAATCATAGCGTTTTTTTTCGCAATTTGACAGGTCAACTATTGTTGCACGAATAGAATTTGATATAAAGGAACTATGATTTATTTTTGAACTATCGTTCGATGATTCATCAATATTTCGTACCAAGGTTTTTTAGGTTATTTTACTAACCGCATTTATGTAGCTAAATACATTTTATAAATATTATCTCTTATTATAAAAAAATAAACTAATACAGCTATACCATATCAGAAAATATTTTCTGAAATCGTATAGCTGCATTAGTTTATTTTTTCTATCATAAGAGATAATGATCCACACTCATAATCAAAACAGCATAAAAATATCCTTTGTTTTGACTATGAGTATGCATCAATATTTATGAAATGCGTTTAGTTACAAAAATGTGGTTAGTAAAACAAAGTATATTTTAACAGCCTTATTTATAACACTTATTAGGGCTTTATAAAGACTTTTTAAGAAAAAATTGTTATAAAAAATTTGTTTTAAAAAGCCTTTACAAAGCCTTAATAAGTTTTATAAATAAGGCTGTAAGAGTTTAAAATCAGTATTTTGTATGATAATACTGATTTGAAACTCTTAAAATATTCTTTGTTTTGACTATGAGTAGGGGCCATTATCTCTTATTATAGGACAAATAAAATAATATAGCTATACGATTTCAGAAAATATTTTCTGATATCGTATAGCTACATTATTTGATTTGTCTATAATAAGAGATAATATTTATGAAATACATTTCATAAATATTGGCGCATACTTATAGTAAAAACAACCTAAAAATACCTTGGTACGAAATATTGATGAATCATCAAAATTTCATACCATCCTATATTTATGTTGTTTTACTAATCGCATTTTGTAAATAAATGCATTTCATAAATATTAGCTATTATTATTGAAAGAATAAAATAGTATGGTTATATGATTTTAGAAAACATGATTTCTGATATCATATAATCATACTATTTTATTTTTCTATAATAAGAGATAATGACTCATACTCATAGTCAAAACAAAGGATATTTATATGCTGTTTTGATTATGAGTATGAGTCAATATTTATGAAATGCATTTAGTTATAAAATGCGGTTAGTAAAACAAAGTATATTTTAAGTGTTTAAAACCACCATTTTATGGTAATACCGGTTTTAAACACTTAAAGCATACTTTGTTTTGACTATGAGCATGGGCTGATATTTATGAAATGGATTTTATAAATATTGACTCATACCCTTAGTCAAAACAACATAAATAATTCTTGGTACGAAATATTGATGAATCATCGAACGATAGTTCAAAAATAAGAAAGTCCTAATGGACTTAAATTTGAGAACATTCAAAATCTTTATATCAACCTAGATATAAAGAAATTAATTTCATCAATTAAAACAATAATATATTACAAAATTTACCGATAGTGAATCTGTTATTTCGGTCCAAAGTAATTCCAATATGATATTTAACGATGATGCGTATGGGAAGAATACTTTTGTATGGGGAGAGATAAGAATGTTGATTCATTCTACTTATGTAAAACTTACACCAGAATCACCAAACATTTAATAAGAGATCATCATAATGTAATTTTAATGTTTAAGTAAGGTGAGAAAAATATAAAGCATGTTGAAAGGCTAAATATGAATTTTTGATTATAAGCAAAGATATTGAATTAAACGATGATCGTTATAGAAAATAATTTTACTACATAAAACTTTACTTTTTCGTATTTCATTTGACTTTAAACTTCATGTATATAAATGTTCTAAATGGCTAGCTACTTGTACACTGATAACTAAATCTGACTCAGATATCTTGAAATGAAAATCTGAACAGCTCCTGATAGCCTGATCTGTTACCTGATAAGCTGATCTAAAAACCAGACCAGCTCCTGATAAGCTGATCTGATAACCAGATTAGGTCCTGATAAGCTGATCTGAAAACCAGACCAGCTCCTGATAAGCTGATCTGATAACCAGATCAGGTCCTGATAAGCTGATCTGATAACCAGACCAGCTACTGATAAGCTGATCTGATAAACAGATCAGGTCCTGATAAGCTGATCTGATAACCAGACCAGCTCCTGATAAGCTGATCTGATAACCAGACCAGGTCCTGATAAGCTGATCTGAAAACCAGACCAGCTCTGATAAGCTGATCTGATAACCAGATCAGGTCCTGATAAGCTGATCTGATAACCAGACCAGCTACTGATAAGCTGATCTGATAAACAGATCAGGTCCTGATAAGCTGATCTGATAACCAGACCAGCTCCTGATAAGCTGATCTGATAACCAGACCAGCTCCTGATAAGCTGATCTGATAACCAGACCAGCTCCTGATAAGCTGATCTGATAACCAGATCAGGTCCTGATAAGCTGATCTGATAACCAGACCAGCTCCTGATAAACTGATCTGAAAACCAGATCAGGTCCTGATAAGCTGATCTGATAACCAGACCAGCTCCTGATAAGCTGATCTGATAACCAGACCAGCTCCTGATAAGCTGATCTGATAACCAGACCAGCTCCTGATAAGCTGATCTGATTACTAGACCAGCTCCTTATAAGCTGATCTGAAAACCAGATCAGCTCCTGATAAGCTGATCTAGTAGCCGATACCTGAATTTGCTGTTAGCAAACATGGATGAGAAAGTTTTAAAGCATTTGGTGTTGAGAACAAATGTGATTAAGAAAAAGCTTCGTAGTATAAAAACTAGTGAAATAGATACAAATGAACAAATAAGAGATGCATTTAAACCTATAACAGAAGAATTCATAAATAGTTCTAAAAATATTAAAAGAATTCTTATGAAAGAAAAAAGTAAAATCAAGACAGAAGTTGAAAATATACAAGTTTAAAGCATGAGAAACCATCAGTCAAGATAGAGACAAGTACACCAAAGAAACTAGCAGAAGGAACAATATTTGATAATACCATCTTATTTTATGATGCTAATACTGAGAATGATGATGACGATGATTTGTACTCAAAGACTTCCAATTCCGAAGACTTATCAGTATTGGAAGGAGGAAATGAATTAGATACAAATTAATGGTGATAGTAACCTTAAACTGAATGAAGATAAAATACAAGTTGGTTGTCAAATATGGGCTCTAACACTAGGACTATTTTCTCTAATGTTTGATAAAATACCAAAAAATTATGATAAATTTGAACTCGAAATCTATAAAAAGATTTTAATTACTACTAATGTATGCATACAGAATCATCATCGTTCTCCGTCAGAGAACGATGATATAAGTTAATTTTTCTGGAAACTGAAATCGACAAACTAAAGAACAAATTAATAATATCGTTTAAGGCATTGATATAATTCAAGAATATATTCAAATGCATATTGGTGGACTACAACGTGAAATAAAATTAGAGAAGGAAGAGAGTTATAAAATTGAAAAGGAATTCTAAAAATTAAATAATTAAAAATAAATTGAAGAGTTGTACGATTAAATATATAGGTTAGAAAATTAACTACATGTTAGTATAAATAGCTGAAAGTGGAACATGTAGATCACCACACCATCGAAAAAATCTGTAAAACAACTCAATGTCTTTAAAAAGAAATTTAGTAAACGAACTCCATTTTAAAACTCGAAAATTGTTTGTGCTTGTAGAGATGCAATGACAGGAATATATGAAGTTTTATGGAGCTAAGTTAGGTGAAATGGAGAACTATTCTACAGAAAATAGAAATTGTTGATTTTTGAAGACTGTAATTGACACATTCTCAAATTGTAGTACAGCTGAAAATAAAAGCTGCACTCAAAAAACCAAGGAATGGAAAATATTTTTGAAGTGGTACGGGTACCAAAAAAAAAAAAAAACTTACAAACAGATGATTCTAAGGAATTTTTTAATAAATACTTTGGAAAACTCATACATAAATAGAAGATTAAACATTACTTAATATGAAAGCATCAATAGTACAATGATTTAATTGAGCATTAAAAGGAATGATGTGAAAAGAATTAGCTTTAATGGTTCATATAAAAGGATTGGTATACATATATAAAGAATTACTTAGTGCATAAAATAGAAAAATTTATCTCAACATTAAAATGTTTACGATTAAAGTTAACTCAACAAATGAGAAAAAGCTGCTTAATACAGTATAAAGTAATTTGAAGAATGAATGTTGAATTTAATAAAAATAAAAATTAAATTAAAACGAAAAATCTAGTTTTTTGTAGGATTGATTAGGAATGATGGGTCTTAAGAAAGGTAATTAACTAAATGTAGTGGAATTAGATAATTAGCTAAATGTAGTGGAATTCTCTAAACTTGTTGGTCTGAATGAAATTTGCTAAAACTTCAGTGTTTAAAATAAACTATAACATAGTGCAATATTCAGCAGCACATCATATTATCACTTTTTTTAAAGTTGTATGTACATTTTCCCATCGAAAGCGTTAGAACGCAAAATTTTACAATATGACAATGGGATTATTATAGAAGATCTTCGCTCTATTTATTTCTTTAGCTATCAGATCTTTAGAAAATATAGATAAACTACGGAATTTGGACTTTGATATCCAATCTTTAAGAATGTACATGTGTATGAATAAGTATCAAGCAAACTTAGTGAATGAATATACGCTTCAACTAGAATCATGCTGAAGCATGCATACTGCAAACAGATCTTACTTTATATCTGTATCTGTATGAGTATTAAATAAATTTACAGAAAAAAAATGAAAGCATGCCGAAGCATGAATAATTTCAAAAAAAAAAAACAAAAAAAAAATCCTCACGTCATACAATTTTGTAAGCAAAGAAATTTTATGATTTTGTGGTCACTTAAATACAAACATACATATGTATCTACTTTGCAAAAATTCAAAAGAGCGAACTGGTAAATTCTAATAGTAAAGATTTTTAATTGTAACACTACTACATCTCGGACTCTTACGTCACTATCGATAGAAGCATGCTAAGGCATGCATACTAGCAAAATATATAAAGCTGTAAGAAGGTGATGAGACAGCAATTGTATCTGGATCAACCCAACTCATGAATGTATTGTATACAGGAGTGATTGATGGTGATGATGACCTTTTTTAACTGGATAATCATTACATATGAATGCGATAGGAGTCAACCAGCAAACCTCATGTAGAAATACCTACTTGAGGCAAAAAAATTCTCTCAAACATAGATATTTCATTGTTTCTAACACTTTATGAAAACACCGACGGTGAATTGCTGGTAGAGGTAACTGAGTTATTTGAAATCGATTTGCTACAATAGTTGTTTATTAAACATACATTTCTTTGTAAGTAAACTAATTTCTACATACCTAATGTATATACCCAGCAAAAAATTTGACAAAAATACTCTATTCCAAGTAGTAAAATCTGAAAAAAGGAGTGGCACATTAGAAGAAAAAAATAAATAAAAATATAGACTGACTGACCAACTAATACGTACACTCTGTCCGATGGGAACACAAAACACACTTAAACATTTCAGAAATATATACACAATACGCTGAACTTTAATAAAATTAAAAAAAAAAATCATATATGACAACAAATAAAAGTGAAAGGTGCTCACCCTTCATAAAACAAACATATATGTACCTTATTAATGTAAAAATATTATCAGTATAAAGCAACAGAAATTTCGTCAAACAAAGTCATCTTGTATCCTAGAGGAACCGTCGAAAGGGTATACCTAAAGTCTCTGAAAACCACTTCGTTTTCTGATGATCGCTTTTCAACAAGAAAATAAGTTTGTTCATTATGACTAATTTAAAAGTACATTTAAATTCAGTCTCATATCCGATCTTAACTGCATCAGAATTTAAGAAAAAAGCTCCTTTTATTCTATTGAATAAAATTTTAATTTAAAACAGTAAGCAAAGATATCAGCTTCAACTTCAAATGATTTCATCACACAAAAAAAAAACTAGTGATTGTTTTCAACAATTATGAAAATAATAATTTCAATATAAAGCTCCCTTTTGATTTTAAATGTTTATCAATAAAAATAAAAAAAGAAGTAAGTTGACTACCAAAGAAAAAAAAACTATCAGTATATAAGCTGGAGTGCCGGATCAGTTTCATTTAAAAATGTTTATACATTTTCATAAAGCAAAGCAAGATTTCGAAAACAAATGTAGAAAGTGAAGAAAAAAGTCTATAGTTAGAAAAAATTATGTACCCCAAAAATTTCTAACGTTAAATTACTAACGTTGCATCAACTTTAAAAAATGTAAATTGAGTATAAGGAATATTTCTATTATAGTTGCTATTACTATAGAGTATGTATCTTCAAGAATTCAGATTTACTTAAAAACAGAAAATCCTCACAAACTTTTAAGTAAACGCAGATAAAAATCAAAACGTTTTTATTTTCAAATTTAAAAAAAATTGAATATATCGCATCTATACACAGACGAATATTTACAACAACAACACCAACAACAAGAAGAATAAAAGACATCAATGGCAAAAAAAAATGTATTCAAAGATTGAAATAAACAAAATCTGTAATATAAATAAATTTCATATAGGCAGACTTTAACGCGAGACAAATTTAAGTATGAGAAAATATAAAACAAGCGTAAGTATAAAAACATAATAAGATTAGGGAAGTCCAGACATATGATAGTATTTTATAGTACCAAATGTCGATACTGAAAACAATTTATTTCTATCTACATATAAATATTAGCGCAAATACACACACACACATAGCAGAATTCATATAAGAAATATCCAAGAAAATTTCAACAACACCCCACCTTTTGCAAATCATGACGAGCCTTAAATTCTCCCTCAGATATACATACACAAATTCCCATGATCATACATACATACATATACAATATATAAGATTAATCTCAACAACACAACACTCTCACCTACCTGAAATTACAGATAGTCTTAAACTTCTACAGACGTCTATACACATAGATTCTCACGGCTACATATTACAAGAACACCTCGCCCCTAATAAATCACAATCATCTTAAATTCTTACAAAAATACATACATACATACATACAAATAACCAATTTACCTCAACAACATCCTCACCTACCTCAAATCACGATCAGCCTTAAACTACTATAGACAGACACATCCACAAATCCCCATGGATACATATTACGTCAACAACCCTGCCCACCCAAATCATGGTCAGCCTTAAACTCCTACAGACATACAAACACACAGATTCCCCCGGTTACATATTACTAGAACACCTCACCCCTCATAAATCACAATCAGCCCTAAGCTCCTACAGAAATACACACATTGAAATTCCTACAAACATACACACACACACACACATACACACACACACACATACACACACACACAAACACATACACACGCAATCGATCTACCACAACTACACCCCGCCCCTTCCAATCAAACCCTCACCTAAATTCTCACAGACAGACAGACACATCCGCAAATTCCTATGGTTACATATTACGGCAACAACGCCACCCACTCAAATCACGGTCAGCCTTAAATTCCCACAGTCTAGCAACACCTACATTAGCATTAGAAAAAATAACTTTCACGTTTTCCCGTCGTCATTAGGAAAAATCATTTTCCCGTCTGCATTTGAAAATATTATATTCATTTTTTGCCGTCGGCATTTGAAAAAAATAATAATCATGTATTGCGGTAGGCATTAGGAAAAATTATCATGTATTGCAGTAGGCATTAGGAAAAATTATCATGTTTTGCCTTCGGTATTACGAAAAATTATCATGTTTTGCCTTCGGAATTACGAAAAATCATTTTCCCGTCGGCATTTGAAAAAATTATATTCATGTTTTGCCGTCGGCATTAGGAAAAATTAATAAACATGTTTTGCCGTCGGCATTTGAAAAAAATAATAATCATGTTTTTCCGTAGGCATTAGGAAAAATTATCATGCATTGCCGTCGGCATTAGGAAAAATTATCATGTTTTGCCTTCGGCATTAGGAAAAATCATTAGATGATTTTCCCCGTCGTCATATACACACATAAAAACCGCCAAACTATGAACCGCCTTAATACATGCACACACAATATTCCACACACAAATTTCCACGGTCAGGCAGGCAGACAGACAGACAGACAGACCGACAGACAGACATACACTTAATGTAAACAAAAACTCCTAATGTAAACAAAAAACTCCTAATGTAAACAAAAAACTCCTTATGTAAACAAAAAAACACAAATTTCCAAGAATTTAACAATTTTCAAATTTTAATTACCCAAATTTAACAATTTCAGCAACAATTTAACAATTTCAGCCCACAATTTAACAATTTCAGCAACAATTTAACAATTTTAATTGGGGCCGAACCGCCAGTTCACAACTACTTACGAATCAAAATTGATTATATTTAAAGCGCATTAAGCGTAAAAAAAATTTAAAATTAATTTATTTTGTCAATGCAAATTCTTGAACATGATTCTGCAAATATTTCATCACTTTCCCATTATTTAGGCTTTATTTCACAGTCAGAATTTGAGGAACACTACTGGCCTTTGATTAAGGAATTAAAAACACAAAAATTACAGCCATATTGCACAATTATTTCAATTTTATTACAAATACATGTAAAAATTTACTTTTAGAAAATTTTATTTAGTGGTTTTTCACAATCATGTGTTCAAAAATGCTATGTGTAGCTAGTGCTTTTTATACATGCAAAAAGTATTAGCAAGAATTATTGCATGTACGCATATAAAATATATGTTAGAGTGAAACAACTGATGCAATATATGCCTGAACTGCCCCTAGCAAAAATTTTTGTTCAATACGTTTTTTTTTCCTAAAAACCCCCAAAATTTCGAAAACCCATTTGTATACTAATTATATTTTTTTGACAATAAATAATCAAATAATTATAATTTATGGAAGCATTATCAAATTAGTTTAATAAAACTTTAATTAAAATAAAACATATATAAATATGTACAAAAATTACTATACAAAAATATGCAATAAATATTGTAAAAAGAATCCTTCAAATTTTATTGAAAAAACGAAACAGTGGCAGCTCCAGTAGCGAAATTTCAACATAAAACTGTTGCATGTGTGTTAGTAAAAAAGTTTTGTTTGGGTTAGTTTCGGTCATTCATTTCTTGTAGGGTTGTATACGTACATAACATATTTAATAAATTTAGTTTTCTAAAAAAGTTTTTTTATAAAATCTAACCAGAGTTTGCCAATCGTATGTGTTTATTTTTTGTTAATATACATATGTTTTGTTATGTACATATGTATGAATTTGTAAAATATACATACATATGTGCGTACAAACATTCAAGCATACAAACAACTATTTTTATTTAAAAATAATTCCAATAAAAATAAAAATAGGTACGTATAATCATAATAATTATAATGATAATAAAAATATAAATATTTCTTATAATTATAATACGTTGTAATGTAAGTATGTATGTATATACGGGTATGAAGCTGAAATTGTAATTTCACTTAATGTCGAAGTCATTAAAATGTTGGTAAGTATAAAATAATGATTTGATACAATTTAAATAATTTTGGTACTTTTTCCACACGATAAAAAATAATGTGAAGATGTTAAACTCTCATCAATGTTTCGAACAGCTGTTTTCCATTTTATTTGATTTTTTTATACTGATAAACACCCAGCAAACAAAAAGTCCTGTATATTTACATACATATAAAACTAAATTATTATGAGTAGGTACGAACATCAATAAGAAAAGGATAAAACGAGAAACTGAAGATTTGATTGAGGTGCTACTGCAATCATACACATTCCTGGAAATTAAATAGCTAAGTACTTCGTCTTTCCGATGAAGTTGGCCAAAATCTGCTCTGGTAATGTACAATGACAAATATTACTGTTGAGCGTTACAGCTGATATTACAATTATTATAATTGAGTATATTTAAATAAAATAATAATAATTTTCAAAACCTCTAGGCGCATTTTCGTTCTACAAGGTGTTATTTCAAAAACTCAATTAGTTTTTTCCAACAGGCTAAATCTTGCCATCAAAAAAAAGTAAATTAAAATAGTTTCAGCGAAATTATTAAAACAAATCTTGGATTAATTAAAACATTACTATTTTATATATTATTTACTTATAAGTTATAATGCATACATACATACTCGTATATATGTCCGTATACATATGTATGTAGATTTCAATCAAAATGATTTCCATGAATTTAAGTATTATACATATTTATATGTATGAACTTTCGCGTTTGACTTCAAATAACTCGCAACTTAAAATAAAAAATGCGTGATTGCTGGGCACAAAGCAATTAGCGTGTATGTATGTATATGTGCACAAAGAAGTTTTTTTGTTTGTGTCGAAAACACATGACACGTTTTTAAGCATTCTATAAGCGCTCAAACGTTTACATTTACATTACATTTACCTTACATCTGCGATTTCTACAGTTGGGTAACGGAGCCTTTATACTTTCCCCCGCATCTAAAGCGTAAGCAAAAAATGTTTCATTTTTTAGCTCAGATGCGCATTCTATACAATTTATATTCTTTGCTACTATGTATAGATATTGTAAGTGATTTCCAGATTGTTACGATTCATAATATAGGGTTTCCGCAAACAAATTTAAAGATATTTGAAAAATTTCAGTAGTGAAATTTACTAACTTTTAACGAATAGACAAATGTTATTTTTCTCTACAATTATTAATGTTTGCATTACCGATTATGTTATTTACTAACTTCTTGTTAACAACTTCGTTAAAATTTGATATCATGTGGCAGCTCTGTTAAAATTAACGAAGAGCACAAAGAGGAATAGAAAATAAATAAATGAATTTGCACTTGTACACAAACATATTTTCATCAATTTCTTTAATTTTGAGAAATAAAGGTTAAATTGAATATTTAAATAATAGCAATATTGTTATTTTTAGCTAAAAGTTTTTACATGTGTGTATAATGCTGTAAAATAATTACTTGAGTTCTGCTAAAAGAGCATGTGCTTTAACTGAACAGCTGACTGTTGTCGATTGAATAACACCACAAAAATTATCGTCGTTTAGTTAACAACAGCAAATGTGGCTTAAAAGTGTTACTGCATAGAAAAGTCGGTAATTTTGATGTTATTGTTTGCGATTATCGCTAAAATAAGTTAGTGAATCGAACTACAGCTCTTAAATAAAAATCTTCTAAATATTTTTGCATTTTATGTTGTAATAAATTGAGAAAGGGGTAGTTTTTAAAAATGACCTACATTTTCCTCAAAATAAAAAATCTGTCCTATTTTCCCTACGCTCAAAATTTTAAGAAAAATCCCTACAAAAAGGGAAAATTCCCTACTTTTGGCATCACTGCAGCAGTGCGCTTTTGTGAATTTAGAGAGTATGAATATGAACCTTGCATACTGTAGAGGGAATATCTACACATACATGTATGCAAATGTATGAATATATATAATCATATATGCCCATATACCCTAATTTTTCGGATTCGAACCATACATGTATGGGATATCATATATGCTCCATACATATTTTTTTTAGCTGGGATGTTAGATAATTTTTTTTTTTTTTTTGTTCTACTTAAGACAAACTTTTTTGGTTTTTTACTATTAAGTATATTTATTTAATTTTTGCCACAGACACATGACTATTAAGTTTAGTTAATTTAATTATTATTGTTCGAACTTCATTTGTTTCTATATTTATGATTTGAACAGCCCAGCTAAAAAAATATTGTTACGAAAATGGCCGTCGACAAGGTTAAGCAGCATAACACTAGAATATTCCAACAGGGTTAATGTAAGTGTTACGCGAAAATATTCCTACAGGGTCAATTTAAGAGAATAATCTAGAATAGTAGCAAACAATTAAATAAGCATGCGCAGCATATATGCATGTACAAGCTTGATTAAACGTAAACAAGCAAAAGCAACAACAAAAAGCGTCTGCTTCTTAAGAAGATTCACATATTTACACACATGCATACATGGTAATTCAAACGAAAAGCAAAAGATAAACAACCACCGTTTATTGCTTAGTTAATGATGTACACACGCATGCATATACACATGTATGTACATAGTTACCACATGAACTTAATTAGGCATTTTGTAAACAGCATATAAGATGATAATGATCGTCTAGACATTGCTTGAAACTTCTAGTGGTATTCGTGTGGAATATAAAAAGAGGTGACGCAGCCAATGAGTTAGTTAGTTGCAGTTGTGAGTTAGTTGCGAACAAGTCAGTTGCGAAAAAGTCAATCAGTTGCGAGTGAACAAGTCAGTTGATAATTAAGTTGTGAATTAATAATAGTCTGCGATACAGGGGTGAGTTGATAGTTAAGAGCAGTTTGTGCTTTACACGTGAGTTGGAGTAAACGAGAAACTATAGGACAGTCTATAGTGACAGCAAAGTCTGTCGTGGAATTGAGATTATTGTGGAGTCTATCGTGTCCACTGGAGTAAAGGGAACAGCGCAGCGAATAGACGTTTGTAAGGGTGTAAGTAAAGCCAGTGAATCTTTATTGGTGTATCAACTGTGAGTGTCGGCAGAGTGAGTGCCGTGTGTGACGAGCAACAGACAAAGAGGTATAGGTGTATCAACTGTGAGTGACGGCAGAGTGAGTCTCGTAAGTGACTAGCAGCAGACAAAGAGGTGTCACGTGAATACTGGCGCAGCCAGCTAAGAGACGTGTGTAAACTACAGCGAGGAAGGCGTAGTGGTAACCAGTTGTGAATATTTGTGTGTAATTCAGTAGTTTAAGTTGTATTAGTGTATTTAAGCTCTTGATTAATTTAGTTTAAGTGTATTTGTAAATAAAATTTGTATGATTCTTAACTCTAATTACTACACTCTGCTCTTGTATTCATTTGCAAATGTTCGGGTCCACGGAAAAGCGTTTTTATAGAGAGAAAAACGTAACAATATGTATGGAGCATATATGATATCCCATATATGGTTCGAATCCGAAAAATGAGGGTATATGGGCATATATGATTATATATTCTCATACATTTTCATACATATATGTGTAAATTTTCCCTCTACAGTATGCAAAGTTAATTTTCATACTCTCTTGATTCACCAAAGCGCACTGCTGTGAAATATCATATATGCTATGCGAGGTTATATTTAATGGAATATTTGTTTGGACTAATAATGAAAAACGAACTAAAAGTCAATTTATTCATCATTTTAATTCAAAAGGTGAATCAATTATTTAAAAAACACAAAACTCGTATTCGTACATAAAATTTCATTTATGAAATCAGATTAAAAACTACCCAGCTAAAAAAATTATATATGATCCATATATTTTTAATATATGAATGTATATAACTATATATGAATATGTATTTTTTTTTTAACACAAACACAATTCGCAAAGCGATTAGCTTGTCTGCGAAAAACACCCAGGGTCTATGGTGGGAATCGAACCCACGACCTCTGGACTGAGAGGCTAGCATCGCTACCACTCAGCCACAGGGGCACCCTAAATGAAATCGTGTATGGAAATATATGAGATTATACATTGCAAAACTATTATATATGAACTAATATATGGACTAATATACGAAATGTATTGTAATATATGAGCTCATATATGGAAATTTCATTATGAAGTTCTTAATATGTGGATTCATATATAGAATTAAGATTTAATAATGGAGCCATATAAGAATGTATGCATGCATGGTTATCTCACATAAGATCGTTTTTGCAATCAAAAAAGCTTGGATCTTATCACTGGTGAATTGGAAATCCATTAGAAACTACATACGGTATGCAAAGTTTATTTGCGTACCCCCAGCGTTTAAAAAAGGAAAACTTTTGTTATGAACAAAAAACCATTCTTGTATGATTTTACACATTCTGGGCCCATTTAACATATCAAATAATCAAAAGGATAATCCAGTCATTAATTTGATAGAAAATAACAGAATTCTCTAGATAAGAAACAAAGTTCATATTACTGCAAAAAATTATATTGAAAACTATTGTTAGACGGATTATTTTTTCGTTTATAATTAATTGCATTAGTTTTTAATCTGAATTTCTTAAATTAATTTTTATGTACGAATATGAGTTGTGTGTTTTTTTAAATAATTGATTCACATTTGCTCTTAAAATAACTTATGAAATGCCCTTTAATTCGTTTTTAATTATTTGGTCAACTAAATGTATCATTAAATATTTAAAATCTTAAAAAAAGTAATTTAAATAATTGAACTTAGTGCCCTTTTTTTAGTCAAGGCAGTATAAATATCAACTTTGCATACTATATAGGACATTCATGTATGCAAATGTATGAATATATAAATATTATCACATATGGCCAGATATCCTCATTTTTCGGATCCGAACCATATATAGGATATCATATATGCTCCATACATATTTTTGTTAGCTGGGTATTGCAATTAATTATAAAAAAAAAGATAATCCGTCTAACAATAGGTTTCAATATCATTTTTTGCAGTAATATGAACTTTGTTTCTTATTTAGAGAATTCTGTTATTTTCTATAAAATTAATGAATGGATTATCCTTTTGACTATTTGATATATTAAATGGGGCCACAATGTATAAAATCATACAAGAATGGTTCTTTTTTGTAAAAAGGTTTTCTTTTTTAAACGTTAAGGGTACGCATATAAACTTTGCATACCGTATGTATTTTCTAATGGATTTCCAATTCACCAGTGATAAAATACCAAGCTTTTTTGATTGCAAAAACGATCCTATGTGAGATATCATCTCTGCATACGTTCTTACATGGCTCCGTATATTAAATCTTATTTCTTATTATAGATCCACATATGAAGAGCTTGATAATTAAACTTCCATATATGAGATCATATATTATAATATATTTCATACATATATAAGTCCATATTTTAGTTCATATATAATAGTTTTGCCATGTATAATCTCATATATTTCCATACATGAATTCATACATATTCATAAATAGTTATACACATTCATATTGTTACGTAAAAATATTTCTACAGGGTTAATGCAAGGAACTATCTAGAAGTATTTAGCTAAAGCACTAAACGCACACTCGTATTTACGTGCAAACACTATACAAACAACAATAATTGTGTAATAGCTATAGACATACACACATACAAATAAAAGTGCGAGCACTTATGGTAACCACCCTGTATTACCAGTAGCACACCGCATTGCCGACATAAGAGTCATTACTTTGAAATTCAAAAATAACGGCCAATTCAATTATCTACAAACGCCTAGAAGCAGCAACATGAATTGTGCTAGAGGACTGTTTGAACATCTGGCTACTAATAGTAAATCACAATACAGATGGCAACATGCATAGATGCCATTACTAAGTACAGACATGTCATCACGCCATCTATCGGGCGAACACTCGAGAAGCGGTTCCTGTACTATAAAAAGAGGCAGCATGTGCGAGAACAGAGCAGTGCTAATCAGAAAGTAGTCGAGTTAAGACCTCGTTGAAAGTGGATAACAACGATAAGAAGTAGTTAAGTAAAGACGAGTTGTAATTTGCTTCGTTAAGAATAAAAGGAGAACAGTAGCAAATAAAAATCGCGTGTTATTTATTTTTATTTTTTGAGCAATCAAAAGAACTCACACGTTTAATAAAATTTAAACGTAACATTTGGTGTCAGAAGTGGGATTGCAAAATTAAAATAAAAATAATGAATTAATTAGAAAATAATTAATTTGTAATACGAGGAAGAATGAAATTTCAAGAGCTTAAGGTGGAGCAACTCAAGAAAGAGTTGAACAATCTGGACTTGCCAACAACTGGTAATAATGTCGAACTACAGAAAAGATTGTTGGAAGAGTTCCAGCGGCACAACATCGACATAGAAAGCTATGAGTTCGAAGAAAAAGAAGAAATTGAGGTATGTACTCGTACAGCAGCAACCAGTACAGACATCAGCGCAATGTTGTCCACCATGATGGGGAAAATGGAAACATTGCTTCAAAAAACTTCTAGAGCAAACAACGACGAACTTCTAGGCCAAATGGATGGGAGACTTCAGGAGTCTTCTAGAGCAATGAAGGCTGAATTTCAGGAGTCTTCTAGAGGTATGAAGGCCGCAAATGAGAAACTTCAAGACATTTCTGAGGCTTTATATAGAAGAGTAGATGGCATTGAAGTACAAGTCAGCAAATTTGACGAGAAAATCTCAGAGCTTATGAATAAAGTCCATAGCGTGGCAGTACAAGTGAAAGATGTAGTCGAGAAATTGCACGAGCTGAAAGCAAAAATCGTCAATCTCCAGTGCCAAGGCGGACCAGTGCGATTTGTTCCAGAGGTTTCCAGCAGGATAAAGACGCCTTGTTTCGACGGCAGTGCACCACTGAACATCTTCCAATTTCAGTTCGAAACAGTGGCTAACAGAAATGGATGGGACAGTGAAGAAAAGGCCATGGAGCTAGTTTTGGCCTTAAAAGGTGCGGCAGCAGAAGTACTCAAAACTGTGCCAGTAGGCTGCAGAAACAGTTTTGATGACATAATGGCGGCACTGCAACGCAAATATGACGGTGAGTACAAGCGTGACATATACCGCATAGAATTGCGATGTAGAGGACAAAAGCCCAATGAGTCTCTACAAGATTTCGCAATGGAAATCGAGCGGTTGGTGCAGCTTACGTATCCAGGCGAAAACCATCCATTCCTGCATCATGTCAAAACAGAGGCGTTTGTTAATGGCATCCGCGACCCTGATATCAAACTTGCAGTGTGTGCTACGCAAAAGGTAACCTTCGCAGAACAGGTTTCATTTGCACTAGCTCAGGAGACTGCTAGACTGATTTTGAAGCCACAAATGTGCAAGGTGCGGAACATGGAAGTCCTTGTCGAAAATGATAATAGTCTAGTCTTTAGCATTAAGGAGGCCGTGAGACAAGCATTGGCGGAGAAAGAGCACAAAGTTAATAATAAGTGCTATAACTGCGGCAAAGTTGGTCATTACCAGCGCAACTGCAAGGCGCCAAGAAAGAGAGCCAAATCTGTTTCGCCATCAAGGTACCAACAACCAACACAAGAGTCCCCGTTAAACTAAAACGAGCTAGCACTAAGGGGCAAGAGCTAGCTCCCACAAACGACGGCCCCACAATCTTCATATCAGTGGTGCAGCAGAAAAATAGCAACCTTACTGCATGCGGATACATTAACGGTGAAAGGCACATCCTTAGCATAGACACAGGAGCGTCACAGTCAATAATCAGGCCTGGTGTAGTGAAGGGGAGATGTAAAACTATAAGTAATATACGACTACATACAGCTACTGGGGAGCCTGCCACTGTCTATGGTAAAACTGAAGCGAAGGTGACTATTGCCAATATCAGTGTGAAACACGTATTTATTGTTGCCGATATTGTAGACGAGGTTATTATTGGAGCCGATTTTATGATAAACCGCGGAATCAACTTGCATATGGGGCAACAAGTGATGATTTGGCGTAATGTTGAAATACCGCTTGATGTTGGATATGACAATCAGATGCACGTCAAGAAACTGCTTGCTATTGAAAATCAGACATTACCACCACGGTCTGAATCAGTAATATGGGCACGAATGGACGGAGATTGTGAGGACAATCCGTTGTGGGTAGTAGATCCAGCAGAAATTAAGAGCGAGCTATTAACAGCAAAAGCCCTCGTAAAAACTTGTAATGGAAGAAAGTTTTCCATACGGGTACTAAATTTATCAGGGCAAGAAAAAGTAATCAACAATAATTCCGAAATAGGTCAATGTACTCAAACAGAGGCAATAATAAACTGCGATAAAAAGCCGGAACCTGCCAATTTGTCTGCAAAGGAGCGTGAAGAATTTCAGGCACATGTGGAGCGATGGGTAGCAGGGCTATCACCTCCTGACAGAAATAAAGCCAGGAAACTGCTAAAAAGGCACGCTGACATTTTTGCCGGGCAGAATAAAATCCAAGGGAGAACGGCAATAGTGAAACACGAAATAAATACTAGCGAAGCAAGGCCAATAAAACTGGCAGCCAGAAGTATACCACTGGCTAAGCAAACTGAAGGTAAAAGAGCTCGTCAATGAAATGGAGCGGTGTGGTGTAATCGAACCATCTTCAAGTCCCTGGAGCTTACCGGTAGTGCTAGTAAAGAAAAAGGACGGCAGTACTCGATTTTGTGTCGATTACAGAAAACTAAGCGACGTGACTAAAAAAAGACAGTTACCCACTATCAAGAATTGACGATACCTTAGATACGCTTGCTGGAACGAAATGGTTCTCCACATTGGATCTACAAAGCGGCTATTGGCAGGTGGAGATTGCAGAGAAAGACAAGGAGAAAACTGCTTTCAGCGCATGCGATGGTCTATGGCAGTTTAATATTATGCCATTTGGGCTTTGAAATGCTCCGGCTACTTTCGAGCGGCTCATGGAGCAAGTGTTAAAGGGACTGCACTGGAAAACATGCATAATTGTAATTGGGAAGATTTTTGATGAACACCTTAAAAATCTGACTGAAGTCTTTCAGCGCATATCATCGGCTGGGCTCAAACTCAGCATCAAAAAGTGTGCAATATGCCAGAAAGAGGTGAAGTATCTGGGCCATAAAGTTACGGCAGATGGCATTTCAACAGATGAAGATAAGATACGAGCAGTAAAGGACTGGCCTAGTCCAAGAAATCTTCACGAATTGCGCAGCGTTTTGGGCCTTTGCACATAC
Organism: Tachina grossa; assembly: GCA_949987645.1. Lineage (NCBI taxonomy): Eukaryota > Metazoa > Arthropoda > Insecta > Diptera > Tachinidae > Tachina > Tachina grossa. Next base: position 104,813,200 of record OX465275.1, read on the forward strand.
TACAGACGCTTTGTGCCAAATTTTGCCAGCGTAGCTGGAAGCTTGCATGAGCTAACAAAGAAGCTCCAGCCATACGATTGGGGTGAGTTGCAGGAGAATGCTTTCCAGACACTAAAAGATTTATTGTGCACATCACCAGTCTTAGCATATCTAGTTGCTGGGGAAAAATTTGTGCTAGATAGCGATGCAAGTGGATATGGAATAGGAGGTGTGTTATCGTAGGTGATTAATGGAACAGAAAAAGTAGTGGGCCGAATACTTTCGAAACCTGAAAGGAACTACTGTGTGACACGACGGTAGCTTCTGGCAGTGTTGGAGTGCATAAAGCATTTTCATAAATACTTGTATGGCCAACACTTTACTTTAAGAACTAACCATTCTGCGCTCATATGGCTACTGAAGTTTAAAAATGCTGAAGGGCAGCTAGCACGCTGGATTGAACGTCTTCAGAGCTACGACTTCAGCACAGAAAGGGTGCAAGGCATAATAATGCTGATGCTCTGTCACGACGGCCCTGTAGCTTAGAGTACAGAAATTGTTCAAAAGTCGAGGCAAAGGAATGTGTCATTGATGTCAGGCTTACAAAAATTGGTACGGAAGAAGACTGGTCAGAGGTGCAAAGGACAGATCCAGCACTGGGCAAAATTATAGCGGCTAAAGAGTAGGATAGAAGACCCACCCGTAATGAGATATCAGCTGAAAGTCCACTGGTAAAAGCGTATTGGGCCCAGTGGGACAGCCTGAATTTGATAAATGGTTGTTTGTATCGTGTCTGGGAAAGTGTAGACGGTAAGATGGTTTCTAACCTTATCGTGGTCCCAACACCCGAGAGGAGCTAGGTGTTGAAGGAGTTCCATAATGAAGCCAGTAACAAAAATGCTCGAAAAGTTAAAACAGCGTTTTTATTGGATTGGATGTCAACAAGCCGTAGCCGAATGGATAGCAAATTGCACACAGTGTATGAAAGCTAAAGGTCCAGCAAAACGAAGTCGGGGTGCGCTGCAAAAATATAACTCGGGAGCACCCTTTGAGAGGATAGCAATGGATGTAGCAAGACCTTTTCCAGTCAGCAACGCTGGGAATCGTTATATTCTTGTAGTGATGGACTATTTCAGCAAATGGCCAGAAGTTTATGCCATACCCAACCAGGAAGCCGCAACGGCTGTGGACGCGTTTGTAAACAACTGGGTATGTCGCTATTGAGTTCCTTTTGAACTGCACTCTGATCAAGGTAGAAATTTTGAGTCTGCCATATTTAAAGGCATATGCAAGCGGTATGGGATAAAGAAAACCAGAACCACACCACTTCATCCACAGACATGCTGGAATGGTAGAGAGGCTCAACGGTACATTAGAAGAATATTTGCGAAAAGTGGTGAGCGCTCATCAAAAGGACTGGGACGAGCACATTCCAAAATTTCTATTGGCATACAGGTCAGCTGTGAATGACACAACATCGCGAACACCTGCAAAAGTTATCTTTGAAGCTGAGTTAAAGTTGCCTGGAGACTTAGAGTTCGGCGTCAAGCCTACACAAACAAATGAAGCAGATACTGGCCCTTTCCAAAGGCAAGAAAATTTAAATGAGCTACATGAATTTGTACGTAGCCGAATTAAAATGGTCAGTAATAAAATGAAAGTTAGATACGACCGTGCTGCAAATTCTAAAGGCTTTAATGAGGGTCAATTGGTTCTACTTTTCAAACCACAGCGGAAAATAGGATTGTCTTCCAAACTACAAACTCACTGGGAGGGACCATATACGGTGGTAAAAAGGTTAAACGATGTCGTCTACAGAATACAAAAACACAATAGCCCAAGGTAAAAAATGAAAGTAGTACATTTGGAACGACTCGCAAACTATGGAAGGCCGGATAATGTACCTATCCGGGACGAACAGGCTTAAGTGGGCGGAAGTGTTACGTAAAAATATTCCTACAGGGTTAATGCAAGGAACTATCTAAAAGTATTTAGCTAAAGCACTAAACGCACACTCGTATTCACGTGCAAACACTATAGAAACAACAATAATTGTGTACATAGCTATATACATACACACATACATAAAAAAAGTGCAAGCACTTATGGTAACCACCCTGTACTACCAGTAGCACACCGCATTGCCGACATAAGAGTCGTTACTTTGAAATTCAAAAATAACGGCCAATCTAACTATCTACAAACGCCTAGAAGCAGCAACATGAATTTTCCCGATTGTGCTAGAGAACTGTTTGAACATCTGGCTACTAACAGTAAATGACAATACAGATGGCAACATGCCTAGATGCCATTACTAAGTACAGACATGTTATCACGCCATCTATCGGGCGAACATTCGGGAACCGGTTCCTGTACTATAAAAAGAGGCAGCATGTGCGAGAACAGAGGGCAAATTACGGCATTATTTCTATAGAGTTTATATGGAAATATTTCGTAATTTCGTTCGATAACGAGTGCCGTAATTTGCCCCCAGAGCAGTGCTAATCAGAAAGTAGTCGAGTTAAGACCTCGTTGAAAGTGGATAATATCGATAAGAAGTAGTTAAGTAAAGACAAGTTGTAATTTGCTTCGTTAAGAATAAAAGGAAGAATAGTAGCAAATAAAAATCGCGTGTTATTTATTTTTATTCTTTGAGCAATCAAAAGAACTCACACGTTTAATAAAATTTAAACGTAACAATATATTAAAAATATATGGACCATATATAATATTTTTAGCTGGGAGGGTAAAGTTCGTATCGATTTGTAAGTCAAATTAGATGTAATAATTATTAATGAACAAATAAGACCAAAGTGGGCCTGGGGCAAAAATTAAATAAATATATTTAATAGTGTCAAACCAAAAAAATTTGTCCTAAGTAGAACAAAAATTAACAAATGAACTAATTTTCAGTTCCATTAATTAAACTTATTTCATGATACCATACACATTTAACACAATCCATCTTGAGGCCGCTTTTATTCGCAATATACGAGTACGCAAATGACTTGCCAAAAATACTTTAAAAGTTTAATATCCGTCTTTATACAGTTGAAATACAACTACTTTAAGTATCGCATCCGAAAACACGGCCACAGTTAAACAATGAATTAAATAAATTTTAGGTCTGGGCTAGAGCAAATGGACTGTTTGAACCTTAAAAATATAAATTTATTGTAATCTCCAAAAAGTATAGCTCCTTTTATTTTTGGCGATGTCGTTTTAAATGGTGAGAAAATTGAAATCGGTGGACAGATCATCTATACTCACTGGTTGGGCAGTTGTATCTTAAGTTACGGACGCTCTGGTCTGCACAATACCTTACACCATTCAGAATTAGAATCTTGCTTACCAAGACATATGTTTTCTTTTCCTTCCTAATTGTATGGGTGTGAATTATTTGTAAACTGCGACCCTGTTAGTGGAACAAAATTAAATGTTTTGTTTATACGGTGTGTGTATAGATTGAGAAGATCTGAACATGTTTTCTCTGCTTCTAAAAACCTTTATGGAGCCAGCTACCAAAGTGTATTAAAATCCGCACTATTTTTGCATACTCACACTTCCAAATACATATCATCATATCATTTACTCAAAGAACGTCATAACTCAAAAAATGGAAATTTTGAGTTATGATGCAGAATTAATCCTCATATCGTTTTTCATATTGCGTAAAAATTTTATACAATTATCTTGTTTGTGAAAGCAAAAAAAACTTTGCTTTTCTCATTAAGTTGTGTGTAAACTTTAAACTCGTTCTCTGGTAAACTGTTTTTTTTAGTTATGACGTTTCAGTAAATGACCGATATTTGAAAAAATGCGTTATTTTCAATGAACAAATACATACATGTACGTATGCATTAGAGTTCGACCGATTAATCGGCTTCGGCCTTCGGCCAAACGTTGGTAATCGGCCAGCATTCGGCCCATCGCAAAAATCGACCGATCAGCCGAAGCCGATTATTTTTCATTCCGTCGTCACCTTTTCATATTTTGAAAACAGCAGCAGTTAAGTTTTTAAGTGCTCCACCTAGTAGTGTTGTCAGTGAGCAGCTCTTTAGTGCCGCTAGTAGGCTCTATTCAGAAAGAAGGTAGCGTTTATATGGAGTAAATGCCAAAATAATGTTGTTCTGCCACATTAATATCAAACTCTTAAAGTTTGATTATTAAATTAAAATCTTTTTAGTACTTTTTAACCCCCGACTAAAAAAAGGGGAGTTATAAGTTGGTAGTGTGTGTCTGTGTATCTATATGTCTGTCCGTGTCCACGTACAGGCCAAACGGCTGAACCGATTTTCATTTAGTTTTTTTCTGTTTGAAAGATGATTTGATCGAGAGGGTTCTTAGCTATGTTTGAAGAAAATCGGTCCAGCCGTAGAGAAGACATAACATCTTTTCGGAAAAAAGTCGGGGGTTTTTTAAAATTTTTAATTTTTGTTATTATTTTTATAGTCTTGGAGAGAGACTCCTTTTGTTTGTTAATGAATTGTTTTGTTTTTATTTTTCTTGATATGTATCCAATAGATATTACAGCTATTTCAGTGATCTCAAAAAAGCAAAGTCTTTTCTTAATTCATATAAAACGTAAGTATCATTTTTAAAATTTAAAACATTCGGCTTCGGCTTCGGTTTTGGCCGAAGTTTAGGATTTTAGCCGAAGTTCGGCTTCGGCCAAAAAAAAACGCCTTCGGTCGATATCTAATATGTATGTATATGCATTCCTCTAGGCTTTCGAATAATTTTCCACAATTAAACAGCAACGCCAGTAGTTTAAAAAAATTATTAGTGAATTAATTTCAATAAAATTTGTAGGTAATTTTTTTAAATTATATAAAGTGCAATTTTCTAATAGAATTCTTATTTTTTATGAAAGTTGGGGATCTTCTCTCTATTTACAATATTAGTGACCTTAGTTACCTTAATTCCTTAGAGAAAAGATGCACTAATCTTTTCTTTCTTCGGAAAAAACATAAGAATCTATGTCCTTCAATAGGATATGTACTAATAACAAGGTACGTTCGTAAATTCAGCAAATTTATGCATCTATGCAGCATATAATGTGTCTTAAGTTGAAATTCGCCTTTTCCAACTGATATTAACACATTAACGGAGAAGGTTGACACAATGAGAACTGTCGCAACCATTTGAACAGCTTCAGTAGGTTGGTTTGCCATTTTATTTATTTAAATAAATTTTTTTTTTGTTTATTTCTTTTGTTTTATACTATTTTTCTTCCACATAACACAAAAACCCAAATGAAAACATACCAAAAAAACCAACCAATATCTGTCAACCCAGCAAAAAATTAGACATTACCATCTGAACTACTTGCCATATAATGACTTACTTTTTTATTGCCAAATTGAAGTACTCGCTTACAAAACACATTACGTAAAATTTTAAAAATATGAAGTGAAAATTAAGATATTCTTTGGGTTTTAAAAGATGGTCTAAATAAATTACATACATATATTTCTAAATTGTCTACTTATTTATTTTAAACTAAAAATAAGTACTAACATTTTAGAATATTATTACAGTCAAATCCAAGGGACCGGGCATTTCTTACGAATTGTACGGGTTTTCGATTAAGCGGGGTTTAAATAAAATAAGTACGAATTAACGGGGTTTTTCAATTTATTTTCCAATACATAAAAAACAATTGTTAAAAATAAAATACAAAATAAAAATTTGTTGTTTTTGTAAAACCGACAGAATTTTATGCCTGCGATTTGCATTTTTCTTTATTATTCATTAACAAACTGATCTTAAGAAAATAAACACACGCACAAGCAGAAGCAAAAACCCACGAAAAAAATAGCGGTGAACAAAAAAACATTCTTTCCATGTTTCTGTTGTTTTTATTACGAATTATAAGTGGTAGCTACTAGCTAGCAACAAATTACGATTTACAAGAGGTAAAGATTTTATTTAAAAAAAAACGAATTAGCGAGGGGACCAAAATGTACGAGATTTTTCGAATTACGAGATTTTTTCAAGGGACCGACAGTTTATTTCGAATTATCGGGAATTACGATTTATCGACGTACGACTTATTGGGATTTGACTGTATTTGAATATAAGTAGTTCCAAATATTTTATTTTATTTTCGGTTTTAATAAAAGTGCAGCACTAAAAATTTTTTCTAATACTGTTTTCACATTGAAAGTTAAAACCTGGTTCTTACGTTAAAACCACAAACAGCTGATTTTGTTTTCACACTGCAAGTTTGTTAAATTCAGGTTTTAACTCACAGGCTGTCTAATAAATTTGCTCAAAATAAAATAAATCTCATGCCGAAATAAGTGTATTTGTTGTTGCATTTTTTCTGCTTTTTAATAACAATTTTTGGATATACTGTTCAAATGTTTTTGTTTGTATGAAAAACTGAGATATTTCACAATGCGCTCTAAAATGGAAATTATTTTATATTTTGTAAATAAAATTTTTTTTAAATTATGGAACTTCTTATACAGAATGAAGAAGTGCTTGGAAATATTGTTAATAATATAAAAATGCACAAATACATTATAAGATAAACCGTTTTTATAGGCAGATGAATGTCAGTCATATTATGTATTTTGACTTTCCACAGCTCAATTCAAAATATTTTCGTTGTTTTCCTTCCATAAAATCTTTTTTTTCCATAATTTTTTGATTATTGTTGCTGCTGTATCCATTTTTAAGTTGAAAATTTTTCAAGCGCCATCTATTATTATTCACTGGCATAACATTATCAGCTGCTGTCGTTCATTTCAACTTGGCAGCACTGAATTTATCACAGCGAAAACAAGGTTGCATTTCATAAAACCAACTTAAAACCAATTCAAAAATGGTCTTAATTTGGTTTTAACAAAAACAATTTGTATGGTAAAACCAGGTTTTAACAGTTGGTTTTAACGTTAAAACCATGTCAGTGTGAAAACACTATAAATATGGAGAGATGGGAATAAAATATGACCCTTTTGTATTGAGTTTACAAAGAAATTTTACAAAATGGTGTATTTCGTAGTAAAACAATAGTTTTTTTAATTTATTTATATTGTTCTTAAGAAATTATTATTTATTTGATAAAACTCAGTTTTTAATCAAGATATATTTTTAACAAAAATTAGAAATTTAAAAAACCCCCGAATATTTCTAGAAAAGATGTGATATCTTCTAAGCGGCTAGACTGATTTTATGAAAACATAGCTAAGAACGTTCCCGATTAAGTCACCTTTTAAACAGAACAAACTAAATCAAAATCGGCCCAGCCGTTTGGTCTGTACATAGAATCGTACAGACACACAGATACACAGAGACAAACACTACAAACTTATAACACCCCCCTTTTGGTTGGGGGTTAAACAAATCAAAGCAGTAGTTCCATTAAGAAAAAAAAAACTATTGCCCACAACGAAAAATGCAATTATTTCCTACAATAAACAACATAACTACTTCTCAACAATCGATTATTTTAGTCTCACAAAAATTATTATTTCCAAACTCGATTACCTTCTTTGAATTTTTTTTTTGGTATTCTGAACAAATATTGTCACAAATATAGTGCTTGAGTCTTGATTTTATTAAAATTGCTGATCCACCGCCAGCTCTTCCTCTAGGGTCTTTTGTGTCATATATAGTGTAGCCATTTATTTTGAAAAGGCTTTTCGAAGTCAAATGAATCTCAGAGACCAACATTATATCAATATTTTTTTCGTGAGGAAGTGCTCAAGTTAATTTTTATGTTGGCGATTGCCGTTTGCGTTCCAGAAACTAACTGTTAACTACTGCTTGAAGCAGTGTATTCTGTACTCGCAGTATTTCTTGCATCATGCTAGTCATATTTGTTGCAAAATTATTTATAGTTTGCACCAAATTATCAATAGTAGCTTCAAGGCGATTAAAATTTAAGCTTGAGTTTGTATATATTTGTTAAATTATTTGGCGGTGAAACATTTTGTGTGGGAATAGAATTTAACTTAGCAACATCGGCATACGATACTCGTGAAGTATATACAGGACATCCTCTGTAGTTAGCAGTGTGATTACTTCCACAATTACTACATTTTTTTTCTCCTTGATTTTTTGGTTTAGTACAACTAGCTTACCGTGCAATTCACCGCAGATAACACAAACTGTAGGTGAATTACAGTAAGTTTTTGTGTGGCCATATTCTTTACACTGTACACTTCCAGATCGCTTGTTTGGTTCTTTAACTGATATTTTTCGATATGAGAGATATTTTAATTTATATATGGGAGGGATCTCATTTTTTCTAAATTTTATATCATTTGGGGGATCTTCTCTCTATTTATTATGTTAGATACAGTTTTTACCTTAAATCCCTGGACGACGAGTGCATCTTATTTCTTCGGGAATAATATAAGAATATATGCCCTTCAATACGTTCTGCAGACCTTTAGCACTCTTAAGCTGGTATGTGTAGTAACTTGTTTTATTTTTGTTCAAATTCATTAACTATTTTGCGGAAATATTTTTCTTCATAAATTTGAATTTTCGTTTCATCAATGTTACCACGTTTTATTGGAACAATGTGAAATTTATTCTTACCAATGAACGAGATTAATTTTTTAATAAGGGCGTTTGAATGTTTTTCTCTCAAATAGATTGGTGGCGGCTTGGAGGTTTTGTTTGAGGATATATCAGGGTGCATAGTGCGGCCGATTGCCAAAAAGATGGCCAAAATTCGAAAATTAAAGCAATTCACTCCAAAAATGGATCTTAGGGGTTTTTGGTGTCACTGATTACAAATTGTATGTCAAAAGTACGAAAATTCAGCTCCTTCACTCCTAATCGACCACCCCATGGGGTATAATATCATGTATTGTTCATGTTTTGGGGTCGGTGATTACGAATTTTCTGTAAATGGCAAATACAAGATGGCATCACCCAGGGCGTTTTAAACGCCAGGCAAGCCAACCTCACATAAGTCAGAGCCTTAAACTCGAAACAATGAAATCGAGCATGAAGTTCAATAAAAAGTGACAAAGCCTCGTCATTCGTGAAAGGTAAATTTTAATTTGCAGATTCCAATGATTTTTTTTACTTTTCAGCTTTGGTTGGACTTCCTCCTGAGATATCACACACTAATGTGGCAAAATCTGTTTTACCTTCAGATCATAATTTACTTATTTTTGAGTATAGGAGTTCTTCAGTTGAAACATTATCTCGTAGATCTTTGGTGTTTCTGATGATTCTGAAAAAGCAAATTCTCGCCAACTCACTTTACAATTCTATTCAATATCCTCTTGTTTTGTATTAATATTTGATGATTTTTTTATTTCAACGATCTTACTCAACCAATCTAATTTTTTCTTATAAATTTCTCTTCAGTCCTATTACTTGCTTTCTGATAAATAATAATTCGCATTTTGGTTTTCAGACAAACATTTTTCGATCCTGCCATAAATGACGTCGATATCATCCTTCAAATATCTTTTATTACTTGGAATAATTTTAACCTTGATATATCACCAGTAGTGGACATAATACAAACTAAAAATAGAATTAATTTTATAGTTGAGAGAAAATTCTGAAAAAATCAAATGGATTTTTTGAAAAATTAACGCATTCGATTTGTTTAAGAAAAATAATAACTTATCGCAAATATTGTTGAATAATTATTTGTTTGAAAAATTTTTAATTACGTTTTTGCAATATTATTATTGATAATTGTTGTTTAAGGCATGCCAAATGTAGCTGAATTTTTTCAGATTTTTATTGCATCATGAAGTACGGAAATTTCAATAATATTAAATTTTTGACTGGGAGGTTTGTGCAAAGCGTCCTTAGAAAAAACCCATAACAATTCAAATGGCAGGAGCTGGCAGCTGAATTTTGGCTTAATTGATAGTTAGTCGACAGCGTTTTATTGTCATTGGATTTGAAAATTACAATTTTATGGGAAAAACGTAAAAAAGTACCCTTATTATTGTGCTGCTAAAAAATTTTGTAAAAGAAATGACATTTACAAAAATTTTTAAGTATTTGATTAACCTTCAAACGTACATTCCATTTGGTTTTATTAGGTTTTCCTTGCTGCACGCGCTTTCACACGTTTAAAGGTTTTGTCGAATAACTACACCAATAGTGCACTTAAAAAAAAGACCAAACTTTAACTGAAAATAAAGAAAGAATTTGGGGGACGTTACTTCAAACCATTTATAATTCTTATAGGATCCCTATAGCCAACTGCATGCTACAAAAATCTTATATAGACACTGTTGAGAACGTTTTAAATAAAATTATAAAACTTGAACAAAAAATGAAACAATGAATCGCGTAAATTCAATTAAATTTACTATCAAAATTCTATTTAGAAAATAAGTATAAGGTTATGGTAAAAAATGGTGTATCAAAAACGAGTACTGAAAGAAGAATGAATTAACAATGTGAAAAAAGTAAAAAGAAAATCAAAAGAATTTGACAGTTCAAGCATATCGTAAACAGGAAACTGTTCATAAATCAATGTAATGATTTGACTGCAGTAATATTGCAAGCGCAAACTCTAACACTCCCTCTCGCTTTCGATATTGAACAAAATTAATTAATTATTTAAACCAAATTTATCCATAAAAACCATAAATTTATCTTTAGTTAACGCTTTTGTTAATGGATCAGCTAGTTGCTCGGCTGTTGGAATGTATTGGACATCAACTTCCTTGTTGCTCTGCATTTTGCAAGTGTAAAAATACTGGATGTCAATATGTTTCGTCCTCTTAGACGACTCTGGAGTTCTCACTAAGGTGATTGCGCGTTGATTGTCACATTTAATCGGGGTAGGTTTGGCTTGTGTGCATCCGAGTTCGTTCAACAATCGTCTTATTCTAATCACAGCCTTGGTTGCGGCACACAATGCAACAAATTCAGACTCTGTTGTTGATGTCGCTGTTATGCTTTATTTACGAGAACACCAAGATATCGGTCCGCCATTATACATCACTATCCAGCCAGTAGTACTTCGCCGTGTATGGATGTCTCCTCTCCAATCTGCATCGCAGTACATTCAAGCTTGGAACACTTTGAGTCTAAATTGAATGTAATACCATAATCACTAGTTTCTTTAAGATATTTAAAAGTTCTTTTTATGGCATGCCAATGTATAGCTGCCGGCTGCTCCATGTATCGACTAAGTACACCTACAATATATGCGATGTCGGGACGTGTGCATGTTGTGAGATAGAGTAGTGAACCAATGGCTTCTCTGTAAAGAAATTGCGTTTGATTGTCGTTGTTATTTGCTTTTGAATATTTAGTAGTAAGATCAGCAGGTGTAGAGACAGGAAAGCAATTTTCGTGATTAAACCGTTGTAAAATTTTGTTTGTATATGCGCTTTGGTATACCTTCAATTTTTTGGGTTTATCTCTCTTGATTTGTAGACCAACAAAAAATTCAGCCTCTCTGAAAGTAATCTCAAATTCCTTATTAAGCTTGTAGATCAAATTTTTAATGTATTGAATGCTATTGCCACATATGATGCCATCATCGATATAAAGCGCAAGATATGTTACAATATTGTCAAAATTTCTTATAAAAACGCATGTGTTTACCCTCGATTGTTTGAAGCCAAGATTTGACAGGAATGATGCTATTCTTTTGTTCCACTGGCGCGAGCTTTGCTTCAAACCATAGAAGCCACGTTGCAAATGACAAATTCGGTCGTCTTCTTCGAAGTCATATGGTTGCTCCATGTAAATATTTTCATCGAGAAAACCATGAAGAGATGCAGTCTTCACATCAAATTCATATATCTGCATACCATGTGCCGCAGCTATTGCAAACAAAATTCTTACAGACTCGTGTCTGACAACAGGTGCAAAGACTTTGGTATAATCGATGCCTTCCTTTTGCGAACACCCTCTGACAACCAGTCTGGCTTTGTATTTATCCACCTCGCCATTTGCCTTATATTTAACCTTAAAAATCCACCTGTTTGTGATTACATGTTTGTTCTTAGTACGTGGTATTAGCACCCAAGTTTGATTTTTCTTTAATGCTTCGATTTCTTCTTTAATTGCTTTCGACCATTGAAGGCGATTTTCACTGTGCATTGCTTCATGCAAATTTTGTGGTTCAAGTTGTAACACGCATATTTCTCCCATAACATCTACTTCATCTGCGTTATCATTTTTAGATTTCGATCTTTTTCTTGTATTATATGGGCTTCGTGGTATAGGCAATCGAGGATTTTTATAACTTCGCTCGTTGCTATTAGGTTTTTGTTGGTCTATTATATCTTCTCTTTGTTTATCTTCTTCAGCCACTTTGTCGACGCATATAGTTTCTCTTACATCATGTAATATCGCGTGCTTCTCGTGACAAATAACATCTCTGCGGACTAATACTCGTCTACTTTCTTGATCAAAAATTCTGTACAATTTACTATCGTCATTGTAAGCAATCATAATACATTTTAACGAGTTCTTTTCCCACTTCGTTCGCTGTTCCTTTCGTAATATGTACGTAGACATCACTACCAAACCTAAGATCTTTTAATGAGGGTTTTATGTCAAACCATTTTTCATATGGTGTGATTCCATCAATAATATTTGATGCTGTTCTATTTTTCACATAAACTGCCACCTGTGTAGCCTCTGCCCATAAATACAATGGAAGTTGTCTCTCGTGTAACATCGCCTTAGCACTTTCAACTATAGTGCGATTTTGACGTTCGATGAAGCCATTTTGTTCAGGTGCTCTAGCTGTTGAAATTTCATGTTTAATACTTTTTTCCAAAAGAAATTGCCTTATAGAGAAAGGTGTTGCAAAATTCAATACCCCCATCTGACCTTAACCTTTTTATTTTGTGACCATCTGATTGTACCTCAGAATAGAATTGCATCAAATATGTTAGCACATCTGTCTTGACCTTCAGGAAATATACGAAGCAATATTTAGAAAAATCATCTTAAAAAAAAAAGAAAAATAATTCGCGCCATTAATAGATGATTCGCTCATTTTACCACACAAATCTACATGTAACGTCTCACCCGGTATACTAGATCGCCTTGCACCAGTTTTTGAAAAGCTAAAGCGGTATTATTTGCCATAAGCGCAGCCTTCACAGAATGGGATGTCATTGTTTTTACTGTTTGCCATGTCAAGGTTTAGACCGTCGACGATTTTGTTTTTATTCATTTCCAGGAACGTTTTAAAATTAACATGGCCTAAGCGTTCATGCCATAACATTAGCGACTCTTGCAACGATGACGCCGTATTTAATACAGTTGTGTTTACAGCAAACAAATTCACTTTATACAACTTCTCGTGTCGTACACCATCAGCAATAACTTCGCTGCCCTTCATAAAGTACACATTTTCTGCACCTTCCTCGAAAATAACTTTCATGCATTTTTCGGTGGAACGCATGATAGAAATAAAATTTTTGTCAAGTTCTGGAACTAAAAGCACGTCTTTCAAAATATGTTTAACTCCACTCCCATCGTTTGTTGTAACTTCGATATCACCAGTTCCTTCAACAGTAAGTTTACTACCATCACCAATTCGTACATACTACGAGCCAGGCGAAGTTGGAACAAAAGTTTTAAACAGCTCCCTCTGAAACGACATATGGTCAGTGGTACCGGAATCTGCATACCATTCATTTTTCGATTTGTGTTTAGAGTTCGCAATCATCAGCATAAATAATTGTAAATTTTTTCAGTTGATTTATTTTTAGGCTGTTTAACATTAGCCATTTTCTCCACCACAAGTGAATGCCTCTCACCCCTTTTTTTTATATGTTCAGTTTCTTGCTTAACTTCTTGATCTCTCTTTTTCTTTAAACACTCTCTTGCACAATGCCCCGGCTTGCGACAATAATTGCAATTGCCCGTACGCTTTGTTGTATTGTTAACGGTTTTATAATATGACTTTTTATAATCAGCGCTATAAGCTGCACTAGATACAAACGCAACATCTTTGTTGTTTGTACGTAAATTTAGCCAAGATTCTTCGTTAACTAAATGATCCGATATTTTGCTCAGCACGAGGCACAGCATACCATGCGGTTCGCACATGATCATATTTAGCAGGCAAACTGCCTAAGATCTTTGAAATTACCACTGGTGTCTTTTGCTTGAGATCCATATCTTTAAGCCTTTGCGTGAGCGATGTTATTCTGGCAATGAAATTATCCATAGATTCTTCTAAATAAAATTATAAAACTTGAACAAAAAATGAAACAATGAATCGCGTAAATTCAATTAAATTTATTACCAAAATTCGATTTGGACCATAAGTATAAGGTTATGGTACAAAAATTAAAATGGTGTATCAAAAACGAGTACTGAAAGAAGAATGAATTAACAATGTGATTTAAGAAAAAAAGTAAAAAGAAAAGGTAAAAAGAAAATCAAAAGAATTTGTCAGTTCAGTCATATCGTAAACAGAAAACTGTTCATAAATCAATGTAATGATTTTACTGCTGTAATATTGAAAGCGCAAGTTCTAACAGACACTTTTATTTTTCGAGTTTTAGCCAGCTTTTGGGCAATCGGCCGCACTGTGGGTTGTCATTTGGAATATTTTAAAACGGTTTTGACGATTAGTAGAGGATGTGCTGTTATCTCTAAATACTTTTGGAGCTGATGAAACTTTAGAAGAATTTGGGGTCCGCCCACGCTTTACCACAGTTATATATACGTCCATTCCTATTTTTATCTTTAGTTTTGGGCTACTGCACAGTGGAAACTTTTGCAAAATAAATGGTAATAAATCTGGAACTTCTAAAGTACTGATTGGATTTATATGAAACTTTGAACATCCATAAAAGAGGACCTAGCTAGGCTTTATAACACATGTCTTGGCAGCTGTCTGGCTTAAGCTGGACAGGAGTTACAGTGGGCCTAAATTAGCCACATGGGACTGAAAAAAAACTTCTGAGGCTTGTAACTTTTAGAAACATTATCCGATTTTTATGGGAGAAAGCGTTTTGTGTTAAGGTCAACAGTTTCAAGAAATAATGTCCGTAGATGCGTTTTCGTATCTCTCATAACTTAGAAGACATTTGACTTTAGACAAAAAAAAATTTTTTTATATATATTGTTGGATTTCAAACTTAAAGACAGCATTAAATTTTTCACAAAATTTTAAATAAAACAGCTTAAGTCAGAGAGCTGCCAAGACATGTGTTATAAAGCCTAGGTCCTCTTTTATGGATGTTCGAAGTTTCATATAAATCCAATCAGTATTTTAGAAGTTCCAGATTTATTACCATTTATTTTGCAAAAGTCCCCACTGTGCAATGCACAAAACACGTTATTTTAATATCATTTTTTATGGAAAGCCAAATCAACTGTAGAAAGCAAAACCAAAGTGACATAATATCCACTACTATAATACTTACATGTATGTACCGACGGTACATCGAATAAGTAAAACAAAAAATAATTTATGTGATGAT
Source organism: Tachina grossa (assembly GCA_949987645.1). NCBI lineage: Eukaryota > Metazoa > Arthropoda > Insecta > Diptera > Tachinidae > Tachina > Tachina grossa. Next base: position 104,828,589 of record OX465275.1, read on the forward strand.
CGTAAAAGATAAGCAAGAATAGTTAAACATACGTAGGTAGAGTAATATAACTTCGTGCTAACCTAAATAGAAAAATGAAAAAATGGAAAAACAGGGGAAATAAATAGTGATACTTACATATGTATTTACCAAAGGTAAATCAATAATTGTACACAACAATCATTTCTCACATTCCGTTTCATTAGAATTTACGTTAAATAGCTTATGTTAATAACAATCTCTACCCAAATAGATAGACTACGGTGCTGACGAAGTGCGTTGCTGCACAGAAAAATATCGGTATTTCCCCCAGCTTAACCCCCCGTTGCCACATGCAAGTGCAAGTGAAAAAAACTGAATACACTCACATTTTTTACTAACACAGCCACACTTTTGACACTTGCGAGTCAACTTGCAATGAAATTTTGAAGCAAGTAAATTTTCACACTTGTCGCAAGTAAAGTGACAAAACGAAAAACAGTGTTGCCGAGTAGAGAGTTATTTAATTAATTTTGTATTAGTATTATAGCTGATTTTATGTATATATAAAAAGGATATTGAGAAATGGCATAAATACTCATTTTAGAGCTAAGTTTGAACATAAATTTCATGTATTAATAAAAGAAATGTATTAACAATACAATTAAAGTTCAATATTGACTTCCTGGCAACACTGCACTAGCAGTTGAAGTAACGCTGTTAGCTAGAACTTTACTTGTTGACGACATTTCAACTTGCACTCTGCTGTGAGCCACTCAAACAATTTTGTGTTTTTTACATTTCTCCTGATTTTCGTTAGTAATACATATACACTACTTGCAAGTAACTACTGGCATGTGGCAACGGGCGGTAAAACTCTAATTTAATTTTTCTTCTCTTCTTTAGAAACTCACATTAATTAATAAAAATATTTCATTCAATAAAAGAATTGAAATTACTGAACTTAAGCCTGGCTAAATTATTTCTGATTATCATTTTTTATTTTATTTTTAATTTATTCATTAAGCTTTTATGGCCAATTAAATAAAATAACCAAACATTACATTAAATATTAATATTTTTATAATTTTTTTTTACTCAAATAAGAGAAAATGCAAATTATAATTATTATTCATTTGGCTGGAATATTGCTTGTAAATATTCCATATTCAGTTCTGTATTACTTCCGTCGTGTAGCAGTCCCTTAGCTTCAGTATGCAAGTCCGAATGATCTAATTTCCATTGATTTCGAATGCTAAAGATGAAGGGATCTGACGTTGACAATAATACAGGGACAGCAACGGTTATAATTTTTTTTAAATTACTTTTAATCATTATTTCTTAATTTTTATTTATTCCTTCGAAAATAATAGTTATTGCTTGATTTTTCATTTTTATTCCTCAGAAAATAACAGTTATTTCCTGATTTTTATTTATTCCTCACAAAATAAGAGGTTTTTTTAATTTTATTTATTCCTCACAAAATAAAAGCTGTTTTATGACTTATATTAATTCCTCACACAATAACAGTTACTTTTTGATTTTTATTTATTTATTTTATTTTTTTTTGCTTAGTTCTTAAAATGTAGAAAGCTTAATTTTTGCATTAAAATTAATATTTACCGATATATATTTGAATTTATCGATAGAGTCTGTAAAAAACCTTATACGCTTAATTAAATAAAATTAAGTTTAAAATTTTTAAACGCACTTATAATCCCAAATTAATATTTTACTTATTAAGTAAAATATTTTTTATTAAAAATACGTTGAAATTGATTATTGAGGGGTTTAGCTGGATCCTATGCGCATTTCACTGTTGCTAAAGCGCATTATTCACGGTCAAAATGCATGACCTGCATTATAATAATATTAGTGAAATTTTGGTTGTATGTGTCACACCGACTATGCTTGAAGCAAAACCCAACTTTTTTGATTTTTGCACATGCATGTATGCAACACAAACATAAGAATATAAACTACTCAAAACTTTGGGTTATACAAAGAACTGTCAAATTCTATACGTAAAAAGTTTTTGTATGTAGTTTGACAATTGCCTAACAATTAGCTTGTGGCAAGATGCTTTTAACTTATCGTGCAATGCATGCACGTGTATGCTGAGTTCTTCATGCACACGTATACGATGCTGTGTCATGCATTTTGACCGTGAATACTGCGCTTAATGCAGATCATCAGGGAACCTTTACCCAAAGTTTCTTAGATTAACTAAAGTTATAACAAAATCAATAACAGCTTCAGCTTCAAATGTAGAGAAAATTCAACGAAGGCAAAATAAAATTTTACGCATGATAACATCGGCTCCATGGTACAACAAAAATTCAAATATACATCGCGATTCGAATATGCCACTAGTGACTGAAGAAATTGTAAAATACGCAGGCAAATATCTAACAAAACTCGAGTCACATCCTAATCCGCTTGCTCGTAATATTTTGAACTTTACTGGATACATCCGCTTAAAAAAGAGAGATACACGGGCTCTAATATTCAACACTCTAGTTGATGAAGCTGCTTGAAAACACTTTTTTCTTTTTGTTGCTTATCACTACTTATGTATTATTAATAACTATCACTAAGCTTATATCCGACATTGGTCGGGCCTAATAATTTTTTTATAGATTTAAGATTTGAATACTTATTGTTAGTTCATATTTGAAGACACAATAAATAAAAAACATGCATTAAAAAAAAAACAAACCTCTTATGTTATGCAAAGATTTCACATATAATAATATTTTTGAAAATCAGAGACAATGCTTAACCAGCAGCAAATAAATTTCAATTAAAATAAACTTATGACAATATGTCAAATAATAAATTTCTTAAATGTTAAATGCTGCATGCTTTTTTTAATAAAATTATATTTTTTTATTGATATCATTTAACGAGTTAAATTCATATGTTCTCAAAATTCCCGGGAATAGAATATTATTTTCTTGATTCACGGGAATTGGAAAAGTCCGGGAAATTAGAAACCCTATACAAATGTAATATACAACTGTGTTTGGGGTTTTTCCGCCTATAGAGTTTATTAAGATTTACGTTAGATGGTTAGATATTAGATATAGGTAATATCTTTAACTATCAGATCATGACGCCCATTTTCTATTCTCTGAGGGCCTGAAATTAGATAAGTGTAGAGGCAATTTTAAGCAAAAACTTGTTTTGAAACGGTTTATGAGCAGAAATATAATTCAATTATAGTTATTTTTACATTTATACACAAAAATGTAATCTGAGAATAAAAAATACATACAATTTGGCAAAAATAAAATATTTTTTCGATATTCCCTACGCTCCTATATTAGCGACAAAAATACCTGTATGAAGTTATTTCCCCCTACTTCTGACATCGCTTTTTTTGATTACAAAAACCTGTTGTGACATTGAATGAAAAAAATAAAATAAAACAACATACCTAAAATTTTAATATGTGTAAAGAAACATTAAGAAGAAAAAACACGGAGAACAGAAAATATAATTTTTTCACGTACCTTGCTTTTCAACACCATTCGCCCACAGACACCAAAAATCGCGTTTCAAAAAAATTTAAAAAATCAACGTGTGAATTATATGAAACAAAAAATATGTTGCTTGCAAACGTACAATAAGTTGTATTTTTCCCCAAAGGCCTAACTATAATATGAATAAGCTGGCTTAAACTAATGTCAGAATTGAACGATAAGTCTGTCAAATACTGAAGCAATTCAGATGTGACTTTTAGGTGGCCACAATATACTCAGATGCACTTAAGTATTCTTTAGCCACAGCTGCACATCTAGGTATTGTTAATAATTTTGTAGTAATTTTGTTTCTTCTCAAAACTCCTAAATTAATGCAATTCAATCTAACTAACTTGAAAGAATGTCCTAATCTATTAAAAATTCAAATATAAATGTATCCATCGCCTTATTACTTGTATTATTTGTTTTGCCTACTAAAAAGTACAACAATGAATATAAGTACATAAGTAAACACGTGTGTATGTATGTACATATTTATATGTGTATTGTAAAACAAACAATGAAAATTAAAGTTTTTTTTTAAATACATGTATATATTTATTTATTGTATCTTCATATGTGAAATAACAATAAGAATTCAAATCTTAAATCTAAAATATAATTATAAGGCCCGACCAGTGTCGGACATAAACTTAGTGATAGTTATAAATAATACATAAGTAGTGATTATCAAAAAGGAAAAATAAATGTATTATCAAGCAGTCCCATCTGGAGTGTTGAGTATAAGAGCCCTTGTGTCTCTCTTTTTTAGGCGGATGTGTCCAGTAAAGTTCAAAATATTACGAGCAAGCGGATTAGGATATGACTCCAGTTTTGTTAAATATTTGCCTGCCTTGAATTTTTTATGTACCATGGAGCCGATATTATTAACCGTAAAATTTTGTTTTGCTTTCGTTGGATTCTCTCGATATTGGAAGCTGAAGCAGTGCCCCATAGTTGAATTCCGTAACACCATATTGGTTTCAAAATCGACTTGTATATTAAAAGTTTACAATCTAGACTGAGTGTTAAATTTCAACAAATCAGCCAATGTGTCTGAGTTATTTTAAGCTTCATTTGTGTTAGCTTTGAGTCAATATGGTGTTTCCGTGTAAGCCGACGATCAAGGTATATACCAAGGTATTTCACATGTGAATGTTGAGGAACAACTTGACTGTTGATTCTTATGGGGGAGAAGTATCTTTTCGTAGGGTGAAGGTTATTTGTATGCATTCCGTTCGTTTACTTTTATTCTCCATAATTTTAACCATAGCTCAAGCTGTGTTATATGTTCCTGAAGATATCGGAATGCTTCATGAGGGTTTCGTGCATATTAAGGCAGGCTGTATCATCTGTAAATGTAGAAGTATGGATATTACTGCTCACAGGCATATCACAAGTATAAATCAAATACTAAACTGGCCCCACTATACTCCCTTGCGGTACACCGGATGAGATAGTTTCGGGCGTACTCATAAGTTCTCCTTCCATAACAGGGAACTTCCGGCCTAAAATATAACTTTCCAAAAGTTTTAGAATGTTATTTGGTAGATATGTCTTGAATTTTAAAATTAGGCCATCATGCCAAACTTTATCAAATGCCTGAGAAACATCAATAAACAGGGCAGAACAATACTTCTTTTCTTCGAATGTTTTCCTTATAAATTGAACCAATCTATGTGTTTGCTCAATGGTGCTATGCTGATTTCTAAAACCAAATTGATGATCCGGTATGCACATATTATCTGTTAGACAAGGGGAAAATTTTGTCATGAACAGCTTTTCGAAGAGTTTTGACATCGTAGACAGCAAGCTTATTGGCCTATATGACTCAGCTTTGGTAAGATCTTTGCCCGGCTTTGGAATTATTTTGACCTTGGTAAGCTTCCAGTGTTGTGGATAATACTCCAGTTGTAATACGGCATTAAAAATAAGCAGCAGGATTTTTATTGCAATATGCGGCAAGTTCATCAGCATCTTGTTATTAATTCCATCAATACCTGGAGCTTTCTTTGGTTTGAGTTCAGCAATTACTTTTGGTACATCACGCATCTTAAACTTTACGGGTTGAGGGGGCAGAGCAACTACACTCGGCAAATCAGAAACACCAGTACATGTGTTTGGCGTAAATACGGATTTTAAGTGCTCAGCAAATATTTTACATTTTTCTGTATCGCTTCTTGCCCAACTTCCGGTAGATGTCTGCAGAGCTGGCTTAAACTCAACAGGTGTTTTAAGCTTTCTAGCAGCGCGCCACAAAGAGTAATTTGATGCTTGTGTGACATCAAGACCTTCCAGATAATTTTTAAGAGATGCATTTTTTTCAGATGCAAGCAACTCTTGGAGTCGTTTAGTACACTCTTTAAATCTGATTTTATTTTGGGGTGATATGTGCTGTTGCCATTCCCTTCTAGCTCTTCTTTTTTCATACACGAGACGTTCAATATCCCTAGAATAAATGTTATTAAACCCAGTCTGCGGATGGGAGGTAGTGGCATGCTCAGCAGCCTGTTTAATATTTAAATGTTAATATTAAATATTAAATAAAGTTTTGATTTATTTTCTGAGTTTAAAATAAGAAACAATAAAAAAATATTTAAAATCAATGAATATTTACTGCTGCTGCTTGCTTAAGTATAAAAAATGAACAAACAGTTGTTTCCTTACGGAATGTGCGTTCAGTTTGGCACTTAATTTAAGCAAATGACATTTGACGAAACTTGACAAAAAGTTTATTAAGTACATTATAGTTTGCCAAATGCGATTTATATGTAACCGCACAATCGCTTAAGCTAGCTTATTCATATTATAGTTGGGCCTTAACACTGATTAGTACATACATATATTTTATACATCACTGACAACTGACAACCAAAAAAATATTTTCAAAAAGTATCCACACTCAACGCTTTTCTAACTATAAGTGCATTTTTAAATTGTATAGTTATTTTTTCAAAATCCAGGTGAATTTTTTCCAGTGTCCAATTATTTGATATTTAGTATCTGGCAACCCTACCTCTAGGCGTAATAAGACGCGAACCCCAGAACGTGTTTTGCATTGTAGTCGCCAGCTGCTAAAAAAAAACAAGTTCCAAGAGATTTGTAGAAATTCTCGTATGGATCCTCAGTGGTTGCAAATCTTTGATTTGTACAAAAACTTTCAATTTCAATATCTGCTGCTTGTAGATGTTCTTCACTGTTGTTGTCAATACTATAGTGCTTGCGTTCCAGAAACATATTTTTAACGTGTTCATGACTTGTTTATTAATGCTTGCAGCAGTGTATTCTGCATTCGCAGCATTTCTTACATCTTCCTAGTCATATTTGTTATAAAATTATTTATAGTTTGCACCAGATTATCAATAGTAGCTTCAAGGCGATTAAAATTAAAGCTTGAATTAGTATTTGTTGAATTATTTGCCGGTGAAACATTTTGTGTGGGAATAGAACTAGCCTTAGCAGCATCTACATACGATACACGGGAAGTAACTGGTTGGCTCATTTGCGCAGAAGTGGCGGAGGAAGCGTTTGCTGTTTGAACTGGAACTAATTTAGGGTTTTGCACCATAGCCTGCTTGACGAAAGAGTACACAGGACACCTCTGTAGTTAGCGGTGTAATTACCTCCACAATTACTAAATTTTTTATCACTTTGATATTTTGGCTTATTGCAACTAGCACTACCGTGTAATTTGCCGCACATAACACTAACAGTAGGTAAATTGCAATAAGTTTTCGTATGGCCATATTCTTGACAATTATGTCACTGTACGTGTCCTGAACGCTTGTCTGGTTCTTCAATTGTAATTTTGTGGTATAAGAGGTATTTAGGTTATAAATTGGATGTGTCTCATTGCTTTTCAACTGTATATCATTCGGCTACACTTCAACGCGCAATAGAGGCTGGGGATCTTCTCCCTATTGATTATATTAGTAACATTTTTTACCTTAAATCCTTGTAAGATGAGTGCATCTCTTACTTCTTCGACACAAGAATCTATATCCTTCAATACGATCTGTAGACTAGAGCTGCAAAACTATCGATGGTACTCTCGATAGTATCGATAGTTTTATTTTAAGTGCACTATCGATATTTTTTTCGATAGCAATACTATCGACAAAAACACGCTACTAAAAGAGAAAAAACCAAAGTTAATAAAAACGGAATCACAGAATACACAGAAGTGAAGAAAGTGACAGGTAAAAAAAAACTCCAATCAGGTTTTTGTTAAAATTTGTGGAAAAAAGAGAAAAGCATAGTGTATTTGATACTGTAGTGTATTACTACTTACCAATTAACACAGGTAATAAAAATTTATTGCACTAGAATGACGTAGCAAAACAAAAAGGACGACAAAATTTGAGGGAAAACGAGACAAACAGAAAAATACCCATATCTTCCGTCTCGTGACACTTCTGTATGTTTTGTAACGGAATGATGGCGATTGAGTAATAAAAAATGCAACATTCAAATTTCGACGCCTGTAAACCTTTATAATAATGATTATCATTACATATGTAAATGTGAAAACAAATTAATTAGTTTTGATTTGTTTCAACATAAGACGTCAGTTTTTATCTACTAGATGCAAATTGCATAAAAATACAATTATTATATACAAACGGCTTTGATACATGAAGAAATTTGATGGCGGCTAAATTTGACGACTACTGGACTGTCTCCGCTCTTTACTTTTAAATAAAAGGTGACGCTAAATAGTTTGCTTCTCCTTCTGTTAAACCAATACTTTTTAGCTAATTCAATAGTTTAAGTAATGATGAAAGATTTTTTTATTTTATTCCTTTTTAATTTATTTTTTATTGATCCATATATCTATCTGTTTGCTTTTTCGTTTATTTTTTATAGTACTATGTATGTATATATGTTTGTTAATAAAAACATTGAACTAAAAGCTTAAAAAAAATCAACTTTCTTTTTACTTTATGGAATGATTAAAAAATTCAAGATTTTATATTAGAAAAATACACAATTGATAAGTTTCTAAGAATCAAAAACTATCGATAGTATCGATGGCATCAAAAAATACTATCGAAACTATCGAATGGAGCCACTATCGATAGTTTTGCAGCTCTACTGTAGACCTTTCGCACTCTTAAGTTGCTCCGTATAAAAACTTATTTTATTTTTTTTCGAATTCTGTTACTATTTTGGAGAAATCTTTTTCTTCGTATATTTGAATTTTCGTTTCGTCAATGTTACCAACAGTGTTGCCAGTAGATTTCAAGAAATAATACGTACTATGCTAACAAATTCCGATTTTTCCCTACACGTTGAACAAGTTGCACCATCAAAAATCTCTAGGCATCATTAAAATATAAGAAAACAAATAGTTGTTAAAAATATATATGTTTGTTAAAGAATTGGTAAAAAATAACCAAAAAACTATTTGAATTCAATTACAGCAACATAAACTTTTTAAAAAATTAATATGAATATAGTTCTTTTCAAATAAAATTTTGAAGGTTAAATTTACGTCATCTTTCAACATTGAATGATTGATATCTTAGAAAAAGAAAAAGCCAATGCGAATTCATATACCAGATGGTGCCTAGTTAACAGCTGCTTTTTTAGGAAGTTTGGCTTGTCAAATTTGATTGCAATAAAATTTGTAGAGTTTTATTTTTCAATTTTCATTGCAATAAATTCATAGGCAGATTTTGTTGTTACAGGGTAGACACCACTTGGTATATGAATCCGCTTTAGCATATACATTAGGCTGGGTCACATTTGTATGGAGAAAAATAAAATTTATTTTTTCTATGGGCACGGTGACAAAAAAATGCCAAATTAAAAGTGTTATTAGGTTACGAAATTTGAAAGCAATCGGAGTTAATATTCTGCCTCCGGTTTAATGTTGAATCTTTAAAAAAATGTTCTTAAAAAAGAACTTAAAGCATGATATACAAAGTTCCTGTAATGTAGTTTATTTATTTTTAAAAGTAAGAAATCAATTATAATTATACTACCTTGGTAATTATGTACATATATTTATTTAAAGAAAAAAAGCATGTACAATTTTTTTAAATGTATAAAAATAAAATAAATAAAAAAAATAAAAAATAATGAATACAAACTTAGTTTGAGAAAAAATCCTTTTCGCTATCGAATTTTGGCATCAATTTTCTTGATTCTATCTGCGTTTTGATGAAGCCTTCTCTTGTTGTGTTGTTGCACAAAGTCGAGGATGCTTCACTCACTGCCTTGACTGCTCTTTCTACCGCTTGGTTATGACAGGGAAAGTGCAATAGTTCAATTACACCATTGTTTTCTTCTTTAATAAACAGTCGAAGATTTTCTTGATTTACAGATTTTAATATAGGTGGTTAAGTGATTGTGTCTTCCCATTTCGAAAGGTGAAAATATGATGATCCATTCAAGTTTATTGTTGGTATCTGAAAAAGCCGTAATTGCTTTGATGTTGCTGATCTACTTTTCAAAATTCGATGGACAGCTAATTCACGAATATGTTTCTGGGGATCTGTCAACATTGCAAGTAATAAGTTTTCAGGGTGTGCAAAATAGCTGTTTCTTTGAATCACTGGGTCGACAACGGCATTCAAAGTTGTTGGTAAATATCTGATTAGTTTAATTAGTTTAAGTCGTGGTACGTCTTTACAGTTGGGAAGAGTTTTTATAGAAAACTACACTGAAGCGTAAGCCTTGACAATATATATTGCAAGAGTGGTAAGGTTTGCAGAAGGGTTCTCAACTGAAATATAAAGACGAAGTATTCTGTTAGCACGTGTTAGCCATCGAGCATGAGACAATTTGCCTGGTGATTTATTGGCCAAATTGTTTTCACATATGCCCGTTGCAACTGTTTTAACTATTTTGTACAAGTACTTCTGATCTGCACTTATATCTTCAACACAAAGCTCTACTAATTTCGTGGGAATTTGTTGAAACTTCACTTTAGCTCTTTTTTCACAGTTTTCAAGTGCCTTGCCAATTTTTCCCAAAAATGACTGTGGTCCTGATGTGCCGCCATCAACATATTGAAACAGGTGTCTGAATGGCAGTTCATTCATATGCAACATACAAATGATCCACTGTAAGGGTCTACCCAATCTACATATTTTCTAGTATGCGTATAATACATCCAGATTTACCAATATTTACATTTGTGCCATCACAACCGATGGCAACTAAAAAATCCATCGATATATTCGCATTCAAGAAAAAATCTAATATTTCTTGTTCTAGGCACTTTGCATTGCCTGAAGAAGATGAAACATATCCCAAAAACTGCGAGTTATGTTCTTTAATTAATGAAATATGCTCCTCCAGTGTACATTACTTGTACTTCTTGCCGTCTTTATCAGATATGACTAAAGTCCGATCATTTTTTCCATCGAAATACAAAGCGGGTAATTGTGAAACACTTTGTTTTAAAGTTATAGTTTCTCTATTTTTTTTTTTCTTTCTCGACGAAGCTTATTTTTGTCAATAACTACTGAGCTCGAAGTATACAGAGCTGCAGATGCAATAGCAGCTGCTGCCCTATCTTATACTCCAAATCTATCGTAGGTTTTTGATAATAACCTGAAATCAATTGCCCCTTTTTTTGTTTCAGTTTTTGGAGGACGCAATTGAAAATGGCGTGGTTCTTCACAATCCGACTGAACGTATTCAGTTTCAGATGCACCACTCAATATATCTGGAGGTGATTCGGCCATTTTTTGTTGCTTCAGAATCTAGGCGCACGGCAGTGCGCCAGGACAAATTCTGGCCAATGCACGCAGTGTGTATATTTACACGAAGCCATTCGACCTGTTTTTACCCCCCTGATAACTTTTTTCCCCGCAATCGTATTATAGAATCGCAATTATAGAATTTAAACCATAATTAGAATAAATTCATGTAACCTCACATGCAAAGTTTGAAAGTTTTACAATGAAAGGTTCTAGAGATATAGAGGTGCAAAAAGTGCATATTTTAAGACATACTCACTGACCACTGACACACTCATCAAATTGATGAAGCACTTCCGCTATCGCTAGAGAGCTAAAATTTGGTACACGAGTTGATCTAGGCGAGCAATGCACCAGAAAAATTTGAAAACCCGAAAATTTTAACCAGAAGGGCGGGGCTACGCCCATAAAAATTAAAATTTGTCCTATTGAGCTGAAATTCGATACAGAGCTAGGTCTAGGTGGGAAATAAAACAAAAAAATCTGAAAACTCGGGAAATTTGACCAGGAGGGCGGGGCTACGCCCATAAATGTTAAAATTAAAAAAGCAAATCTAAGGCGCTTAATAAAAGGTATTTTATTGAAATTTGGCATATATACTGCAATAATGCAGGGATATAAATTTTTCATTAAAAAAAGTGAGTGTTGACACGCCCATACAATTTAAACCTCATTTTCCTGTACTACGGTTCAGCATATTAGATACACTATTTATGTGGGTATTATTATCCTTTTGTAACGAAACTTGACACGAATAATAAGCACTGGCTGAAAAAATCTTAAGTTTGGAAAAGTTGGCGGGGTTAAGCCCATAAGTATAAAACCTAGTACTTGCGCTTAGGAGCTGAAATTTGATACACAAGTAGGTCTAGATAAGAAATCAACTAGAAAAATCTGAAAACATAATAATTGTTTGGTACTAAAACCTTAATATACAGCTTTTAACTCAAACTAATTTAGTGAAACCTTGCATACGCGTTGCTCGTAAGCACTCCTATCAAATGTTAGCCTTGTGCCTAATCTACTTCAGTCTAGCATATTTTACTAGAAAATTAGCATGAGTTGTAAGCGCTGCTCACAACAAAATTGTGTGTTGAAAATAGTGGGAGGGATAGTACTCATAAAATTTAATTCTCGCTAGAGAGCTGAAATTTTATACATAAGTAAGTGTAGAGTAAGCCAATAGAAAAATCTTAAAACCAAGAAGTTTTTTCCGGTATGCGGGACCACGCCTTTAAAACTCCAATTCGCACTAGAGAACTGAAATTAGATACACAAATAAATCTAGATCAGAGATCACTAAGATAAATCTAAAAAACCTGAAGTTTCAACCAGAGGGCGGTAACAAGCACTTTAAATTCAAAATTAAGATAAATTTTATTGAATGAAGCTTTTCGTACACATTGCACTTATCCAAAATAAAAATGTCCTATTTTGAAAAGTAGCCGTGACTTCACCCATAAATCTTAGCTTTTTCTTTCACGTACTTTGGCTTAGCAGTTTTTAATTTAATACTCAGGTATTTCTTATTAACTTTTTAATAACAAACTTTGCATGAACCATAAGCACTAGAAGATATAAAAATCAGCGAGGCCAGGCCCATAAGAATTTTACGTAATATTATACTATAGAGAGATAATATATTGTAGACAAATAGTAATTGATTTACTCAATCAGAAAATCCAAAAATTAAAGCACCAGCTACCCTATTGAAACTTTGCATGCACATTGGGCATATCCTTTTGATATACATATGTACTTTGGCTAATCAGACTTTAATATGTAAATTTATTGAGAAAAAAGACGGAATCACGTCCACTAAAATATACGCTGTATTTAACATGTTTCTTTCAGAGAACTCTTACCAAATTGCGTATACACTAGCGACCCGTTGTAATGACACAATAGTGCATTTTTAAGGTCACCAATCCAACACCCATCGCGCTCTAACCAATTATTTTATGCAACTATGCCATTTTCAACTGGCACAGCGATCATTAATAGAAATAAGACACACTAGAAATTTTAAGTTTAAAAAGTCTTATTATAGAAAATTTTTCAAAAAGTAGTCAGATCCTCACAAAAACATAAATGTAAAAAAGGGCCAAGTTCCTATCCGAAATTTCGGCCATTAAAAGTAGTGAGATATAAATTTTGACCAAGTTCTTGTTTTGCACAAATACCTAACACAGAAATATGCTATGCGTCATATAAATTTGTAATCGTAAGGGTAATTTCTAGATAGTCTGTTTACTTTTTTTAAAATTTATTTGCTAAAATTTATATTTCAGGAAATAATGAAGAAAATAACCAACAAAATACCAAGAAATATACATATACTTATACCAAAATTGCATTTATATGGAAATTATTTTGCTAAGCGTTTACAATAAGAGTTTATATTTATTAAATTTTTTCATACATATATTAAGTATAGTCATAAAAAACAAAAAAAAATTACATTGAATATATGGGCTTGACGACTAACTTTGAGGGCCATGATATTTTTTTGTATTTTTTTACATAAAACTGGACCGATTTTGGGGGTGAGAATAAAAGAAATAAAAAAAAAACTCTCCATACAACTAACGGCCCCTCTAATGTACATATTAGTGTCGCCAACTTTTTAAACCACAAACAACTCTGGAACTATATTTTTAAGCAATTTTAGCGAAAAGAACATTTTTGAATCGTTTTGAAAACGAAAATATTACTAAGAAAAACGTTATATTTGCATTTATTTAATAAATAATGCGAAATAACGAAAAAATCCCTACATTTTGCAAAATATAAAAAAGCTGTCCGATTTTCCCTACGCTTCTATTTTAGTAGCAAAAATACCTACATGTAGGGATTTTCCCCAACTTCTGGCAACACCGGTTACCATGTTTTGTTGGAATAACGTGAAATGCGTTCTCACCAATGCACTATAGGTCAAATCACCACTTTTTATGTGCGAAATTAAATCCGTATACCAAATCATGGTATTCAATGTAAATTCTGAAAAAAATTTCTTCAAAATCTAATTTAACCCATTAACGACCAAAAATTAACCCTTTAATAACAACAGTCGATATATGCATTAAAAAATTTTAATTTTAACAAAACATTAGCTAATTGCTTACATCTAGTTTATTTGGAAGATATAAATTCAAAAAATTCTCTTCATTTTCATTAATATCATCAACAGTTCCGTTGTTTTCATACAAATGTTACCTACTAAAAAGAGGCATTACTCGCAAAACGCAAAATATCGCGCTTTAAAATAAAGTGCAAATAATTCATTGATTATTACTTAATTTATACTTTAAACTTGAAAGGGGTCAAATGGGGTCAAAATTTTTGTCAAAAGTCAGAGCTTATGATAAATTATACCGTTTAAGCTATAGCTCATTATAATGAAATATTTTAAAGCATAGCGATATAAATATGAAACACTTTTTAAAAAAAACATGAACAATTACTTGTCGCTTTATTTGCCATTTCGCATCAATGAGTTAATACCAATGCAATTCGAGAAAAACGCAGTTAAAGTTGACCGGTTTCTACTGAACTCACAAGCTTATATTCAGAAAAACTTAAATATATTGACTTTGATGCAAAAATATGCGACATCATCGAAAATTAAAATAACGTGTCTTTATTTTAAAGTGTTGACAATTAAAAACAACGAAAAAAGTTACATTTGTTTTAATTACTTTTGCACAGAAAAAGTGATCATTTGACCTACTGTGCAATGGCCGAGACTAATTTTTTTAATAAGGACGTTATAATTTGTTTCTCTCAGATATATTGGTGGTGGCTTGGCGGTTTTCTACGATGATAGAGCGGGTTGGTCGTTATTAGCTTGCAATATTGAAAAACGATTTGGCGGTTAACTGTTGCGGCGTCGTCATGCCTGGATAACTTGGGAACAGATGAGATTTTTGATGAATTTGGGCTTCGCCCGCGCTTTACAACTGTGATATATGTATCTGTCCATTCCGATTTGAACTCTAGATTTCTGACTAATGTTATCTATAGTCAGTGATGCCAATTTAGCTATTTTTTATCCAATTTAGCCGGAAGAAAACTGAGTTTAGCTATTAGCTACTTTTTAGCCATTTTTATTTCAATGTAGCTATTTTTTCGCTATTTTTCCAAACATGAAATTTGTTTCTGATTTTTCATAAAACATTTTAACTCGCAACAAAGGAATATTAATTAACTACAAAAAAAAAAAAAAACACAACAGAGTAATATGTTATGGTTTTCGCATTAATATCTATAAATCCGTTCAAACTTGCCATTTTTGTTGCAGCAGCCTAAAAGCGGTTATATGAAAGAGATGGCCCAATTGGTAACAATAAGATTTGCTACTGCATTCTATAATTGTTGTAATGTTATTATAAGTTTGTCGGGTCTAATTGGTGGTATGATATCAATCAAACAAGGGTCATTTTGTTTTACACGAGTGAAAATAAAAAATAAATTTAACTTTTAATGAAAGTTTAAAAAATAGAAAATGATTAAAAAGTAAAACAAAAATTTCACAAGGTATGGATTAGTAACCCAAAAATTTAAAGACTGAATAGCAAGTTTGCACTATATGCGCAGTTTTTTGATTACATCAAGAAAAATTATTTCATTTGTTACTTCAATTTATTGTTTATATTTACTTTAAAAAAGTTCCCGATTAGCTTTAAAAAAGTAATATATATATGGAATATGTACCTTCTTGTTTGTGCTAAAGTTCATGATTCTTGCATTCGATTTCGCTCAGCCATTTTTTAGCTGGTTTTAGCAATTTTTTTTTTGTCTACATTTAGCCATTTTTGGTGAAGGGATTCTGGCATCACTGTCTATAGTGATAGCTTGAACAACAATTAACACTAAAATTTAAAATAATCTAAATTAAAGGGTGTTCTATCAGTTAATGGAACTTTGACTGCAATTTTGACAACTTCCTATATCTTGGAAGGCAAACTTTTGAAATTTTAAAAAACGTAAAACTAAAAAATCCTAAAATTATAATATCGCCAAACCGAAAAAAATCGCCAAAAAATAAAAAAAGTTTCCAAAACGAAAAACGACAAATTAAAAAAATTTCTGAAACCGATATAAATCGCCAAAAACTGGAAAAACGTAGCTAAATGAAAAAAAATTCCCAAAATGAAATAAATCGCCAAAATAAAAAAATCGTCAAAATGAAAAAAAAACACGAGAAACCGAAAAAACGATATAAAGGGTGTTTTTTATTGAGGTATAGAACTTTAAGCTGGCATCACTTTTTTAAATGGCGGCCATTTTGTCAGCTGTCAAGTGATTAATATTTAGTTTGGTTTGCCATTTCATCATGAACAGGTTGACAAAAGAACAACGCTTGCAAATCGTGCAAATTTATTTCGAAAATAATGGTTTAGTTCGCGAAGTTTACCGCAAGCTCCGTCCATTTTATGGTCGACATAATCGTCCATCAGAGCAATTAATTCGGTTAACCATGGATCGTTTTCGCACTACGTTTACTCTAACGTTTACTCGCATCCGCAGAGACGTCGAACAGTGCGCACCGAAGAAACAATTGCCGCTGTAGAGCAAAGTGTTGAAGAGGACCCGAATGAATCGATTCGCCACCGTGCACAGCAATTGGAGCCGACTAACCGACTATTTTGTTCCCGAATTGGATGGCATGAATGTGGATGAGTTGTGGTTCCAACAAGACGGCGCTACATGCCATACAGCGCACGTCACAATCGATTTATTAAAGAAAACATTCGATGAGCGCATAATTTCGCGGAATGGACCTGTCAATTGGCCACCAAGATCGTGTGATTTGACACCATTGGATTATTTTCTTTGGGGATATGTGAAGTCGCTCGTCTACGCCAACAAACCAGAAACGTTAGGGGACTTGGAAGCCAACATTCGTGGCGTTATTGCCAACATACGGCCCCATATGCTCGAAAAAATGGTTGAAAATTGGACCTGTAGAATTGGCTTTATTCGAGCCAGCCGCGGCGGCCACATGCCCGAAGTCATATTTAAACATTAATGGCATAAAATTATCCTTCCAATAAAGCCAAATTGATGGGCATTAAAACGATTTTCTTGTGTTTTATTTCAATTCAAAGTTTTATACCTCTTAAAAAAACACCCTATATTAATAAAATGCTTAAGACCGAAAAAGTCCCAAAACCGAAAAAATAGTATTACATATCTAGTGCCCGTACGGAACCCTTTGTGCGGGAGTCAAATTCGCACCTTACTGAATTAATTTCTTTTCATTGGGTCCCTGCTCGGACACCAATTTATTTTATTTACTCCTTATTTAATTGAAAATAAAACTATTGTTTAGAGCTAATAAAGGTCTTTATTTATTAAATGATTAACTTAAACTAAATCTAACTAGCACTGTTCACATTCAAACTGCATATTCAACATTTCCTACAAGTGTAAAAATTATTTTCTGTGCGAGTGTGTACTGTCAGCAAAACGGAATGTTTCCCAAAAACAATTAATGTTGCTAATTGGAGAGAGTATTGGGTTTCCGTCTGGCTTTGTTTTTTATGAATTTGAAATATTGGATGTATTTATAACTATATATATGTATAATATACTATAGTTTAAACAATATTATTTTCGTTTACTCCCAACTATAGCAACTTAAAGCGCAACACATTGTTTGGAGCGACATTAAATAATACAACTGCTCAAAAGAAGACATCAAAATCAACACAGAAAACATATTACGCAGCCTCTCCCTCTACACCAGTTAATAATGAAGTAACCATAACAACCACCTCTTCACTACTTTCGCCAGCACTGACATCCGTAGCTATTTCAGCTAGTGAGTCGGCGATAAAGCTGTCGCAGCAAAATAAACGCGCTGTAGCAGTTGCAAATGTAACTGCTGCTTCCAGTTATAACGTACCTCCATATATGACATATTTTCTATCTAGCCTACCATTTTCAACTGGAATTTTTCCTCCGCTTATTGATATGAGCAGTACTCAGGCGTTAATTACTTTGGTAAGCCTTCTTTTGTTTTTGTTAATTTTTTTCATATAATTGCTAATTCACATAACATCTTGTATCATTGTGTCATATTAATTAAAATAGAGTAAAAGTTGTTGTAGGCAATTTTCATATAAAAATGAAATACAATATTACACTTTTATTTCATATGTTTTTAAAACGTTTTATTTAGAGAGAAGCTCTCTGAGAGAATTTTTATGTAGGTTGTTCTTCTTTTGTCATTAATGCTAGGAACACAATTGGGACGAACGACGAATTGGTCGATAAGAATTTGCTGTTTTGACTCGGCAGTTTTTCTTGAAGCAGTTCTCTTCAATTCTCTTTTAAAACCGCACATTTGTTTTTACACACACGGTTTCTTGCTTAATTTTCCTATTGTTTAATTCTGCAAATGAAATAACAAAAGAGAATTGATGTAACTTTCCCGTACAAAAAATTCAGTACCCCTCTTCTTTTTATTTCCTCTCACTCCCATAAACTCAGACTTGCTTCAAGAAAAACTGCCGAGTCTAAAACTTGAGTAATGGGCAATCCCACACTTACATTCAAGTCAAAAATAAATTTTAATATTTAGTTTTTGTTTCAAATGTAAGTGTGCGACAAGTCCATAAAAATACAAAATACCATGGTAAAATAATATAGCTAACCTCGAAGCGCCACCTGATAGAGTTTTTTATTTGTTTGTTTCTTGATGTGATCTGTCAAATGTTGTTTATGTTCTACCAATACACGCACGTAGTGCCTTTTAAAGCTGTACTAATACAACAACTTTACAAAGAACAGACAAAACGCAAGTATATGTCTCTTGTTTGCTCTTGGTTTTTCGACAGTTGCCATCATAAAACAGCAATAAAAATCCCTGTTGTTTTTTGTTCTAGATTCACGGGTTCCAATATAATTGTATCATTTAAAATGCATTAATACTCTGACGCTAAAAGTCAGGTGTTCGTTTTTACCACACAAGAAATTTGTTTTTCTTATTACGATTATCTCGATTAATCGAATTTTTTGTTTGTTTTCCTCATTATTCGATTAAATATCATTGAATACTGATAATTGATTTATTATTTTTTCTTATTGAATATTATAGAATGATCGAAATATTTGAATTATTCAGGGTGTCATAGAAACCATGTCGGTTTGCTGATTGTCATTTTTGAAAACCAGTGTTGGTTTCATTAGGTGTTATGAAATCAAGTTGGTTTCGTTAATTTCGAATGTAATTGAGACCAATTATCGAATCAGCTGTTTCTTACATTTGCTTATTTGCTTACAATTTTTTATTTTACTTTTTTGCTGAAAATATAAAAGAATTTAAAATTTATTATATAATATAAATTAAAGAATAAGTGCTAATAAATAAAATAAAATATTATCTGCAGTTGTAGTTTTTTTGTTATTAGAAGAGCGCTCAGAAAAAAATTTCGAGAAAAATGTTGTTGTGCGGCAATGATAAAAGGCGCTTTGCAGATTTGTCGCTAATTATCGTTTAAACAAAGAAGCATTTTGTATGGTACTTGATATAATTAAAGTGCAGTTATCGCGCTCTAAAATTATTCCGGTTTTGCAACTTCGTTGCGGTTTTTAGCAGAAGGTTCTTATCAAAGATCAGTCGGAAACGATCTAAGTATAAGTCTAGGTAGAAACACAGTGTGAACACTGTGTTCGGAGCGTTACGGAGCGGTTGATTTGTCCGCAGTGGGTCCAATTGGAAATGGAGCTGTGGGTGCACGGTATCATGGCTCGTCATGATGCTTTTGTTTAGAACATAAGTAGTGCAAGGCAACATTTTCGCAGGATGTATGAATCGGGAGACCGAACATCAAAACTTCTAGGAGATTGTGGATATGAACTCGAAACCTTTTTGTTAACACCATACAGAGATCCGAGCTACAACTCCAAGAAATATAAATTCAATATGGCTCATTCTTCAGCTCGAAATATTATTGAAAGAACTATTATAGTTTTAAAGAGCCGATTTCGTTGCCTAATAAGTACACTGCATTACAAACCAGAAAAAGTTGTCAAAATAACAAATGTCAGCTGCGCTTTGCATAACATCTGCAGGAACTACAAAGCGGAATACAACGAAAGTAACATACATTTACCATCCGACGATATAAAGGATGACGTTACATTGTCAACATCAACATCACAACAAAGTGAAGCTCATAGAATCAGGGAAGAAATAGCTAACAGCTTATAACAAAAAAAACTTTAAATAAAAAATATACAATCAGCTACGTGAATAAGTTTGAAATTTGTATTTGTTCAATTATTTTAGAACAATTTAGTTTATTTGCTTTATTATATTTTTTATAATCCATCTTCTATTGTGCTTGCTGAAAGTGAATAGTTTGATATTGGCTTAAAAATGATTCTCACAATCGATCAGAATTCCTCACCTATTTCTTAAAACCATAGTTTTCCATGCTAAATTATAAAATTTTCAACAATTAAAATGACAAATATGTACATAAGCATCATAAAAATTACATTTATAACAACAAATACAAAAATATTATTGAAAATCAGTTTTAAAAATTAAATTCTTACTTAGTTTTTATATCACAAAATGAAAAGGTACAAATACATTGCTGTTTAAAACATTAAAACTAAACCAAAGGCACGTAAGTATTTTTGTTGTAGATCACGGTTTCATTAAAATTATTTAAAAATCTCCCCCTTATGCAAAAACGTTTGTTAAAGTTAAAGCATGTGTTAAAACCGGTTTTCTCATACAAAATTCGTTTGTTAAACCAACTTTAAGTTTAACAATAGTTTTTGCATAAGGGGGTCTGTCTTTATGTTTTTTCATAGTAATTCCAGCTCCAATTGTCTTTTCTTGAACTAATTTTTTTCTTGCATGGATTTTAAAATTCTTGTACTAACGCGGAAAACTTCGCTCTTAAAATCACTGATTGCGTTTGCAACAGACTCGTGTCCTTTTTCAATTGCCCTATAAATACGCCTTAGGCTGCTTGCATTTTCTTTTTCAATTTTAATCAACTCGTAAAGCTTTTCGTTTATTTCTACCATGCTTTTATTGTCTTCATCTAAAAATTTTTTTAAGCGGTCATTAATGTTTTCTGCTCTGAACCTTTTTGGAGTATTCGTAGGAACAAGATGTTGACGACATTTCTTCATCGCTTGCAACATCAGCATCTTCGCTTAGGCCAATTGCAACTCCGGCCACACCTTCTACCGACTTTGAAATGTCACATAAGCGCACTATGGTCTCTTTAGTTATTGACAGCTGATGTTTTGTAAATAGTCCACCGCCAGTTGCCCGAGACTCTGCTGTATTTTGAGGTAGCTTCCATTTCACTTCACTTTTCCACTCAGTCCATTTCTATGCAAACAAAAGGATTGCAAATTTTAAATACAATTTTTGTTGCAAACAATTTGATTTACCTTTTTCCATCCATTTACATCGTACTGTGGGGGACCTGCACTGTTCAGTGATTCAGCTAACTGTTGGCAAAGGGCATCAACTGCTGCCTTATCACGCTTTGTGAAGCCCTTTGCTAAATCCGGATATTTTTCCATGAATTGCATGATCATGGTGTTTTGTGTTCTATTTTTATGTTTTCCCCTAAAAAATTACATCACAAAAATTTAAAAATTTCTTTTTATGAAGCAAATATTTTAACAAATAAATAAATTTACTTACATTTTTACAAAATATTAGGCTGCAAAGAAATAAATATATTGGATGAATAAATGAAAAATTAAAAATAAAAATCAAAAAGTGTCCAAATGGAAACTGACAGCTGTCAGCTGCTTGGTTTATTTCCATTAATAAAACTGATAACATTGGTTTCTATGACACCTAAAACTGACATTTTTTCTAGTTCGAACACAAAACCGATAACATGGTTTCCATGACACCAAAGCATGTTTTCTTGTCGTTTTAAAAACCAATTATGACAACATTGGTTAACATGACACCCGTGAGTATTTAAGTAATATTCAGGTCTATTCGAGAATACGCGATTCACTTCTTCATCGTCGAACGTTCACTTTCGACAGTTCGACGTCGACAGATTCTAAAATACGTGCGAAGAAATATCGTTTTCAGTAATCGATATTATGTTATCTCTTATAAAAACGTCAACATCATTGAAAACAGCTGACTTGTATGCAGAAAAAGTTGAAAACAAAAAGGGATTTAAGAAGTAATTTAAAGAAATAATTAATAAAAACTTAACAGTACAAGTGCTAAAAAACATTAAAAAAAACAATAAACAGTAAAAGTAAAATTAGTTACTTCTTTTATTTGTTTTAAAAACGTGTTTACATCTTTGAAGAATTTAAGAAAACTTAATTGTCTTGTAGAGCCTGACCGAACGCAATTAAAGCTTAATTAACAGTGGTAGACACCATGCAAACACTTCGTATATCTTTTTTCTTTATTTATTTAAACTAAACGCGCTAAAATTGGCGTCGAACGAATGTGACATTGATCATGGTGACTAAGTATTTTAGAATACCTCCAAAGTGAAAGAAATCATATGTTTTCTATCACTCATCTCCAACGTAGTATTTTAGAATCGCAAAAAGTGAAAGATGCGGTAACGCTGGCTGCGCCACAAAAAACATAAAGGCCGGGGCACAATGAATCCGTCATACGTTATACTTCGCATTTTTCAACTGACATTATCGCAACTACGAAGAAGGTTGGCACAATAAGTACTTTATTGACGGAAGCATTTGAACAGCTTCAAAAGGTTGATTCTCCATTTTATTTATTAAATTCAAATTATTTATTTATTTCGTTTATTTCTTTTGTTAAATTTTATTTTAGCTGCCACAAAACACAAAAATCTAATTCAGAACATACCAAAAAAACCAACCAATATCTGTCAAACTACTCAACGTACGCAAAAAGTTAAAAGTTGACCAGTTTTTGTGCTTTGCGTTGACGGACACGTAGTGAATGTAACAGCCCTCATAAGAAACCATGTATTTCAACTTATCTGTCAGTTGAAAAAGGAGAAGTTTAACGTATGACGGATTCATTGTGCCCCGGCCTTTAAGTTTTTTGTGGCGCAGCCAGCGTTACCGTTGTGCGACTAAAGTCACATTTTGCCCCTTTTTCAACTGCCTTGCCACTTTTTATGCCCCTTACTTTTAAATACCCTTTTTGCCCCTTTTTATTCAAAGTCAACTTTCGTTTTTATTTTGACAATAAATGTACGCAGATTCGTACAGATTCTACCATATTCAACAAGATTTTATTTCCTATGTGTAAAACTTCATATAAAAACATATACCTTGGTATAAATCTTTTCATTTGTGCAAGATTTTTAAATATAAGAGTACAATTGCACACTCATACATACTTGATAATTCTATCTGTATTTTCGATAGCTGTTGTGAAAGCCAAATTTAATTAAAGTACATATTTTTAAAAGGCTGTTCTGTAAACCGATCGAGTTGAAATCGCACGATTTTACAAAACTAAAATAGCCAAACACAAATGATCTAAAATATCCGAGTTTTTACCACAAAAAAAATACTTATTTTTGGAGAAAAGTAACTATTGCTGACGATAAGTTGCAACTTCTCGTTTGAGTCAATGAACAAATTCAGATTCAGCAGTTGCAAAGTCGGTGAGTTACACCTTATCTTTATAAAAAAAAATTTACAAAAAAAAAACATAAAGCGTAAACTTAAAATAGCATTGCTGAAAAAATTTCAAATGGACTGAAAGAAGACACTTGTCTGTCCTAAATTTATTTCAAAACGATTTGAAAGAATGGATTGCAAGTGAAGAACTTATTAATAAATACAGATGTACAATTTCAAAAGAATTGATATTTAAGGTATTGCATTATACATAAATATAATACCATAAATATATTATCCTCTTCAGAATCGAAGTTTAAAATTATTTATCAAAACTTTAAATGGTTAAGTAAATTTTTTGAATTATACTGGTTTTTAAGTGAAAAAGTGATATGCCCCAAAAGATGCCAAAAAATTTATTAATGTATTTTTTAATTTTTCGTAAATCTTAAAAACTGGGGCAAATTACGGCATTCAACATCGAACGAAATTTCCATTTATTTTCTATTGGAATTTCTATCAATATTAAATGCCACATTTTGACCAGTGTTTCATTATTATCATAGATTTTATTTCACAGTCGTCAAATAAATAATTGTAAAATCAAAAATTTCTTTTTCTGTATACATACTTCTCATCCACAGTAATCAGTAATTGTTCAGGAGAGTTAGTACATTCTTCATTATTCTTTACTTTCTGTTGATGTTCTGTGCTGTGCCGTTCTGTTTCTAAATTTTAATAGTTACATTTTATGTTATAGCCAGGGACAGGGGTTTCATGCATATGCATATTTTTCCCTCAAACCTGATAATGGCAAGAACGAAATATCTTTACGAAACATTGAATTTTAGTGAAAATGGCGTCGATTTGTAAGTGCATATTTTTGCATATTTTGCTGAAAATGCATATTTTTGCATAATTTGGTCATAAATGCATATTTTTGTGTCATATTTTGGTATAATTAAAAGTTTTGTGTGTTTTTTGACAAATTAGTAATAGTAACATTATATAAAAATAATTATTTAAATTTGATCTGATTACATATATAGACAAAAACAAACAAGTTGATAGAACTTCACGTTCGAAAATTTTTAAATAAAAATAAATAAATAACACTTTTTTTCAATTTACGTATCGCTCCTTTACTGTAATATAAACATATCTCGAAAAATGCCTATTTGGAGTAAATAATGCAGAAAAAATCGTTGTCATATTAAATCTTGTGTACAAATTTAATATAAAAGGCTTGTATTCGCACCTCTTCAGAAAATAAAATATTTTTATATCCCTAATTTATTTATGTAAATTTAAAACTTTTTTTTTGAACAAAACTTTTTTAAAATATGTGCATATTTTATTGCTTTTAGTGCATATTTTGCGTTTTCAATGTCATATTTTAGGCGCTTAAAACACGTTTTTTAAATGCATGAAGTCCTTGTCCCTGGTTATAACCTATCACCTGTTTCTGAGTAGAACGGCCACAGTTTTTCACTGAAGTGATGAGTTCGTCTTTTTTGATGTTTCAATATAATTTTATGTTTTTCTGATAAAAATTAACAGCCTTATTTATAAAACTTAAAAAGTCTTTATAAAGGTTTTGTATAACAAATTTTCATACAAAATGTTTCTCAAAAGGCTTTAATAATTTTTATAAATAAGGCTGTACATTTTTTAAATTTTAAAAGCATAGTCACAATTTTTATTTTATTTATGGTGTCACTTAGAATTACTTGAAATTTTTGGATTTTCACAGGTTAAACCGTAACAGAACAGAACGAAACAGAAAAACTAACAACTTGTGTAAGATTTCTAAAAGCAAAAAAGACTCAGTTGATTCGTAACAGAACAGAAAGTAAAACATAATTCTGCCACAAGTTAGAATTTATAGTTACTTGCAAATAAAACGTACGAATAAACTTATATGAGTTCTCATAAAATTAATGTTTGTGTACTTTTTATACATGAGAAATTTGTTTTTATTATTTGTTTTTAATAAAAATATGTTAATAAATATGCTTGTTTCTTTAATTTTCTTTGATTTTAAAATTGCCCCTTTTTTTTCTTAGAAATCCCCTTCTTGTGTCACTTTTTTTTTGAAAATCCCCTTTTTGTGCCCCTTTTTGAAAAATTTCAACGGTAACGCTGGGCGCAGCCAAGTATATATATATAGAGAGAGAGAGAGACAATGTTGCTCTGGGAGTAATTACACATACATATCGTCAGGGTGACCGATGACATTTTTCAAAAAGTGGCACCAAATAGGGGATTTATCAAAAAAAGTGGCAAAATTAAAAAAAAATGAACAACTACACTAAACTTTTTATTTTTAATGTATTTTCATATAACTCACCAAAAAAAAAAAGGGATACAAAAAGTGGCAAAGCAGTCGAAAAAAGGGGAAAGGCAGTTGAAAAAGTTGCAATTTGCCACTTTAGTCGGTCAAACGGTCACGCTGCATATCGTGTGTAATTTTTTTGTATATGCATTTACTTTCATATGTATGTGAAATTTTGCTTTTATGCATTCATTCACGGTACAATTATGCTAGGTACATGCACGACTGCAACAGAATTACAATACCAAAAAACACATTAATATTGTTGGTATAAACAAACGTATAATTGTCAGAAACAGATGCCTTTTGTTTTTAAAAATAACAATAACAGGGTAACTAAAGTACAATTGCAGACGCGGCATTCATGAATGATTAGAGTCATTCAGTGACGCCAATAGGTGAGTAATTACACAGAGTGTGCAATTACTCTCATGTGGTGGTCATGTAATTACATTCATGTATAATCTGTGTGTAATTCTACTTTATGTTCTATTTTTATTAATTTTGGTTTTCACTTTAACTTACAAA
This sequence comes from Tachina grossa, assembly GCA_949987645.1. Taxonomy (NCBI): domain Eukaryota; kingdom Metazoa; phylum Arthropoda; class Insecta; order Diptera; family Tachinidae; genus Tachina; species Tachina grossa. Next base: position 104,855,231 of record OX465275.1, read on the forward strand.
AAACATTTGTAGTGTAATTTTCTTCAATATGTAATTGGAAACACAGCCATCTGTAATTTCATTGGCAAGACTGTAATCGTGCTATATACAACACATACACTAACATATTTGTAGCTTGCAAACAAAGTTTGACAACTGTATGTATTGTATACATTAACAGACTGGGCTTGTGCATGTACCTGTTATAAGGGCCGGGGCACAATGAATCCGTCATACGTTAAACTTCGCCTTTTTCAACTGACAGCTAAGTTGAAATACATGGTTTCTTATGAGTGCTGTACGTGTCCGTCAACGCAAAGTACAAAAACTGGTCAACTTTTAACTTTTTACGTTCGTGGAGTAGTTTGACAGATATTGGTTGGTTTTTTTTGGTATGTTCTGATTTAGGTTTTTGTATTTTGTGGCAGCAAAAATAAAATTAAACAAAAGTAATAAACGAAATAAATAAAAAAATTTGAAAATAATAAATAAAATGGAGAATCAACCTATTGAAGCTGTTCAAATGCTTCCGTCAATATAGTACTCATTGTGCCAACCTTCTCCGTCGTTGCGACAATGTCAGTTGAAAAAGTCGAAGTATAAAATATGACAGATTCATTGTGCCCCGGCCTTAATTGTATCATGCATTCATTCATCAGTCATGTATATTTTTTCTCAACACATCATAAGGTAATTATTGTAAAAGTAGTTTTATGTATCTTATTTGCTTTAGAAAAACATATACAAACCAGCGCTGCTAGAAAAATTTTGACTCTTGTCCCCAAAATCCTCATTTCAACAGAAAAATCCAACTTTTGTCCCCAAAAATATATCATCCATAAAAAACGATTATTAAGTCCTATGCGCAGGGATGCAAAATACGATTTTCACAAAGGTACAAGAAAAATTGTACTTTTTCAGTGCGATTGACCAAATTCTTTATTTTTATTTTTTAAATGTTTTTATTAACTTAAAACGTACATAAAATTCAATTGTACATGCATATATGTATTTATGTACATATGTATGTGTGTAAAAATTTAACAATTAACAAAGAGGTACTTTCAAGTTTATTTATTACAATTTTATTAATTAATACTATCAATTAATATTAATGTTTAATTTTAGAAGGTACATAAAAGAGTATTAGTTTTTGAGATCAACGCCCCGTTTCTCGCACCGAGAAAAATTAAATAATTATAGTGGTTGCCTTTTTTACACAGGGTTACTCACAAGAAACTTTTTTTTATCATTTCTTCAAGAATGAAGCTCAAATTTATGGCAGCAGATCCTATAAATATTTAAATGTGATTTGATTCTTATTAAAGATTCTAACATTTCATATTGCAGATTATTCCTTAATTTGGTTTTGGTAGTCTTCATGCATGAAAATATTCTCTGCACAAGCGCATTGCTTATTGGCACTATCAAAAGGTTGAATATAGCAGCTGCAATTTCACTAAAGAAGTAATTTCCGGCATTGTCTTCGTACTGGTATGCTATTGTCCAAAAGCCAAATATGTCTTTAGGAAAACTTTGTTTTGTTTCCGCCAGTTGATATAAACAATTTTATTCCATTAGCTTACATAAACGCTCAATGCCACTTATGGATCTATAACGTTTTTAAAAATTCCATACACCGAATCAAATCCATGTTTTGTAATGTGCTTAAGAGGCAAATTTTTAAAAAGTTCAAAGTTTTTCATATTTTCTGGGAATCACACATACATAGTTTTTTATGCGTGACACAATAACTAAGGTAGAACCGTGAGTAGAACAATTGCACAATCAAAACTTTCAACAGTCATTTTTCTTTTTCAAAAGAAAAAAAATTTTAATTGACAAAGAGCTAGTTCTGCAGCTGCGAGCACGGTTTTGCCTATGTACATATATATGTTCGTGGTATTACCATGATGGTAATATCATCTTCATTATTAAGTATGATTACCACTCTACTCTAAGGCTGAGTTTACATCTGGCATTTCTTGTGTGTCATTTGCCCAAAACAGCAAATTAATAATGAAAAACTGTTTGATTCAGACATATATTTATTGATTTAAACAGTTTCCAATCATGTTGGATTCTATAAAATTGCCTATTAGTTATGTATGAAACTGTTTAACTTAATAAATACGTGTCTGAATCAAAATGTTTTTCATTAGCAATTAGTGGTTACGCTTTTTTTACGCTTGCGTGGCACATTGCACACAGATGGAAACCCGACCTAAGAAATTTTTAAAAACTAAAATGTTACTAGTACTAAAACATTATGTCAACATCCTCGATTATTTTCCTGACACATGCAAATTGTTAGAGCTCAAAATGAAAAGTCCCCAAATCCCTCCCCACAAAATTCTGTCCCCAAATAAGAGACAAGATCACCATTTTGGGGACAAATCGCCTAATCTGGTGGCACTGATTCAAACAAATGTGTTGCAGCGTTGTCAACTTTGAAATTTCAAAACACACGAAAATGGAGAAAAAACGCGCCATTTACAAAGAAACGCACCAATCTTAGAATTTATTTTTTTTAGTTTAAAATGTTTATTGAATTCATTTTGCATAAAAGTACATTATTTTTTTGAATTAAAAATTTAACACTAAAACAGGATTTTACAGTTCAGGGTTAAAAAATAAATAAAACCTAAAAAAACTTAGCAAATTTGTTCATATTCATTTGTATTACATAGATAATGATTTTTTCAATTTCATAAATTCTGTACAAAACTTGTTAAAGAGATCAACGATTAATAGAAAGGATTCAAAACTAATAAAATTTCTTTATTTATCATTTTATTCAAATATTTTTTATCAGAAGTTTAATATATCCATATTAAAAAAATAACAATAAAAATAAACAGCCTTTTATAATATATATATGTACATAATTAAAAAACAACAAAAAACTAAACAAATTCTTACCTACATAGTGTACATATGAAAGTCGTCTAGGTCATACCATTTTTGATTCCATATAGTACATGTTGATCAGACTAGAACAACTCTAAATTAAATGTAATAAAATTTTTTTTTTTAATGCATGTATTTATTTATTGGATCTTCATATATGAACTAACAATAAGTATTCAAATCTTAAATCTATAAAAAAAAAATTATTAGGCCCGACCAGTGTCGGACATAAACTTAGTGGTAGTTATAAATAATACATTAGTAGTGATAATAAAAAAAGAGGGGGGGGGGAAGTATTTTCATCTGGAGTGTTAGGTATAAGAGCCTGTGTGTCCCTCTTTTTTAAGCGGATGTGTCCAGTAAAGTTCAAAATATTACGAGCAAGCGGATTAGGATGTGATTCAAGTTTTGTTAAATATTTGCCTGCGTATTTTGCAATTTCTTCAGTCACTAGTGGCATATTTAAATCACGATGTATAATAGAATTTTGGATGTACCATGGAGCCGATGTTATTAACCGTAAAATTTTGTTTTGCCTTCGTTGGATTCTCTCGACATTGGAAGCTGAAGCAGTGCCCCATAACTGAATTCCGTAGCGCCATATTGGCTTCAAAAGCGACTTGTATAATAAAAGTTTGCAGTCTAGGCTGAGTGTTGAGTTTCTGCCAATCAACCAATATATTTGAGTTAACTTAAGTTTCATCTGAGTTAATTTAGAGTCAATATGATGTTTTCATGTAAGTCTTCGATCAAGGTGTATACCAAGGTATTTCACTTGGGAATGTTGAGGAATATTTTGATTGTTGATTCGAATGGGGGAGCAAGTATCTCTTCTTAGGGTGAACGTTATATGGACACACTTTTGTTCATTGACTTTAATTCTCCATAAGTTCAACCATATTTCCAGCTGAGTGATATGTTCCTGGAGATTGCGGGATGCCTCATAAGGGTTTTCGTGCACAATCATACAGGCTGTATCATCGGCAAAAGTAGAAATATGGATATTATTGCTCACAGGCATATCACAAGTATATATTAAATACAAGACAAACGCCTGAGAAACATCAATAAAGAGAGCGGAACAATACTTCTTTTCTTCAAATGTTCTTCTTACAACTTGGACCAGTCTATGCGTTTGTTCAATCGTGCTGTGCTGACTTCTAAAGCCAAATTGATGGTCCGGGATGCACCCATTATCAGTTAAAATTTTTGACAATTTAGTCATGAGCAGCTTTTCAAAAAGCTTTGAGATTGTAGATAGTAAGCTTTTAGGCCTATATGAATCAGTCTTGGTAAGATCTTTGCCCGCCTTTGGAATCATTTTGATCTTGGCAAGTTTCCAGTTATGTGGAAAATACTGCATTCTTAAAATAGCATTAAAAATAAATAGCAGGATTCTTATTGCAATATGAGGCAAGTTCATGAGCATTTTGTTACTAATGCCATCAATACCTGGAGCTTTCTTCGGGTTGAGTTCAGCAATTACTTTTTGTACTTCACGCATCTTAAACCTTAAGGGACGAGGGGGCAGAGAAACTACACTCGGTAAATCAGCAGCACCCGTACATGAATTGGGAGTGAATACAGATTTTAAATGCTCAGAAAATAAGTTACCTTTCTCACTATCACTTCTTGCCCAGCCTCCGGTCGCAGTACGCAATGGTGATTTAAGATCAACGGGTCGTTTAAGATTTCTAGTAGCGCGCCATAAAGAGTAAGTAGATGCGGACGTTACATCAAGACCTTCTAAATACTTTTCCAGTAGTGCAGTTTTTTCCGATGATAGCAGCTCTTTGAGTCGTTTAGTACATTCTTTAAGTCTGATTTTATTTAGGGGTGATCTGTGTTGTTGCCATTCTCTTCTAGCTCTCTCTTAATAAATTCTGTTAAAGCCGGTCTGCGGATAGAAGGTAGTGGCGTGTTCAGCAGCCTGTTTAATATTTTCGTTAAGATTGGCAATGTTAAATTCAATATCTTCGCATGATCTAAGCTGAATGTTTTCTACGCAGTGACTACTAAGATATTTTTTGAATACCAGCCAGTTAATTCCATTAATCATCTTCACATATGAGTTAGTTAAATCACTCCTTAGTGGGTTGAAAATTGTAACTATTGTTGGAGAGTGATCGGAGGACAGATCTAGAGAGGCCTCTACATGAATTAAGTCCCTATGAATATTTTTCGTGACGGCAAAATCTATAACATCTGGAATTTTTCTTACGTCAGTAGGCCAGTAAGTAGGCTCCCCACTCGAAATGACATCTAAGCCCATTTTTGAAATTGTATTGAACAAGGCTCGACCTCTAGGTGTAACAAGACGCGATCCCCAGTACGTATGTTTTGCATTGTAGTCACCAGCTGCCACGAAACAAGATCCAAGCGATTTGTAGAACTTCTCATACTGATCTTCGCTAACTGAAAATCTGGGAGGTGAGTAAATTGATGATATCACGAAATTCGCACAAAAATTTTCTACGAAAATATTCGTTGCTTGCAAATATTCTTCACTAACGTTGTCAAGGACATAGTGCTTGAGTCTTGACTTAATCAGAATTGCTGATCCACCACATGCTGTCTCTCTCTCTCGGGTCCTTTGTATCATATAAAGTGTAACCATTTATTTTAAATAAGCTTCTTGAGGTCAAATGAGTCTCAGAAACCAACATTATATCAATATTTTTTTCCATGAGGAAGTGCTCAAGTTCATTTTTATGTTGGCGAATGCCGTTTGCGTTCCAGAAACATATTTTTAACGTGTTCATGGTTTATTAACTAATGCTTGAAGCAGTGTATTCTGCATTCGCAGCATTTCTTGCATCATACTTGTCATATTTGTAGTAAAGTTGTTTATAGTTAGCACCAGATTCTCAATAGTAGCTTCAAGGCGACTAAAGTTAAAGCTTGAGTTTGAATTCGTTGAATTATTTGGATGTGGAACATTTTGCGTGGGAATTGAACTAGTCTTAGCAGCATCAGCATACGATACACGTGAAGTAACTGGTTGGCTGATTTGAGCAAAAGTGTCGGAGTTCGCGTTTACTTGTAGAGCTGGAGTTAACTTGGGTTTTTGACCCATAGCCTGTTTAACGAAAGAAAATACAGGGCACCCTCTATAGTTAGCTGTGTGATTATCTCCACAATTACTACATTTTTTTTCTGCTTGATCTTTTGGCTTAGTGCAGCTAGCAGTACCATGCAATTCACCGCAGATAACACACACTGTAGGTAACTTGCAGTAAGTTTTCGTATGGCCATATTCTTGGCAATTATGGCACTGTACGGGATCTGAACGCTTACGTGGCTCTTCAACTGTGATTTTTCGATGTAAGAGATACTTTACATTATAAACTGGATGGGCTTCATTTTTTTTCAATTGTATGTCATTCGGCTCCAGTTCAACCCGAAATAGGGGTTGGGGGACCTTTTCTCTATTAAATATGTTGGTAACATTTTTTACCTTGAATCCTTGGTTGACAAGTGCACATTTTACTTCTTCGGGTTCAACATATGAATCTATGCCCTTTAATACTATCTGTAGGCCTTTAGCACTCTTAAGTTGGTATGTGTAAAAATTTGTTTTATTTTTTTCGAATTCACTAACAATTTTTCGGAAATCTTTTTCATTATATATTTGGATTTTAGTTTCATCAATATTACCTCGTTTAATTGGAATGATGTGAAAAGTATTTTCACCAATGGTCGACAGTAGTTTTTTTATAAGCGCGTTAGAATTTTTTTCTCTCAGATAAATAGGTGGTGGCTTAAAAGACTTTTGCGATGATGTAGAGGATTTGTCGTCGGTGTCTTGCAATAATGAAAAACGATTTTGACGATTGGTAGATGATGCGCTGTTATCCCTAGACATCTTTGGAGCAGATGAAATTTTTGAAGAATTTGGGCTTCGCCCACGCTTTACCACTGTTATATATCTGTCCATTCCCACTTGTACCTTGGGTTTTGAGCTACTGTTATCTGTAGTGATAACTTGGTTTAGTGATGAGGGCGAGCCCGATGCGGATGATATCGCAGACTTAAATGAAGAAGTACTAGGCAATGGTAATGTTAACGATTCACTAGTTGGCATTGGACAAAGCGAAGTTGATCGCTGACGAAAAATTGGCTTTGCCGTTAAAAAAAGATTTTCACCAGATTTATTATTTATATTTTTTTCATTAAGAGTTTCAGAACTCACAGTAAAATAAGCATTTCTGCCGTTAGAACTCACTTCAAAATTTTTTTCCCTTTGAGGTACTCATACAGAGTATTATTCCTCAAGGGAACTTTGTTTGTGTTTACGGTTTTTTTTTGTTTTTGCTATTTCTTGCTATGTAAAAAATATTAGTAAAGCCAATAAGCTTATTTATCAAGGTGAATATGTATTACGAATATTTTTTGTATGATTTTTGATTTTGTTGTTTTTTATATTTGTTTCGTTTGTATGTATGTAAAAAAAATCCGCTTTAATGTCTCTTCACTATGAAGGTTCAACGAGAACTGAAATGTAATAAAATGTAATATACTAAATATCTCTACCAAAGAAATATAAGACTTATACAACTTTCATAATTAAGGGCATTCATTTGTACAAGATGATACATTTTTGTATATTAATTTTATAACTTCGGTTTAAAACTTTTTGAAAAGAGACCAAAAATTAATCATTCCAAATAAATAAAGCTAATATTTTCATCATTATTGTTATCATTGGGCCATAAAACAGATTTCATTTCAAATTGTAATATTTTGTAAACATCATTAGTATTGATATGGCAATTAACACTATCAGGAAGTTGGTAAGTTTCAAAACAAGAATTTTTCGGTTTTTAACCCATTGTTGTGTTAAATTTGCGTTGGCGCCACCAAAAATTAAAAAACGCACCGAAATTTAAAAAAAGCGCATCACGCACCAACTAAGGAATTTTTCGCACAAAAAATTTCAAAAAGCACCCAAAATGGTGCGCAACGCACCAAGTGGACAACGCTGATGTGTTGTTCTCATTTGCTCATTGAGGTAGTTTACACGAGAACAATTTTTAAGCCTCACAATTTTTGTTCTTTTCGAAATTAAACGAGACTAATTCATCTGGCACAAAATGTATACCTATGCACAGCTTTGTGTGTGTTAGTGGTTTTCGTATTCATTTAACATTTGCTGTTTTTTTAAGTTGTGTGTGTATTGGTTTTATGCTTCTAATGCGGGGTTGTAGCTGGTTGAAAAGTTATGCCAACCGCAAAATCACTCTCTTTGCCTCTCTCACCGGCAAACTGGCATGTTATGCCAGCACAATTATGACCGTCTAAATCAGCGCATTGAACAACCATACAATAATTGCTAAAAAAATCAACAATAAAAACTAGTCACAGAAACGCTAAATAACATATTTGTTCATACCAGAACCAAAAACACCCAAAACTGGTGCAATGTGCAATGCTATAATTCGGACTACATTTTATCAAAGAACATTAATCATATAGTCACAAAAACTTTTAAAATACTGTTAATACCATCTTGGGCATATGGTCTAGCTACTCCGCCCATACTTGTGCAACACCATATTATACAAATTTACTTTGTATAATATGTACTAAATAAATAAATCATATACTGAGTCGTAAAGCAGCTCTGGGTTGAGGAACATCTCTCGCGTCATCGTAATTATTTCTTAAGTGTGGTCAGGCTTGTGCATGTTGTTTGGCCTTCGAGAGTTTTCCATCTCGCTTGCACTGGTTGACTGATCTGCCACGGATAACCGTACTTGTGGTTTTGTGTGGAATTTCTTTAACAACCATGTTGCTACTTCGTTGCATAGGTCGTGTACAGTCAGTCACAAAACCCCGTAGTTACCCCGTACATATTTGTGCAACACCATATTATGCAAATTTACTTTGTATAATATGTATAATAAATAAATAAATAAATAAATAAATCATATAGAATGCGCATCTCATACAAGCGAAAATTTTCTATGACGGGTGTTTCCAGTACTACCCGTCCTGCGTACACACTCTCATTTCTTTCCACAGTGTATGCTACGCTCGCATTGCTGAGAGCAGCGCTGCCGTTGTGACATTAAAGTATCACTTTTGACCCCTTTTCGTACAAATGAAACTTTTTATGACCCTTTTTTCAATTTATTCCTTTGTATCATTTTAACAGAATGTATGCCGTAGGGCAATCATATACACAGTTTAGCATATCAGGTATTAGAAAAAGAGCTGTTCGTCCAGTTGGCGATATTGGACTCGATGATGTCGATCATTTTATTGTTTTGGTCGATAGAAAAGCCAATAAATTGTGAAAATATTGTAAAAAATCTGACACCCGAATCCTTGATTCTAAGTGCAAATTATTTCTCGGAGTATCACAATTAAAAAAATATATATTTTAACCTACTTTCATCTTGAATCTTAATAAAACTTTTTATAAGTTAGTAAGTAAGTTTTTATAAAATGTTTATAAGTTAAAATAGGTTCAATTGAAGTTAATTTGGAAGCCGAAATTGGAGCCTTTAAGTATACATGTATGTACATATATAAATGAACAAGTACTCGTACAGACCAAACGGCTGGACCGATTTTGATTTAGTTTTTTTCCGTTTAAAAGGTGACTTGATCGAGAAGGTTCTTCGCTATGTTTCAATAAAATCGGTCCAGCCGCTTGGAAGATATCACGTCTTTTCTAGAAATATTCGGGAGTTTTTAAAATCTTAAATTTTTTTTATTATAATTTTTCATTTAGAAATGAAAAAAGTAAAAATAATTAATTAATTATTAGTAGATTATTTACAAATACAGTTTTTAATTACAAATAAGACGATTATAAACCCATTATAGATAGCTACTAAATATAAAAAAATCATGAAATCTAAAAAAAGAGTGGTCACAATTCTTCTCTCCCTAAACCATGAAGATTTCCTGCTATCTTTGGAATATCTAAATTCATACACTACATTTTTACTTATTTACTTTTTACATTTACTGCAATACTTTTAAGCAAAAAAAAATTAAAAGCGTTTTAATTTAAATCGGTTTATATGTATATGACGTAGTATTTTTTTTGTGGGGGGGGGGGGGGCAGCAAAGTCCCCCACCGATTAAAAAAACATTATGGAACTAAACTGCAGGCAAACGCTTTTAAACCAAAAAAGAATTTCGAAAATCGGCTTAAAAATTACCGAGTTATGCGTGTACAAATATAAAAAAAGAAAGAAAAAAAATACACACGAATTGATAACCTCCTTCTTTTTTGAAGTCGGTTAAAAATGTTATTGTGGGATATCCATAAGACATAGGCATATACCATAGCGGTGTTTTCTGTAGACCTTTTCAATGTGTACAATACTTAGTACATTATTTTGTTAAATTTCGTAGGGATCAGCCTGCGTTTGCAATGTAAGCGGAAAAAATTTAATTATTTACGACATCACATTAGAAACCTCAAAAATAACAGTTTTTCTTCACTATTTAATGGATGTTATTATACATACATATAAACCTTCCTCTTCAATTACTCTATATATTAAAAAAATAAATATAAAATAAATATATAATAAATCAAATCAAAATCCGTTGCGTAGTTTTAAAGATTTAAGCATACATAGGGATATAGGGACAGAGAAAGCGACTTTGTTTTATACTATGTAGTGATACTATTCTTTCAAGGCATTATGCATAGTTATTAAATACATATTTTTTTTAACTGAACATTCTGTATTTCTTAATAAGTTCTTCACTTGGAATCTAATCTTTGACAAGTGTCTACTGTAAGTCTATTTGATAATTGTTTAGTAACGCTAATTTATGTTTATACTTTATGTTTTTTTGTAAATTATATTTTATAAAGATGAAGAAATGAGGTGTAATTCACTGACTTTACAACTGCAGAATTTGGAAACTTATCATCCTTAAAACAAGCTTTATTTCAGCAACAGCAACTTTCCTCCGAAAATCGGTGTTTTTTGTGGTAAAACTAAGATATTTTTACATAGTTTTCTTTGCAATTGGCCGCATGTTTGGCTGTCGAAAAAGTAGCAACGTGCGACTTAAGTCGCACAACGGCAACGCTGGTGATAAGAGCAACGAATATAATGCTTTCAGTGTGTGTTTTCTTGCGCTTTATACTTTCCCCCCGCATAAGCAAAAAATATTAAATTTTTTAGCTCATTACAATTCTATACAATTTATATTCTTTGCTTAAACCAAATTTTCCATAGCTAATTACGTTTACTGAAAGATCTCACCCACAACGCAACCCATAAATTTATTGCTTTTAATGTACAACTACACATTTTAACAAAATACATTCTAAGAAGTTGTATAAGTAATATTTTTATACCATAATTTTTAGTACAGTTTTCATATGGATCTAGGGATTTATATAGAATGTACATATATGTTTTGCTTGTTCTTGTTAATTAATGTTTAATTACTTTTCTACCTGGTACCCAACTAAGACTACATATAGCCTGTTTTGATAGATAGATAGAGACAAGTACACCAAAGAAACTAGCAGAAGGAACAATATTCGATAATACCATCTTATTTAATGATGCTAATACTGAGAATGATGATGACGATGATTTGTACTCAAAGACTTCCAATTCCGAAGACTTATCAGTATTCGAAGGAAGAAATGCATTAGAAACAATCTAATGGTGATAGTAACCTCAAACTGAATGAAGATAAAATACAAGTTGGTGGTCAAAGAAGGGCTCTAACACTAGGACTATTTTCTCTAATGTTTGATAAAATACCAAAAAATTATGATAAATTTGAACTCGAAATCTATAAAAAGATTTTAATTACTACTAATGTATGCATACAGAATCATCCAGAATCTGCCGGAGAACGATGATATAAGTTAATTTTTCTGGAAACTGAAATCGACAAACTAAAGAACAAATTAATACTATAGCTTAAGGCATTGATATAATTCAAGAATATATTCAAATGCATATTGGTGGACTACAACGTGAAATAAAATTAGAGAAGGAAGAGAGTTATAAAATTAAAAAGCAATTCTACAAATTAAATAATTAAAAATAAATTGAAGAGTTGTACGATTAAACATATAGATTAGAAAATTAACTACATGTTAGTATAAATAACTGAAAGTGCAACATGTAGATCACCACACTCTCGAAAAAAATCTCTAAAACAACTCAATGTCCTTAAAAAGAAATTTAGTAAACGAACTCCATATTAAAACTCGAAAATTGTTTGTGCTTGTAATGATACGAATATATGATCTTTTATGGAGGTGAGTTAAGTGAAATGGAGAACTATTCTACAGAAAATAGAAATTGTTGATTTTTGAAGACTGTAATTGACACATTCTCAAAGTTTATATAGTCGGTACAGCTGAAAATAAAAGCTGCACTCCAAAAACCAATGCAATGGAAAATATTTTTGAAGTGGTACGGGTACCAAAAAAAAAAAACTTACAAACAGATGATTCTAAAGAATTTTTTAATAAATACTTTGGAAAACTCACACATAAATAGAAGATTAAACATTACTTAATATGAAAGCATCAATAGTACAATGATTTAATTGAGCATTAAAAGGAATGATGTGAAAAGAATTAGCTTTAATGGTTTATATATGTAAGTGGATTAGTATATATAAAGATTTACTTAGTGCATAAAACAGAAAAATTTATCTCACCATTAAAATGTTTACGATTAAACATTCAACGAATGAGTAAATGCTGCTTAATACAGTATAAAGTAATTTAAAGATGTACAAACTGTTGAATTTAATAAAAATAAAATTAAAAACTAAAAATCTATTTTGTGTTGTTTTTTGCAGGATTGATTAGGAATGATGGGTCTTAAGAAAGATAAATGTAGTGGAATTCTCTAAACTTGATGGTTTGAATGAAATATTGCGAAAACTTCAGTGTTTAAAATGAACTATAGCATAGTGCAATATTCAGCAGCACATCATATTATTACTTCTTATAAAGTTGTATGTACACTTTTCCCACCGAAAGCGCTAGCACGCAAAATTTTACAATATGAAAATGGGATTATTATAGAAGATCTTCGCTCTATTTATTTCTTTAGCTATCAGACTTTAGAAAATATAGATAAACTACGGAATTTGGACTTTGATATCCAATCTTTAAGAATGTACATGTATATGAATAAGTATCAAGCAAACTTAGTGAATGAATATACGCTTCAACTAGAATCATGCAGAAGCATGCATACTGCAAACAGATCTTACTTTATATCTGCATCTGTATGAGTATTAAATAAATTTACAGAAAAAAAAGTGAAAGCATGCCGAAACATGTATAATTTCAAAAAAAAAAATCCGCACGTCATACAATTTTGTAAGCAAAGAAATTTTATGATTTTGTGGTCACTTAAATACATACATATGTATCTACTTTGTAAAAATTCAAAAGAGCGAACTGGTAAATTCTAATAGTAAAGATTTTTAATTGTAACACTACTACATCTCGGACTCTTACGTCACTATCGATAGAAGCATGCTAAGGCATGCATACTAGCAAAATATATAAAGCTGTTAGAAGGTGTTGAGACAGCAATTATATCTGGATCAACCCAACTCATGAATGTATTGTATACGGGAGTGACTGATGGTGATGATGACCTTTTTTAAGTGAATAATCATTACATATGAATGCGATAGGAGTCAACCAGCAAACCTCATGTAGAAATACCTACTTGAGGCAAAAAATTCTCCCAAACATAGATATTTCATTGTTTCTAACACTTTATGAAAACACCGACGGTGAATTGCTGGTAGAGGTAACTGAGTTATTTGAGATCGATTTGCTACAATAGTTGTTTATTAAACATACATTTCTTTGTAAGTAAACTAATTTCTACATACCTAATGTATATACCCAGCAAAAAATTAGACAAAAATATTCTATTCCAAGTAGTAAAATCTTAAAAACGGAGTGTCACATTAGAAGAAAAAGAAAATAAATAAAAATATAGACTGACTGACCAACTAATACGTACACTCTGTCCGATGGGCACACAAAACACACTTAAACATTTCAAAATTATATACACAATACGCTGAACTTTAATAAAATGAAAAAAAATCATATAGAACATCAAATAAAAGCCATAGGTGCTCACCCTTCATAAAATAAACATACATATGTATATAAACAAATGCAACAGAAATTTCGTCATACAAAGTCATCTTGTATCTTAGAGGATACCTAAATTATATGAAAACGAGTTCGTTTTCTGTTGATCGCTATTCAAGAAGAAAATATGTTTGTTCATTATGATTTAACTAATTTAAAAGTACATTTAAATTCAGTCTCATATCCGTACTTCTTAACATAAAAATTAAAAATAAATGTTATCCAATTCTATATATGAAAGAATCTCCAGCGCTTCTAACTGCATCAGAGTTTACGAAAAAGCTCCGTTTATTCAATTGAATAAAATTTTAATTTGAGGCAGTAAGCAAATACATCAGCTTACTGCATTCTTATTCATAATCGTATAATAGAATATATAACCACTAAAGGAAAAAGTTTAAAAGTCTTATAAATTAAGAAATATAGAAAATAACATAATTTTTATAAACGCGTAAAGTTTCAAAAGTAATTCAAATGATTTCATCGCAAAAAACAAACAAAAAGCAGCGATTGTTTTCAACAATTATGAAAATAATAATTATAATATAAAACTCCCTTTTGATTTCCAATGTTTATCAATAAAAAATAAAAAATAAGTAAGTTAACTAACAACAAAAAAACTATCAGTACCTAAGCTGGAGTGCCGGATCAGTTTCATTTAAAAATGTTTATACATTTTTTAAAAAGCAAACCAAGCTTTCCAAAATAAATGTAGGCTATAGCTAGAAAAATTTTTATACCCTAAAAATGTCAAACGTTGACTAACTAACATTGCATCAACTTTAGAAAACTGTAAATTAAGTATAAGAAATATTTCTATTATAGTTACTATTACTATAGAGTATGTAAGTACATATCTTCAGGTATTCAGTTTTACTTAAAAAAGAAAATCCTCACAAACTTTTAAGTAAATGCAGATAAAAATTAAAATGTTTTTAATTTCACCAACAACAGACATCACATGACAAAAAATAAAATAAAAAATGTATTCAAAGATTGAGTTAAACACTTATTTGTATGTACATATATATGTACATACATACATACATACATAAAATCAATTTGTAGATATGTATGTATACATATCAAATTTCTTATCAATGCTTAAGTATTTATTAGATCTACATACATCATGAAAATATATGAAGCGTCGTTTAGTTAAAGCACAATGCAAATATAAACAATCCATACACTCAGGGAAAATCTGCAGCTTAAAAATAAGAATTCGTCACATTAATTCAATAATTTTTAATATAATAGAAAATGTATATTGAGATATCTACAAACTAATGAGTTTAATAAATGAATACTGTAAATTAATATTTTGTCCATATTGAAATAAGAAATTTCAATATGACTAAACCTTTGTTAATGGTTCTTATTAATTCAGCATGGTTTTTACTGATTTGAAGTTGGTTTTCTCTGTGTGCAGAAAACTCTTTCAGTCAAAGAAGACGGGTGTAGTTAAATAAACAAAATCTGTAATATAAACAAATTTCACACAGACAGACTTTAACGCGAGACAAATTTAAGCATGAGAAAATATAAAGCAATCGTAAGTATAAAAGCATACTAGGATTAGGGAAGTCCAGATATATGATAGTATTTTATAGTACCAAATGTCGATATTGAAAACAATTTATTTCTACCTACATATAAATACCAGCTCAAATACACACACATAGCAGAATTCATATAAGAAATATCCAAGAAAATTTCAACAACACCCCACCTTTTGCAAATCATGACGAGCCTTAAATTCTCACTCAGATATACATACACAAATTCCCATGATCATACATACATACATATACAATATATAAGATTAATCTCAACAGCACAACACTCTCACCTACCTGAAATTACAGATAGTCTTAAACTTCTACAGACGTCTATACACATAGATTCTAACGGCTACATATTACAAGAACACCTCGACTCTAATAAATCACAATCATCTTAAATTCTTACAAAAATACATAGATACATACATACACATAACCAATTTACCTCAACAACATCCTCACCTACCTCAAATCACGATCAGCCTTAAACTACTATAGACAGACACATCCACAAATCCCCATGGATACATATTACGTCAACAACCCTGCTCACCCAAATCATGGTCAGCCTTAAACTCCTACAGACATACAAACACACAGATTCCCCCCGTTGCATATTATTAGAACACCTCACCCCTCATAAATCACAATCAGCCCTAAGCTCCTACAGAAATACACACATTGAAATTCTTACAAACATACACACACACACACACACACACATACACACGCAATCGATCTACCTCAACTACACACCGCCCCTTCCAATCAAACCCTCACCTAAATTCTCACAGACAGACAGACACATCCGCAAATTCCTATGGTTACATATTACGGCAACAACGCCACCTACTCAAATCACGGTCAGCCTTAAATTCCCACAGTCTAGCAACACCTACATTAGCATTAGAAAATATAACTTTCACGTTTTCCCGTCATCATTAGGAAAAATCATTTTCCCGTCGGCATTTGAAAAAACAATATTCATGTATTGCCCGGCATTAGGAAAAATTATCATGCATTGCCGTAGGCATTAGGAAAAATTAATAATCACTATTTTACCATTGGTATTAGGAAAAATCATTTTCATGATTTTCCTCGTCTGTATATACACACACATAAAAACCGCCAAACTATGAACCGCCTTAATACATTCACACAAAATATTCCACACACAAACATCTACGATCAGGCAGACAGACAGACAGACATACACTTAATGTAAACAAAAACTCCTAATGTAAACAAAAAACACAAATTTCCAAGAATTTAACAATTTTCAAATTTTAATTACCCAAATTTAACAATTTCAGCAACAATTTAACAATTTCAGCCCACAATTTAACAATTTCAGCAACAATTTAACAATTTCAGCCACAATTTAACAATTTTCATCGGCGCCAGAATTGGCAGTTCCCTACTACTTGTGAGAACGACTCATAGTTTAGAGAGTTATAATTTTTGAACTTAGAAGACATCACTAGAGAAAAAGAAGAAGTAACTTTGGCACGTTTGTGAAAACAAATATCTGATATAAAACGAGGTTATGCTGATAACGATTTTGCAGCCCTAAGCTAATTCAAAATGTAATGCCCTTAGCACATTCATTTGGAAATGTCGAAAGAATTTTTAGTCAAGTGAACTTGAATAAAACAAAACTTCGATGTCCTTTGGATATTAATGCGACAAATTAAATGACTTTTTGTATAATATTTCATATATCCGATTTCTTTTCTCATTCATTTTATATTATTTGCACATAACTATAAAGAATTTTTATGTTTTTGTTGGTCATATGTATTTCGTTTCTCCTAAAGAAAGACGGGGTTTCCACATGCAAAGTTTATTTTGCAAAGTCTTGAGTTTGTAGGATAGAAAAGAAAAGATATCTTATTCAATATTCTTTTTTCTTCAACAAACTAAAGATTTTGCAAAGTAAACTTCGCGTGTGAAAAGCCGCCAAACTCATTAGGAGACTTCAAAAAAGTGGCAGCTAATTGTAAAAAGCTAATGAGAAAATCACAATGGGTGCAAAATCAAAGATTTTTGCTTGAAGCTTTTAATCTTATCCTGCCGCATTCATAAAAAATAGTTTTGGTTTACAAAAGGTTTACAAAACAAACTTTATATGGAAGTTTGTGTGAAACGTTTTATACTCCAAAATTATTTTTGTGAATAACGGCCCTTATTACGAGTATCGTATTACAACTTCGACTAGTTCATTTTAACTTAGATCGAAGAAAAAATATTGCAATGCTTTTACTCTATTAACAAATCGTCGTAGTCAAAGTCGTAATACGGCACTCGTAATAAGGCCCATTATCTATTATGTTTGTGTACTGACTTAAACTGATTCTTAATAACATATTGATAGTCGTTCAATAGACATATGAAACTTTTTACCTTATTTCAAACATTTTTTGGTTGAAGTCTGCTGATTAGTTTCTTAAGCAGAAACGAAACACTCATTCTTCATACATTAAAGGCCTATGAACATAAAAAAATAAAATGTGCTTGTAAGTTATTTTATGATAATATCTAAATTTTCTACCAAATTTACATAAAATAGATTTTAATCCGAGCTTAAATTTTATGAATATAGATTAATAAAAAAATATTTATATTACACATGTTTATGTAAATTTTTTGAATAAAATATAAAACAAGTTGTTTTATAAATTGCTTTCAAGATTTTTTGAAGATTTTAAAAATAAAATGCAGATTTTGAAGATTTTTTCGCGAAAAATTGTTCAATTTTGCAGATTTTATCCTTATAAATTCTGGCAACATTAGTACCGGGTGTATTAAATTCTTTATAGACACAGTGAAAGAAAAAAAGTGGTATGCGAAAAATATTCTATGATCAGTAATGCTTTTTGCTACATTCAATGTATTTTATGTTACAAAACTTTTAAGTAAATAAATGAAAATATATTAAAAATACATTTTGATTTTTTTGGAGCAGCTTCACTAAACTGTATTTAAAATCAAAACTTAAAAGACCAATAACTCGGGAAATATTGGTTGCAGCCAGATTTTTTGTTTAATTTCTTCTTCTTATTTTTCAAGTTTCTATCATTTAAAAATTTATTTTTAGAAATTCTTCAGAGTTTCCTATGAAAAGTTCACAGCCCCCGTAACTCGGAAAATATGGCCCGCCCCCAAATTTTTTATTTAATTTTTATTCTTTATTTCTTAGTTTTCTATCATATAGACTCCTTTTGATATATTTTGAGCTGCTTCACTAAACTGCAGTTGTTGCAAATATTTATTTTTTTCTTTTTACTTCAGAGACGAATGAGAGAGATTTTCTCACATATACAACTATAGTTTTATTTTTGACACCACTGGTATACATACATAATATAAATGTGAAGGTAAGACGTATGATCCATGATACAATTATACAGGTAACCGCGAAGATCCAGCTGTTTTGCTTGTTTTGTGATTTGATCTGCCAAATTGTGCTTATGTTTTACCAACACACGCGCACAGTGCCTATTAAAAATGTACTAATACAAACATGCTTTGCAAAGCCAAGAGAAAACGCAAGTACATGTATATTGTTTTCCTGTCTTGTCAATCACAAAACAGCAATAAAAATCACTGTTGTTTTATTTGTTGTACATTTGTTGTAGATTCGCGGCTACCTGTATTATTGTATCATGGTATGATCAATTAAATAAATAATAATCAAATAAATGAGAAAAGCATATTATTAAAAACATACAAATTACTAAAATTTTTCTGTTACGTAACAAAGCTTATCGATTTGCGAATTGTGTTTAAAAAAAACTGACTTAAAAAAAATCATAAAAATCGAACTCCACCCCTCTCCTCTACAGCGTTAATTAATATGTGGACGGCCCCTAAAGCAAAAAACATTTTCTGCGGTACAATTCGTCAGTAGTATTGCTGGCAAAGGCGCTGTTAATTCAGTGTGTTTCTTAATTGATACATCCTACAGGGTATCTAAGAAACATACATACATACCTACAAACTTACCCTATAGGAACTCAAACCCATTTGTAAGTAACTTCAAACTGGTTTTGTAATAACCACATCTGGTTGATTCAGTGACTTTTTTCCTTGTAACCGACTCACTATTTTAACATATGCATGTCATAGGCGGTAGTCAATTGACCATCTCTGCATGACTTTTTAATTGACTACTAACTACTTATTTTCCAACCAATTTGTAGTTAATTAATATTATAGCAAAAAAAAAAAAGATATACATATGCATATTTATATGATATACATGTATTATATACTATACAGATATATGTATGTATATATTCATATATATGTATCTTTGTAAATATATGTACAATGTACATATATATAAATATTTATTTTTATTATATTCACTAAAAATAAAAAATACGTATGTACATACATATGTACATCCATACATACGAACCGCTCATAGAAAATATTATACATAGTTATTAAGTATTGAAAAATATTAGTTTTTTTCAACATTTAACATTTGATTTCATGACATGCTTCTTTTGTTTTTTATTTCCTTTTCATTTACTTATTTTGCTTTTATTTATTTCTTACGTGTGCTCTTATTCAATATGTTTGGTTGACATCTGCATGAGATTTAAACCAATTTGTATTCTCTTGCAAAATAATTAATTTATAAACTAGTGTTTTTTGTCAAATGATTATTTTATTTACTACAGGGTACTTGCAGACTTTTACTTATTTACTCAAAAATCAAAGTTTTAATGTTTAAAAAAATTGTTCAGAGAAACTACCGAAATGTCTTAACGAATTCGGTACGACAAGTCTGACTTCAGAAAAAGTCGAAACATTTTGTTTGGGGGTATTCATTATGTTTGTAAGCTCATTAGAGCTGTGAAAAATCGTTATTTTTAGTGACCGGTCATTTTCGTTCAATTAGCAAAAAATTTACCCGTTCGTTCAATCGTTCACTTTTGAACGACAGTATGAAACAATGCTATTTTGTAAGAGTAATCGAATCGGTTGTATATACGAGTATTTAAATAATACGAATGAATGAATTGTATAATTTGTTAAAAAAAGTTGAATTATTTATTTAAAAATATTATATTTAAATTCATTTTATAAATAATTTCTTGTTCTTTCGACTAGAATTTTATACATTTTATTTTGGCTTAATATTTAGTTCAATATTAACATCTTACACAAACAGGGTGTAAGAAAGAAACTTTTGTTTCGTTTTACTAGTTTTTTTCTCTTTAGATAATTAATAAAATCATTGCAACTCTTATATCGTTATTTGTATATAAAAAGCGCAACAATGTTTGAATGTTACTTCTCAAAGTTTAAGTTAAAGTTTTGTCCTCAAAAATATTTTACCGGAAACAAAAAAATCTCTAAAGCACTACAAATTCATTTTAGATTCAGGTAATGAAATGTATGTATAAACATATATCTAACATCTTTGCTTTGTAAAAAGACTGTTAACTCAAATTATAAAAAGAATGATGGCAGTGCCACAGCGACGCTAAATAAAATTTAGTATACACGACCTAAACCTTTTAAAACACAAAAACTGAACTCAAACAAAAAGACATAACATAAATAGCAAACATGAACAAAAGCAAATTTGACATAAAAGACTTGAAACACAAACTAAAAAAAATGAAAACATCGAGCGGTACACTACTGATCCAAAAGCGTTCAATTAAATCACCGGATCAGTTCGTTCAATTAAGTGATTCGTTCAATTTAACCCGTTCGTTCATGAGCTACACAGCTCTAAAGCTCATACTACCATACATATTACTATACATACATATACGCATTTATTATTATAAAATAATTTATTTCAAATGATTGAATACAGTTACATATGTACCTATTATAGGGTTGCATTTGTATACTCGTTTGAATATGGCCAAAACAAATATACCATGGTATGTACCATATAATTGTAGTGTGAGCGACAGAACTAGTATAAGAGTTATTGTGTGTGCGTGTTTTTCCAAATTAAAATACAATTAAAACAAATAACAATTGCTCTTTGTATTGCTGCTGAGCAACTGTTTGATCTGTTTTTGCCCAAAAATACATATTGTAATACAAATATATGAAAAAACCACTATTGAAACAAATACATGATGTGGAGATGTATGTGCGGACGTTCTTTATGTTATTTTGTGGCGCAGCCAAAGTATAGAGAGAGAAAGAGACAATTTTGCTCTGAGAGTAATTACAAATGCATGTGTTTCATGTACATGTATCATTTACTTACATGTGTATGTGAAATTTTACTTTCATTCATTCATTCATCAACCATGGATTTTTTTTCAACACACCATGTGGTACTTATGTATGTTAAAACCAGTTTTATGTACCTTATTTGTTATAGAAAAACAAATACATACAAACGTGTTTTTCTCATTTGGTCATTGCACAACCATACAATAACTGCTTTAAAAATCAACATTTACAACTAGTAAAAGAAACGCTAAATAACATATTTTTTCATACAAGAACCAAAAAACACGCAAAACTGGTGCAAACAGATGCATCTGTGCAATGCTATAGAACCTATGCAGGAATGTGATCTCGTGAAAGCGTAAGAATTCGTGCGTGATTATTTAAAAAAAAGCTCACGCATGAGTAAATTTTTTTTAGTTATAATAATTTGATCACGAATCACGCGTGACTCACGCGCGACACGATAAAATCACGACATTTGCACATCTCTACAAAAAATTTTTAATTTTTTAGTTCAGATGCGTATTCTATACAATTTATATTCTTTGATTTTATGTAATTATATGTAAATTTGAATTTAACTTATATTACTTATGATACAAAATACAACCCCGACAAAACTCAAAGCTGTCCATGGTGTAAAATCGCCACCTACAGATGAGCGGCTGTGCGTGTGTGTGTTGGTAATTTTCAAGAATGATAAACTACAAGATACGCCAGTGCAAAAAATAGTAGACGTGCGACGTCACGCACACTGCGTTTCTATTGGCTAATAATTTGGTTTATTTTTTTTTATACAACTCTTTTAAGGCCGGGGCACAATGAATCCGTCATACGTTAAACTTCGCCTTTTTCAACTGACAGCTAAGTTGAAATACATTATGAGGTCTGTTACATTTAGTACGTGTCCGTCAACCAGTGATGCCAATTTAGCCATTTTCTGGCTAAATGTAGCTATTTTTCATCCCATTTAGCCGGAAGAAAAGTGAATTTAGCTATTAGCTATTTTTTAGCCATTTTTATTTTAATTTAGCTACTTTTTAGCTATTTTTCCAAACATGAAATTTATTTGTGATTTTTTATACAAAATTTGAGCTCGCATCAAAGCAACACTAAGGGCCAATTTCACCAACTTATTTAAATATCAATTCATATTTAAAAATAATTTTTCCATACAAAAATTAATCAAAATCGACATTTAAATATGAATTGATATTTAAATAGAGTTGGTGAAATTTGCCCTTATTTACTACCAAAAGAACACAACGGAGTTTTGTTTCGCATTACTATCAATGAATCCTGGCTCAAACTTATAATCGTTGCCATGTTGTTATAAGTTGTCAGGTCTAATTGGTGGTTTATGATATAAATCAAACAAGGGTCATATTTGTTTTAAACGATTGAAAATAAAAAAAAAATCAAAGTTTAAATGAAAGTTAAAAAAAAAAGTGGTGTAGCATAACAATGTAATCATACTGCTTTTACATACGGAAAGTTTACTTTGCAAAGTCTTAATTCAGCTGTGTGTGTCATTCCTCCAGCTGAATTAAGACGTTGCAAAGTAAACTTTCCTTGTGTAAAATTGGTACTACTTTTTGAATTTTTTTTTTGTTAATTTCTACTGTTTGTTAAGTATTTTTTTGTTCTGTATTTGGATTTAAAAATTATGGTCACCGTATACATAGTACTATAACATTTTATTAAATTTTTAATGAGCATGGCCTCGCCTCTCTGGTTTAACAATCTATCAAGGGTGTCACAGAAACTATGTCGGTTTTGCTGATTATCGTTATTGAAAACCAATGTTGGGTTCATTTGGTGTCATGAAAAAAAGTTAGTTTTGTTAATTTCGAATGTAATTTAAACCAATGATCGAATCAGCTGTTTTGCTTATTGTTTGCAAATTTTTATTTTAATTTTTTGCAGGAAATATAAAAAAAATATTGTTTTCATTTAAATAACAATAAAATTAATTATGCTTTATTATTTATTATTAAATTAAGGAATAAGGTGCTATAAATAAACAAAATTGGCAACTGCAGTTGCAACGGTTTTCTTATTAAAAGAAGAGCGCTTAGAAATAGTGACGAGAAAAATTTCTGAGGGATTATTGCATCAATTTACTTGAGCTGCCTCAGACAGCGTACATGTATTGTTTTATTGTGCGTTTATGTTGAAAGCTGCTTTGCAGATTTGTAGCTAATTATATTTTAAACAAGTAAGAATTTCGTATTTAAGAGCCTTTATCCCGTTGCGGTTTTTTTTCGGAAGGATGTTATCAAAAAACAGTCGGGAAGGATATAAGTCTAGGTAGAAGCACTGTGACAACAATATAAGGTTATATGCTCATCTTTGCGGAGCGGTTCATTTATCCACAGTGTTTATGATTGGGAATGGACAGCAATGATAAACGCAGACTAAGAGACTATTTTTACAAGAACTAAAAGATTCCTTGCACTATTAGTTGCATTGACGGGACACATAAAATACATAAAAACTAGTATTTACGAGCATTTATAATTTAATCGGTATTGTTATGGTATAAATGCTATGATTATAACTATGCAATGTTTGTGAAAATAGTTCTTTCATGAAACAAATTTTCTAATAAATAAGTAAATTTATTTAAATTTTTCAAAAAAATTAGCGAATCAATTTTTCTAAGAAATTTTTCCCTGCATTAGCAGCGCTTAATTTTGAATTTTATTAGTTATTTAATATTTTCTGTGTTAATACAAAGCAACAAATCGAAACAAACCAAAACTATAGACTCTAACTATGATATATTTTTAAATAGCTATTTTCTAATACAGTCTACACTGAATTTGTTTATTTAGTGATATTTTTTAATAATATTTTTGTTTAAAATTTTAGAAAGAAAAATTTTAAATTTTAAAACATCAAAACTGGTACATCATTTTATCATGTAAACAACTAACAAATTCGGTGTGAACGGCACTAATATTTTGTTGGCATAACTGCCCTTCTAGCAGGTACATTATACAAATTACAAAAGGAATGACAAATTTATATACTACATTCATAAAAAATATGTATGTATGTATTATGAAGCGGTTGAAGTTTTGTGAGAATGTTCTCTGTACCTATTCTGTGCTATAGAAACGCTTAAAAAATCTTAATTTTTATGTAATAACGCATTGCTGATGTACGAATGGTAAAATTTAATGTACCATTGGGTGCGGTTTGAAAAACTCTTTCATATGATCTTTTTTGTTAAATGTTGTCTTGGGTAAAATATGCAAAAAAAAACTACAAAAATAAACATTTTAAGACACGGTCCAGCTCACGAACGGTCATCTCTAGACCACTCATTCGTTTTTTTGTTTAATTTTATTTTTGCTTCCACAAAAGACAAAAAACTTAATCAAAACATACAAAAAAAAAACAACCAATATCTTTTCAAATTTCGTACTTTGCGTTGACGGCAGTGATGCCAGAATTCCTTCACCAAAAATGGCTAAATGTATACAAAAAAATGGTTAAAAAATGGCTAAAAACTAGCTAAAAAATGGCTAAGCGCCATCGAATGCAAAAATCATAAACTTTAGCAAACACAAGAAGGTATTTGATACATTAATTTTTCTAAACCAATCGGAAATTTTTAATAAAAATGTTAAATAAACACAAATGTAAGTAATAAAGTTATTTTTCTTCACATAGTCAAACAAATGCGCATATAGTGCAAATATGCAATACTTGCAATATTCCTTGTATTCATTTGTACATTCTGCTATGCAGTCTTTAAATTTTTGGGTTACTAATCCATTCCTTGCGAAATTTTTATTTATAATTTTTATTCATTTTCTTTTTTTTTAACTTTCATTTAAACTTTGATTTATTTTTTATTTTCAATCGTTTAAAGCAAATATGACCCTTGTTTGATTTATATCATAAACCACCAATTAGACCTGACAACTTATAACAACATGGCAACGATTATAAGTTTGAGCCAGGATTCATTGATAGTAATGCGAAACAAAACTCCGTTGTGTTCTTTTGGTAGTAAATAAGGGCAAATTTCACCAACTCTATTTAAATATCAATTCATATTTAAATGTCGATTTTGATTAATTTTTGTATGGAAAAATTATTTTTAAATATGAATTGATATTTAAATAAGTTGGTGAAATTGGCCCTTAGTGTTGCTTTGATGCGAGCTCAAATTTTTTATAAAAAATCACAAATAAATTTCATGTTTGGAAAAATAGCTAAAAAGTAGCTAAATTAAAATAAAAATGGCTAAAAAATAGCTAATAGCTAAATTCACTTTTCTTCCGGCTAAATGGGATGAAAAATAGCTACATTTAGCCAGAAAATGGCTAAATTGGCATCACTGGTTGACGGACACGTACTAAATGTAACAGACCTCATAATGTATTTCAACTTAGCTGTCAGTTGAAAAAGGCGAAGTTTAACGTATGACGGATTCATTGTGCCCCGGCCTTAAAAGAGTTGTATAAAAAAAAATAAACCAAATTATTAGCCAATAGAAACGCAGTGTGCGTGACGTCGCACGTCTACTATTTTTTGCACTGGCGTATCTTGTAGTTTATCATTCTTGAAAATTACCAACACACACACGCACAGCCGCTCATCTGTAGGTGGCGATTTTACACCATGGACAGCTTTGAGTTTTGTCGGGGTTGTATTTTGTATCATAAGTAATATAAGTTAAATTCAAATTTACATATAATTACATAAAATCAAAGAATATAAATTGTATAGAATACGCATCTGAACTAAAAAATTAAAAATTTTTTGTAGAGATGTGCAAATGTCGTGATTTTATCGTGTCACGCGTGAGTCACGCGTGATTCGTAATCAAATATTATAACTAATCTCGCGTGAGTGCGTGAGCGTGACTAAAAAAATTTACTCATGCGTGAGCTTTTTTTTTAATAATCACGCACGAATTCTTACGCTTTCACGAGATAACATTCCTGCATAGGTTCTATAGCATTGCACAGATGCATCTGTTTGCACCAGTTTTGCGTGTTTTTTGGTTCTTGTATGAAAAAATATGTTATTTAGCGTTTCTTTTACTAGTTGTAAATGTTGATTTTTAAAGCAGTTATTGTATGGTTGTGCAATGACCAAATGAGAAAAACACGTTTGTATGTATTTGTTTTTCTATAACAAATAAGATACATAAAACTGGTTTTAACATACATAAGTACCACATGGTGTGTTGAAAAAAAATCCATGGTTGATGAATGAATGAATGAAAGTAAAATTTCACATACACATGTAAGTAAATGATACATGTACATGAAACACATGCATTTGTAATTACTCTCAGAGCAAAATTGTCTCTTTCTCTCTCTATACTTTGGCTGCGCCACCAAATAACATAACGAACGTCCGCACATACATCTCCACATCATGTATTTGTTTCAATAGTGGTTTTTTCATATATTTGTATTACAATATGTATTTTTGGGCAAAAACAGATCAAACAGTTGCTCAGCAGCAATACAAAGAGCAATTGTTATTTGTTTTAATTGTATTTTAATTTGGAAAAACACGCACACACAATAACTCTTATACTAGTTCTGTCGCTCACACTACAATTATATGGTACATACCATGGTATATTTGTTTTGGCCATATTCAAACGAGTATACAAATGCAACCCTATAATAGGTACATATGTAACTGTATTCAATCATTTGAAATAAATTATTTTATAATAATAAATGCGTATATGTATGTATAGTAATATGTATGGTAGTATGAGCTTTAGAGCTGTGTAGCTCATGAACGAACGGGTTAAATTGAACGAATCACTTAATTGAACGAACTGATCCGGTGATTTAATTGAACGCTTTTGGATCAGTAGTGTACCGCTCGATGTTTTCATTTTTTTTAGTTTGTGTTTCAAGTCTTTTATGTCAAATTTGCTTTTGTTCATGTTTGCTATTTATGTTATGTCTTTTTGTTTGAGTTCAGTTTTTGTGTTTTAAAAGGTTTAGGTCGTGTATACTAAATTTAATTTAGCGTCGCTGTGGCACTGCCATCATTCTTTTTATAATTTGAGTTAACAGTCTTTTTACAAAGCAAAGATGTTAGATATATGTTTATACATACATTTCATTACCTGAATCTAAAATGAATTTGTAGTGCTTTAGAGATTTTTTTGTTTCCGGTAAAATATTTTTGAGGACAAAACTTTAACTTAAACTTTGAGAAGTAACATTCAAACATTGTTGCGCTTTTTATATACAAATAACGATATAAGAGTTGCAATGATTTTATTAATTATCTAAAGAGAAAAAAAACTAGTAAAACGAAACAAAAGTTTCTTTCTTACACCCTGTTTGTGTAAGATGTTAATATTGAACTAAATATTAAGCCAAAATAAAATGTATAAAATTCTAGTCGAAAGAACAAGAAATTATTTATAAAATGAATTTAAATATAATATTTTTAAATAAATAATTCAACTTTTTTTAACAAATTATACAATTCATTCATTCGTATTATTTAAATACTCGTATATACAACCGATTCTATTACTCTTACAAAATAACATTGTTTCATACTGTCGTTCAAAAGTGAACGATTGAACGAACGGGTAAATTTTTTGCTAATTGAACGAAAATGACCGGTCACTAAAAATAACGATTTTTCACAGCTCTAATGAGCTTACAAACATAATGAATACCCCCAAACAAAATGTTTCGACTTTTTCTGAAGTCAGACTTGTCGTACCGAATTCGTTAAGACATTTCGGTAGTTTCTCTGAACAATTTTTTTAAACATTAAAACTTTGATTTTTGAGTAAATAAGTAAAAGTCTGCAAGTACCCTGTAGTAAATAAAATAATCATTTGACAAAAAACACTAGTTTATAAATTAATTATTTTGCAAGAGAATACAAATTGGTTTAAATCTCATGCAGATGTCAACCAAACATATTGAATAAGAGCACACGTAAGAAATAAATAAAAGCAAAATAAGTAAATGAAAAGGAAATAAAAAACAAAAGAAGCATGTCATGAAATCAAATGTTAAATGTTGAAAAAAACTAATATTTTTCAATACTTAATAACTATGTATAATATTTTCTATGAGCGGTTCGTATGTATGGATGTACATATGTATGTACATACGTATTTTTTATTTTTAGTGAATATAATAAAAATAAATATTTATATATATGTACATTGTACATATATTTACATAGATACATATATATGAATATATACATACATATATCTGTATAGTATATAATACATGTATATCATATAAATATGCATATGTATATCTTTTTTTTTTTTCTATAATATTATTTAACTACAAATTGGTTGGAAAATAAGTAGTTAGTAGTCAATTAAAAAGTCATGTAGAGATGGTCAATTGACTACCGCCTATGACATGCCTATGTTAAAATAGTGAGTCGGTTACAAGGAAAAAAGTCACTGAATCAACCAGATGTGGTTATTATAAAACCAGTTTGAAGTTACTTACAAATGGGTTTGAGTTCCTATAGGGTAAGTTTGTAGGTATGTATGTATGTTTCTTAGATACCCTGTAGGATGTATCAATTAAGAAACACACTGAATTAACAGCGCCTTTGCCAGCAATACTACTGACGAATGGTACCGCAGAAAATGTTTTTTGCTTTAGGGGCCGTCCACATATTAATTAACGCTGTAGGGGAGAGGGGTGGAGTTCGATTTTTATGATTTTTTTTAAGTCAGTTTTTTTTAAACACAATTCGCAAATCGATAAGCTTTGTTACGTAACAGAAAAATTTTAGTAATTTGTATGTTTTCTCATTTAATATGCTTTTCTCATTTATTTGATTATTATTTATTTAATTGATCATACCATGATACAATAATACAGGTAGCCGCGAATCTACAACAAATGTACAACAAATAAAACAACAGTGATTTTTATTGCTGTTTTGTGATTGACAAGACAGGAAAACAATATACATGTACTTGCGTTTTCTCTTGGCTTTGCAAAGCATGTTTGTATTAGTACATTTTTAATAGGCACTGTGCGCGTGTGTTGGTAAAACATAAGCACAATTTGGCAGATCAAATCACAAAACAAGCAAAACAGCTGGATCTTCGCGGTTACCTGTATAATTGTATCATGGATCATACGTCTTACCTTCACATTTATATTATGTATGTATACCAGTGGTGTCAAAAATAAAACTATAGTTGTATATGTGAGAAAATCTCTCTCATTCGTCTCTGAAGTAAAAAGAAAAAAATAAATATTTGCAACAAATGCAGTTTAGTGAAGCAGCTCAAAATATATCAAAAGGAGTCTATATGATAGAAAACTAAGAAATAAAGAATAAAAATTAAATAAAAAATTTGGGGGCGGGCCATATTTTCCGAGTTACGGGGGCTGTGAACTTTTCATAGGAAACTCTGAAGAATTTCTAAAAATAAATTTTTAAATGATAGAAACTTGAAAAATAAGAAGAAGAAATTAAACAAAAAATCTGGCTGCAACCAATATTTCCCGAGTTATTGGTCTTTTAAGTTTTGATTTTAAATACAGTTTAGTGAAGCTGCTCCAAAAAAATCAAAATGTATTTTTAATATATTTTCATTTATTTACTTAAAAGTTTTGTAACATAAAATACATTGAATGTAGCAAAAAGCATTACTGATCATAGAATATTTTTCGCATACCACTTTTTTTCTTTCACTGTGTCTATAAAGAATTTAATACACCCGGTACTAATGTTGCCAGAATTTATAAGGATAAAATCTGCAAAATTGAACAATTTTTCGCGAAAAAATCTTCAAAATCTGCATTTTATTTTTAAAATCTTCAAAAAATCTTGAAAGCAATTTATAAAACAACTTGTTTTATATTTTATTCAAAAAATTTACATAAACATGAGTAATATAAATATTTTTTTATTAATCTATATTCATAAAATTTAAGCTCGGCTTAAAATCTATTTTATGTAAATTTTGTAGAAAATTTAGTTATTTTCGTAAAATAACTTACAAGCACATTTTATTTTTTTATGTTCATAGGCCTTTAATGTATGAAGAATGGGTGTTTCGTTTCTGCTTAAGAAACTAATCAGCAGACTTCAACCAAAAAATGTTTGAAATAAGGTAAAAAGTTTCATATGTCTATTGAACGACTATCAATATGTTATTAAGAATCAGTTTAAGTCAGTACACAAACATAATAGATAATGGGCCTTATTACGAGTGCCGTATTACGACTTTGACTACGACGATTTGTTAATAGAGTAAAAGCATTGCAATATTTTTTCTTCGATCTAAGTTAAAATGAACTAGTCGAAGTTGTAATACGATACTCGTAATAAGGGCCGTTATTCACAAAAATAATTTTGGAGTATAAAACGTTTCACACAAACTTCCATATAAAGTTTGTTTTGTAAACCTTTTGTAAACCAAAACTATTTTTTATGAATGCGGCAGGATAAGATTAAAAGCTTCAAGCAAAAATCTTTGATTTTGCACCCATTGTGATTTTCTCATTAGCTTTTTACAATTAGCTGCCACTTTTTTGAAGTCTCCTAATGAGTTTGGCGGCTTTTCCACACGCGAAGTTTACTTTGCAAAATCTTTAGTTTGTTGAAGAAAAAAGAATATTGAATAAGATATCTTTTCTTTTCTATCCTACAAACTCAAGACTTTGCAAAATAAACTTTGCATGTGGAAACCCCGTCTTTCTTTAGGAGAAACGAAATACATATGACCAACAAAAACATAAAAATTCTTTATAGTTATGTGCAAATAATATAAAATGAATGAGAAAAGAAATCGGATATATGAAATATTATACAAAAAGTCATTTAATTTGTCGCATTAATATCCAAAGGACATCGAAGTTTTGTTTTATTCAAGTTCACTTGACTAAAAATTCTTTCGACATTTCCAAATGAATGTGCTAAGGGCATTACATTTTGAATTAGCTTAGGGCTGCAAAATCGTTATCAGCATAACCTCGTTTTATATCAGATATTTGTTTTCACAAACGTGCCAAAGTTACTTCTTCTTTTTCTCTAGTGATGTCTTCTAAGTTCAAAAATTATAACTCTCTAAACTATGAGTCGTTCACACAAGTAGTAGGGAACTGCCAATTCTGGCGCCGATGAAAATTGTTAAATTGTGGGCTGAAATTGTTAAATTGTTGCTGAAATTGTTAAATTTGGGTAATTAAAATTTGAAAATTGTTAAATTCTTGGAAATTTGTGTTTTTTGTTTACATTAGGAGTTTTTGTTTACATTAAGTGTATGTCTGTCTGTCTGTCTGCCTGATCGTAGATGTTTGTGTGTGGAATATTTTGTGTGAATGTATTAAGGCGGTTCATAGTTTGGCGGTTTTTATGTGTGTGTATATACAGACGAGGAAAATCATGAAAATGATTTTTCCTAATACCAATGGTAAAATAGTGATTATTAATTTTTCCTAATGCCTACGGCAATGCATGATAATTTTTCCTAATGCCTAATGCCAAAATGTTATAGTACTATGTATACGGTGACCATAATTTTTAAATCCAAGTACAGAACAAAAAAATACTTAACAAACAGTAGAAATTAACAAACAAAAAAATTCAAAAAGTAGTACCAATTTTACACAAGAAAAGTTTACTTTGCAACGTCTTAATTCAGCTGGAGGAATGACACACACAGCTGAATTAAGACTTTGCAAAGTAAACTTTCCGTATGTAAAAGTGGTGTAGCATAACAATGTAATCATACTGCTTTTACATACGGAAAGTTTACTTTGCAAAGTCTTAATTCAGATGTGTGAAAGACAGAGGGAGGAATACTATCTCTTTCTGTCTTTCTCCCAGCTGAATTAACACTTTGCAAAGCAAACTTTTCGTGTGTAAAAAGGGTGTCACATACCCTAATCTACATATGTATGTTTTACCCCTTTAAGACACGGAAAATTTACTTTGCCAAGTCTTAATTCAGCTGTATGAAAGACAGAGGGGAAATACTTTCTCTTTCTGTTTGTCACCCAGCTGAATTAAGACTTTGCAAAGTAAACTTTGCGTGTCTAAAAGAGGTATATGTATTTATATGTGTGTAATTCGAAACGAAAGAAAATGCTTTCGAATTTACACGTTATATTTACACAAATTCGAAAGTATTTTTCTTTCGTTTCGCAAGAACACCAGTACAACAAATTAACAGCTACATACATAGTTTTAGATTATAAAACAGCTAATTTTGATATTTTTCTGTGGAATAAATTTGTTTAACCAAGTATTGATTTCCTTATAAATATTCTTTAAATTAAATACAATTTAAATCACATTTTAATTTAGTTATTAAAAACGCTCTGATGTTATCCTATCCATCTTCATTAAAGTTTTTTCACTGGTCCATATATTATATAAATCAGAAAATACTCTTTCTGTTGGTGCATTGGAACCAGATAAACGTAAACTGAATTCGACAACTTTCAACCTATTTTGGAAACTTATGTCTCTTTATTTAAAATATTTAAACATTTATGCTGATTTTAGATTCTCAATCTATTCCTTTAATTTTTCTAAAGATATATCGCACATTCAGTTCAATAGTGACATAACTCAAAAAATTCGTTTTTTATCTCCAACAAATAACAAGAGTGCAATAGCTCAGTGGTAGAGAGCATGCCTTAACAGTCAGAACAGCACGGTTCGTATCCTGGCTGCGAAAATTTTTTTTCGTTTTGTATTTACGTGAAAAAACGTCATCGAATCATGGGTTCTTGCATGGGTTCTAAGCACTCATTTCAAACGTCATTCAATCATGGGTTCTAAGCACTCATTCGAATGATGAGCAGTTTTGCTAAATGTGAACCCATGCTCGTCAATGACACTCCTGTGTTAAAATCATGCGTTCTGCACCTAAGTTGAACCAATGCATTTGCAGTAGAACCCATGCATTAACTATTTCTTTTGCATGTCTTTTTTTGCTGGGCTTTTAATACAGAAGATAATAGCGGACATCTCTTTATTTTTTTATGTAGGGAAAAATGTTGTGAAGCAAGCAGGTTGCCTATTAATAACATGACGGTTGCAGTTGTGAGATTTGGGATAGGAAATTGACCTTGACAAGCTACCTAAACTAAATCTATGTGTGTGATGAAAAACATATCCATCCACAATAGCATTTTACTTCAACACTGAAATATTGAATGTTTCAAAGTTTCAGAAAGATCCAATAAAATATTATGGGCCCTTAACTAATGCCAGTGATTCCGAATTTCTAATTTTCATTGGTGCATATTCCTTAATAAAATGAAATTTAAGTTTCAAAACATTTTTATATTAAGTTTTGTTATTACGCATAATAAAAATATATTAAATATATCAATTAGCTAGGCGCACGACAGTGCGCCAGTCCAAGTTCTGGCCAATGCACGTAGTGCGTATATTTACAGGAAGCCATTCGAGCTGTTTTTACCCCCCTCATAACTTTGTTCCCCGCAATCGTAAAATTATAAAATTTAAAACATAATTAGAATAAATTCATGTAACCTTATATGCAAGGTTTGAAAGTTTTACAATGAAAGGTTCCGCAGATATTGAGGTGCAAAAAGTGCATATTTTAAGACATACTCACTGACCTACTGACTCACTCATCAATATTATGAAGCACTTCCGCTATAGCTAGAGATCTGAAATTTGGTAAACAAGTAGATCTTGGTGAGCAATGAACTAGAAAAATCTGAAAACCCTAAAATTTTAACCAAGGGGGCGGGGCTACGCCCATAAAAATTAAAATGTGTGCTAAAGAGCTCAAATTTGCTACAGAGCTAGGTCTAGGTGGACAATAAACTAAAAAAAATTTAAATTCCGAAAATTTTGGCTAGGAGGGCGTGGCTACGCCCATAAAGGCTGGAATTAAAAAAGCAAACCTAAGGCGCTTAATGGAAGCTATTTTATTGAAATTCGGTATATATACTGCGATAGGGTAAGCCTAAAAAGTGGGCGTTGACACGCCCATACCATTTCAACATCATTTTCGTGTACTACGCCTCAGCATATTCAGATATACTACTTCTGTATGTATTATCATCCGTTTCCAACGAAACTTGGAACAAATAATAAACACTGGCCGAAAAAAATCTTAAGTTTGGAAAAGTGGGCATGGTTACGCCCACAAATATTAAAAATTAAAAGTTGCGCTAGGGAGCTGAAATTGGATACACGAGTAAGTATAGGTGAGAAAACAAGAAAGAAAAAACTTAAAAACCCAGAAATCTTAGTCAGAGGGGCGGGGCTGCGCCCATTAAAATTAAAAATTAAAAGTTGCGCGTATGAGCTGAAATTTGATACACAAGTAGGTATAGGTGAGAAAACAACTAGAAAAATCTGAAAAACTAAAATATATTACCAGAATGGGCGAGGCTGCGCTACTATTGTTTGAACCTGAAAACTTACAGCCTTATTTATACATCTTATTAAGGCTTTTTAAGAAAAATTTCTTATGAAAATTTGTCTCAGAATCCCTGTATAAAACCTTAAAAAGTTTTATAAATAAGGCTGTTAATATACAGCTTTTATCTTAAGCCAGTTTAGTGAAAACTTGCATATACATTACACTTATGCAATACTTTAAACCATCACCTAAAAAAGTGGGCGTGATCACTCCCATAAAATGTTGTCCTTGTATTTAATCTACTTCGGTCTAGCATATTTTAGAAGAAAATTAGTATGAATTATAAGCGCTGCTCACAGAAATATTGTGAGTTTAAAATAGTGGGAGGGGTAATGCTCATAAAATTTTAAGGTACAGTTCACGCTAGAGAGCTGAAATTTTATACGCAAGCAAGTGTAGATGAGTAAGAAAACGGGAAAATCTTAAAACCAAGAAGTTTTATCCGCTAAAACTCTAATTCGCACTAGAGAGCTGAAATTTGGTACACAAATTAATCTAAATCAGAGATCACTAAGAAAAGTTTCAATCAGGGATTGGGAAAAAGCACAATAAACTCAAAATTAAGTCCAATTTTATTGGAACTTTTCATACAGATTGCACTTATCCAAAGTAAAAATTTCCTGTTTTGAAAAGTGGCCGTGACTTCACCCATAAATCTTAGCTTTTTCTTTCATGTATTTCGGCTTATCAGTTTTTAGTCTATTACTCATGTATTTCTCCTTAGGTTTTTCCTACGAAACTTTACATGAACCATAAGCACTAGTAGAAATAAAAGTCGGCGGGACCAGGCCCATAAAAATTTTAAATAATATTATACTGAAGAAAGCTGACATTTTGAAGACATATAGTCCTAATTGATTTATTCAATCGGAAAATCCAAAAATAATGCACCACCTACCCTATTGAATCTTTGCATGCACATTGGGCATATCCTTTTGATTTATGTACTTCGGCTAAGCAGACTTTAATATGTAAATATATTGAGAAAATAGCCGGGATCACTCCCACTAAAATTGACGCTGTATTTTACATGTTTCTTTCCAGACGACTCTTAATAAATTGCGTACACACTGGCGACCCGTTGTAATAACACAATAATTCATTTTTACTCACGCTCTAACCCATTATTTTATGAAACTTTGCCATTTTTAACTGGCAAAGTGATCATGAATAGAAATAAAACACACTAGAAATTTTAAGTGTAAAAAATGTTATCACAGCAAATTTTTCAAAACAGTAGTCAGATCCTCACAAAAACATAAATGTGAAAAAAGGCCCAGTTCCTATAAAAAAGTTCGGCCATTAAAAGTAGTGAGATATAAATTTTGACCAAGTTCTTGTTTGGTAGAATACCTATCACTGAAATATGCTATGCATTATATAAATTTGTAATCGTAAGGTTGTCATATAATTTCTAGATAATCTGCTAACCAGCGAAAAGCAAAATTTTGAAAACAATCAATATAGACCATTGGCTGATTTGGAAGAATTAAAACTATTAACAACAAAAAATACCGGGCTTGTTCTAAAAATCACGGTGATTTAAATCACGGTGGTGTTAAAAACAAACAACTACCAACTAGTTCGTGGGTATTTATTGTATTTTAAGTTATAGTCATGTATAAACCATAAATCGTGAAATTTACAAAAGCAATAATTTAGCTTTTATTAAATTTTGAAATCGCCGTGATTTGACATATCATGATTTTCAGAACAGGCCTGTATATGCAGGTTTTGGCCTACCGATGCTAAAACTAAAAACGCATTAGGTGAATACATGTTTCGAGGTAAATCGACAGTAGCTTACCGAATTTTGTCTATACCTCACTCCTCTGTAAATGTCGAAAGTATTTTCTCTTACAAAATGTCATGAAAACAAAACAAAGGAACATACTTTATGTTCCAACAGTATTAAGTCTTATCCAGGCCTAAGATTTATTGAAATCTTAAAGCACTTCTTGTTATAACTTTAGCACTTGTACTTATGAACGAGTACATACATACATATGTGTATGCATATTAGGGCGATTCTAAAAAAAATCAATTCAATTTTCTACAAAAGCGTACCAAGAAGTTTATTGTAGGACATTCCGTTCTTTACTTATAACAATCAGAATAAATAAAATCAATTTATACCATGTAAATCGTATGGGAAATCGAACGGATCATCTCACCATTAATATTATGAGCTGATATTTTAACAAGCCTATTTTTTACCTAACAAAAGTTTGAAACCTGGTTCTGAGAAAAACAAACGATTTTTTTTAGAATCATCCTATCCATATGCTTTGTGCTTCATTTTTATTTCTTTGTAAATTAATCTATCTATATAATTAATAGGCAAACACGTTTTTTGTAATCCCTTTTACGCTGGTACCACTGCACCGATTTTAAAAAGATTTATATGGTTTTAAAGGATTTTTTATACAGATGTGCAGAATCTATATTTTATTGAAATCGGTTTAGTATTTTGGGAGCTATAAGCGTTTAAAGTTGCTACTACTACATGCAAACATATCACACACGCATTTATTAGCTTACAAGTAAAAAAAGAAACAAAACATGAGTGTGTGTGTGGGTTTGTAGTATTTCTCTTGATCTAACAATTGTTTTTCTCTTATTTGTTGTTGTATCAAAGCTATAATACTTAAAGGAAGAGAATTGAATAAAGTGAATTAGGTTGGTTGAAGGGATTTTGTTTGTTTTTTTAATTTCATGTATTATTTAATTATGCTTGCATATGTATGTAAGTTTGTGTGTGGCTGTGTTTTAATGATTTTTTTATGAAGTTTAGATACATTTTCTTTGAATCTTAAATTATTTACATTTTGATTCTAGAATACGGACGAGTGTGTCGTCAGTTTGGCATATCTAGTTTTATATAATTTTTTGTTAAAAAAAGTACTGAAAAAATTTTTTTTGATACCGAAATATAAATCTAATTTCCCATCACTGCTTCTGAGTGTTTACGGAGTTGCCAAGCCAAATTTAATTTAGTTAATTTTGAGTTTTTTGTTGTAATTTTTTAGCAAATTAAGAGAGAAAGAGAGATCATGGCTTTATGATTGGCTAATATTCTTAACTGTTTTTAACTATCTTAGGCACAAAAATGTAGAAGAAAAAATACATTCTGCACTGCTCCTATTGACAATCTATCAACCAAAAAAAAAATCAAGCGAATAAGTTGAGTTTAAGTCAGTTAAAATGGTTCTTAACTTTTTTCACTTGCCTATTTATATATAGATTTTCGTTTCCGGTCCAACCAGAATCGAAAACAAAAACTCTTTTTATTTTACAAAATCAGGCCATAAATAAATTTTTACTTAAAAAAGGTGTTATAAAACATTTAAAAAGAATTAAATTTAATTATTAAAATACATATCGTTACCTTAGTCGGAAAAAGTGCTAAGTCCATTTTTTCAAATTATTCAGGAGAGACAAAAAACTGTCTTAGTTTTTTTTAGTAGACTTTTTAAAAATCTGTAAATGCAGTTTTTTTTCTTTAGTTCATCCTCTTAAATTACCAGTAGTCGTAGGATTTTTAAATAAATCATTTTCGGACTTCCAAGCTATTTTGAACTTAGCACATTTGCTCTTTGAAATTTCATTATTTTAGTAGGGACTTAGCATATTTTCCTTAAATATGTTTTCTTTTATTTCTGGAATTTATTTTAAGGAATTGCGTGTTATGAAGCATAATTCGTTACAGCGGTGGTCGCTGTATCCAAAAAAAGCTTAATAAAACTATTAAAAAAGTAAATGTAGTTGGTGTTTAAAAGAATTAAGTTATTTTATTTATGTTGATAAACAAAATATTAATTGGTTAACAATAAATAAGAATAACAATTAGTTTAAAGA
The DNA here is from genome assembly GCA_949987645.1 of Tachina grossa. Classification (NCBI taxonomy): domain Eukaryota; kingdom Metazoa; phylum Arthropoda; class Insecta; order Diptera; family Tachinidae; genus Tachina; species Tachina grossa. Next base: position 104,894,319 of record OX465275.1, read on the forward strand.
AAAAGAAATAAATAATAATAAAAAGCTATATTTTTGCGATATAGGGAACATCCAACTGCTTAAAAGTATACGATTATGTTGAATTTAATAGTGTAACAATAAATAGTTACCTTCGGCGTCAAAAACTGTATAATTATAGTATTTTACAATATTTTATATTTTTTAAATTCACAAACACGTATACAATTCGACTGAAGACAGTAAATACTTAAGATTGTAAAGGGTGTTTTTTATTGAGGTATAGAACTTTAAGTTGGCATCACTTTTTTAACTGGCGGCCATTTGGTCAGCTGTCAAGTGATTAATATTTAGTTTGGTTTGCCATTTCATCATAAACAGGTTGACAAAAGAACAACGCTTGCAAATCGTGCAAATTTATTTCGAAAATAATGGTTCAGTTCGCGAAGTTTACCGCAAGCTCCGTCCATTTTATGGTCGACATAATCGTCCATCAGAGCAATTAATTCGGTTAACCATGGATCGTTTTCGCACTACGTTTACTCTATGTGATAATACGCATCCGCAGAGACGTCGAACAGTGCGCACCGAAGAAACAATTGCCGCTGTAGAGCAAAGTGTTGAAGAGGACCCGAATGAATCGATTCGCCACCGTGCACAGCAATTGGAGCCGACTAACCGACTATTTTGTTCCCGAATTGGATGGCATGAATGTGGATGAGTTGTGGTTCCAACAAGACGGCGCTACATGCCACACAGCGCACGTCACAATCGATTTATTGAAGGAAACATTCGATGAGCGCATAATTTCGCGGAATGGACCTGTCAATTGGCCACCAAGATCGTGTGATTTGACACCATTGGATTATTTTCTTTGGGGATATGTGAAGTCGCTCGTCTACGCCAACAAACCAGAAACGTTAGGGGACTTGGAAGCCAGCATTCGTGGCGTTATTGCCAACATAGGGTCCCATATGCTCGAAAAAGTGGTTGAAAATTGGACCTGTAGAATTGGCTTTATTCGAGCCAGCAGCGGCGGCCACATGCCCAAAATCATATTTAAACATTAATGGCATAAAATTATCCTTCCAATAAAGCCAAATTGATGGACATTAAAACGATTTTCTTGTGTTTTATTTCAATTCAAAGTTCTATACCTCTTAAAAAACACCCTTTATTTAGATGTTTGATTATAACAAGGACGAAAAAAATATTGAAAATAACCAAAATTCTCAATGCATGCAAAAGCATTTAAAACTGTAATCACTTTGATATAACGAATTATGTATATGAAATGCAAAGTCGATATTTAATATTGTGTCTATTGCCAAATTGCTGTAATTTTTGTTAATCCAACTTGAAAAGAAAAGACTTTATTAAAAAAATTGTTCCTTTCAACTAAACTTGGCATATTTGCAAGAAAAAACAAAATAATGGTATTATTATTGTTTGTAAATGATGTATTTCGAATTATACTAGCAAGCTACATCAAAATCTCAATTTCGACAAAAAGTGGACTTAGCACTTTTTCCGACTAAGATAACGATATGTATTTTTTATTATACTTATTTCACGTATTTATCAATTAATAAATTTAATTTTGTTTTGTCTATCCATACATTTAACAGTATGTTTACACGATACGTTCTTCGCTCTCTATTCATGCTTAACACATCATGACCCGAATCAACTTGCTTTGCCATACAAAATTATGAGAGCGAATCAAGTAGATTCAATGTGAATCTACACTGAAAGAAAAACCTTCGTAAATGCAATGATTTTTCACATTATATATATCATTTTGTCATTGTTTTTCAACTAATGCAACACTTCATTCGCATTACGAAAATTGTTTCATCAGCTGAAAAATGTCATATATACAACGAAATATTTTCATTTATGTATCGACATATTTTTTACTAAGCAACGTACATTTTCATATTTTATATGTAAAATGTAATTACTTCCATGAAACTATTCAATTTATACAATGAATAATTTATATTAATAAAATGAAAAGTGTTCATAAATGTGACGTTAGTTTTACATTTCTGCAACGAACTATTTCATTCAATTAACAACATTTTTCATGATTATCATGACAGAATTTCATTAATGATACGTAACATATAATTTTTGATGACATGGTATCATAGTATTAACAATAGAATTCATTGTTGTAATGACACTGATTCTTTATGGAAATGATAGTTTTTCATTTCAACAACGATACCATTTCGTTCTATAAATGATATTATTCATAATAATAACTAATAATATCGATGCAAATAAAAAAGACAATTGCTGTTTACAATGGTTTTACATGCAATTTTTTTTTAATGCATACCCCCGTATTTATTTTAATTCTGGGTGTTATAAGTCTACAACTGAAATTTATTTTTTACTAAATAAATTATCAATAAGAACAGCTACTAATAGTGAATAAAAAAATCAAAGTTCAATTCATTTATTGACAAAATCAACAAAAGTTCTAATTAAGGGCACAGAAAAGTCTACATACCATATAAAAAAAGAAGTTATTAACTGTATAACATATTTTCAAAATTTTAATTAATATTTTGTAGATCCACCTTTATGCGTTAAGACTGCCTGTAACCTACTTTTCATGGAAAATACCAAATTTTCAGTTACTTCCCTTGAAATGCGACTTCATACTTCTCTTAGTGCATTCTGTAGATCTTGCTTATTTCTTATACATTTTTTTTTAATCGACCTAGTTCGTCCCATAAGAGCTCGATTGGGTTTAAATCGGGCGATTGAGGTGGAGAATGCAGTTGGTGAGGGACATTATATAGCAGCCATTCTTTTACAACGCCAGCAGTATGCTTGGGATCGTTGTCTTGCTGGAAATACCATCCAGTATTTAGTCCTAATTTTTGAGCAGACTGTTTCAAATTTTCTTTAAGAATTTTAAAGTAAACAAAACGGTCCATCGTGGTCTCAATGAATACCAAATATCCAACACCCGCCGCTGACATACAGCCTCAGACCACAATATTACCACCACCATGTTTCACAGTTGGGAGTAAATTTGGTGGTAATAGTTCCTCATTTTTTTTTTACGCCAAACTCTCTGACTCCCATCAGATCAGAAGAGGTTGAAATTACTTTTGTCACTGAACATAACATTAGCCCAGAAGGAATTTTCTTTGTTAGTGTAGGCACTTGCAAATTCTATACGTTTTGTTTTGTTAATTTCGCTGATGTATGGCTTTTTCCTGGGCACACGACTGTGATATTCACAATTTGTGAATACATTTCTGACTGGTTGAACTGAGACAATATTAATCAATTCCATGTATTTTGTGATTTCCACTGCTGTTTTTCTTGGATTTTTTTTAATCTCCCCAAGAATTTGGCGTTTTATACGTGGAGCTACTTTAGGTGGACGACCAGTCCTTGCCTTACTTTGGAAGCATTTTGTTTCTTTATAATTTCTTATTATTGTTTGTACAGTTGCTTTCGAACGTCCAACCAATTCGCCAATTTCCCGGAGAGACTTTCCAAACAAGTCTCTTTTCCTTTTTCACTCATTTTGTCAATATTTTACTAATATTTTGTTAATATTTTACTTTTTTTTAATATTGAATACAAAATAACATGAGAGTAGTAACTGTAAATATATTTAAAGTATACATGAGTTGGTAGCACTGTTGATTTTGCATGGTCGCTATTATTAATGGGTTGAGTTGCCAGTATGCAGACTTTTATGTGCCCTAAAATGGGATTTTTGTTGATTGTATTAAAAAAAAGTTGTCAAAGTAACAATAAATGTTACGTTTTTATATTTTATCCCCCTAATGTTATCGTTATGTATAATATTTTTTATAAACCTCACTCAGACTTTTCAAATAGTTTAAGAGTTAAAATAAGAGAGTAATTTCAATTCATGATTATAATAAAAAAAAAACATTTTATTATTATAATTAAATAATCATTTAATAATATGTATGTATTTATGTAATATAAAATAAAAATATAAGCTAAACAAAATAAAGTACATATGTAAGTACGTACCTGAGCTGCAAATGAAACATTCATTCATTTATTCATTTACAGCTCTGGTACATACCTACTTACGTGTATAAATACAGTGCGAACCATTAATATAGGGTTTGGTTAAATGAACATTGATTTAAGCAAACAATTAGTTAATTTTTTGATAATTGGTCTAAAAGAAGACAGACTTTGGTATTCTTTTTTTCGGTTTTAGAAATATTATAAAAACACTTTTCTACAAATGCCCAGAATGGACTAGATGCCAACGGGTACTCTACATTAAATAAATGAAATACTTTAAAACATATATCAAATGCCCTCTGGAAACTATTCAAACCATTATTAGGTGGCCATCTAAATAAAGATAAAAGTTTGAAATTTTTAAAGTTTCAATATCTCCTAAACCTAAAATAAATGGCTGGATGGGATCATCTTTTGTAGAAAGGAAGTCCAAATGGTCTTAGAAATGTTGTTGTCGAGTGTAAGCTGTAGTGCAAACACCACAATACTTTGAGATGAAAATGATCTTTATCTGAAATAAAAAATATTATTAAATAAAGATATGTATTACTTATAAATATAAATTATACCTTATTCTATTTGATCGAAATCTATTGAGGTTGAAATTGTTTTCACGTTTTGGTCCTTTATATTTGTGTAATTTTTTAAGTAGTTAAAAAGTTTCACAAATTTTTCTTCCGAGCTCATAATTGTGACAGTGCTTACGTAAATTTTAATAAAGTCGCTATCAATCTGTAATAAAAATTATAGTATCATATATATTTACATATGTTAGCACATTAAATTAATAAAAAAAATATACAATTTAAATCCATTTGGTCCCTTATATTGCGGCCAAAGAATCTATACTTTTTATTATAATATTTTACGTATATTTTCCCCGTCGCTCCGTTCTGTAGTACTCTATTTTTTCTGTTGGAAAAATTTTCAAAATTTGACTTTCTATTTCATAGCTCGTTTGAATTGACATGTGAATAACCTTCGACTCAAATTGTTGTACAATAATATTAATGATTCAAGCTCGGTGCTCCTCAGTAATTTTGTTAGACTTTCCATAAAATTCCAGTATTTGGCATCCTAGCTTGTGAGATTTTACGATGTTCAAAATTTTGTATTTTCTGACTCGAATTCACTACCAGACGATTGGGATGGAGGAAATGGTGAAGACACGGATTGGGTACCGTGAGATATTTAGATACATATTTTGAAATAGCAAAGGAATGTTGTTCTCTGCTCTCCATTTTTCAATGTTATACTTAAAGATGATTTTGTTATCAATTTTCATTTTCTCAGTAATTTGATAGATATCTTTAGATGACATTATTGAAAGAACTTTGACGGTGATATTTTGCTCTGCAAAAATAGTTTTATGTGTATAATGTTAATTTGAAGGAAAAAAACGGTGTTACCTTCAAAAAATTGTATTGCATGTGTTAAGTCCCAAGAACATAACAGATATCTTAACGTATCGTTTTCCTGTCCATCTAAAAGTTAAAAATTAATAATATTCCTTAGTACGTATCATAAATTTTCCTTTTGATGGTAAATTCTCCGAGATTATCAGGGTTGACTTCAAAGGACGTATAATGCTTTACGTATAAAATGTTGCACAGCTTTTGAACGGATAAAGTTATCGATTTCTTTGAGATAATAATATTGACGATTTTGTATATATAGTATAATCTCTTCTCTTAGTAACAACATAAAATTCTTTTTTATACAATAATTTTCAAAAGTTACTTTGTCGTATAGTTCTATAAGGTGCTTAGGTTTTTTTAGTTTACAAGAAATAAAATCAAGATAAGGACTTTTCGACTTATGGTTTTCATTGTATTGAAGTATGTTTTTTGAGTCAGTTTGTGAAAGCAAGTAATTTGTGAAATAAAATTGATATTTCTTTGCAATAGATATGCTTACGTTTCTCCTAGAAGTAATTGCACGTGAATAGCTTTTAAAAGCAGGGTGTCTCGCTTCAAAGTGAAAGCTCCAACTTTTTCGTACTGGTTCACATGCAGCTACTACGTCAGGATAATTAGTGATAATGTGATATTTAGGTTTCAAATTTTCCTTAAAAGGTCTTAAATGCATTTTATTTATCGATATTTACTTTAAAAGCGTTTATTGAAAAATCATAAATCTTAAATAATAAAATAAAGTCGATGATTTCAATTAAAAGCAATATAAACGAAAAACTTCATTATCCGAGGGCACCAAGTCCCCTATCATAATTGGGAAATATGGCACGAATGTCAGCATTTCACGTGCCGACATTCTCAAATGTTTTTTCTTTATGTGGATCGTTGATATGTCTTGACAAACATTTCCAATTTCTAGTTCTCCATATTCGAAATATTTTTTCCTCTTATTCAGGGATTGTAATGTGAAATATTTTTTCTCTTGTATGAAGTACAAAATGGAACTACACATGTCATAATGACAGATGCCCTCCAAGACGTTATGCATGGCATCAACACTCATGTTGTCCACGACGTGGAATGAAGGTATTCTGTTAAATATGCACTTTTCAATGACACCACTTTCTTGAGAATGCCCTTCTTGGAAATGCAAATTATAGTTTTCGTATGTTCGCCGCCAGTCAGAAATTTGTGATGGCTTTTTTTACTTTTTGCTCAATTTATTGTACAAAAGCGGCAGAATGTACTGAATTTACTGATTTTGTAAATCCTAATGAGCTATTTAAACCCAAATTGTCTCATAAAACAAGAATAGGAATAAAAAATTGATGAAATTGTTCTCCATTTAAAAGCATTATTTCTACACCTTCTACTTCTAAGCTTATCATTTGATCAATTAAGGGTCTTAAGCATTTCTTGAAACCAATACTTTTTAAGTCTTTTGAATTAATTGCCGCAATAAAAAACACATTTTCTAACTTTGTGTCATTAGGTAAACATGGAAAACTAAAATAGAAATTGCAAATTGAATTTGCCGAATGGGAGCCCAAATGATTGCTGATTTCTATATCACCTGAATATAAAAAATATGGAATAATTGTTTCATTTGGGCACAAACTACATTTTTTTCCATAGCTGGCCCTGAATAATATTTTGTGGACCGTCAGTAGAGGATGATTTACATATACACGCTAACATGTCTAAAAATGTATCGTCTTTGTTAAGAATTTTTTTAAAACAAAATCCCAAAGGCATAAATGATATTTTTTTTATTTTTTTTCTAAATATTCTTGCTTACCTTGTGTATGAGCCAATGCTCCACATGATTCCGTTACTACTTCATCTGGTGGATGCATTAAATTTTCTGCCATTAGTTTGCTCTTTAATAAATGTTCCGTTTTTAAAAAATTATAAATGTTTTGGTACTTTCCTGCAAATTTACAAATCTGGATATAAACATCATTATTGATTGTTTTTCCAAAATCACAAAGCAGAGATAGGAGAGGTTTTATTATTAATTTAAACATATTATCGTTTATATTCTCAGCATTTTTTCTCGAAAGAAAAAAATTTGAATATAAGTTTGTTTGGAATAGTAACAAATTCTTTTTAATTACGTTCAATCTAATATTTTGATTAACATTAATTTCCTCTTTAGAACACTCTTCCTCCTGATCCACTGTTTTGCTTTTTTCTGATGTATTTTCAAAAACCTTCTCATATTTAGTCAAGACCATTTTTACATTTTTGCAATTGTCATTATTATTTAATGGTTTTGCAGAAGAATGATTTTTCGAACATGTCTTTTATATACAGTTGAATTTTTGTAAGTGCTGCAGCAGCATCTGTAATTACATTACATTTAAGAAAATGATAGCACTTTAAATGAATAAAATAGCTTTCATTTTCAAAAATCTCTTTTTCACACAAAAAGCACTTTATTCTTAAAAATGCCAAAATTAACGTACGTATACTCGTAAATATGTAATAAATAATTATTATTACTATCTTTTCTTTATCTATGTATGCTAATACAACTCTTTAATATTTTTTTCTCACTGGTATACTGTGTGTACTGTACGGCTTTTCAAAACATATTAAATCTGTTGAAATATCAAATAAGTAATTGATGCTATACATGTTCAACAACAAGCAACATTCCACAAATTCTTTTATATCCCGTTATTTTTTAATAAATATTTCTGTTCTGGTACGACAAATTACATACCATTCATGAAAGATCAGACATATTTATGAAATTTTTGCATTAATTTCAGCCCCTCTTTAAATGGCAGCGATGCCAACTATTTATAACCCAAACGCGCTACTACCTTTCTCAAAACGCGCTAGAACGCGCTAAGTTACATCATTGAAAAATATTTATAGCAAAAACGCGCTGTTTGTTACGCGCTAAATAAAATTTCAATAAAAGTCGATGTATGTATGTATTAGTATGTACTCGTATATAAAATTGATTTTTCAGATTTTGCAATATTGCTTCCTTGACATTATGTTGTTATTAACTAAAATCATTTAATACAGAATCAGAATCGCCTTCCAAATAATCGAAATGCTTAGTTTTTACTTTTAATTTATTTCTAAGACTTTGTAAAAACATAAAATTGTCGAATAGTTTTGCGATTTAAATGCTATTTGTACTTCAGCTATAAATGATGCTTCGTAAGTTATGTACATTTTTTGGGTCATTGTATGTAGTACATATTTTTATTTGTGAAATTTCAAAATATTTGTCATTACAGTAATAAAATGCGTTTTTTTATTCTAACCACAGTCAAGCGACTTTTGTTTGCGACAGCTGAATCATAAACTAATTTAAAAAATTTTATCGGAGTTTTGGATATTAAAAAATTGTTAAATTTAAAAAAAAAGTTAAAAGAATATTGAACTAAAATGATATTATTGACTTTCTTCAAAACGCGCTAATTTAGCGCTTTTTTTATTAAACGCGCTAAGACGGAAAAAGCGCGTTGGGCATAGTTAAAAAGCACTACATCTAGCGCGAAACGCGCTAAATTGACATCGCTGTTAAATGGTGCTCATCAGTGCTGGGAAAGGTGATACGATCGTACTGTTTTTGATACTATTTGACATGAAAAAGTACTGTAGTACTCCCGCAACACATTTGATACTCTCATGGTATGCATATATTTTGCCAAGAATTAAAATTCTTTTTCGACAAATTGCACGAAACTTCATTACATAGTTAAGATATTTTAGAAAAGTGTAATCCTTCCCTATTAAATATAAACGAAAACCTATTTGGCTCAATGATATTTTTTATAGCACAGAAGTTGACCTATACATATGTATGTAATCACGAACCATCTTAAAACTAAAGGGCTTCGTAAATGGTTCTAAAAGTTTTGTATTCTATTTCACACTACTGCCAAGCAGTCTGTTTTAGGTCAAACATAAATAACAAAAAAAAAAAAAAAACTAACAAAACATGACTCTCACCAAAATCAATCAAGCATCATTCGAATAGTTTTTCTCTGCAGTTTTGTTAGTGCTTGTGTTCTCAAAACAAGTAGAACATCAAAACGAGAATGAAACAAAACAGCACTAAATCATAGCAGAAACAACGAGTGCACTAGAACACGAACACAAACATGCAAACTATGTATGTTTATGTATGTATATATGTATACATATATTGAAAATAAAAATTAACAAAATTTTTATAAATAAATGTACATACATAAGTATTTATGATACTATTTCATAGTAAATAAAACCTCTTTTCAGCTTTCATAATCCTAACGAAGCGCAATGTGTCTTTTATATGGAAAATTGTCTTAGCTATCAGAACATTCAAGCATGTTTTGAATGTTCTGTGTGAATTTTGATGTTTTATTTCATTTTTGTTTTGAAAGGCTTGGTTTTACTTCAACATTGTTCTATTGCAGTTTTGTTCTGTACTGCATTATTTTTATCGTAAAGCAAAACACATCTCTTTTTAAAGTTTTGTTTTAAAATAACGACGCAATATACCTACACACACATTTTGAAATTAATGAGAGTGCTTGTAAGCCTTTTTTTAAGGCTTGTGCCACGCTCTAGTTAAAACAACTGTTTTATATCAGTTTAAAGGCAATTGTAAAAATGTTGTAGTAAATTCTTTCAAGACCTGAGGGCAAAAGTGGATTTTTACAATGAAATTTTAAATTGGTTTAGTAAGTTTCCCCCTGAAAATGTTTTATCTGGTAAGACCAACAGCATTATACCACTTTTAATTACAATGTTTTAAAACAAAAAGCATAATTTTGAAAATATTAACAACCAATATAAAGCATTGGCTGATATGGACGAACTGAAGCCATTAACAACAGAAAATATATGCAGCTTCTGGTCTACAGTGGCTAAAACTAAAAACGCGTCAGATGAATACATGTTTCCTGATAAATTGAGAGTAGCTTACGGAATTTGGTCCATACCTCACTCCTCTGTAAACGTGGAAACGATTTTCTCTTACCAAAATCTCATGAAAACAAACAAAGGAACATGCTTTATGTTTCAGCAGTATCAAGTCTTATCCAGGCTAAAGATTTATTAAAGTCTAAAAACTTGTAACTTCAAAATTTTTACCTATGTACACACATATATATTTATATTTGCGGGTTGATTCGTTATAACCTAAAAGAGTTCGTGATTGGCCAACATAGCACTAGGAAACATACGATTCCGGAATGCGTGCTGAGCATCGTTGATCAACAATAAATCGGAATTTAAATTTGCAAGATCACATACGAGACAAAAAATACCATAGACTCGTACTAATAAGTACGACATCTTAAACTTTTGCCATAGTGTGTGATAGATTTAGCATTTCCGATAGAGATGCTTCTTGTTTGGTTACTGCCTTATTTATGGACATTGGTTTTAAGGAGTAAAATAGGGAACTAATCATTGTGGATAAACATAAGCTAGCTCATAAAAAAATTAAAAGCAGGGAGTACTTCCGTGGAAGAAATAATAATGATTCGAAAATGGATTGGAAGAGTTTTAATTAAAACAATTTTTTTGAAGAGGAAATAAATTTTCATGTCGAGAGATGCGGTATAGGGTTTGGTTTTAGACCCATGGTTTCATCGAAAAATTTTCTCAAAATTTCGAGCAGACTACGTTTTTGCTATGAAACTTTTGAAAAAAATTTACCCCCTCTTAATGTATACGCTTTGTGTTCTTTTTTTATTTCTTTGTAAATATGTAAAATAAAACTTAAATCGCTCACAAAGCGATACGAACTTTAGCCTGTTCAAATCATAAAATCTTGAAGCAAATGGAGTTCGAAGAATAATAATTAAATTAACTAAAAAATTAAATAAAATAAGTATACTTGATAGTAACAAACCAAAAAAGTTTGTCTTAAGTAGAACAAAAGATAAGCAAATTAACTAACATGTGCATAATTAGTAAAGAACACGATGAATCAAAACAATTCAGGTATTCCATTTGCAAAAAAGTTGCGTATATAAAGCAGAAATCTACATCAAGTGGCACCACACACTGTGGACCAGACACAAAAGAACGCTGATAATGAAGGTTAATTGGCCTTCGAAAACGGCTAGCTTTTTCGTTCAACTATGTGTTGTCAGAATATTTACAACTAACTTTAATGTTATTTGTTCATTAATAATTATCACATGTAATTTGGCTTTCAAAGCGATGCGAACTTTAGCCTGTTCAAATCATAAAATAAAAAAAATAATAATTTTTGGTACTCTCGGGACCAAAAAAATACTCGAAAAAAAATTTTTGATACCGAAATGCAAATCTCATTTCCCATCACTGGTGCTCATCATTTTTGTCTCTCCCTGTTTTTCAAGAATTAAAATGACATATTACGTTGCATGGATAACGAATTCTTTGTATTTATATACATACAAACATTTGATGCCTATACATTTACTTAATTCAACCCTATTTTCTTCATCAATCTCTCTCTTTCTTTATGAGAAAGTCCTCGAATTTCAAAGAATTCTCTCACAATTCACGGAATTCAGTCGCACCTATTTCGTGAAGGATGGAAATACCTCCGCCCTTCGCGTCCTAGACAATTTTAATTCCCAGATGATTAATTCATTTACAAGCTCACAAAATTTTGAGGCAGCAGTTGCAGTTACGCCGTAGTCTATTGGTATTCAAAATGAAGATCATACAGTACAATATACAAAGTTTTTACTCAAATAAGCCAAACTTAGAACACTTTCTTAACTACAACAATATTGACGTTTGCCTTCTATCTGAGATTTTTAGAATCGACGACACTGACGATAACTACAGATTATTTAATTATAATATTTTTCATAAATTGCGCGATGGGCGGCACGGTGGTACTGCCATATACCTAAAAAAGAACATTCATGCGCAAAGGATCACATATACTACTAATGGTGAAATACTTATTGTTAAAACTTTAAACCTTAATCCGCACTTTAGTTTTGTTTCGGTATATTTTAAACCTGACCTCTCTATTGATATCTATAGGAGTGAGATTGCTCATCTCATTTCTGTAATTGAAAATATGAAGAATGTAATCTTTTCTGGTGATTTCAATGCGCGTCATACCTCCTGCGGTGATCGTGTTGATCTTCCAAGAGGAAATATGGTTTTTAGTCTTATCAATCAATCTAACTTTTCATGCTTGAATGATGGATCTCCTACTTTCTGTCCGAATTTTGGCGTGGATTCTGGGACTGTTTTCGACCTTAACTTCACTAATACTCGTTTTAGCATTTCTTGGAGGACCCTTTCATTTTTTATTTGCGGCTCTCATCACCTTCCGATTCTTATGGAGACTGATGCTGTAATAACCAGTTAGATTTATTGATGAAAAGATGTTGATGAGGAATTTGTCACCGTTGGTTTTACCTAGCGACCCGCGTGACATTGCTGATGCATTTAACAGGGAATTGTCTAAAGCTACATATCCTATTGATTCTGTGAAACGTATACCGAAAGCCTGGTGGAATAATGACCTTAATATACTATTTCGTCGGCATGTAGCGGCTCGTAAGAAGGCGAATCGCTATCCATACCCTACCAACATGGAAGATGCATTGTTGCTAAAAGTCAGAGCTATAGAAATAGAATATCGGAGCTCAATCGATGGTCCAATACTAGGGATGCCTGGTGTTTTGTGAGAAACGTTAAAGGACGCAACCCACCATCAGCACGGAATAGTGACAATGATATGCTATTTCTTCAGTGCCTATCTGATAAGGTCCCTAATAATACCCCCCCCCCCTTGTCTACTCACAATTCCCGTATTCACCCCCATCACCCTTTGTATATGATGACATTATCAGGGAATTGATCGAGTTACATATCGGATGATACAGGCTCTGCCTGAGGCTTCTAAACTTTCCTTATTATCGGTTTTTTTTAAAGACGTTTTTTATTTATTGTAAATATCTTCAATTATGCACTAACAATAAGTATTCAAATCTTAATCTAAAGTATAATTATTAGGCCAAACCAATGTCGGACATAAACTAAGTGATAGTTATTAATAATCATAAGTACTGATAAGCACAAAAAAAATATTTTTAAGCAGCTGAATCTGGAGTGTTGTTTATTAGAGCCCTTGTATCTCTCTTTTTTAAGCGGATGTGTCCAGTAAAGTTCAATATATCACGAGCCATCGGATTAGGATGTGACTCGAGTTTCTTTATGTATTTGCCTGCGTATTTTGCAATTTCTTCAGTCACTAGTGTCATATTTAAATCACGATGTATATTTGAATTTTTGATGCACCAAGGAGCCGACGTTATCAAGCGTAAAATTTTGTTTTGCCTTCGTTGGATTTTCTCAACATTTGAAGCTGAAGCAGTGCCCCATAGCTGAATTCCGTAGCACCATATTGGCTTTAAAGGCGACTTGTATATTAAAAGTTTGCAGTCTAGGCTGAGTGTTGAATTCCTGCCAATCAGCCAATTTACCTGAGTTAATTTAAGTTTCATTTGTGATAGCTTAGAATCAATGTGGAGTTTCCATGTAAGTCGTCGATCAAGGTGTATACCAAGATATTTCGCATGTGAATGTTGAGGAACAACTTCATTGTTAATCCGAATGGGGGAACAAGTAGCTCTTCGTAAGGTAAATGTTACATGAACACACTTTTGTTCATTTACCTTAATTTTCCATAAGTTTAACCATAGCTCCATCTGGCTAATGTGTTCCTGGAGTTTGCGGGATGCCTCATCAGGGTTTTCGTGCATACTAAGGCAGGCTGTATCGTCGGCAAATCTGGAAGTATGGATACTACTGCTCACAGGCATATCACAAGTATAATTCAAATATAAAACTTGTCCCAGTATGCTCCCCTGTGGCACACCGAATGCAATAGTTTCAGGCCTACTCGTAAAGTCTCCTTCCACAACAGTGAACTTCGGGAAATAATGTAACTTTCCAAAAGATTTAAAATGGTTATTGGTAAGTAAGTCTTCAATTTTAAAATTAGGCCTTCATGCCACAATTTATCAAATGCCTGGGAAATGTCAATAAACAGCGCAGAACAATACTTTTTTTCTTCAAAAGTTCTTCTTATAAATTGAACCAATCTGTGAGTTTGTCCAATGGTGCTATGGTGACTTCTAAAACCAAATTGATGGTATGGTATGCACCCACTACTAATTAGAATTGGGGACAATTTTGTTTTGAGCAGTTTTTCGAAAAGCTTTGACATTGCTGATAGTAGACTTATTGGCCTATATGACTCAGTCTTGGTTAGATCTTTGCCCGGCCTTGGAATCATTTTAATATTGGCAAGCTTCCAGCTGTGTGGATAATACTCCAGTCGTAAAATGGCATTGAAAATGAATAACAGGATTCTCACTGCATTACGAGGCAACTTGATCAGCATCTGGTTACTAATTCCATCAATTCCTGGAGCTTTCTTCGGGCTGAGTTTGGCAATTAAGTTTTGTAAATCACGCGTCTTAAACTTAATGTGTTGAGGGGGTAGACCGACTACACTCGGCAAATCAGCAACACCAGTACATATGTTTGGCGTAAAATTCAAGTGCTCAGCAAATATGTTACCTTTTTCAGTATCGCTTCTTGCCCACCTTCGGTAGATGTGCGTAGAGGTGGCTTATACTCAACGGGTGTTTTAAGCTTTCTAGCAGCGCGCCACAAGGAGTCATTAGATGCTGGTGTGACATCAAGACCTTCCAGATAATTTTTAAGAGATGCAGTTTTTTCAGATACAATCAACTCTTGGAGTCGTTTAGTGCACTCTTTAAATCTGATTTTACTTAGGGGTGATCTGTGCTGTTGCCATTCCCTTCTAGCTCTTCTTTTTTCATACACGAGACGTTCAATATCCCTAGAATAAATTGTATTAAACCCAGTCTGCGGATGGGAGGTAGTGGCATGTTCAGCAGCCTGTTTAATATTTTTGTTAAGATTGGCAATGCTAGCTTCAATATCATTGGGTGTTCTAAGCGTAATATTTTCCGTGCAATGACTACCGAGATATTTTTTGAACCCCAGCCAATTAACACGATTGATCATCTTCACATATGGTTCAGGTAAGTTACTTCTTAATGGGCTACAAATTGTAATGATCGTTGGCGACTGATCGGACGAGAGATCAAGAGAAGTTTGAACCTGAATTAAATCGCAAGAGATATTTTTTATGACGCCAAAATCTATAACATCCGGAATTTTTTGTATGTCAGTAGGCCAATAAGTGGGCTCCCCACTCGAAATGACATCCAAATCCATTTTTGAAATTGTATTGAACAATGCTCGACCTCTGGATGTAATAAGACGAGAACCCCAAAACGCATGCTTTGCATTGTAGTCGCCAGCTGCTACAAAACGAGGTCCAAGAGATTTATATAAATTTTCGTATTGATCTTCAGTGATTGAAAATCTGGGAGGGGAGTAAATTGATGATATCACGAAGTTTGTACCAAAATTTCAATGCCAATATTTGTTGCTTGTATGTGTTGTTCACAAATGTTGTCAAGAATATAGTGCTTAAGTCTTGACTTTATTAGAATCGCTGATCCACCGCATGCTCTTCCTCTAGGGTCCTTTGAATCATATAAGGAATAGCCATAAATTTTAAAAATGCTTCTCGAAGTCAAATGAGTCTCAGAGACTAGCATTACATCAATATTTTTTTCCGTGAGGAAGTGCTCAAGTTCATTTTTATGTTGGCGAATGCCGTTTGCGTTCCAGAAACATATTTTTAACGTATTCATGGCTTGTTAATTAATGCTTGAAGCAGTGTATTCTGCATTCGAAGCATTTCGTGCATAATGCTAGTCATATTTGTTGTAAAATTGTTTATAGTTTGCACCAAATTATCAATAGTAGCTTCAAGGCGATTGAAATTAAAGCTTGAATTTGTATTTGTTGAATTATTTGCCGGTGAAACATTTTGTGTGGGAATAGAACTAGCCCTAGCAGCATCTGCATACGATACACGCGCTTTTGAATCACCACTATATTACTGGTCAACTACATCCCTTATGGAGGAGAACTAGTATTGTTCCAATTCCAAAAAAGGATAAGCACTTGGATGACTACAGGAATTTTAGGCCTATTGTCCTAATTTCGGTTTTTGTTAAATTGATTAACCTGATGGTTAAGGATAAAATTGTAGTACATGTTGAGCGTTTCAATTACCAATTAGAAAGAGGATGTCTACTTCTATGTGCTTAAATGAATTAATTTTTAGGGTATCGGCCCTCAAATCACGTGGCTATAACGTGGTCATTGCTACTGTTGACATTGAGAGTGCATATGACTGTGTAAAGGTTTCAAGTTTGCGGGATTTATTGGACGCCATGCACCTGACACACAGCATCATTCATTGGATAACTTCTTTTTTGTCTGATCGCTAACTCTGTCTTGAGAACAAGTCTATTCATGTGTATAATGGCCTACCACAGGGCAGCTGCTTGAGTCCGATTTTATTCAATCTCTACACTGCTTCGCTCCAGGAAATGGAGGACCCTAACACCCTTCTCTTTCAATATGCTCATGATTTCATATTTTTATCATACGATTCATACTTTGACTCTGCAGTAATTAACCTGGCTCAGAAGTTGACCTTATTTCGGTCTCGATGTCGGTCCCTAAATCTTTCTCTTAACATCAACAAGACCAAGACAATGTACTTTGGAACAGCCCCCTCGAGAAGGATTATTCTGTCAATGGACAATATACCCATTGATATGACTAAATCCTTTAAATTTCTAGGTATGACAATAAGAAACACAATAACGATTAGGGGTCATTATAATCGTGTTATAGAGGAGGCCGCGCCTGCGGCTAACCTTTTGAAGAAACTTACATCTATTAGAGCAGGTCTGAGACCTAAAGTTGCGTTGAAATTTTACAGATCGTTAGAGGCACATGCACCCCAGTACATAGAATAAAAGATAAGAACTTTTCAAAACTCAAACCTTCGGCGATGCCTTGGACTTAATCCCTCCACGCCGGTGCAGGCGATATATGTGTTGCCTAATGATCTACCCCCTGATTTAAGGGCTATTTTGTTAGCGGCGAAGGAATTATTGAAAATAACACTTTTCAATTCAGATCTAGTCCGCGAGATCAGCTCCTCCTCGCCCACTTGGGAAATAGCTACACATTTGTTTATAACAAGTTTAGGACCACATTTAATAAAATTTCTCCTATTGGTTCCTTTGACCTGTCGGGTAGAATAAAGATTTTTGAGAAGCCCCCGTTTAATAAGAAAGCTGGTGTCCCAGTTAAATTCATGAGGTCGCACTTTTACTCCTGCATTGACAGATATATCTTAAATGGATTTGTGCCCTTTGCAACTGACGCGTCTATTTCCACTACTTCGACTTTCGCATAACTGAAGACCGTTTTAATCCTTACAGATTCCTCCATCGTTTCTCTTCACTAACTGGTGAACTCCTGGCGATCAGGAAAGCGATTGACATCGCCATTGAAAATGCGATTACTCGTTTGGTTATTTTTACGGATAGTCGGGACTCGTGTTTTATAGTACGTAACCCGAGGACATTAAATTACATCGTACATGAGATCCATGCTTTGGTAGAAGACTCTATAATTCTTGAAGTACACATTGTTTGGGTGCCTTCACATGTGAGTATATCGTTTAATGAAAAGGTAGATTATATGGCAAGATAGGCTACAAATATTGGCATCCCATCGGAGGCAATGTTAACGCCTTTGGAAGCTATTTGCGAGATCAGACACCTTTTGCATCATCAGTGGAATGAGAAGTTTATTGAGAGATCGTGCTCCACTGGAGCATTTTTCTTCTCCTTATTTCCAGAAATTCCTAGACGACCGTGGTTTTTAAGGACCCGTTTGGGTCCTCTACATATCAAAATATTGAATCGCCTTCTTACTGGCAACTCCTATGATGGTTTGTATTTACACATGATCAGGGTGCGGGCCTTGGATTTGTGTTCCAATTGTAATGTGGTTGACAACGCTGAACACATGATATTTCATTGTTCAGAGTATAACAGTATTCGTTTGAGACACGAAATTTTTAACGATTTCTCTGACCTTTTTTCATTACTGAATTCACACAACTCTGATATTTTTTCAAAATTATGTTTATTTATTGATGAGGCTAAGATTGCCGATCGGATTAAGACCTTCGTAACAACGCTTACGCAAGTTTTACCCCCCACTTTTGCGGAAGTAGGCATTTTTCAATGCCCAACGTTTTTATCACACACTTTAGTACTAAACTAATTAGATAAAACATTTAACTGCTACTACACCACTAGATGTGTTAAAGTCATAATAAACATGCTTGCTGTCATTTCATAATTTATGGAACATTTAACTGCTGCTATACCACTAGATATGTTAAAGTCATAATAAATCTGCTTGCTGTCACTTCATAATTTGTGGGATACCCTGGCTTTGTGGCTGTGTGCCTCTGCAGCAATTATAATTTTTAGAATCCACAAAAAAGGTATATGTGTATGTATGTTTTTGTGAACAAATACCCTGCAAATAATATTGGAGTACGTGGTCCAATCTAGATGAAACAGACTAGTTACATCATGGTCTCATGTAATGCAGTCATGGATCATGTCGTTTTCATACAACCATTCAATGCTGTACGATAAGTGTTCGTGTTTAAACGAATATGATCGTTCTTCTTAAGCACTCACAAATTGTATGCGAGTACTCTATAACTATTCCATATGGAGTACTTTTGGGGTTAGTCCGATGTAATCCAAAGTTGTACCATGGGTGGGACACCCTAGGACATCGCAATGTTAAATCGACCACCTTTTTTCATATATTTGGAGTAGTTTTGTGGTACTTTACATGTATGTATGGTCCTTTTCTCTTGCGCTGTCACATATAAATCTACTCCTCGTTTAAGGAAAAAGTCTTTTCATCTTTTTTCTCTGGCATTAAGGCGTTTAATCTAAATTAATTTTTACACGATGTATGTTACATTCTGCATATTTTTATACCCTTTACCAAAAAATGGTAAAAGGGTATATATAGGTTTGTCATTCCGTTTGTAATTTCTAGAATATTAATAAGCGAGCCATAAAGTATATATATTCTGGATCCTTATGCATAGGGAAGACGAATAAGCGATGTCCGTCTGTCCGTCTGTCTGTACGTGAAATCGGTATTCCGAAGCTCCCAGAAAAGCTAGAGACTTCGTTCTTGGACTGGTGTATCAGAAATGGTTGAAATAAGATTTGTATTGAAAATCAGCAAAATCAAGCAGACGGTTTCAGAGCTGGGAATCTTAAACTTCATTTTGCCATACAAAATAACTACCGAAAACTAGTTATTATTTTCTTTTATTATATAAACTTATTTTATACTTCAGTACGAATAAAGTTGGTATTTCAAATTAAAAATTAAACTTCAAAAAATTAAAAAGATGTTTCCAGGGTTGGAAAACTTTAACTTTTTTTAAACAAAATAACTTACTAAAGCAAATTTTTCCTTTTTCTCTATAAATTAAAGATATCTTATATTCTTAAAAGAAAGAGATTAGTGTGAGAAATCAGAAAAATCAAAAAGTATAATTTCAGGGCTGGAAAACTTACACTTTTTGTGATATATAAAATTAACTACCGAAAACTAATTTTTTTTTATAAAATAAACTTATTTTATACTTCAGTAAGAATGAATTTGGTATTTCAGATTAAAGAAAAATTAAAACGAAGTTTCCATGGTTCGAAAACCTTATTTTTTATACAAAAGTAACTCACTAAAAGAAATTTTTCCTTTTTTTTTTAATATAAATAAAACATATCTTACATTCTTAAAAAAAAAGATTTTTTTTAAGAATACAGAAAAATCAAAAAGGGGGATTCCAGTGTTGGGAAACTTACACTCTTTGTGATTTAAAAAATTACCTTTTTTCTTATAAATTAAACAATTCTTATATTCTGAAAAGAAAAAGATTGATGTAAGAAATCAGAAAAATCAAAAAGGATGATTCCAGGGTTGGAAAACTGAAACTTTTTGTGATATAAAAAATTACTACCGAAAACAAATCTTTATTTTTTTTTATAAAATAACCTATTTTATACTTCAGTACGAATGTATTTGGTATTTCAAAATAAAAAAGTTAAAAAATTAAAAAGACGATTCCAGGGTTGGAAAACTTTAACTTTTTTTGTACAAAAGTAACTTACTAAAACAAATTGTTCTTTTTTCTATAAATTAAACATATCTTAAAATCTTAAAAGAAAGAGATTGGTGTAAGAAATCAGAAAAGTTAAAAAGAATGATCTCAGGGTTGGGAAACTTACACTTTTTGTGATATATAAAAGTATTTAAGTCTAATTAATTTTTATCTTTACCTTTATAGATTATACATATTTTACGTTTTGGAAAGAAAAGTTTGGTGTTAAAAATTATAAAAATAAAAACCACAGCTCCAGAGCTGGAAACTTTGACCTTTTATTCTGGATATTAAAGTAAATAAATAAAACATTTTTTTTAATTTCCTTTTTTCTTTTTTTACTTAACACACTATTTATATTTTTTTAAGAACTACTAGATTGTTATAAGGAATCAGAAAAATCTAATATAATGATTCTAGGGTTTGTAAATTTATTTTTTTGTACATAAAAGTAAATAGGTCAAATTATTTTTTTCTTTTTGTTTATACTTTATGTATGTGCTTATGTATGTATCTACATACTACATAAAAACACTTTGGTAAAGGGTATATAAGGTTCGGCACAGCCGAATATAGCACTCTTACTTGTTTTTACTTTTTTCCTCTTTTTTAGAGAGCCCGCTTTTCTTTACTGCTTTTCAGAAGTATTTTTCGAAGCTTTCGTTATAAAGAAAGCAATAATTTGCTTCCCTCAGTTGTTAGTTCCTTCAAATCAGAATTCTTTTTTGCTGGGGTTATTGTAATTAAATTATTTTATAACGTGTGTGGTTTCCCCGTAATATTTAGAAATATATTATTAACGCTGAATAAACAAAGTTTATTTTAATTTTAAAATTATTTGGCAATTTGGCTCTAATTTCATACGTATATAAGGTTCCTTGTACAATCTATAGTTTTTTTTTTCGTAATAGCAAATTTTTCTCACTGTAAAAGAGAAAGTTGTTCGTCCTCTGTATTTCACCCATTTATATTAACATTCTGCAAAGGAAACTTTGCATATCTAAATGGGTGCAATCAGACAGAAAAGTGGAAAATGCTTATATGGTGTTTTGTATAAAGCCACCAGACTATCAGTTATTATTTAGTGGATTTGTAAAACGAACTAAACTCACTAAAACCTAAGGTAAAAAAGCACCAATTTAGTGCCTTTTTAAAAAAGCACCAAGTTGAAAATTTCCAGACAGTTATGAATTAAAAAGCACTAAGCACGAAGGCTTCGTGTAAACGGCAAGATTCATTGACATGATTCAGAGAGCGAAGCATGTGATTCAACTCGTCGTCTAAACATAGTATAAGTATATTGTATGCAGATCTGGGACTATTGCATTAAATATACAAATGCATTGACCATTTTCCTACACTAAACCAAATCAATACAAATGTAAATTTATTACTGGGGATGTCTTTAGGCTAATCTTTGGTAAATTTTGTTTTAGAAGTAGTTGTGAACTGCCGGTTCTGCGACAATTAAAATTGTTAAATTAATTTTTTATTTACATTAAGAGTTTTTGTTTACATAAAGTGTATGTCTGCCTGTCTTTCTGTCCGTCTGTCTGCCTGACATGATTATTATTTTTTCCTAATGCCGAAGGGAAAATCATAGAAATGATTTGTCATTATGCCGACGGGAAAATGATTTTTCCTAATGCCGACGGGAAAACGTAAAAGTTGTTTTTTCTAATGCTAATGTAGGTGTTGCTAACTGTAGAAATTTAAGGCTGGCCATGATTTGAGTGGGTGGGGTTGTTGACATAATATGTCACTCTGGGATTGGAAGCGCGGGGTGTAGTTGAGGTAGATCGATTGCGTGGCTTTGAGAATTTAAGGCTGATCGTGATTTGTGAAGGGCGAGGTGTTCTAGTAATACGTTACCGGGGGAATCTGTGTGTTTGCATGTCTGGAGAAGTTTAAGGCTGACCATGATTTAGGTGGGTAGGGTTGTTGACGTAATATGTAGCCATGGGGATTTGTGGGTGTGTCTGACTGTAGGAGGTTAAGGGTGATTGTGATTTGAGGTGGTTGAGGATGTTGTTGAGTAGATTGCTTCTGTGTATGTATGTATGTATTTCTGTGAGAATTTAAAATCATTGTGATTTATTAGGGGCGAAGTGTTCTTGTAATATGTAGCCGTGAGAATCTTTGTGTATATAAGTATGTCTGTAGGAGTTTAAGACTATCCGTAATTTCGAGTAGGTGAGAGTATTGTGTTGTTGAGATTAATCTTGTATATTGTATATGTATGTATGTATGACCATGGGAATTTGTGTATGTATATTTGGGGGAGAATTTAAGGCTAAGTTTGCTAGATACTTATTCATACACATGTTCATTCTTAAAGATTTAATATCAAAGTCCAATTTCCGTGGTATATCTATATTTTCTTAAGATCTGATAGCTAAAGAAATAAATAGAGCGAAGATCTTTTATAATAATCCCGTTTTCATATTGTAAAATTTTGTGTGCTAGCGCTTTCGAAAAGGAAAATGTACATACAACTTTTACTATTTATAAAAAGTGATAATATGATGTGTTGCTGAATATTGCACTATGTTATACTATAGTTCATTTTAAACACTGAAATTTTCACAATATTTCATTCAGACCAGCAAGTTTAGAGAATTCCACTACATTAAGTTAATTATCTTTCCTAAGACCCATCATTCCTAATCAATCCTGCAAAAACAATATCAGTACTCGTACAGACCAAACGGCTGAACCGATATTGATTTAGTTCTTTTCGGTTTGTTTTATTAAAATCGGTCTAGCCGCTTAGAAGATATCACGTCTTTTCTAGAAATATTCGGGGGTTTTTAAAATTTTTAATTTTTGTTATATTTTTTAGTCTTAAATTTAGCAATATACCAAAAAATGTACTTTTTAATTTTCAAGCTATAAATGCCGAATGATTTTTAATGCTTCGGGGGTAGATTCAGATACCTTAATTGGTAATTAGAGTTTCCCTCACTTGTCTTAAAATGGAAATATAGGGTGTCCATTAAAACTTGGATTTTTTAACTTTTTATGAATTTAACGCTATATTTATGTTAACAGCTACAAAATCAATGTTTTTATTTTTTGCATAGTTAGTTTGGGTAGTAATCTTCCATTCACGGATATCGTTGCAACGATACACTGAGCAAAAAAAAATGGCAACAACAAAACTTGGAAGCAAGAAAATACTACTCCTAATATTTAACGCGGCACAAATTGGGCTCAATATTATGTCTTGTCATTCAACACAGTTGTTAATGATTTCAAGTTTTAAGATTCTGAGGTGGTGAGTGGTGATCGCATATTTCGTTTACAAGAAAATTTGGAAAATGTTAAAAAAAGCGAAAAAATTAAAAAAATCGTTTTTTTTCACTTTCATTTACATATAACTTTTGAAGTAGGAATGTAATCTTCAAGCACCATAGCAGAATTTTAGATATTATAGTTATCAACAACTTTGTTGAATTTCAAGGTATAATATTCAGCCCAATTTGTGCCCTACAAAAAAACATTAAAGCCTATTTACTCAAATTTTATTCATCTATTACAAAAATATAGTGAATATTTTAATAAAACGGGAATTTATGCTAGTGAAATGAATTAATTATACATTTGTAATTAAGACCATAGAAACTGCTTTTACTTTAGGCAAAAAATTCCTTTCCATGGGTTAAGTAAAAATACTTACATTTCATTTACTATTATGATAAGGAAAAATGTAATTACGTACAAAATTTTAATGACGCATTTAAGTTACATACATATGTATTTTAATATAAATTTGAAACTATTTAATTATCTTATAGCTCTTCAATTTCTCACTCGGAAATTTTTCAAACGATTTTCAAATTTTTTTTAATGAAAAGGAATTAATGAAAAGGCATTTAAATTACCTTTCAAATTGCTGAATGTATTTAGTACAAATTATTGCAGATAGATGGCGTAAAATTAATTTTTGTTGAAAAATGTATCAATATACCCTGTATTTGCAAATACTCTGAGTTCATATGTTCAGCAAAAATACTCGGCACAGGATTTTGTACAAATTTGCAAAACATTATTTCGTCGAATTCTAGAAATTTAAGGGACAAAATTTTGATTTTCTTCAATGACCTAAAGATAACGGTAATTTTGTAAATAACGGAATTATGAAAAAGTCGCAGAACAAAAGTTGCTGCAGAAGCCCTAAAGAACCATTTTCAACAATAAAATGTTCTTTTTCGCAAAAAGTCTGTTTTGGCATATTGCTACTTAAATTAATAAATTATAAAACTTAGAACCAGCATGACCATTTTTGCAGCTAAATTTAGTATTTTTTTGTTGATTTAGCTGCAAAATTTTTGATTTAGCACTTAGCATTTTTCAATTATTTATTTAGCTTTTCCAGCATTTTTTGTAATATAATCTATAAAATTTTTAGCAATGTAATTTATGAAACTTTCGGTATATTAGTAATTTTGACGAGCAACCCATTTGATTATGTATTTGTAACACGAGAAATGATTAATTTGCTTATAAATTTATAAGTTGATGTGAGGTGATAAATAAAAATTTTAAATCCATTTAATTTTTCATATTAATATTGTAACAATATACAAAATATATAATTGTAATTAAATATGTGTGTAGAAACATACACGAACAGTTCCTATATAATTTAACGATATTTTCAAAATAACCACATTAGCTTCAAAACCTTTGGTCCATGAGATATTTGTGAGAACATAAGAACAGCTTGTGTTTCGAAAATGAATAAATATATACGTTATTAAAATTAACAAACGAAAACAATTTACGTTATTGTAACTTTGAATCATTTTCATGTGAGTGACAAAATTGCCTCAAGTTTTCTAATTGTTTTCGATTATACGGATATAGGGCTGGCTTCCAAAATGTCAATTTCTTTTTCTTTGAACAAAGTATATAGTTTCATAGTGCAGCAGCACAAAATATTGATAAAACGTTGTAGCAGGTTGCTGCAACCAAGCAATCGGTTACAAAGTTGGTGCTCATGGTCAGAATGTTTTGCAACTTTGTATGTGTACAAGATATACATTAATACCGCATCCAAAAAGTATTCAAACTTCGGAAGTAACCCCAAGCACTTTTTAGGTAAAAATTAAATAGACAAAAGCTTTAGATTACACTAGTTTACAAAATTACATTTTTTCATATAAATTTGATGAGATTTAGATCTCCTTATGTATTGTCTTCCGCTGAATTCGAAAATCAAGGTTAAATTTTGTTTAATGGAACAGTGTTTGAGATATTGTAATTTTTTAATTTTTTCGACTATTTTCACTTGACCAATCATATCTCGAGCTAGAAATGTCCGATTGGGTATTCAAATGAAAAGTATTGCTATGATGTATAAATATGTATAATCAAATCTTTAATTGGTAAAGCGGTTCAAAATATATCGATGAAAATAGGGCACATTATCCAAAAAATCATATTTTACAGTGATTCTATGCCGACATAAAATATAAATCGTTAAAAAAAACGTCTGTTTTCTGTTCATAAAAAGTTGCGATATCTCAAAAACTGATTCATAAAACAAAATTTAACCTTGATTTTCGAATTCAGCGAAAGAAAATACATACAGAAAATCACCACTCATAAAATGTACATTTTCGGTGTAAACTAGTGTTATTTTATAAAAACTAATTTTTAAATGTTGCTTATCAACGAAATGTTTCAAAAGGCTTGTTTTCGAACAACCAACAGCGAATTAATATTTTTGCTTTGCTTTTAATGATTTTTAACTATTAGTGCATAATGCATAATGCATTATGCAGAATGAAAAACTAAAAGTTAGCATAAGTGATGAAATTTAATTAGGTTTTAACGAGTTCCATCATATAATTTTACATATACAATTTGCCCATAATGTATTTTTTTTTAATGAATGAGAAGTAACACTCAGGCAATTAATGCCTACTACTATTACTAGGTGTTACCTTCCTTAGGAAATCGATAGTGATAAAAGACAGGTGGTGAAGATAAAACATAAAAAATCCATGACAAATTTGAAATTGAAAACGAAATAAAATATATAATTCCTCCTATGCATGCATACAGAATCATCATCGTTCACTGACGGAGAACGATATTATCAGTAAATTGTTTCTTGAAACTCAAATCGACAAACTAAAAGAAAAATTAATAAAATAGCTTAAGGCATTGACATAATTAAAAATATATTCGAATGCAAATTGATGGACTAAAACGTAAATTTTTTTTAAAGTAACACTCAGGCATTTAATGCCTACTACTATTACTAGGTGTTACCTTCTTTATGAAAGGGATAGTGATAGAAGACAGGTGGCCAAGGAAGAGATAGAAGAAAGCTTCATTCTTTTACAACTGCTTTTTTAATGATGCAGTGTTGCAGCGCCTTCTGGTGTTAAATGAGGCGTATTAAATTTTGAAGCTGTGTTTTAGCAGCCATTTTATTGGTTATTTTACTTCGCCGATGATTTTGCTACACAATACCGATGAAGGAGGGCGCTCTGATGTTACATTAGGATTAGCATCTACTGAAGTCGGTATAGTTCGGTGACCAGTGACTATGCCTTCATCAGTTGAACTTTCCTACAACAACTGATGCAAAGGGACTCTAATGCACATCAAAAAATGTGTGATGTTGTTATTTTGATGACCAGGGAAACCAGAATTATGCTCTAAAAAAAACTGTTTTATGCGCATTCAATATGCACTAAAAACTTGAAAATATGAACTAAAAACTCAAAAATATGCTCTTAAAAATAAAATAAATTGGTTTATTTGTCAACGAAAATACATTTTTCGTTTAAAAATTCCACAACATTTGCATATAAAATAAGACAGAAATAAAATAAACAAAAAAAAGGAAACAATAAAATAATTAACAAAGAATAATTGAAAAAAATAACGTCAAAACAAAATTGCCATATAAATTTTGATTAATTAATTTATACTCTCGCAACAATTCAAATTCAATTTCAAAAGAGATGACGATATCAGAATTAAAACTTTGGAACTGTATTTTGGATAAATAAGCCAAGATTTTTTTATAATTTCATTGCAATAAGCAACCAAATACATATTTACCTAGATTTTAAAATACGGATCGGTGCCTGTTACATCTAAGTATAATTTTATATATTGGCAATGTTCCTTCAACGTATACTGATGTAATCGGGGCAAAGTCCGTCACAACTAGCAAACCCAAGTTTGTATTTAAACTAGCGTCCATATACTACATGGAAGATTGGAAATTAGATTTAAATTGCGAAAACTAAAAATAAAAATTTTGACCAACAGATAAGATTGTAAGCATATTAAAAAAATTCTATAAAGTATCAAAATATGCCCTAAAAGCGTAAATTATGCTCTAAAAGTTAGAAAATATGCTAAAAATATTCGTTTAAGACTGATATATGAACATGGTTTAAATGGTAAAATATGAACTAACAAATCGATGCCAAAATTCATAAAAAGTTCTGAAACGGATAAATATCTTGTCCTCGCATTAATACGTCACACAAAAAAAACATGCAATTGCATATTTGCTGTTTCCCTGTTGATGACTGTCGGATACAGGGATTAAACCCAGGATCTTCAGTTTTGTAGTCAACGTGCTAACTACTTCAGCCAACGCCACCCTCTAACAATTACATCGTAGCGTGGATTTCAACGTGAAATTGAATAGCAAAACTCGTTAAGACATTCAATTTTGACACTTAAGTATGTATAATAACCTCATGGCAGGTTATCAAGAATTTTAAAAAAATGTTGGTTCATTCAAAGGAAATACAAATTTGTAATGCAATAAAAGAATAAATAGCAAAAATAAGCACTTTCAAAGAAACAATGTAATAAAAAAGAAGCATGTATTAAATTTTAGCATTAGGTTTTAGCACTATAATTATTTTTTAGCTTTTTTTGAAAGTAATTTAGCTGCCAAAATTTTTAGGATCTGGTCACACTGCTTAGAACAGTAGCATGCGAACTAACTCGCTCATAATAACTCGCTAACACATACACATAATTTTACACTTTTAAGCCCATGTCAGATAAAACTTTTGCTTCGCGTTGAGTTGGAGATTCGCTTTGACAACTAAGATGAAATGTACGGCTTATATGAAACATGTCACATAAAGAACTTTTAACGCAAAGCGAAGCGAAAAGTTAAGCAACTCTCAACTTTTTGCGTGCTTTGACAATCAGTTGGTATACTTTTTTACTTTGTTTGACCAAATGTAAATATGAAATTTTTATTAAAATGTCGGTAAATTTACATAAAAAATGAGATCGTGGCATAAGAGTAATCGAATTGTGCTGTTTTTCATACTATAGAGGTAACTAGGCACTAGGTGAAATGTCGACAACTTTCGTTTTATGCGTGAGTAGAGATACAGAGATACAGTTCCAGTGTATTTCTGGTGATATTGTCAATGAACGCGTCAATAGTTTGTTTTTCTTTTTTATTATGTTGTGCAATAATATTAAAAAAATATATGTAGACGAGGGTCACTAAAATCTACGAGTGAATCTTTGGTTCAAATATCTCCATATGGTCGTAAAAGAACTAACTATTGACAATGTCACTAGAAAATCACTATAATTTTACTATTAACAACGACACAGGATGTATCGATATTGTAGACTAGAGCCCCTAAAATTTACTAGTGAATCTTTAGTACCAATGTCTACATGTGCTCCCAAAATAACTACTTAGTCAGTAGTGCTACGGTCTAGTGGTGGATTTTCAATGACAAGCTAATGTTAAATGTCAATAGATGATTACATTGGCTTGGGTACACCTGGTCAGTAGTACTACTGACAATGTCATTAGTAGATCATTACAATTTCACTATTCGCACTTTCTGCAGAGTGGTAAGCTCTTATGTGATTAACCGCATACAACTAATGTTAATGCATGTGTGTGCCTTTGCATGTGCGCAGAAAAATAAAAGATCATACACACATACATGAAAGACGTTTGTACACGCGCTTATGCTTAGAAAGAAGCTAGTATCACAAATTCTTCCGTCACGAAGTGTTTTCTTCTTTACTCTTATACATACCTACAATACTCAAACAAATTTCTTGCAAACAATGTTGATTTCGCTTTAGTAAAGCATTTGAAAAATCCCTCACGTCTTGAAAGTTCTTATAAGATATCTTGTGCAGGAGACTATTTCATACATAAAACCGAATAGTGAAACAAACAGTGAGTGTTGTCAAGTTTTTATTGTGTCATGCACACTTTGCTTCACGCTTTTTTCCCAAAGTTAGAAACGTCACGCAAAGCGTTGAAGTTGTATCTGACACCGCCTTTATGCTCATTTTACAATTGTCATTCGGTGTGCACTTATGAAATGTGCTTCGACACAACAATAACTGATGCCCTCGCTTGGCAGATAAACAAATGCTGTTGCATGCTTTTGATAAGATTGAATACCATTTTTAGTGTTCTGATAAAATCAAGAGCACTAAAAAGAGAGAACAATTCAATGCTGTACATCATGAACAGGGCTGTCAGATGTGACGATTTCTCGCCAATCATGGATATTTTTAATTTGCTTTGGCGACAGAATTTTCAGTTTGGGGACATGGCGATTTTTTTTTGGCGATTTTTAAAAAAAGTGGCGAATTTTTTGGCTATTTATCATGTTGCTATGGGTTTTTATATTTATGTCATAACATGTCTTCTTTTACACTTCTGGCATCCATAGTAATTTTCCCTTGTTGTCACTGTCTACTGAATAGCATATTATGTGTAAGATGAAATACAACCATGTATACGTGAAGGCATAGGTGGTAGTAGTTGTATATCAACAGCAGAATTGTCATACAACCACAATTTGAGTGTTGTTTTGTATATTAACTTGTCAAAAATAAGAAATAAAATAAATCTAGCTCACTAGCGATATCTTTTAAAAATTCTTCCAAAATTCCAATTTCAAAAAAGATAACTGTTTAAAGAACAATTCCGAAGAAAAAAGGAAAATTTTCATTTGATTCTGTGTATGTGTACATGTTGGTGATTTCGGGTTTATAACATTTTACATGACATCTTCTTCTTCAAAAAAAAACTAAATTGGATCGTCGCCATAAAAAGGAATGGGAAGACGAGGATTGGACACAGGGTAAGTTATTTAAATAATGTATAATATATTTATTTATTATATTTATGCATACATTTTCAGGTTGGCTAAAATCCATTTCAGATGCCCCTTTGTCATACCAAGAAACATGTCGCGATGAAAATACTTCATGGTGTTTTGCGTGCAAGGTTGGCTCAAGATCCCACAAAATAGATTTGAAAAAACATTCAACATCTCATAAACATAAAAATAATGTTTCCGTTCTATTTAAGCAGAACAAAATTGAACGTTTTGGTAAGATAGTGCATTGCACCAAAGAAATTTTTTGTAAATGACATACATATACATATTACTGTTTTCTTCTAGTTATTCAACCACAATCAAATAAGTCTAAAATAATTGATATTAAAATCGCTGTCTTTATAGCTCTATTGTTTCTGCTGACCACTTAACGAGTATGCTACGCAACAGTTCTTCAAATGAAAATCCTTTTGAGAACTTAAGGCAACATAAAACTAAAAGCAGCGTCATAACTAAAAACGTGGTTTCGCCATCAATTTTAGAAAATTTGGTGCAAGATATTGGCCATAGTAGATGAATCTACGGATATATCACAAACAAAATTGATGAGTGTTTGTGTGCGATTTTTTTTCCTAAACGTCTTCAACTTGTCACCCACTTTTTGGGCATTTTTTTTTAGTGGAAGAAGCTACTTCCACACATATGTTTCAAGGTATGCAAAAGTTTTTAAAAAATGTTGGACAAATAAAAAATTTACTAGCAATTGCTACTGATGGAGCAAGTAATTTACACTTCGTCGAAAAGAGAATCCCAAACTTGTAAAATGTACTTGCCATTCGATTCACCTGTGCTGTTCCAAAGCTTCTGGAAAAATTCCTAGGAATGCAGACTTTTTAATCAAAGAAATATATAATTATTTTACTCATAGCCCACTTCGTACTTTGCGTTACAAACGAGCATTTGATTAAATTAACGTTGGCGTTGATTCTAATAATTTTAAAAAACTTGTTCAGGTTTCTGGAACTCGTTGGTTGTCATACGGAGCTGCTATCAAAAGAGTTTTGGAACAGTGGGTAGAGCTTAAATTCCATTTTTCATTAATATTAACCGTTGAAAACGATAAAAACGCTCAAAATATTTATAATGAGCTTTGCGACGAAAAAATCGTCTTTTTAACCCGATTGTAAACAAAATGAATCAGTTAAGCCTAGATTTTCAGTCCGATAACATGGATGCAGGAAGCATGCACTAGCAATTTTTTTCTACAATACAAATGTGTTCATCAAAGATTTTTAAACCGTCATAAATAAATTATAAAGAAAATATTGACAACTTCTTGATAACTTTAAATTCAGCTATAGATTTATCGAAATCTTTTTCTATAATTCAAAATGCATTAAAATTATTTATGTGCCCAAAAGTTTCATTATGTGAATATGAGCTTCAATGGTCAAAGTTATGCTACGTTGATTAGAAGCATTATTTTAAAGACGCAATACCTACAAATTTATTAGATTTTTGGCCTTGCGTTTATAATTATAGTGACGCAGCGGAAATATTTCATTTCAAAGAAATAGCTTTGACTGTCCTTAATATGTTGACAGTTCCAACTAGCAACGCTTGCGTAGAAAGAGTGTTTTCAATTATGAATTATACCAAAACTCGTTTGCGTAGCAAAATGCAATATCAACTTTTAGATGCTTTAATTAGGATAATAAATTATATGAATGTAAACAAAATTAAAAATTAATTAAAAATTTAACTCCAATACAATGTATGATAATACTGAAGAGACTGAAGTTTACACACTCTTAGATACATTCTGTTAATAAGTTATATTTAAGACAACTGCACTCAAACTATGCCAGATTTATTTTACACATATACTTACGTACATGAGTATATGTATACATTCTTATGTATGCAAGTGTTAAAAACACAAAATTTTAGATACTAACTGTTATTTTATTCTTTAAAAGTTAAAATTGTTTTGTATTAAATGAATTTTAATCAATAAAACCAAATATTTAATATAAAAAATTAACAAAAGATTTTTTGGCGACTTTTTCTTGAAAAAAAAAAAATAAAAAAAATGGCGACTTTTGGCGATTTTTGACTACCGTTTTGGCGATGAAGGTAAAAAAATCTGACAACCCTAATCATGAAGGCTAAGCAAATAAGTACCTTTTGTACAGCTCTAGTATTTATATAGTTGCCTGCTCACAATGAAAAAATTAAGGAGGCACAATATTGCCACATTAAAATTTTAATAAGCTCATTGTGAATTCCCTATATAACAACCCTAAACTAATTTAAATGGTAAAATAACTTTTTCTTATTAGATGTACTTACATTAGAGGCCTGCGTAAACAGTCTTTAAATGTAAATACGTCATGATTTTTAAATGTATTCACGTCACATGTATTATACTAAACCAATAATGCTGTCGTACTATAAGCGAAGCACGATGGATGTATTGGTGTACATGTATATCAGTGTTAACAACCCTCTAATCAACCTAGAACCATATGTCTCTATGTCAATACTCTTTCTCCAGCGACAATTGCGCTAGTTAAAATGTCGAAAACTTTCCTTTTATGCGCGAGTAGAGATACGTTAGAGACGACAGTTTTAGTGTATTTCCGGTGATATTGTTAACGAATGCGTCAATAGTTTGTTTTTCTTTATTATTATGCTGTGCAATAATATTAAAAAAATATATGTAGACGAGGGTCACTAAAATGTACGAGTGAATCTTCGGTTCAAATATCTCCATATGGTCGTAAAAGAACTATCTTCGCAATAGTGCTAAAGTCTACTAGTAGATTTTCAATGACAACCCTATGTTGTTTGTCATAGGCATTTGCATTGGCTGGGGTACACCTAGTCAGTAGCACTATTGACAATGTCACTA
Source organism: Tachina grossa (assembly GCA_949987645.1). NCBI lineage: Eukaryota > Metazoa > Arthropoda > Insecta > Diptera > Tachinidae > Tachina > Tachina grossa. The sequence goes on from OX465275.1 coordinate 104,927,913, forward strand.
GAAAACACTATAAGTTTACTATTGGCAACGAGAGAGGATATATCGATATTGTAGACTACAGTCTCTAAAATTTACTAGTGAATCTTTGGTGCCAATGTCTCCAAGTGGTCCCGAAAGAACTACTAAGTCAGTAGTGCTATAGTCTAGTGGTGGATTTTCAATGACAAGCTAATGTTGAATGTCAATAGATGATACCATTGGCTGACAACGTCACTAGTAAATCACCACTATTCGCACTTTCTGCAGGGAAGCGGTGTCGCAAGACAGCTTTTTTGTAACAAACACTCAAAAGAAGTACTGTTGATTAGTGTATGCTTGTTATTTTTCATATTGTACGTTTGAGTGTGTGTGTAATATGTAGATGGTAAGCTATTATGTGATTAACCGCATACAACTAATGTTAATGCATGTGTGTGCCTTTGCATGTGCGCAGAAAAATAAAAGATCATACACACATACATGCATGACGTTTGTACACGCGCTCATGTGTAGAAAGAAGCAAGTATCACAAATTCTTCCGTCACGAAGTGTTTTCTTCTTTACTCTTGTACCTACAATACTCAAACAAATTTCATGCAAACAGTGTTGTTAACGTTTGTTTTATAAGATTTCGCTGTAGTAAAGCATTTGAAAAATCCGTCATGTCTTGAAAGTTCTTATAAGATATCTTGTGCAGGACACTAATGTACATATATACTTAGTGACAGTTATTATAGTTTTTGCTTTTTTCTGATTAATATAATATCGAGTTGTAAGTATTCGTGCACTTTAAAAATAATAATAATTATTAGCTATTTATTTTAATCAAACAAAAATTCTGTCAGTATAGTAGAATTTGTATTGCTTTTTTGGTTCATAATTTTATATGAATTACGATTATAACAAGATCTATTATTAGACTTCAAAAATCTTTACTATGTATTAAAGATGTTAAAATTTATAATTGTAGTCCATTTAACATTTTACTTTTGATCAAATTTCGAATTAAAAATATACTTTCCACGCTTGATGAAGAGTTGAGAATAAAAAGAATACCTTGAACGATTCGATAAATATTACTTAAAAATTGTTCATTGAAATTATTGTTTACTTCTTCATTTCTTTCAAAAACTCACTCACATTTAAGCCCTTGAATTTTTAAAATCTTCAAGAAACGAAAGAATCGAATCGAATTACAGAGTAGACCCCCTGTATTCACTTTTATTTTTATCACGTATTTTATTTCGTTTAGAAGAATTTTTGTATCAAAAGGAACAGTACGAGTATTATTTGAGTCTCCACTTAGAACATATTCCGGCGCACACTTTGGAAAGCAATTCAAATAATAGTCCTTGAAGTTATATTTAGTTTTCAAATATGACTAGAGTTTGGGAAACGGGAAATGTCTACCTAATATTCCCGGACAATTTTTGAGATTTTCCCGGGAAAACGGGAAATTAAAAGTACGTTATTTTACAAACATATAGACTTTTGTGACACACAAACGGTGAAAGTGACAGTGAAATTTATCTTCATCCATATAAGAAATTTCTATTACAATATATATATGTATACTTTAATATCAAAACTTTCAGTGTTTTTTCGTTTGCATGATTGTATGTTTCGTTTGCATGATTGTATGTCTAAACTTACACAATGAAATTCTTTGAAATATTTTTTATGAAATTTTTCATTCTAAAAATTTTATGTAAAACAAAAAAAAATTCTTAAATATAGTTTTTCTTTAAAATGCAACTGTAAAAAAAATAATTCCTTTGACGCCAATAAACAAGCAGTAAAATTTGCATAAGTTTGTTTTAAATATAAAATAAAAATGTAAGCTGTTCAAATTTATGCGGAAATTTCATCAAAATGCCATTTAATTGAAGTCACACCATTTCTCCTAATTCGTCTACATACTAGAAAAATTACTGCTAATAAGTCTAGTTTAATTTTTCTTATCTTCTTTGGAAACTCACATTAATTAATAAAAAAATAAAAGCAATGTGAGTCCGATCACAGAGAAGACGTGTAAACATGTAGTAAGGAAATTTTTTAAGTTGGATGTACTTATGCTTTTAGTATATTTTTTTAATTAATCAATTAAAAATATCAAAACTTTCAATATTCTAAATACATAGGAATTTGCTGGTTTTTGTTTGTTTTATTTAACTTATTTGGTTAGTAAATGGGCACACTGCGGTATATAACTACATACATATGTACTGCATTAAAAATTTCAGTAAGCAGTAAATTTACTAATTACTGAATAAATTCAACAAATTTTTACTAATAATGAAATTTAATTTGCATTACCAGTAAAATCGTAGGGCCGTATTCATAATAAAATTGTCGCAAGTGCCAAAGATTTTTTCATTAAAATTTTGAAACTTTTGTATGAAAAAAATTAAGCCACTTGGTAGAATTTCATTATGAATAAGGGCATTACTGAAAATTCAATGCACCTCATCATATAATAAATCATTTAGGCAATTTATAAAAATTTTAGAAAAAATTTTTAGCAATCATTAAAAATTTACTTGTTAAAATTTTTTTATTATTTTTACTGAAACTTTAGTGGTACTGCAGTGCTCATTTATGGTAAATGCCTTTACTTTAATTTTTGATTCCTGTTGTTCATCGTTTAGTTGTTGCTGTTGTTGTTGTTGTGTACGCATTGCAATTAAAATAAATTCAGTAAAATGCTGCTTTGACTCGCGCACGAAGGGTTCCGTACATTCGGTTTTGATGTGGCTTTTTTCCTTTTTTTAAGATTTTCAGTTTAAACGATTTTTTCCGTTTTGTCGCTTTTTTCTCGTTATGGCGTTTTTTTTTCTCTGGGGTTTTTTCATTTTCGCAATATTTTTTATTTTGGCGATTTTTTTTTCATTTTGCGATTTTTTTTCATTTTGTTATTTTTTCTGTTTTTGGGGTTTTTTTTCATTTCGGCGATTTTTTTTAAGTTTTTTTTCATTTTGGCGATTTTTCCGGTTTTTCGCGATTTATTTTAGTCCTAGAATTTTTTTGTTTGGTGCTTTTTTCTTTTTAGCGATTTTTTTAGAATTGGCGATTTTATAATTTTTTAGTTTCCAAGATACATCAAGTTGTCAAAATTAAAAAGTCAAAATTACATTAACTGATGGAACACCCTTTAATTTAAATTTCTTAAATTTAGTGTTGATTGTTGTAGTCTGTATAAAAATACACTAACTTTACAAATTTCAAGTGTATATACATATGTAAATACATACAATTGTATTTATATCACATGGGATTTTAACATTTTTCGTTACTCGTTTTGCAACACCCTTTAATTTTTAACTCTCATGTATTTGTTGTTGTAGCGGTCAAATGTCTACACACTGTGTCCAAATTTCAGGTCCGTAGCTCTTGCGGGTCTCGAGAAAATACCCTGTGACAGACGGACGGACAGCGTAGCGAAAACAATAGGGTCCTTTGCTCCTTTGGTGTACGGAACCCTAATAAAGCAATTGTCAAGTTAAATAAAACAAACAAAAACCAGCACATTCCTATGAGCCATTTAACACTATGCCTTTTTAGTCTGCCTTGTATTGACAATTTTCTTTTAAACCCCCTACGAAAAGTCACACACATTTACATTAAGCCTTTTTTATTCATGCCTTTGTGGCATTTATATACACGTTTAATACTGAGAGTACGAAAAAGGCAAAGAGAAATGTGATAAATCCCCTCGAATTTTCATTTTGTGCCTTTTGTTCTACCCCGCAAGCTTCTCACCCCCTCTCACCAATAAACTAAAAAAGCCTGCCTGCACAGGCAAGCAGAAAAGGCACAGTGTAAATTGCGTCTATGTTTTTACAATATTTTAAATAAGTTTGTATTGCTTCTTTCAAACACTACCTAGCAAATATTTTGCTTCAAATAAAGCAGGTTTTTATTGTTATAAAATAAAGGTAGCGCTGACAAACCTGCTGATATCGCTGCTGATTTTTGTATGGCGAGTTCTCGGTTTGGAGTACTACAATTTTGCTCACAAAAGCGCTTTTTTTGAATCTAATAAAATATGTAAACATAGCAGTTAAATGTCAATTTTTATTAATTTTTCTCTGGAAAAATTAATTTTATTTCGAAAAATTCTTTCGATTAATGTCCTTTCGTTCTGACTGACTCTCATGAGTTGTGTTTTGTATGTACGAGCGTGTGCGTTTGGGTGTTCAATACATTTGACAACGTAGATGAGAAAAATCTAATGCATATGCATAATATGGATGTGTGTACATTAGCTAACATTCTGGCTTTGAAACCTGCATTGTTGTGGTGCTATTAAATCACTTTTTTCATGTAGGTTGCTTTATATACGATCACTGCTTTTTAACAAGCTCATAGTTTAAAGCGAATTATGATGAGCTTTTTTGTCCTATTGCTTCAAAAAACATGAAAATTTTTTATTGGGTTATACCAAAGAATGTAAATCATATAGAATGCGCATCTCATACAAGCTAAAATATTCTATGACGGGTATTTCCAGTACAGGGTGGGCCAAAAGAAACCAAGGGGTGTAAAAGTTTAATAACTTTTTTTTTTATTAACTTTTTTTTATTTTTTCTTTCAGATTATATAATATACAAAATGGAAATTTTTTTACACTAAGTACGAAAAATCATGTCTCTTAAATGACCACCGTTTTCAGCTTCGCACTGATGGGCTCTTTTTAGAGCATTTTCCATAACATCTTTCAAAACTTGTGGCTGTAGCGTTCGAATTTCTGCAACCATGTTTGCCTTGAGTTCAAGGCTTATCTCTGGCTTGTTCACATACACTCGCTCCTTCAAAAAACCCCAAAGAAAATAGTCGGGTGCTGTCAAATCTGGCGATCGCGCTGGCCAAATAATTTCCGAATTTACAAAAATTATTCGCTCTCCAAAAATTTGACTTAAAAGTGCCATTGTGTCTCGGGCAGTATGGGCAGTGGCTCCGTCCTGCTGAAACCACATACCAGGTCTGTTTTCAAGAGCAGGACGTAAAAAATTTTCTATCATAAACCGATACCGCTCTCCATTTACGGTTACAGCACTTCCATCTTCATTCTCGAAGAAGTAGGGCCCAATGACATTTTCAGATGTGATCCCACACCATACTGTACACCTGATGGGGTGCAATTGGCTTTGATGAATGGCTCTTGGATTTTGAGAACCCCAGAACCTACAGCCATTCAAATGAAAATGAGCTTCATCACTCATAATCAAATTTTCAATAAAGTTGATTTCATTTCTGGCCAACTCTTGAAATTTAACTGCAAAATTTAGACGTTGCCGATGATCTGCGGGTTTTAATTCTTGGACCAATCGCACCTTATATGGGTATAACTGTAAATCTTTTTTTAAATGCGCCGTAGTGACGTACGAGACATTTCTAGCTGAGCAGAACGCCTTCTGCCAGATGTTTCTGGTGCTTCGTTAACACTTTGCTGTACTCGTTCAATATTTTCCGCAGTGCGACTTAAACGTGGTCTACCGGTTCGAGGCAAATCTCTTACGCTGCCATGTTGGTGATGACGATTAACTAAGCAACGAATCATCGCTTCAGAGGGCGAAATTCTGACGTTAAAATGTCGACGATATGCTCTTTGCGTTAAAATAATTGATCTCTGGTTTAAATAATAAAATTCTATTGTTCTGGTTCTCTGTTCAGTTGTGAACCTCTCCATTATAAATTCTTCAAGTGTTGTTTATATAATCTGAAAGGAAAAATAAAAAAAAATTAATAAACAAAAAAGTTATTAAACTTTTACACCCCTTGGTTTCTTTTGGCACACCCTGTACTACCCGTCCAGCGTACACACTCTCATTTCTTTCCACAGTGTATGCTACGCTCGCATTGCTGAGAGCAGCGTTGCCGTTGTGACATTAAAGTATCACTTTTGACCCCTTTTCGTGCAAATGAAACTTTTTATGACCCTTTTTTCAATTTATCCCTTTGTATCATTTTAACAGAATGTATGCCGTAGGGCAATCATATACACAGTTTAGCATATCAGGTATTAGAAAAAGAGCTGTTCGTCCAGTTGGCGATATTGGGCTCGATGATGGCGATCATTTTATTGTTTTGGTCGATAGAAAAGCCAATAAATGGTGAAAATGTTGCAAAAAATCTGACACCCAAATCCTTGATTCCAAATGCAAATTATTTCTCGGAGTATCACAGTTAAAAAAATATGTATTTTAACTTACTTTCATCTTTAATCTTAATAAAAATTTTTATAAGTTAGTAAGTAAGTTTTTATAAAATGTTTATAAGTTAAAATAGGTTTAAATGAAGTAAATTTGGAAGCCAAAATTGGGGCCTTTAAGGCTCAATAACCGACTTCTCAATTAGGTGTCATTTAGCTAATAGCCACTTGATTTTATGTTGCTTTTAATTGCAGTTTCATTTTTTCAATCGTAAAATTAAATGATCACTTAAATACTATGAAAGTGTGGTAGCACTGTGGAATGTTGATAGTTCTAAAAGAAAACAGATGTTTAATGTAAATTAGAAAGTTACGTTATCAACATGTAGAAAATTAAAACTGCATAAAAACACATTTTATGAAACCAAAAGAGCATCAGAACGCATTTTTCTATTTATTTATTCCATGATATGATACTATGCATTGTATATGTTATATATTTATGAAAATTAAACCAAATTTTTTTAATACGACCACATGATGTTCATGTACATGTTTTGAATAAACACACACAAGCAAAATAACATATCGATGGTTTACTAACGCAACCTCGTAACTTAAAAACTACTACTTTTCAGGAGAGACAAAAAATGATTTTTAAAAAGTATATCACATAAAGTATATCATATAAATGATCAAGTACTCGTACAGACCAAACGGCTGGACCGATTTTGATTTGTGACATGATCGAGAAGTTTCAGACATTGTACATTTCAGACATGTATTTATTAAGTTAAATAGTTGCATACATAACTAATAGACAATTTTATAGATCCAGCTTGATTGCAAACTGTTTAAATCAATAAATACATGTCTGAATCAAACAGTTTTTCATTACTAATTAGTTGGTTACGCTTTTTTGGGCAAATGACACACAAGAAATGCCAGACGTAAACTCAGCCTTAGTTGGGTAGCAGGTAGAAACAAAATTAAAGCATTAGTTAACAAAAACAAACTAAAAACGTACATTCTATATATGTACATCCCTACCACAGATATAACCAGTTATGGGAGAACTGACGTATATTAAAGGCCCATATCAGACTTTAGTTAACCCCAAATTTCGAAGAGTTAAACTCTAGGTGGCATTCTGAAAAACAATGTGATAGAAGAAAAAACTATACATTACCAAAAATGTTTCCAAAAAAAATGTAAACGAACAAAATAAATAAAATTTGCTGTGAAAAAATTAAGTTTTTATTAAAAAATTTAAATATACACATGAAATTTGAATTTTCAATTAATTTTTTCTCTTTAAAATGTTGGCTGAACATCGAAATGGTAAGTATAAGCTGGAAAACAAGAAATGTATATGATTTAAAAAAGTTTTTTTATTAAGTAGAAAATGTTTATAAACTTACAGGCAGAAACGGATTTACATACAAATGTACAACCGTTCCCGTGTGTTTTTTGGAAATTCTTGCACCATGCACAGTTTCCACAAAGGCAGGAGTTCCGAAAAATATAAAAAAGACATTTATTAAGAAATATTTCAACTAGAAATATGTACATTTTGGATACATACCTTGCAACAGGGGATGGTAAGCAAAGTTACATGGATGCATTCATGTCTTTTGGAGATTTCGTTGCCGCAAAAGCATCTAAAACGGCTGTAAGTATTTCAATAAAACCTGAAAGTATTACAGTTTAATATAACATTGAATTATTAATTTCTTTAGATATTTCTTTGATTACCGTTTGGGCAAAAAGTGAGAAACCAATTTGTAGCCTGCTTCATATGAAGAATCAGCGCAAGCGTCATGGAAAATATACGTGCATATGTCAAACTTAAATTAATTTTAAATATGAAAATACATAAAATCTATACAAATTTACTTTGTATAATATGTACTAAATAAATAAATAAATAAATCATATACTGAGTCGTAAAGCAGCTCTGGGTTGAGGAACATCTCTCGCGTCATCGTAATTATTTCTTAAGTGCGGTCAGGCTTGTGCGTGTTGTTTGGCCTTCGAGAGTTTTTCGTCTCGCTCGCACTGGTTGACTGATCTGCCACGGATAACCGTATAATCTTGCGGTTTTTTGTGGAATTTCTTTAACAACCACGTTGCTACTTCCTATGTGAAGGCATAGGCCGTGTACAGTCAGTCACAAAAACTTTTAAAATACTGTTAATACCATCTTGGGCATATGGTCTAGTTACTCCGCCCATACTTGTGCAACACCATATTATACAAATTTACTTTGTATAATATGTACTAAATAAATAAATAAAATCTTAGAAAAATTTAGTTTTAATTGGCTATTTGTCTGCCGGTCAGAAAATCATGTTGATGAGTACTTATGTATGTTTGTATGTACGCCCTTGTGTGCCTGCCGGCCAGGCCATTATATGGATGTGTGTTTAGAAAGACTGTTTGTTTGTTTTCTTTATTTCTATACAGACAAATTTGAGCACATTTATTAATTTCAAATACAATGAAATTTATCTGTATGTTAAGCACCCCATACACTATTCAATTCAATTTTCAATTGAGTCGGTTGTTGTTCAAATCAAAGCGTGTATGGCTTTGTCAATTGATTAGTTTGGCAGTTGTCGAGTTGGTTGTAGAAAAATCAAAAGATTTTGATTTTTCATGTTGACTAGTAAATCGTTCAATTCGATTGTGCTGTGTGTGCTCGAGTTTCGTGATTAGGTGTCAAAATTTATGTTTTTAGCTTTATTTTGTATAGAAAAAGATATGTATTCTTAAAATTGTATTTTATTTCATTGAAATTTAGATAAAAAATTTAGAAAGTGATGAATGAATGCAATAGAAGTTTTAAATTTTTAAATTTGTAATTGTGAAAAAAAATATAAATTTGGCAGTTGAATGAAAATCTTTCAATTCAGTTTATGAAGTGTGTGGCCAAGAACCAATTCAATTGAAAGACTCAATTCACAATTGAATTGAAACGTGTATGGGGTGCTTTAAAAAGAAAACCCACCTACAGTATTAGAAAGAACACAAAACACATTAGTAACTTATGTACATATGTACATACATACATACATGCTTGTGTCCGCCGGCGAGACCATTATATGGATGTGTGTTTGGAAATACTTTTGAAGGTTTTGTTTTCTTTATTTCCATACAGACAAATATGAGAACTTGTAAATTTAAAAATTTGTCTGTATGTTAAAAAAAACTTAACCACAAAAAGCATTTGACAAAAACACAACAATTTGTGTTGCAAACAACACAATTCTGGGTCTGCCGGCCACTGTTTATCAACAATATGTTCCAAACAGTATCTGGTACTCATTGAATGCTTCATCACACTTAAAATTTCACACACTAACCTTTCGGGATTCTTCGGGAACCGGTGGAGCTTCTCCACATCTGGGCAGCCTTTTATGCACTTGCGACTCCTGTAAAGATTAATGGGAGTTATTGTTTCTTGAATAAAATCTATAAAATAAGTACTTACATGTTTATTTCCTTCTTTTCTTTTACTTTGTACAGGATCTGCCAAAGAAATTTGTAATTAAAAAAAGTAAAAGAAATATTACCAAAATGACTTACCTCTTAGAAAAACTGCAACACAATGGCACAAGAATGGCTGCTGCCATGAAATTTGGGGTGGAATGCAGGATTGCATTCATGAAAAGGCGCAAATTTATGAATTTTTTCCATAAATTTGCTCCTTTTCATCATTTTTTGTGGGAAAAACTCAATTAAAAATAAAATTATGTCAATTGACGTTTAACCCGTGAAAATGACAAAGACAGGTATATTCTAAACAATATCATTCTGTCCTTTAATGAAAAAGGGGTTAAATGATATTGCCATTTGGGATGCCATTCGTCAATTTTTAGGAAAAATTACGTGGCAGTATTTTCCCGGGTCCAATCTGCCTAACCTGTGATCCCTACATCCATATGAAAATTGTACTAAAAATTATGTTATAAAAATATTAATTATACAAATTCTTAGAATGTATTTTGTTAAAATGGGTAGTTGTAAACGAGTACGTTATGAAAAATTTGGTTTATGTCAAGCCAGTAGAATACACATTAAATATCAATTTGTATTAAATTGATTGTTAGATTGAACTGCATTTTGTTAGTTGTATGGCTCTCTTTTTTATGAAACTATTCCTGGTATTATCCTAAACATAACTATTTTATTCATTTCTTATTAAGTATTTTCGTGGAATGTTCAAGTATAAAACAGATCAGTGTGTGGAGCATTGGCAACACAATTTTGTACGTTTTGTATGCAAGTTAGTTTACGCAATGCAAGTCGATTTCTTTTTCTTTTGTGACTGTCTGTCAAACCTGCATTGTAAGTTTTCATTTCACATTTGATATAGCAGCTTTAAAAATAACTTTGTATTTCGAAACGAAAGAAAAAGCTTTCGAATTTGTATGTTATTAATATTACAATTCGAAAGCATTTGCTTTCGTTTTGAATTACAGAGTAGACCCCAAGGTTCTTACGAATATTCGTATTCGAATTGCTGAATATTCGGCCATTTTTAAATATTCGTTTTCATAGTCGTCAAATTCAGGCGAATGCGAATATTTTTCCAAAAAAAATTAAATAAATAAATGCATAAATCATAAACGATGTTTAAATAAATGAATAAAAATATTAGTTTGTACGAATCCATTAAATTTGTATAGAAATCTGTGCTTTGTATAATTTTCAAATATTATTTACTGACGATCATTAAAATTTTGGGTAGTTTTTATTAACTTTAGAGGACGCCAACAGGATTCTGAAGTTCTTCTTCATAACAATTTTTTAATATTTCATATTGCAGGCGTAAATAGAACCCAAATTTCATATCTATAAATTTCACATTATATATTCGTATTCGCGAATATCAAAACATTCGTTACATCACTAGTTTATACATACATATATATATTTTATTTTTGCGATATGTAATATATAACTATTATCAAAGAATATAAATAATATAGAATGCGCATCTCATACAAGCTAAAATTTTCTATGACGGGTATTTCCAGTACTACCCGTCCAGCGCACACACTCTCACTTCTTTCTACAGTGTATGCTACGCTCGCATTGCTGAGAGCAACGTTGCCGTTGAGACATTAAAGTATCACTTTTGACCCCTTTTCGTGCCAATGAAACTTTTTATGACCCTTTTTTCAATTTACCCTTTGTATCATTTTAACAGATTGTATGCCGTAGGGTAATCATATACACAGTTTAGCATATCAGGTATTAGAAAAAGAGCTGTTCGTCCAGTTGGCGATATTCGGCTCGATGATGTCGATCATTTGATTGTTTTGGTCAGCAGAAAAGCCAATAAGTGGTGAAAATATTGCAAAAAATCTGACACCCAAATCCTTGATTCCAAATGCAAATTATTTCTCGGAGTATCACAATTAAAAAAATATGTTCTTTAACTTACATATGTACTTTCATCTTTAATCTTAATAAAACTTTTTATAAGTTAGTAAGTAAGTTTTTATAAAATGTAAATAATTTAAAATAGGTTCAACTGAAGTAAATTTGAAAGCCAAAATTGGGGCCTTAAAGTATACATGTATGTATATAAATGATCAGCATCAAGAAAATTAAAGTAAAATATAGATGGAAAAACTGAAGTTAATTCATTTTCTTTTTAACTCCCGACTAAAAAAGGGGTGTTAAAAGTTTGTAGTGTGTGTCTGTGTATATGTGTGTCTGTACAAGCAGTCGTACAGACCAAATAGCTGGATCGATTTTGATTTAGTTTCTGTTTGAAAGGTCACTTGGTCGAGAAGGTTCTTAGCTATGTTTTAATAAAATCGGTCCAGCCGCTTAGAAGATATCACGTTTTTTCTAGAAATATTTGGGGGTTTTTAAAATTTTTAATTATTGTTATAATAATTTTTCATTTATAAATGAAAAAAGTAAAAATAATTCAAATAATTAATTAATTAACTACACTTACAATATTTCATAGGTAAAATAAACGAAAAATGTGGTTCATTTTACGAAAATATTCGTTGTTTTTATGGTATGAAATGCTTCGTAAATAGTAGAAATGATATTTGTTTATTTTACGAAATACGTTTTGTCTGCAAATAACAAAATTTTTGTATTTTTACAAATTTTTTTTCGTAAAGTTACGAAAAACAATGTTTATATTACAAAAGAAATTCGTGAATCATGAAAATACATTTTGTGTAATATACGAATATTTGTGTAAAATTAAAAACTGCAAAAAAATTATCTTTTCTAACATTTGGGAAATAATTTTGTAGTATAATCTGTAATTCTTGGAATTGGAGATTGTAATAATTATGAAAAGAAAAAGGTAATTAAAGGGGAATTGTTACAGCATCTGTATTCCTCATACATCACATACACATACTCGTACATACATACATACAAACATACAAACATACATACATATTTTGCACTGAAACTCACGGATTTAACTGGGAACTCAACTAGGACGAACAACGAATTTTTTGTACGAACTTTCGTCATAGAAAATAAAACGCATTTGTTTATATGAAAATTAACACAAGACCACAGTCGAACGAAATCCGTCGTGCAAGACGAAGTCTGCGATATATTTATTTCGACGAGTATTTCTTACGCCTATGAATGACAAAAACAGTTTTATCTCTCTCTTTGCACAAACAACAACCAATTATCCAATTATCAATTATAAGATCAGCTACTTATTCGTCGTTCGTTCCAGTTGTCTTCCTAGCATAAGCTGAAAACTATTTTTTATTATAATTTTTTATTTTAATTGAAATTTGTTGAATAATTTTGTATGGAATATATACAGTGACAGGAAAACAAATGGGGAAAATGTTAAAATCTAAAACAAAACAACAGTTTTTACTCTACCCTGTAATTACACATGTAAGTGATTCGTTGCAAGTAGTGTATACCTATTATCAACGAAAATTTCGAAGAAATAACCGAAAGTCTTGCAAATTACTTGAGTGTTTACACAGTCAGTTGAAAGTTTAGTTTTAAAACTTTTTCGAAGCGTACACGTCTTATGAAAATAAATTTTCTTTTGAATAAAAATACACTATCTTTACAAATTTCAAGTGTATGTATGTACATATAACACACCCCTACATAGCTCACACCGATTTGATAACGCGGTGTGCATCTTACTCAAAATTTGTGAGTGAAAAAGATTTTTAACCCCTAGCGTATAGATGTTTACACATCAAAAATATTTCATTCAATAAGAATTGAAATTACTGAATTTAAGCCCGAATAAGAAATTAATTCCTTTTATTTTTTTGTAGAATAATTGCTAGCAGTTTGCTGAGCAGCGAATGCGTTCTAATTCCTGGTAGTTACAGTCTAGCCTGTTAGTTAATTTACACCAACTGGGGTACAAGTTTCAGTATAACCTGCAACAGGCCGGGCTCGTATTTTAGTTGTTTGTGCGTTTCTTTGCGCAACTACTATGTCATGTATTTAACAGGTAACTAAGATATAATTTGTCTTAAATTCTTTGTTGAAAATTGCTGTAAAAATACTGGAAGATTATTTTCTGTAAATATTTACTTTTTTAATAGAAAAGCGTACTTGTCTATACAAGATGTTGTATCGACGTTATTGATTTGTATTACAGGTGTAGACGATCAGTATTAAAATGCAGGCACGTTTTCCTCTAACCTTGTATTTAATACTTTAAAAATTCGTTGGAATTTTCGAGAAAAGAATCCGTTAATTCAGCAGCAGCTGCTTTTTTTCGTTTTGCACTTGTATTGTTTTCACGTGTTCTTATTCTTTCGCCTAATACAAAAAAAAAACTGCTGACAAGTGCGTATATGTGTATGCGGTGTGTAAAAGAACAGCTGATACTAAACAGCAGAGGTAACTTGTGCTACCAGGTTCTATTTGTAAAACTCAGGGTTCGGATATGAGACAGATTACGGTTTTGCCCTATGTTGGTGGTATAAGTAATTTTGAATAATTATTATTTTTACTCTGGTAAGGTTACTAATTGGCAGTAATCACTTTTCGAAAAGTTTCACCTTTCTATTTCTTTGGCTACAATCGCCCCTACAATCTGCAACAACTTTAAGCAACCAGGGGTTTGGGGAATACTTAAGAATTTCATAAATTTAAGAGTTGAAATATGTCAAAAAAAACTATAAAATCATCTCTACAACATGAGCTGTTACGAACAAATTTATATATTCATTTTAATATGTAGATCGTTAATGTCTCTGTGCAAACCGTTGCTTTTTACTACCAGATGCGAACATTTGTCAGCCTCAAATCCTACTAAGTTTTCATTGCTTAAAAACGTACAAAGTACAAGAACACTAAGTAAATTTTTATATATACCAATCCACTTATGTATATGAACCATTAAAGCTAATTCTTTTCACACCATTCCTTTTAATGATCTATTAAATCATTCTACTATTGATGTTTTCATATTAATTAATGTTTAATCTTCTATTTATGTATGAGTTTTTTAAAGTATTTATTAAAAAATTCTTTAGCATCATCTGTTTGTAAGTTTTTTTTTTTTGGTACCCGTACCACTTCAAAAATATTTCCCATTGCCTTGGTTTTTGGAGTGTAGCTTTTATTTTCAGCTGTACTGACTATATAAACTTTGAAAATGTGTCAATTACTAGAGTCTTCAAAAATCAAAAATTTCTATTTTCTGTAGGATAGTGCTCCATTCCACCTAACTCCATAAAAGATCATTACATCTTTACAAGCCCAAACAATTTTCGAGATTTAATATGGAGTTCGTTTACTAAATTTCGTTTTAAAGACATTAAAGGTATTCACGTCAACTCTTGCAACTGTGCAAAAACGCATAATTGCACTTTCTGAAGTGAGCAACCTTTTTTGTTTAGTTGTCTAAAAATAACACAATATGTGCATAGATATATTGTACTCGCGTTTCTTAATTGTTGAAAGAACCGTAGAAAACGAAGTGTTGTAACTTCACTGATTAATTCTGGAATTAATTCACTAATAAAAATATCAATATTAATAATATTGGTATTCTTTAACAAAATTCTAATAACAATTTCACCCACAGGTCTTGTGAAAATAACAAAATTATGTATATGTTGTATAAAAATCGAATTTGAAGATTTCTTTATAATTTCTACCTAAGACTTTTTAAAAATATTAAAATTTTATAGTTTTTTAATTAAATACTGAAGTATATTTATTTGACATAATGTCTTTATTTAATTTCAAAAATTGGCTTGTTTTTATGGTTAAGCAATTGTCTATATGACGAGTTCCACAAGCGGGAACGAAATGCATATAGACAATTGCTTAGCCATAAAAAACAAGCCAGTTTTTTAATTAATTTATTTGTATCGAAAATATCTTGAACCACTTGTTTTTTCATTTAAACGAAAAACATTTAGGTGTTTTAGCGCTGTAATTTGGTGTATGGTTGATTTTATAAGTACTTCTTGCCCATTTTTTTGGATTGGCAATGCCATAAAAATTTGCACAATTTTGCAAAATTTTCGCTGATTATCTTGCACTTATGCATTAAACACGTTCACCACAGCTGGCTAAACGAACACACGACTTCAAATGCCGAGTGGGTGGCGTTATTGCCGTAATATGTAACCATAGGAATTTGTGGATGTGTCTGTTTCTCTGTGAGAATTTAGGTCATGGTTTGATTGGCAGGGGACGGGGTGTAGTTGAGGTAGATCAATTGCGTGTATATATGTGTGTGTGTTTATGTTTGTAGGAATATCAATGAATGTATTTCTGTAGGAGCTTAAGGCTGATTGTGATTTATGAGGGGCGAGGTGTTCTAGTAATATGTAACCGGGGGAATAAGTGTAATATTATTATGTGTAAAGCATCTTATTGATTTTTTTAATAAGGAAATCTTCTTGATTTTATGAGGTGTCTTGTTATTTCATATCTATAAATAGACATACAGACAATTTTTTCATGATATTTTCCGTTTTTATATAAGTATATTTGCACAATTATTTCAATGGTTATTTAGACTGCTTGTTAGCTTATTGGTTAGAGTGTTTGTCTATCAGTCAGAAGTTTGCTCGTTCAATACTTGTCTCCTTTCAAGTAATAATATGTATGTATGGTGAGTTAGTTAATTAAGAATACAATAGCCCAATTCACAATCTTGTGCAAATGGTCTTGCATCGTTGCATGTGCAAAGTGGTATAGTATATTAATACTCACCACTAAGAATTGTTAAGTGGTGAGTATCAATATACTATATCACTTTGCACATGCACCAATGCAATACCATTTGCACAAGATTGTGAATTGGGCTAATATAATATGTATGTATGTATGTAAGTATGTATAAATAAATAACATCTACTTATACTACATCCATACATAACTATATGGTATAGAATAGTGTCCTGTACAAGACTATTTATAAGACCTTTCAAGACGTGAAATTTTTTCAAATGCTTTACAACAGCGAAATATTCTAAAAGAATCTCTAAGCAACACTGTTGGCAAGACATTTTTTCGGTTGTTTGTCTTACCAACAGTGTTATTTAGCGATTCTTTTAGAATATTTCGCTGTAGTAAAGCATTTGCAAAAATCTCTCATGTCTTGAAAGGTCTTATAAATAGTCTTGTGCAGGACACTAGTATAGAATTTAAATGAAAATACATAAGCAAAGAACAAAGAATAAAGATATAATTTTTTTTCTTTTTATGAGGTTGCCTCATAAAATCAAGAAGAAAACCTTATTACAAAAATCAATAAGATAACCTCATAAGAACTACAAGATTTCTTCTTGATTTTTTCAAAAAGGTTTTTTCTATGAAATTAATAAGATTTCCGTGTTGAAAAAAAATATTTAAAAAAATTTATATATTTCGATGATCATTAATGCATACATTATTACTAAGTCCTATCCTACCTCAGGTCTCAAAAATTTAAAATTTTTTTACATGTTCATATCGTTACTTTAGTGTTAACATAGGTGGTCATCTCGAAAACCATATTCTTATTCACTAAATTTTCTTACATTTTGGCTAAAAAAAAAAAATCTTTTACTGTATTGGAAACATAAAATTAGGTATAAAATGTCAGGTCCATGCGTTGTAGCGTGCTTCACGGAAAACTAGGTTTTTTATATTTTGGGCAGAAAAAAAATTACAATTCTTCTATAAATTTAAATTAAATTAATATCCTGCTTTTAAGTAAATAAAAAATAAAATGCTACAATTAAAAAAAATTACAGCTTACTAATTTTTGAATAACAATAATTTTGTTTGGGTTATTGTGGGGGAGGGGTATTGCCCTCATCACTTTCCGAGGAAATCTGTTGCCCCGCTAATGGTTCGTACTGATTGGCGATCCCTTTTCTCAAACGGTAAATTTCACGTTGTCTTGCCTTTGGTTTCTTATGCATCATCTGCATGCAATATCTGTCAGTTTAGATTATCGGCATATTGGCCCCACACAAAATTGTTTGCTTACCGTATAATATGGAAAAAATGAAGACGTGTGCAGAGCGTGCTCGAAATTACCGCAGAAAAATACAATCAAGTGAAAACTTAAGACAAATGGAACGTTTAAAAATGTTAAAAGAATGAAAAATTATAGAAAAAATCCTAAAGAAATACTTAAAAATAATTATTCGTTATTAAAAAAAGTAAAAGCTGACCACAGAAACCGTATGCAAAGTTATAGAAATAAAATAAAGCTACAAAAGCAAATAATATCGTTGGATCGTGCATATACGTACAAACCTATGTACCTTATACAAAGCCGTAAAAAAGTGGAATTAGCTTTATCAAGAGACATTAACAAAAAAAGGAAATTTTTAGAATGCTTACAGAAAAATACTTCAAAGAGAAAAAAGAAGCTCAAACAAAAAATACGGTTGACGAAAATATTAAAATAATTTATGACTTTTACACTAATGATGATATCTCTACGGAAACTGCCGGAAGAAAGCCGACACTTATATCAAAATCAAATAACCTTCCAATATCTAAAAGATTCATGATTATGGCACATGAATTGTTTAAAACAACGTTTCCAGAAACAAATATTTCACGTACTAAATTTCATAACAACCGACCAAAACACTTATAATTATCTAGTAAGCTTCCACATAACATGTGTGTTTGCCAGACCCATACGCACAGAAAAAATATGGTTGAGGTAACCATAATCAAACAGCAACATACTATGATTGAATTATATGGTTGCAGTCAAATCATATTATTGTTGATGGAGAAGCAAACTTTAATAATATTATTATCTGAGTTAATAATAATATTATCTACAAAAACAATGAACTTTGTTACGCCTAATCTTAGTATTTTAAATATGACAACACTATTGTTAGATGTGACTTAAATATAATTGAGACTCACCATACCATGTTCTTATACTATATTAATATTGTTAAATACGACCACAGTATTATTTAATATAATAATACTATTTTATTGTTTAATCATATAACGGGTATTTTTTTAGAGGTATAGAACTTCGAATTGAAATAAAACACAAGAAAATCGTTTTAATGTCCATCAATTTGGCTTTGTTGGAAGGATAATTTTATGCCATTAATGTTTAAATATGATTTCGGGCATGTGGCCGCCGCGGCTGGCTCGAATAAAGCCAATTCCACAGGTCCAATTTTCAACCACTTTTTCGAGCATATGGGGCCGTATGTTGGCAATAACGCCACGAATGTTGGCTTCCAAGTCCCCTAACGTTTCTGGTTTATTGGCGTAGACGAGCTACTTCACATATCCCCAAAGAAAATAATCCAATGGTGTCAAATCACACGATCTTGGTGGCCAATTGACAGGTCCATTCCGCGAAATTATGCGCTCATCGAATGTTTCCTTCAATAAATCGATTGTGACGTGCGCTGTGTGGCATGTAGCGCCGTCTTGTTGGAACCACAACTCATCCACATTCATGCCATCCAATTCGGGAACAAAATAGTCGGTTATCATGGCTCTATACCGGTCTCCATTAACGGTAACTGACTCTCCAGCATTATTTCGGAAGAAGTATGGACCAATGACTCCACCAGCCCATAGAGCACACCAAACAGTCAGTTTTTGTAGATGTAGTGGCGTCTCAAGGGTCTCATGTGGATTATCTTCACTCCAAATGCGGCAATTTTGCTTGTTGACGCAGCCATTCAACCAAAAATGAGCCTCATCACTGAACAAAATTTTGCGATGAAAATCAGCATCGAGATCAATCTCATTTTCGGCCCATACACCAAAATCACGACGCATTGCATGGTCTCGCGGCTTTAATTCTTGCACAAGCTGGATCTTGTAAGGTCGCAAGCCAAGATCTTTGCGCAAAATCTTCCATAAAGTTGATGGACAAAGCTCCAATTGCTGTGCACGGTGGCGAATCGATTCATTCGGGTCCTCTTCAACACTTTGCTCTACAGCGGCAATTGTTTCTTTGGTGCGCACTGTTCGACATCTCTGCGGATGCGTATTATCACATAGAGTAAACGTAGTGCGAAAACGATCCATGGTTAACCGAATTAATTGCTCTGATGGACGATTATGTCGACCATAAAATGGACGGAGCTTGCGGTAAACTTCGCGAACTGAACCATTATTTTCGAAATAAGTTTGCACGATTTGCAAGCGTTGTTCTTTTGTCAACCTGTTTATGATAAAATGGCAAACCAAACTAAATATTAATCACTTGACAGCTGACAAAATGGCCGCCAGTTAAAAAAGTGATGCCAACTTAAAGTTCTATACCTCAATAAAAAACACCCATTATTTATTGTAGAAACAGCTGTGCGTTAAATTCGAAATAAAAATAAACGAATATTGTTGAAATAAAATGTATATATAGAAATGTATACTTACATGACATACAGACGTGTCTGTATAAAGAGATACACAAATGTTTACATATGTTTATTGGTGTAACCTTTTGTTTATACTTTATTTATTTATTAATTTATTTAACACCACCCGTCCACTACCGAGAGCTTACAAACGAAATACTGAACTGACAGATGTTTCTGAAAAATATTTTTTTAAAAACTTAACATTGTATGGTTTTGAATAACGTTATATTGTTATTTACATCATATTATTTTTAAATAATAATACAAATTATGTTGTAGTCATAAATTTTTAACAAAAATATATTGTTAAACTCTAACCATATTACACTTTTTTATGGATGTGATAACGTAATTATTAAATTCAAACATTACTCTGTTTATCGTAACGAAACAAATGTTTAAAATAACAATAACTAGTTTTCAACGACCACACATTTGTGTCCAAGAACATAATATTGTTTTCTCAACCATTCTACAACCATACTTTTTCTTTGCGTCAATGCAAAAATGAACTAGTGACGAGTTCAACCCAAGTCTAGCTAGAGCGGTTCAAAATAGATAAATGAAAATATGGCACATTTTCAAAAAAATAATATTTTACAGTGATTCTATGCCGACAGAAAAGTTTTCAACGACCACACATTTGTTTCCAAGAACATAATATTGTTTTCTCAACCATTCTACAACCATATTTTTTTTGCGTCAATGCAAAAATGAACTAGTGAACGAGTTCAACCCAAGTCTAGCTAGAGCGGTTCAAAATAGATAAATGAAAATATGGCACATTTTCAAAAAAATAATATTTTACAGTGATTCTATGCCGACAGAAAAGTTTTCAACGACCACACATTTGTTTCCAAGAACATAATATTGTTTTCTCAACCATTCTACAACCATATTTTTTCTTTGCGTCAATGCAAAAATGAACTAGTGAACGAGTTCAACCCAAGTCTAGCTAGAGCGGTTCAAAATAGATAAATGAAAATATGGCACATTTTCAAAAAAATAATATTTTACAGTGATTCTATGCCGACAGAAAAGTACGTTTAATAAAAAACGTCTGGTTTCTGTTCATGTACGTAAAGATAATACTTTTAAGTAAGACCTGAGACCAACATAAAGAAAATCGACCGAAAAATTACAAAGTTATAAGCAATGGAGTGAATATATCCAAATAATAACAAAGTCAAAATTTATAAAAATAACAAATAATAAATTCAATATATTTGCGTGTGAGCAACTGAACTCATAAAGTGTTGAAAAAAATAAAGTATTCGGAAAGTATGGGACTTGGATTTATTCACTAAACTTCTTATAACAGCACCAAACGCAGACTAATAAAATATCTATAATCAAATAACCTAAACAAAACAGAAACGCTCAAAGAATCTGCCGTTGTCAGTGTGCACACTTAATATTTTTAAATCGGTAGAATCGACAAAAAACATCGGCAGATTTGAATGAAATTCGGTAGAAATTTTTTATTCAGAGAAACATAAAAAATAACAATTTAGAGAAACATAAAAAATAACAAAATATATGAACTTATATATACATATATAAAGAATAAGTGCAAGGAGTATGAAACTAAACAGGTTCCAAAAGCGCATTTAAAACTTCACATGTGATTCAAAATTCAACTGTCATACACAATGAATCATTTCCAATAAAAAAAAAGTGTCATCCCCAGTTATTTGCCCTTACCCTTTATATGTGCTATGTGGCCGCACTGCTATGTGACAAAATAGCCAATATGTATATCGACTGAAATTACTAAATAACAATATTAGGTAGATTTCAGGCCTTGTTCCGTAGAATTTGTAGATTATTAAATTCGCAAACATATTCGTTAGAATCTACCGAATATCAGTACAAGTGAGCACCAGCGATGCCAACTTGGTGCCTTTAGCACTATTTTTAGTGCTTTTTGAAGACTCAAGAAATTTTAAGAAATTTGATTATTTCTTAAAATTACTTTAATAAAAACTTGGTGTATTTATTTTTTCAGTCTAAAGCATACCTTTTTCGTCTGATATATTTCATTAAAGATGATATTATTGCAGAAATAGAGAATTGCTTAGGAAATATTAAACATTATTAAACTTTACTCGTTTGAATCTTCACTCCTTTTTCACATTAGTGCTTTTTGCGCGTTTTAGATATCAAAATTACGCTTTTAAGTGCTTTTTTTTTAATTTTGATGTGCTTTTAGAGCCAAAAAAGTTGGCATCACTGGTGAGCACACTGGCAGTTGTTTGTTTTTTTTCTGTTACACATGCACATATTGTCACACTATTAAGAAAAGAGTGACACTTTTAATGCATTTTTTATGTGTAAATGATTTTTCAGTAACATACATAACTTAA
Source organism: Tachina grossa (assembly GCA_949987645.1). Lineage (NCBI taxonomy): Eukaryota > Metazoa > Arthropoda > Insecta > Diptera > Tachinidae > Tachina > Tachina grossa. Next base: position 104,950,265 of record OX465275.1, read on the forward strand.
TCTAAGCCTAAGCTCCACCTACTATTGCATGTATGTATGTATGTGTGTATATGTTAATATATTATTTGCCTCCTGGTTTTTTTATTATTTGTTTTTACATACTTATTTTTATTAACCTTTATGTCAACGGCAACATACCTGGGTATGTTTTTAGTTTTGAAAACGCTGTAGCTCTAAACTGGATAACCGGATCGACTTGAAATTTCTTGATATCCTAGTCAAAACTGTTTTACGCAATAGGATTAGATCATCCGTTCGGAAGATAAAGCCCATTTACAAAGTTGCACCCTTAAGTCAACAGAATACATACCTGGGTATGTATAGTAAAACGCATGCAAATATGATAATATAATATAAAAGTATAGTTTATTTTGAGCTTAGTTTTGTAATTATTTTTTTATTATTATTATATAATGTCAGTTTTAATTATTTTCGCTTAAAATTATTGAAATTTAAATACATCTATCGCATTGAGGTAAGTCTTTGGAATGCTCTGCGCATACTGGTTTGTTGCATAATGTGCATGCTTTACGAGTAGGACGGCGTTTCGAGCAGATGTAGCAATTCCCCTTTACTTTTAGCCGGCCCGTACTATCACGTTCCTCCGATGCATGTGCCTCAGCATCCACAACTCCGATGGGCCCACCTTTCATGGCTTCGGTGGCGTTGCGCGTTGAAAAAACTCTGGATATTCTGCTGTTATTCGCCCTTCTTTCCATTTCTGGCTTGCACAATTGCTCGCTAAGCTGATGGAGAAACATCCTACGGCGGCTTGTAGATGTCTTCAGGTGAGCGTTGTTGTCAATGTATATTACGTATGCAGCAAACGCAGCAACGTCCACAATATTATAAAAAAAAGCCAGAGGCCATCTATTTGTGCGCCGCTTCGTACTAAATTCGGACAAGCACTTGTCCATGTTATCAACGCCACCTTTGGTTTTGTTGTAGTCCAATATAAGCAATGGGTTCTTCTTAGGACCGGTCCTTTCTGTTGTATAATGAGTAGTGGACAACATTACAACTGCCTTGTTTTTCTTGGGAACGTACGAACACATCGTAACGTGATTACAGATATTGATTTTGATATTGCGTTGTCAATATCATAAAATTGACTTGCCTTTCGATTTGATTCACGAATAATTATGTCGCATATTTCGTTTGACATTATCAATTGGAACGTTTCTGCAATGGTCAAACCCTGCGTTGCCCGTACTGGTCCAGATTCTGCACTTCTTAGAATGTTGTGCGTACGGAATCTTACAGGTTGTGGTTGTATCGAGGACCAAACATTACCATCTCTGGCAGTAAAAACTTCGCCAGTTTCAATTGGTGCATCTTCAAGATCCTCATCAGAATCACTGTCGCCCTCTGGGTCATATTCTGGTAACATGGGTTCTTCAACGTCTGAGTCATATCCACCAATATCACCTAAAGCCTCGTCACCAACTATTGAATCGTGGTCACTTGTTTCTTCTTGGCTCTCTTCAAGCGCTTGCCGAATATATGCTTGTTGTTCTTCGTACGAAAGTGCGCTTAGTTGTCGCGGAGTAAGCCATCAGCCATTTCACTTTTAATATTTTTTTATTTCCACAAAATAAACAGAAACGTCTTTTCACTTCGAATCACAAATGTAAACTAAATTTTCTGACGATACTACAAAGAATGAAATTTCCGCAACAATAAATGTTTCTACCTGCCTATATTATATATTTATTATATACGTATGTCGTCTACCTATACAACCACTTTTTTCAACAAACAATGACTGTGAGGATGAAATTGGTTATCATAAAATTTTTTAGCCTTTTGTCCATTTCTAACAAACTAAAAAAATAATTCGGAAATTCCAACAAACCAGGTAGATAAGTAATTAGCATTTTTATGCTAACGACGTCCCATTCCCCATACAAAACGTATGTACATACCCAGGTATGCTGCTGTGGACGTGCGTAAAGCATTTCTGCTGTTGACATAAAGGTTAAATTAATCAAGATTTTGTTTTAATCAATATGTTTATAAATTCTGTTATTACAACTCAAATACTTTGTTTTGAAGCAAAAATTTGAAATTATATTTTGACCTTTTACACTCTAAACTTTCCTTCTTAAAAGGCTTAATGTATTAAAACTTAAAAAAAAGCAATGTGAGTCCGATCACAGAGGAGATGTGTAAACATCTAGTAATGAATTTTTTTTTTTTAAGTTGGAAGTACTTATGCTTTTAGTATCTTTTTTTTAAATTAATTAATTGAAAGTATCAAAACTTTCAATATTGTAAATACATAGGAATTTGTTGGTTTTTGTTTGTTTTATTAAACTTATTCGGTTAATAAATGGGCACACTGCAGTATATGTATATTAGACTGGCCCTTATTTATAGAAAATTCCTTCGATTTCCGATTGCTGGGCGGAAAAAGTTTCCTTTTGATACCAAATGCTTAGCATTAAAATTTGGTAGCGTTCGGAGAACGTTTGAGCCTGCCGCCCAAGACTTAAAGTTTGAAAAATCGAAATATATGGGAAAAATCAATGTTTTTATTGAAATACTTAAATTTTAATACATAAAACTAGTTTTAGTTGTTGATTTTTAATATTTAATTGAATTGCCAATTAAATTACTATTTCAACGAGCTTTATAAATCCAAAATTTAATGAAAAATATCAAAGTTATACAATTTTATAGCTGAAAAATACTAAATACAGGCAAATTTAAGTGAGTGTGGATTTCTTATGTGAAGGGAATTTCTGACGATATGACTCGACGAACTGAAATACCAATTGTTTTTGATTTTCGTCACTCTTTCGCTTTCGTGACTCTTCTCTTGCTCTTCGCTCCTGCGATCGCTTTTCACGGCTGAATAAATGCATATCGACTCCGATCATGCATCCGGGGCGCCCTTTTTGTCTTTGTTTCAATAAAAATTCCCGATCATCTTCAATGCGAATCATCTGCAACGCGTTGTTGTGAGCAATGTCGAAGAGATTGTCCAACTTTTCGAGAAATTCTGCCTGATCTTTGTTCGCTTTCCCTTTCGACGACTTTTTAGAAACACGTCGCCATTCATTGTACAGTTTTATCAATTTATCAGCACATTTGTACAAATCACGGATCGGTAAGCGGGCTTGTAGCCAAAAAAGGGATGCAGCGTTCACTGCCAATCTTGCACTTTCTTTCTGCGATAATTTGGCGAATCGAATATTATAAAAATAGACTTGCAATACTTGTCGATTGGAGGGTAATTTAGCTCCACTTATTTGATGTGTCACATTGCCAATCAAATATATTTGACGTAATACTTTATCAGACGTACGAGTAATCACTTTTGATGTGGTTGGTTCCATTTCGGCAAAGGTTGATGGTTCGTCCGACTTTATATTATCAAGCTGCAAATCAAAAATGCAATCTTGGTTACAGACAATTTAATTATTATATTAATTATTGCCGATTAATGGTAATTTAATTGGCAATTCAATTAAATATTAAAAATCAACAACTAAAACTAGTTTTATGTATTAAAATTTAAGTATTTCAATAAAAACATTGATTTTTCCCATATATTTCGATTTTTCAAACTGTAAGTCTTGGGCGGCAGGCTCAAACGTTCTCCTATCGCTACCAAATTTTAATGCTAAGCATTTGGTATCAAAAGGAAACTTTTTCCGCCCAGCAATCGGAAATCTATTTTTAGTGGCCAGTCTAATGTAACTATATGTACTTCATTCAAAATTGCAGTAAGTTGTAAATTTACTGATTACTAAAAAAAATTCAGTAAATTTTTACTGCTAATGAAATTTAATTTGCATTACTAGTAAAATCGTAGGGTCGTAATCATAATAAAATTGTAGCAAGTGGCAAAGTTTTTTCATTCAAATTTTGAAACTTTTGTATGAAAAACCTTTAGCCACTTGGTAGAATTTCATTATGAATACGGGCATTACTGATTACTGAAAATTCAATGCACCTCATCATATAACAAATCATTTAGGCAATTTATAAAAATTGTAGAAAAAAATTTAAGTAATCAGTAAAAAATTACTGGTTAAAATTTTGTTTATTATTTTTACTGAAATTTTAGTGGTACTGCAAAGTGCTCGTCTATGGTAAATGCCTTTACTTTTACTTTTTAATTCGTGTTGTTCATCGTTTAGTTGTTGCTGTTCTTGTTGTTGTGTACGCATTGCAATTAAAATAAATTCAGTAAAGTGCGACTTTGACTCGCGCACATTCGGTTTTGATAATTTTTTTTTATTTAGCTTTCTTCCTTTTTTAAGTTTTTTCAGTTTAAACGATTTTTTCAGTTTTATCGCTTTTTATCGTTTTTGCGTTATTTTTTCTCTTTTTGGGTTTTTTTAATCTTCGCAATTTTTTCATTTTGGCGATTTTTTTCTGTTTCTTTTGGGGTTTTTTTCATTTTGGCGATTTTTTTCTGTTCTTGGGGTTTTTTTATTTAGGCGATTTTTTCATATTGGCGATTTTTTTGTTTAAGTATTTTTTTCATTTTGGCGATTATTCCGGTTTTTCGCGATTTATTTTAGTCCTAGAGATTTTTTTTAATTTGGTGCTTTTTTTCGTTTTGGCCATTTTTTTTTTGTTTTTGGCGATTTTTTTATATTTTGCGATTTTATATTTTTTTGATTTTTTAGTTTTTGAAAATTTCAAGAGTTTTGCTCTTACGGTTTCCAAGATACAGCAAGTTGTCAAAATTACAAAGTCAAAATTGCATTAACTGATGGAACACCCATGGATTTAAATTTTTTAAATTTAGTGTTAATTGTTGTAGTGTTTATAAAAATACACTAACTTTTAAAATTTCAAGTGTATATATGTACATACAATTGTATGTATATTACATGGGATTTTAAAATTTTTCGTTGCTCGTTTTGGAACACCCTTTAGTTTTTAACTCTCATGTATTTGTTGTTGTAGTGGCCAAATGTCTACACATTGTGTCCAAATTTCAAGTCCGTAGCTCTTACGGTTCATTTTCACCTTTGGTGTATGGAAATATACAGAAAAATAACCGGCGGCGGCGCACCGTCGGCTTCGAGCCGGTCGACTTGTTTCTCTGCTTGGTATTGCTTCTTTCGAGCAATAATACACTCATACATGGCTCACACCGATTTGACAATGCAAAGCAATCTCAGCAAAGAAATCTCAGCAACGAAATCTCAGCAAAGAAATCAAAGTCAAAAGATTTTTACCCCCTACCGTATAGATGTTTACACATCAAAAATATTTTCTTGCTTTTTACCCTCTTTTTCGTATTTTATTGCGCTTTTTACCCATTTTTGCAACAGCTTAATGTGCTTTTGCTCTTCGTAGAGATACCAACACTCAAGAATGATAAAATAAAGATTACGCCTTGCGCATGATTTACTGTTTGATGACGTAGTAGTCCCCTCGCAAAGGTTACCAAGTCTGTATCATATGTGAAATTTATAATTTCTTGCAAAAAAATTATTTATTTTGTTGTAGTTGGCAGCCCTGTGATTAATTTACTCAGAGAGATCTCCAAGAAAAAAATTAAATGTTGTTGCTTAAAAGCTGCAAAACTAAGAAAAATAAAATTCAAAATAAAAATAAAGAGATAAGAAAGAGAGCAAATGTGAAATGTGAGTTTGTGTGTCTGTAATAGTTCTATAGTTCAATTTTACTAACCAATGAGAACACAGGCTGAGTGACTCAGAATTCCATCATGCGCAGAAATGTATTTTTATTCTTGCGAGTTAAGTCAACCACCCATTCTAATAGTCCAACATATTCCCTACCCATTAATTGGCAACAATAATAATTTCATTAGTTCAATAAACTTAATTTTCTTTAACCAGCAACAATAATAATTTCAATAGTTCAACACAATTACTTTTCATTAATCAGCAACAACAATAATTTCAGTATTTCAACACACTTACTTTTTATCAATCAGCAACAATAATAAAACGTTCTATTTAACCAGTTCAATAAACTGCCGACCTTTTTAACTTTACAAAAATAATATTTCGCAAATAATTTTATTTCATACAAAATTGCTAAATGGACATTTTCTCCAAACGTCAGCTAAATAAAAAATTATTTATATTGTAAGTAAACTTAAGAAAAAGTTCAGTTCGAATTGTATTGCATTTAGTTAATGATTAATAAAATAAAATAAAATAAAATAAAATAAAAATATTTTTTTTAATACGGACTCATAATTGGCGCAGTCGATGTAAAGGAACCAAATAACGGAAAATAGTGAATATCCTGAAGGACAACAACATTAAAACCGTTAATTATAAAAAAAAATATATCCTTGTGAAAACGTGAAAAATAAAGTCTAAAGACTACAAAAACTGTGCGAAATTTTTTCCCAAAGTCTAAAGACAATATAGCACTAAAGAGCTATAGTGAAAATTAAATCGCAAAATAAAATAAAAATAAATTACAATCTAAAATTGTGTTTAAAAACAATATACCACTAAAAGTGTTATAGTAAACCACGAGTTATATATAAAAAAAATGTGAATAAAAAATCTGACAATAAGAAATGTCCACAGAAGATAACAATCATAACATCCAACCTGCCGTACTATCCGGGTCGGATCTTGTAAAAGAATCATCCCGTATCAAGGAGTTTCACGATACAAAAGATTATGACCTATCATCTTTTATCAGGGATGTGGAAATAATTTTGCCGCTGTTCCAGGAGAATTCCATCTTATAGCAGTTTGTTTTCGAAAGGTATGTGAAGAATAAAATTCAGGGACCAGCTCTACAGCTAGTGAGAGCTTTAGGACCAGAAGCAACATGGACTCGAATTAAGGAAGAACTGGTCAAGAATTTCGGCATTAAAGAAGGATACCACTATCTCTATCACCGGGCGATAAACATGAATAATAATAATGTAAGCGATTATTTTAAGAACCTTAGAAATATACTAGATAAATTAAACACTAAATATGAATTTGATACTAATAAACCCCTAGAGTTTCTCCTCTTACTAATGAATCAATTATACTTAAAACATTTTTGAATGGTATCCACCCAAATTTATCTAGCATAGTTTATAGTAGAAATATATCCACACTTAGGGAAGCTTATTACATTTTGGAAGAGACTGGAATACTAAGACAATATGACAATAGATTTCAGCAATATTCATATACACGTCAACAATACCAACAACATAGAAACTACAACCAAAACGGACAGAACATGACATACCAACAGAAACCGACTTTCCAAAACTCATACAATAGTAATCCTCCCCAAGTTCGACAAACTAATAATTCCACTCTTTCTCATAACAATTTTTTTAACATAAATAGCACTCAACAATCCAGGCGTAGCCAATATTTAAATCGAACCCTAGGCAATAACAGACCTACTCCAATGGAAGTAGACCATATTGAAAGCAATAATATAGGAGAAACAAATTTTCAGTATCAAGCCCAAAAATTCGTTTACCGATAGTTGGATAGGTATCACAACCCTCAAATGTTTACTCGATACAGGATCCACAACTTCATTGCTTAACAAGACATTATTACCTGAATTTAAAAGAACAAAATTAGATAAACCAGTATCTCTTTATACAATAAATGGAAACTTTTGTATTGACGAAGAAATTATCACACCTCTTCCCAAAGAATTTAAAGAAGACAATCTTATGTGTTGGAAACTAACCAACTTCAATGGTAAAAATTTCGATGGTTTAATACGGCAAAATATATTAAAGCCTTTTCAGCAATTATAAATCTCGAAGAAGACTCTTTACAGATAAACGGTAATAAAATCAAGTTTATAGACTTTTGCCCATACAATTCAGAAGAAATACAAACTTTAGAGGCGCAATCAGACAATATTTTGAATGAATTAATACATGAGGACATGAATAAAAAAGAAGAGAATTTCTTAACAGAACTTATTTCTAAGAATTCTGACCTATTTTTTCAAGAGGGTAATTTACTTACTCACACTCATGAAGTACAACATGAGATAGCAACAACTAGTAATAAACCTGTATATTCAAAAATATACAGATATCCCCAAATTCATGAAGCAGAAATTAATAAGCAAATGCGAGAAATGTTAGAACAAGGAATAATAAGAGAAAGCGTATCTCCATATAACTCTCCCTTATGGATTGTACCCAAGAAGTCGGACAATTCAGATAAAAAAAATGGAGAATTGTGATAGATTACAGAGCCTTGAATGAAATTACTATTAGCGACAAATTCCCAATTCCACATATTGACACCATACTAGAAAAATTAGGTCGAGCACAGTACTTCACTACACTCGATCTAGCCAAAGGCTTTCACCAGATCCTCATGAAAGAGGAAGATAGAAAGAAAACGGAATTTTCTACTCCAGTTGGCCACTTGGACTTCGTATGCCTTTTGGACTAAAAAATGCTCCTGCTACTTTTCAAAGGTTAATCAATTCGGTGCTATGAGAATACATCAACAAAATATGTGTAGTGTATCTCGATGATATTTTGATTTTTAGCAGTACAATACAAGAACATAAGGATAGCATACAGAAGATTTTCAATGCTCTTAGAAAACATAATCTTAAGATTCAAGTTGATAAGTGTAGGTTTTTTGCGAAATCTACCGAATACCTAGGACACATCCTTACTACTGAAGGAATCAAGCCTAATCCAAACAAAATCGAAACTATTCAGAGCCTGAAACTTCCCGTAACTCAGCAACAAATCAAATCATTCTTAGGCGTAACCAGATATTACAGGAAGTTTATAAAAGATTATGCAAAAATTGCACATGGTTTAACAAAATATTTAAAAAAGGACACTAAAATAAATGCAAATGATCCTCAATACACGGATGCATTTTACAAACTCAAGAGATTGCTAATCGACACACCCATTCTAAAATACCCAAATTTTAAAAGAAAGTTTAAACTAGCAACAGACGCCAGCGAATTCGCAATAGGAGCAGTACTAACACAGGATAACCACCCCATAAGTTACGCAAGTAGAACTCTAAATGAACACGAAAGAAAATACTCCACAACAGAAAAGGAGCTGTTGGCTATTGTTTGGGGCGTGAACTACTTTAGACCATATGTATATTGAAGGAACTTTGACCTTATGACAGATCACCAGCCATTGAAATAGTTGCAAACCAAACATAAAGGAAAAGACATAAACCCAAGACTTCAACGTTGGTTACTTAAACTTGGCGAATACGATATCAACATTGGGTATATTAAAGGTAAAGAAAATACTCTGGCTGATTTCCTCAGCAGAATCAATGCAGATACAGGCGAAATTTGTGCAATAGATGAGCAATCTGGAGACATTAACATAACCACTTGAGTACAGCAGCTACCGTTCATTCCCAGGAAAACGAATTAAATCATCACTTTCCTATATTAAATTCCGTTGTTAACCGTTTCTACACCCAAATAATTTTAACAGAAAGTAAAACAGAAGAAATTAAAATAATAGAGAACAAACGAAAAATTTTTGTAAGCTTAGATGATTGTAAAATACGCAGGCAAATATCTAACAAAACTCGAGTCACATCCTAATCCGCTTGCTCGTAATATTTTGAACTTTACTGGGAACATCCGCTTAAAAAAGAGAGATACACGGGCTCTAATATTCATCACTCTAGATGATGAAGCTGCTTGAAAACACTTTTTTCTTTTTGTTGCTTATCACTACTTATGTATTATTAATAACTGTCACTAAGCTTATGTCCGACATTGGTCGGGCCTAATAATTTTTTTATAGATTTAAGATTTGAATACTTATTGTTAGTTCATATTTGAAGATACAAGAAATAAAAAAACATGCATTAAAAAAAAAGCTTAGATGATATTAGAAGCGGATTCATGTCAGACATCTTTAGGAGATTTATAAAAACAGGCAAAGTAGGAATATACTCAGGCATTTCGGATTCTGATTACAATATAGTACAACAAAAACTAATAGAGTTATTTAACACAAGTGTAAAGTTCTATAGATGCTCATATCATGTCAAAGACATGAGAAATGAAGAAGAAGCCCTCAGATATATTCAAAAATATCATAAACAAGAAACTGGCCATGCTGGAATAAACGAAAATTATCAAGGATTAAAAAACACCATATATTTCACAAACCTTAAATCTCTTATCCAAAAATATATAAACAACTGTGATATCTGTTGTAGAAGTAAATATGACAGAAAACCATACGAACCAAAATACTTCATAACAGAAACTCCCACAGACACGTATGAGATTATTCACATAGACACTTATGTAATTAAGAAACATAGTTTTCTAACTATCATAGAAAAATTTTCGAAACAAGCCACCACTATTTATCTAGAAGACAGAAACAGTATAACACTTGTAGAAAAGCTTCGTTTGTATTTCTCTCTCAACCCAAAACCAAAACGTATAGTTGCTGACAATGAGTTCAACTCAACAAACGTAAAAGACTTTCTTAGGCAAGAAGAAATAGAAATCCACTTTACAAAACCAAATTCCCATACGGGAAATGCAGATATCGAAAGATTTCACAATACCCTAGGAGAAAGATTTAGAACGTTAGAAATCGAAAATTCAGGATTATCAGTTCAAGAAAAGGTATATAAATGTACTGAATGGTACAACAAATCTGTTCATTCTGTAACAAAAGAAAGACCAATAGACATAGGAAATGGAAAAGTTAAAAAAAAACAATATTTATAACTTACTACGAAACACCAAAGAAAGACATATCAAAAAGTTAAACCTTAACAGAGAAGAATACGAAAATACAAATCAGGAAGGGTACGTAAAAAATTATAAAGCTCTTAGACATAAACACGAACCTAGATACAAAAATATGAAACTAGAAAATATTCACCCAACAAACATAAAAAGAATTACTAAATTTTTAGGTACATACAATGCTCCTAATGACAATAATGATGACGCTTTTTACTGTGAGCAATGCCACCTTGATTGTCGAAAACATCAATAGCACCAACGGTTTCGCTGAAATTGCATTAGAAGACGTAGACATAACATACAGCTACAGCACTATCTTACACATAATTGACCCTAAAGAAATACAGCATGTTATAGAAGAACTCGAAGGAAACATAAAACCAATACCAAATCTCAACGACAAACACTTTTTGAAAGTAGAACTAGAAAAGACAAAATCAAAACTCCAAACCATCACCCCCACTAGACATCCGAGAGGGCTAATTAACTTTGTAGGAACAGGTATGAAATGGCTATACGGCACATGGATGACTTTGACAGGACAGAAATTGAACGACATTTACAGACTATTGACGACAACAATCATGCAATAATAGACGACATAAACAAAAGCATTGAAATTGCAAATAAATCACATATTTAACAGCATAATTTCGAAGCTAAAAGACGCAATAGAAAACGATAGGACACAGATTACTTCAAAATTAAACCAAATATCTAAGAACGATGAAATATTAGAAAATAAGCTCTTATATCTGGATATATTATTGAAAATTAAAATTCTGCTAGATAATGTTGAACATATACAAAATAATCTTCTAGCTGCAAAAACAGACACTATGAACAATAATAATTAATTAACAAGTGAAGAAATAATTCGTTACAATATTGATCTTTATAAGATACAAAATACCAAAGTAAGTGCAGCTCACTATAAAGAAAATAAAATAATATTTGCAATTCAAATACCTAAAGATTTAAGAAAAGTAAAACGATCATTTTTTGTATCCATACCTAATGAAAACCAAGAAGAACTTATATTCGAAAATAGAGAAATTTTAAAGATAAACAATACAATGTACGATTTTAATAACGAAGTAAAAAGAATCAATTTAAAAAAGTCTAAACTATGTATTTTTACAAACAGTTGTTTAAGAAGAAACAACACTCAAATGGAAACTATAGAAATAAAACCAGGCTTAATAATTATAAAAAACCACGTAAATTCCATTGCTAATAGTACTTGTAATAATAGACAGTTTTATTTAAAAGGAAATCAAATGATAACATTTAATGATTGTAGATTAGAAATAAATGGAGACCTTTATTGTTATTATGATGACAAGTTTGAACAACATTTTTTGATTAACAATAACCTTATTCTAAATAATATTACAACTCAGCTGACGTTTGACGAAATAATTTCAAATCAAATCGAGAATATTAAGAAAATTGAAGAAATTAGATTTCATAAAAATATTAACTACGCTTTTAATGGAGTAGCTTTGATATTCAGTTTATTGTCCTTGAGTGTAATAGCTATATTCTACGTATATAAAAAAATTAAAAAATCACAAAACTGCACTAATTATAAAAACTCAGGAGAGTTTTCAGTCAAACGAGGGAGGAGTTAATTCAACCACCCATTCTAATAGTCCAACATATTCCCTACCCATTAATTGGCAACAATAATAATTTCATTAGTTCAATAAACTTAATTTTCTTTAACCAGCATCAATAATAATTTCAATAGTTCAACACACTTACTTTTCATTAATCAGCAACAACAATACTTTCAGTATTTCAACACACTTACTTTTTATCAATCAGCAACAATAATAAAACGTTCTATTTAACCAGTTCAATAAACTGCCGACCTTTTTAACTTTACAAAAATAATATTTCGCAAATAATCTTATTTCATACAAAATTGCTAAATGGACATTTTCTCCAAACGTCAGCTAAATAAAAAATTATTTATATTGTAAGTAAACTTAAGAAAAAGTTCAGTTCTAATTTTATTGCATTTAGTTAATGATTAATAAAATGAAATAAAATAAAATAAAATAAAAATATTTTTTTTAATACAAACAACCCTCGGACTCATAATTTTCGAGCTGGCGTAATCTTTACTTTATTATCTTGCCAACACTGGTCCCGCAAAATAAAATATGTTTGTATTAGTGAGAAAAATGAGAGTAAAATAAACTTGCACTTGAAGAAAAGTTTTCGAATTTAAAATACATACAGATGTGGTTATTAATTCTTTGAATTTTTTTTTTTGTAAATAAGCAATTTAGTAAAAAGTTAACTAAAAAGTAAAAATTTAATAATCCATTCAACAATGTAGTGTATAAATTCCAAATTAAATTTATTCACAGCATTGTGGATAATATTAAAATGTCTTTTTAAACTATCTTCCTTATTATTCTAACTGTTTCACAACATAATATGCATTGCATATTGCGAAAAGCGTTTTTTATCAGGAAATATTTCTTAGCTTCCATAATTATTTATATTTTTTGATGCTGTACAAATTTATTAAATTTGAATTTTAATTTCGTTCGGTGTGCTCAAAAAAACTAAGCAAAAGACCAGCAAAAAATTCGTACATGCGTGCACAACTTCATTTGTGGCTTTCTCAGTGACGACTAAATGAAAGCGCATTAGCAGCGTTGTCAACTCGGTGCTTCTCGCACAGTTTTTAGTGCTTTTTGAATTTTTTTTTTAATGCTTGTATTTATTTATTGTATCTTCAAATATGAACTAACAATAAGTATTCAAATCTTAAATCTAGAATACATATAATTATTAGGCCCGACCACTGTCGGACATAAACTTAGTGATAGTTATAAATAATACATAAGTAGTGATAATCAAAAAGGAACAAAAAAAAGTATTTTCAAGTAGTCCCATCTGGAGTGTTGAGTATAAGAGCCCTTGTGTCCCTCTTTTTTAGGCGGATGTGTCCAGTAAAGTTCAAAATATTACGAGCAAGCGGATTAGGATATGATTCGAGTTTTGTTAAATATTTGCCTGCGTATTTTGCAATTTCTTCAGTCACTAGTGGCATATTTAAATCACGATGTATAATAGAATTTTGGATGTACCATGGAGCCGATGTTATTAACCGTAAAATTTTGTTTTGCCTTCGTTGGATTCTCTCGACATTGGAAGCTGATCAGTGCCCCATAACTGAATTCTGTAGCGCCATATTGGCTTCAAAAGCGACTTGTATATCAAAAGTTTGCAATCTAGACTGAGAGTTGAATTTCTACCAATCAGCCAATGTACCTGAGCTAATTTTTGTTTCATTTGTGTTAGCTTAGAATCAATGTGTTGTTTCCATGTAAGCCGTCGATCAAGGTGTATACCAAGGTATTTTACATGTGAATGTTGAGCAACAATTTTATTATTGATTCTAATGGGGGAACAAGTATCTTTTCGTAGAGTAAATGTTACCTGCGCACACTTCTGCTCATTTACTTTAATTCTCCATAACTTTAACCATAGTTCCAGTTGGGTAATATGTTCCTGAAGATATCGGGATGCCTCGTGAGGTTTTTTGTGCATGCTAAAGAAGGCTGTATCATCGGCAAAAGTAGATGTATAGATTTTAGTGCTAACAGGCATATCACAAGTATAAATCAAATACAAAACTGGTCCCAGTATACTCCCCTGTGGCACACCGGCAGATATAGATTCGGGAACACTGATGAAGTCTCCTTCCACAACAATGAATTTCCGGGATAGAATATAACTTTCCAATAGCTTTAGAAAATTTATTGGTAGATATGTCTTCAATTTTAAAATTAGGCCTTCATGCCATACTTTATCAAATGCCTGAGAAACATCAATAAAGAGAGTAGAACAATACTTCTTTTCTTCAAATGTTCTTCTTATAACTTGAACCAATCTATGCGTTTGTTCAATGGTACTATGCTGACTTCTAAAACCAAATTGGTGGTCCGGTATGCACCCACTATAGTTAGAATTGGGGATAATTTTGTCATGAGCAGCTTTTCGAAAAGCTTTGATATTGTTGATAGTAAACTTATTGGCCTGTAAGACTCAGCTTTAGTAAGATCTTTGCCCGGCTTTGGAATCATTTGGAATCATGACCTTGGCAAGCTTCCAGCTGTGTGGATAATACTCTAGTCGTAATATGGCATTAAAAATAAATAGTAAGATTCTAGTTGCAGTGCGAGGCAGATTCATCAGCATCTTGTTACTAATACCATCCATACCTGGAGCTTTCTTCGGGTTGAGCTCAGCAATTAGTTTATGTACATCACGCATCTTAAACTTTAAGGGTCGAGGGGGAAGAGCAACTACACTCGGCAAATCAGCAACACCAGTACATGTATTTGGGGTAAATACGGATTTTAAATGCTCAGCAAATATTTTACCTTTTTCAGTATCGCTTCTTGCCCAATCAACGGTCGAAGTGCGCAGAGGTGGTTTAAACTTAAAGGGTCTTTTAAGCTTTTTAGCAGCGCGCCACAAAGAGAAATTAGATGCTGGTGTGACACCAAGACCTTCCAGATAATTTTTAAAAGATGCAGTTTTCTCAGATGCAAGCAACTCTTGGAGTCGTTTCGTGCACTCTTTAAATCTAATTTTATTTTGGGGTGATCTGTGCTGTTGCCATTCCCTTCTAGCTCTTCTTTTTTCACGTACGAGACGTTCAATGTCTGAAGAATAAATTTTATTAAACCCACTCTGCGGATGGGAGGTAGTGGCATGTTCAGCAGCCTGTTTAATATTCTCGTTGAGATTGGCAATGTTAGATTCAATATCATTTGGTGTTCTTAGCTTAATATTTTCCGTACAATGACTACTAAGGTATTTTTTGAACCCCAGCCAATTAACACGATTTATCATCTTCATATATGGATGAGGTAAGTCACTTCTTAGTTGGCTACATATTGTAACGATCGTGGGAGAGTGGTCGGACGAGAGATCTAGGGAAGCTTCAACGTGAATTAATTCCCAAGAAATACTTTTTATGATGCCAAAGTCTATAACATCCGGAATTTTTTGTATGTCAGTAGGTCAATAAGTGGGCTCCCCACTCGAAATGACATCCAAGCCCATTTTTGAAATAGTATTGAACAATGCTCGACCTCTGGGCGTAATAAGACGCGAACCCCAGAACGTATGCTTAGCATTGTAGTCGCCAGCTGCTACGAAACAAGGTCCAAGAGATTTATAGAATTTCTCGTATTGATCCTCAGTGATTGAAAATCTAGGAGGGGAGTAAATTGAAGATATCACGAAATTTGAACAAAAATTCTCAATGCAGATGTTTGTTGCTTGTAGATGTTCTTCACAAATGTTGTCAAGAATATAGTGCTTGAGTCTTGACTTTATTAGAATTGCTGATCCACCGCATGCTCTCCCTCTAGGGTCCTTTGTATCATATAATGTGTAGCCATTCATTTTAAAGAGGCTTCTAGAAGTCAAATGAGTCTCAGAGACCAACATTACATCAATATTTTTTTCCGTAAGGAAGTGCTCAAGTTCATTTTTATGTTGGCGAATGCCGTTTGCGTTCCAGAAACATATTTTTAACGTGTTCATGGCTTGTTAATTAATGCTTGAAGCAGTGTATTCTGCATTCGTAGCATTTCTTGCATCATGTCTAATCAGTCATATTTGTTGTAAAGTTGTTGATAGTTTGCACAAGATTTTCAATAGTGGCTTCAAGGCGATTAAAATTAAAGTTTGAGTTTGTATTTGTTGAATTATTTAGTGGTTAAACATTTTGTGTTAGAATTGAATTTGTCTTAGCAGCATCTCCATACGATACACGGGAAGTAACTGGTTGGCTGGTTGGGGTACCTTTTCTCTGCTTATTATGTTAGAAACATTTTTTACCTTAAATCCCTGGAGGACGAGTGCATCTTTTATTTCTTCAGGAACAACATAGGAATCTATGCCCTTCAATACGATCTGCAGGCCTTTAGCACTCTTAAGCTGGTATGTGTAGAAGCTTGTTTTATTTTTTTCAAATTCAGGAACCATTTTGAATTTTCGTTTCATCGATGTTGCCACGTTTTATTCGGACAATGTGAAATTTATTCTCACCAATGACCGAAATTAATTTTTTAATAAGGGCATTTGAATTTTTCTCTCTCAAATAGATTGGTGGCGGCTTGGATGTTTTATTCGAGGATACATCGGGTTTGTCGTTTTCATCTTGCAAAATTGTAAAGCGGTTTTGGCGATTAGTTGAGGCTTCGCTGTTCGCTAGACATTTTTGGAGCAGATAAAATTTTTGAAGAATTCGGGCTTCGCCCACGCTTTACTACGGTTATATATCTGTCCATTCCGACTTGTACCTTGAGTTTCGAGCCGCTGTTAACTATAGTGATAACTTTGTTAAGTGATGAACACGAGCCTGAAGGGGATGATATTACTGGCTTATATGAAGAAGTACTAGGCAACTGTAATGTTAATGCATCATTACTATTTGGCATTGGACAAAGCGAAGTTGATCGCTGACGAAAAATTGGCTTTGCCGTTAAAAAAAGGTTTTCATCAGATTTATTATTTATATTTTTTTCATTAAGACTTTCAGAACTCACAGTAAAATAAGCATTTCTGCCGTTAGAACTCACTTCAAATTTTTTTGTATTTGAGGCACTCATACAAAGAATTCCTCAAGGGTTATTCGTTTGTGTTTTTTTTTGGTTGCGGTCTTTTTTTGTTTTTGTTATTTATGATTGTTTATTTGTTTCGAGGTACACATAGCATTCCTCAATGTAACTTTGTTTATGTTTTTTTGTTTGCGGTTATTTTTTTTTTTTGTTTCTGTTATTTCTACTATGTAAAAATATCAGCAAAGCATAAAGCTTATTTATTAAAGACAGTATGTACCTATTACGAATAATATGTACTACGAATATTTTTTTTTTGTATAATTTTTTGTTTGTAAGTAAAATTCCGCTAATCGACTGTTCGCTATGAAGGTACCACGAGAACGCCTTTTGAAATTTTTGACGCGAAAAATTTTTAAGTTAGTGCTCGGTGCTTTTTTAAACTAATTTTTGGTGCTTTTTATTTCTGGGCGGTGGCACTAAACCCAAAATTCAAAAAGAATTTTCCTTATATAATATAAAGGGTGTCCCTACAAGAACGCATGATTTAAATTTTAAATAAAACACAGATATTTAAAAAAAAAATCGTGAAACTTTATTATATCGTAAAGTAGACAAAATGAGGTTATGTGTGGAACAACAAATCGAGCGGATGGCCGCCGCGGCTTTGCTGGCACACACGCGATCTTTTAATGAAATTTTCAATGGCCGTTTTGCATAAATGCTGCGGTATTTTATTAATGCAGCGTCCAATTTCCTCTTTTAAGGCTTGAGTCGTCGTCGGCTTATTTGCGTAAACCATCGACTTCAAAAAACCCCAAAGAAAAAAGTCTAATGGTGTTAAATCGCACGATCTAGGCGGCCAATTCTGGTCACCACCGGGAAATGACTGATGTTGCAATTGAATTGTTTCTCTGGCTGTATGACATGTGGCACCGTCTCGTTGAAACCACATGCCCTCCACATTCATTTCTTCAATTGTAGGTACGAAAAAACTGGTTATAATTTCACGATACCGAACACCATTGACTGTTTGCGCTTGACCTGCGTTTGAGCGACATCATCACGTACAGCTGCGACATTTTCGGTCGATCGGCCTGGTCGAAGGCGCGTTGTTGTCTTTACATCACTAACAGACCCAGTTTCGGCAAATTTATCCATTAATGTCTTTACAGTTGACTCTTTTGGAGCATTGTTGTGACCCAAAATTGATCGCAAATTTGCGAACTGTAGCCGCAAAACTTTCACCATTTTGGTAAAACAATTTCACAATGAGAATGCGTTGTTCATTCGTGTAGTAAACAATAACAATTGTTCAAATGTCAAACAATGACACTTCTAATGGCGCCAAATTTAAATCTAGCGTTCTTGTTGGGACACCCTTTATATATTTTTTTTGAAGAAGTCTAAGATTTAAAAAACATAAGCACTGAAGTTAAATGGAACATTTCAAATATTCTAATAAGATTGTACAAAACTTGGTTGTTGAAATACGTGCATGGTATTCTCAAACTTTCAAATTTTATGCATAATTAATGGAAACAGTGTTTTGCCACACGACAAAGAAGACATAATGCAAATATAGTCTAATAGCGAAATATTTTCTAGTATATACTGTAAGTAAAGAATAATTCACTTAATGCAATAGAGAAACTTTGAGTTTGCTATCGAGCTTTAGGCAAAAATAAAATCTTATAACGATTCATTTGATATAAGCTCGTTTGGGGCATTATCGAAATTGCATTCCCATCAAACTTCAATGTTTAAACGCAGAAGTTGATCACGTTTTTACCTTTATTAATTTATTTAAGTCTCAAATACGTAAAAAATTGTCTTTACACTTGGCTTTATATAAAAGCGTTTTAAGTTACATATTTATAATCTAATTCGTTCCTGTTTTCTAAAATAATAGTACATATAATTTAAGTTTATATAACTTGGTTAACTTGCAAATTACTTTTTTTTAATTTTGTAACTTGGTTATTAATATTGCGTTTGCTGTGAAAGAATGTTTCCACAGCATTGTTTAATAAAAATCAAATTTTGAAAGTCTTGACCTTAAAAAATTAACTACTACTCCCATCGAGTTTAAAATCTAACCAGCAAGCCAAAAAGACTTGCCAATTGCTGCTAATTTGACTAATTTCTGGTGATTAGTTTCTTCGTTGACGAACAAAATTCAATTTTTTATAATAACTTAAAAACTTATCGTCAACTTGATTTTAGAATTCACTGATTCTCATAGAATTAAAATGTGTATCGGATGCTTCAAATTTGAAGTTTTAGGGATAAAATGCAAGGTCAACCGATTTCTATATTTTTATATACAAATTTTTTTTTTATAAAACAAAAAAATTTTAATTTATTGCTTTTTACTTAAATTACGCGTTTTTTTCCTGGTTTCAGTGCTTTTTGAAATTTAAAAGTTGACCCACAATTGTGGTATGGTTTGCGGGCAGCGTTGCGATAATATTTATTTGGAAAACTGAAAATTTAGAATAAAAAAACTGATTTTCATGTGAAAAAACTGGTCATAAAAAATTCTTTAGTATTTTGTATATGTGACAGCGCATAGAGAAAGGGACCTAAGGGTAAAAAAAATCAATTTTAATTTTTTTTTTTTTTTTATGAGGACAACATCTGAGCATCGAATGAGACCGATCCCATGCCCCAAAAGTGTTCCCTCCCAGAGATATGCGCGTTTTATGATGTGATGGTACACCAAAGATACACGTATTTAAATCTTTAACGTGGCTCTCCTGAACAAAACCGATTTTTACCCTTAGGTCCCTTTCTATTTTGCGCGTCACATATATATATATATATATATATATATATCATGACTTGCTAATGTTTGTCAAGTTATTACGTTTTACCATCTCGAAAGCCTCATCGGCATCAGTTAAGAATATATAGCCCTAAAAATTTATAAAGTTTTTAATTAATTCAAATGGAAGTGTAGATGAGACATTTTTAGATTTAATTGAACTGTATTGAATTTTAATCAGAAAAAAATTTTTAATCATTCTTAAGTTCAGTAATTTCAATTGTTATTGAATGAAATATTATGAATAAAATTCCGCGAGAAATTTTACCCTGGGAATAATTCCAACTAATGGCAAGTAATAGGGAAAACAAAAAATTTTAATTGGAAAAGGGAGAAATTTCTCGAGGAATTCTATTCACAATTGCCCTGATAAATTAATGTGAGTTTCTAAAGAAGCGAAGAAAAATTAAACTAGACTTTATTATCTGAGGGAAGCTGATGAAGTGCGTGGCAGTACAGAAAAATATCGGTATTTCCCCCAGCTAACAAAGTCTAGTTCAGTTTTTCTTCTCTTCTTTAGAAACTCACATTAAATAATACAAATATTTCATTCAATAAGAATTGAAATTACTAAACTTAAACCCGATTAAGAAATTATTTCTGATTGTAATGGAAATGTTTTAGTTGCACTACGGGACATTTCGCATTAAATTACACAGGGAAATTCTTTTTTTTCCGAATAAACCTACAAATTCAATAAATAAAATAACTAAAATGTTCGCTTTTTTAAGATTTTGTTTTATTTGAAGTGCATAATGATTTATTAATTCAACACACTTGCGTAGCCAAAATAAAATGTTGCTTTTTCTGTGAATTACTGAAATTTTGCCACGAAAGTTGTAAACAAAATGTGTAGGGCTTCAAATTCTATATGGTCTACCCTTTAATTCCGTATATAGTACATTTCGTCGAGTTTTATCTCATTATATAAGAGATCGAATTATTTTAATGTAGAACGTGTGAAAATTGTTTTTCTTTTTCAATATTCAAGGCGAATTAATATTAATTAATAAATATTAAAAACTGTGAAATTTATAGAAAAACTTATTATTACTTATTACTTATTATTTGCAAAAAAAACTGCAAAACTGCTCTATGATTTAAAAAACTGCTAAAATCAGTTAAAACTGCACATTTGACAACGCTGCATACAATTAAATCGAAAATAGGGCTCGATATTTCAAACATAAATTCTGTTATGAATAGGACAATAATAATTTAAGTTTATTAAAAATATTTAGGGAATTCACAATAGCGTTTTAAAATGTGTCTTAATATTGCAACGTTTCAATTTTAATACTTTTATTTGGTCTGGCAAGTTTGTTGTTTTTGTTTTGTATGTAAATCAAATTAATTACCATGTGGCAACATGTTAAAACTGTCAACGCAGATGTAGTTGATGAAAAAATATTTGTATTTTTCGCAGAACAAAAGTTATTTTGATAAATTTATTCAATAATAATTTCTAATTAAAATTTTTTTGTTATTTTAATAGGTACGGAAGAAAATAATTCAGTCTCGCATGAGCATTCGTACAAACATGCATTTCACTCTCTCTCTCTCTCTCTCTCTCATATTATACAATAATTTATAAATAATATAAAAATGTATGTGTGTTTGCCTGACTTTGATATACACAGTATGTGTATTTATATCAATGGTGCTAACTTTTTTAAAGCAAAAAGCACTGTTCGGTCATGAAAAAAGCACTAAAAAGCACCAAATGCAATAAATATGTTTGTATGTATACACATATGTGCAGGATAAACATTTGAATTCAAATTTTATTTTTACTCTTTTATATATTAAATTAAATCATCCACTATAGTCGAAATATCACAACACTTGAATAAAATTTAAGTAGAATTGTTTTCAAATTTGGTCCTTATCGATTGCCCTAGTTATACTTTTAAAATAATTCATAGCGCTAAAACTAATTTTCTATTTTTGTAGTCTTAAATTTTTAATGCTTCGTTCTTCTGTATTTCTTTAACTTCACCGCATCAATAGGGAAACAGAGAATTAGAAGCCTTATAGATACGGGTTCTACAGCTAGTGTAATAAAACGAAATAAATTAATTGAAAATTACCAAGAACAGAAACTTGTTAAACCAATCAGATATCGAACCTTGAATGGCTTTAGTGAAATATGTTCTCAATTGGTTACACGTGTTCCCAAGGAATTATGGATTGTTTCCAAGAAAACTGATAATTCGGGGACGAAAAAATGGCGTATAGTTGTAGACTATAGGAAGTTAAATGAGCATACAATTGAGGACAAATATCCGATACCAAATCTGAAAAGCTTACTCGATATGTTGGGTAGAGCTCAATATTTTTCGACTGTAGACTTGGCGAAAGGTTTCCATAAAATACTTGTCAGGGAGAAGGATAAGAAGAAAACTGCGTTTTCTACTCCATTCGAGCATTTCGAGTTCGTCAGAATGCTTTTTGGTCTACGGAATACACCTTCGACCTTTGAGGAATTGGTGAACACTGTGATTAGAAACCATATTAACAAAAGCTGTGTCGTTTATATGGATGATATCCTTATATTTAGTACTTCGTTGACAGAACATGTTAGCAATATCAGGGACATATTTAAAACTTTAAGAAAGGCACTACGAAAGATACAAATTGACAAATGCGAATTCCTACGAAAGAAAACTCAGTTTTTGGATCATTTCCTAACGACTAATGGTATCAAACCAGACCCGACTAAAATTTAAATTATATAAAATCTTAAGCTTCCAACTACCGAAAAACAAAACAAAAAACATTTTTAGGAATGACCGATTTTTACCGAAAATTTATCCACAATTACGCTAAAATTGTTTACCCAATGACAAGATATCTACGAAAAAACGAAAAAATAGAAACAAATGATCCCGGCTTTATTACAGCCTTTGAAAAACTCAAAGAATTCATTAAAAATTCGCCCATATTCAGATACCCAAATTTCAATAAACGTTTCAAAATTATTACAGATGCTAGTAACAACGTAATTGGAGCTGTCTTAACACAAGATGGTCACCTAGTAGCATATGCATCGCGACCGCTAAATAGACACGAAACCAACTATGCAACAATTGAGAAAGAATTACTAGCAATAGTATGGGGTGTAAAATATTTTGGGCCTTATGCCTATGGGAAAGAATTTGATTTATAAAGTGACCACCAGCCCTTAAAGTGGCTCATGAGCAAATATTCTGGGAGATATATAAGCCCAAGGCTACAAAGATGTCTTATCGATTTGAGAGAATATCAATTTAAAATAGAGTATATTAAAGGAAAGTGCCGATTTCCTAAGTAGAATTGATGTCGATACATATGAAATAAATACATTGAAACCAATTCGAGAAGATTTTATACATAGTGGAGAAACAAAGAGAATTCCCTGATAGAAATACACACAAAATAGTAAAATGTTCTTACTTTGCTAGAGAAATTAGAAATACATAAGGTAATAAATAATTGTCACATTTGCTCATCAAAAAGAAGTTCCAAAAAACTGAAACACCTGCATCTGTAAACGAAATAGTACATGTAGATACATATATAAATAGCAAACAGTCGTTTATGATTTTTATTGATAAATTTTCAAAGCATGCTGTCTGTTTTCACATGCCAGATAGAAATAGTACAACTATAGTACAAAAATGTTAAGAATTTTTTTTTTTTTTAATGCATGTTTTTTTTATTTATTGTATCTTCAAATATGAACTAACAATAAGTATTCAAATCTTAAATCTATAAAAAAATTATTAGGCCCGACCAATGTCGGACATAAGCTTAGTGATAGTTATTAATAATACATAAGTAGTGATAAGCAACAAAAAGAAAAAAGTGTTTTCAAGCAGCTTCATCATCTAGAGTGATGAATATTAGAGCCCGTGTATCTCTCTTTTTTAAGCGGATGTACCCAGTAAAGTTCAAAATATTACGAGCAAGCGGATTAGGATGTGACTCGAGTTTTGTTAGATATTTGCCTGCGTATTTTACAATTTTTTCAGTCACTAGTGGCATATTCAAATCGCGATGTATATTTGAATTTTTGATGTACCATGGAGCCGATGTTATCATGCGTAAAATTTTATTTTGCCTTCGTTGAATTTTCTCTACATTTGAAGCTGAAGCAGTGCCCCATAGTTGAATTCCGTAACACCATATTGGCTTTAAAAGCGACTTGTATATTAAAAGTTTGCAGTCTAGGCTAAGTGTTGAATTTCTACCAATCAGCCAATGTACCTGAGTTAATTTAAGTTTCATTTGAGTTAACTTAGAGTCAATGTGATGTTTCCATGTAAGTCGTCGATCAAAGTGTAAGCCAAGATATTTCACATGTGAATGTTGAGGAACAACTTGATTGTTAATCCGAATGGGGGAGCAAGTATCTCTTCTTAGGGTGAACGTTATATGGACACACTTATGTTCATTGACTTTAATTCTCCATAAGTTTAACCAAAGCTCCATCTGGCTAATGTGTTCCGGGATTTTGCGGGATGCCTCATCAGGGTTTTCGTGCATACTAAGGCAGGCTGTATCGTCGGCAAATGTGGAAGTATGGATACTACTGTTCACAGGCATATCACAAGTATAAATCAAATATAAAACTGGTCCCAGTATGCTCCCCTGTGGCACAACGGATGAAATAGTTTCAGGCCTACTCGTAAAGTCTCCTTCCACAACAGTGAACTTACGGGAAATAATGTAACTTTCCAAAATATTTAAAATGTTTATTGGTAAGTAAGTCTTCAATTTTAAAATTAGGGGTTCATGCCACACTTTATCAAATGCCTGGGAAACGTCAATAAAGAGCGCAGAACAATACTTTTTTTCCTCAAAAGTTCTTCTTATAAATTGAACCAGTCTGTGAGTTTGTTCAATGGTGCTATGCTGACTTCTAAAACCAAATTGATGGTCTGGTATGCACCCACTACTAATTAGAATTGGGGACAATTTTGTTTTGAGCAGTTTTTCGAAAAGCTTTGACATAGTTGATAGTAGACTTATTGGCCTATATGACTCAGCCTTGGTTAGATCTTTTCCCGGCTTTGGAATCATTTTAACCTTGGCAAGCTTCCAGATGTGTGGATAATACTCCAGTCGTAAAATGGCATTAAATATGAATAATAGGATTCTCATTGCAATACGAGGCAAGTTCATAAGCATCTGGTTACTAATTCCATCAATACCCGGAGCTTTCTTCGGGTTGAGTTCGGCAATTAATTTTTGTAAATCACGCGTCTTAAACTTTATGTGTTGAGGGGGTAGAGCGACTACATTCGGCAAATCAGCAACACCAGTATATATGTTTGGCGTAAAAACGGATTTTAAGTGCTCAGCAAATATTTTACCTTTTTCAGTATCGCTTCTTGCCCAACTTCCGGTACATGTGCGTAGAGGTGGCTTATACTCAATGGGTGTTTTAAGCTTTCTAGCAGCGCGCCACAAAGAGTAATTAAACGCTGGTGTGACATCAAGACCTTCCAGATAATTTTTAAGAGATGCAGTTTTTTCAGACGCAAGCAACTCTTGGAGTCGTTTAGTGCACTCTTTAAATCTGATTTTATTTTGTGGTGATCTGTGCTGTTGCCATTCCCTTCTAGCTCTTCTTTTTTCACGTACGAGACGTTCAATGTCTGTAGAATAAATTGTATTAAACCCAGTCTGCGGATGGGAGATAATGGCATGTTCAGCAGCCTGTTTAATATTCTCGCTGAGATTGGCAATGTTAGATTCAATATCATCGGATGTTCTAAGCGTAATGTTTTTCGTACAATGACTACTGAGATATTTTTTGAACCCCAGCCAATTAACACGATTGATCATCTTCACATATGTGTCAGGTAAGTTACTTCTTAAGGGACTACAAATTGTAATGATCGTCGGAGAGTGATCGGACGAAAGATCAAGAGAAGCTTGAACTTGAATTAAATCCCTAGAGATATTTTTTATGACGCCAAAATCTATAACATCCGGAATTTTTTGTATGTCAGTAGGCCAATAAGTGGGCTCCCCACTCGAAATGACATCCAAGCCCATTTTTGAAATAGTGTTGAACAATGCTCGACCTCTGGGGGTAATAAGACGCGAACACCAGAACGTATGCTTAGCATTGTAGTCGCCAGCTGCTACAAAACAAGGTCCAAGAGACTTGTAGAAATCCTCATATTGATTCTCAGTGATTGAAAATCTGGGAGGGGAGTAAATTGATGATATAACAAAATTTGTACAAAAACTTTCAATGCCAATATTTGTTGCTTGTAGGTGTTCTTCACAAATGTTATCAAGAACATAGTGCTTGAGTCTTGACTTTATTAGAATTGCTGATCCACCGCAAGCCCTTCCTCTAGGGTCCTTTGTATCATATATAGTGTAGCCATAAATTTTAAAAAGACTTCTCGAAGTCAAATGAGTCTCAGATACTAACATTACATCAATATTTTTTTCCGTGAGGAAGTGCTCAAGTTCATTTTTATGTTGGCGAATGCCGTTTGCGTTCCAGAAACATATTGTTAACGTGTTCATGGCTTGTTAATTAATGCTTGAAGCAGAGTATTCTGCATTCGCAGCATTTCTTGCATCATGCTAGTCATATTTGTTGTAAAATTGTTTATAGTTTGCACCAGATTTTCAATAGTAGCTTCAAGGCGATTAAAATTAAAGCTTGCGTCAGTATTTTTTGAATTATTTGGCGGGGAAACATTTTGTGTGGGAATTGAATTTGTCTTAGCAGCATCTGCATACGATACACGGGAAGTAACTGGTTGGCTCATTTGCGCAAAAGCGGCAGAGTAAGCGTTTGCTGATTGAGCTGGAGCTAATTTAGGTTTTTGCACCATAGTCTTCTTTACGAAAGAGTACACAGGACAACCCCTGTAGTTAGCGGTGTGATCACCTCCACAATTACTGCATTTTTTATCACTTTGATCTTTTGGCTTATTGCAACTAGCAGTGCCGTGTAATTCGCCGCACACAACACAAACAGAGGGTAAATTGCAGTATATTTTTGTATGGCCATATTCTTGGCAATTATGGCACTGTACAGGACCTGAGCGCTTATGTGGCTCTTCAACTGTGATTTTTCGGTACAAGAGGTATTTCAAATTATAAATTGGATGCGTCTCATTTTTTTTCAATTTTATATCATTAGGCTCAAGTTCAACACGAAATAGGGGTTGGGGCATCTTCTCTCTGTTTATTATATTGGACACATTTTTTACCTTAAACCCCTGGAGGACGAGTGCATCTTTAATTTCTTCGGGAACAACATAAGAATATATGCCCTTTAATACGATCTGCATGCCTTTAGCGCTCTTATGCTGCTA
This sequence comes from Tachina grossa, assembly GCA_949987645.1. Lineage (NCBI taxonomy): Eukaryota > Metazoa > Arthropoda > Insecta > Diptera > Tachinidae > Tachina > Tachina grossa. The sequence goes on from OX465275.1 coordinate 104,977,735, forward strand.
TGTGTAGAAGCTTGTTTTATTTTTTTCAAATTCAGCAACCATTTTGCGGAAATCTTTTTCGTCATAAATTTGGACTTTAGTTTCATCTATGTTTCCACGTTTTATTGGAACAATGTGAAATTTATTCTCACCAATGACCGAAATTAATTTTTTAATAAGGGCATTTGAATTTTTTTGCCACAAATAGATTGGTGGCGGCTTGGATATTTTATTCGAGGATACCTCGGGTTTGTCGTTGTCATCTTGCAAAATTTCGTAGCGGTTTTGGCGATTAGTTGAGGCTGCGCTGTTATCCCTAGACATTTTTGGAGCAGATGAAATTTTTGAAGAATTCGGGTTTCGCCCACGCTTTACCACGGTTATATATCTGTCCATTCCGACTTGTACCTTGAGTTTCGAGCCGCTGTTATCTGTAGTGATAACTTTGTTAAGTGATGAACACGAGCCTGAAGGGGATGATATTACTGGCTTATATGAAGAAGTACTAGGCAACTGTAATGTTAATGCATCATTACTATTTGGCATTGGACAAAGCGAAGTTGATCGCTGACGAAAAATTGGCTTTGACGTTAAAAAAAGACTTTCATCAGATTTATTATTTATATTTTTTTCATTAAGAGTTTCAGAACTCACAGTAAAATAAGCATTTCTGCCGTTAGAACTCACTTCAAATTTTTTTGTATTTGAGGCACTCATACAAAGAATTCCTCAAGGGATATTCGTTTGTGTTTTTTTTACGTTTGCGGTCTTTTTTTGTTTTTGTTATTTATGATTGTTTATTTGTTTAGAGGTACACATATATATAGTATTCCTCAATATCAATTTGTTTAATTTTTTTTGTTTGCGGTTTTTTTTGTTTTTGTTATTTTTACTATGTAAAAATATCAGCAAAGCATAAAGCTTATTTATTAAAGACAGTATGTACCTATTACGAATAATATGTACTACGAATATTTTTTGTTTGTTTAATTTTTTGTAAGTAAGAAAAATTCCGCTAATCGACTGTTCGCTATGAAGGTACCACGAGAACTTTTGGCAATTAAAGGTAAAACGAAAAAATTTATATTTGATAACGAATTTAATTCCAACAATGTTAAAATTTTTTAGATGCAGAAGGAATTGACTTCCATATAACAAAACCTAATAATCATACCGGGAATTCCGACGTAGAAAGGTTAAATAATACCATAACTGAGAAAATAAGAGCTTTAAATCTTGAAGAACAATAACCAATAGAAAGCCAAATAATAAAAGCTATAAACTTTTATAACAAGAGCTACCACAGTACGATAAAATGTACCCTTTTTTATGTGGTTAATAACAAAATAAATTTTGAAATAATAAAGGAAAGAATGGAGAAGTATAAGGGCAAATTGAATGAAAAATGAAATCCAAATAGGGAAAGTTATGAAGAGAATAGGGAGGAAGGCTATATAAAAAATTAAAGGGCTTTACGACACAAAGAACAGCCGAAATATAAGGGGTGATCCAAGTAAAGATATTATTTTTGTTTAGTATTGTTTGGCATTTCATAATGGAAAGACTTACGCCTGAACAACGTTTACAAATCGTTCAACTTTATTACGAAAATTTACGTTCTATGAGGAATGTGTTTCGTGCACTTCGCTCAACTTATGTTCAACATAATCGTCCTACTGAGCGTACTATTCGTAACACCATCACCCATTTTGAGACCCAGCATTCATTATTGGATAATATTCAACCGAATAGACCACGTCCAGCACGCTGTGAAGAAAATATAGCGGCCGTAGCTGAGAGTATACACAAAGACGTTGGAGAGTCGATTGAGCGCCGTTGGCAGCAACTCGGACTGACGGACTGCCATGATAACCGACTATTTGATGCTTAAAATTGAAGCTCGTGATTTCGGCGACATTTGGTTTCAACAAGACGGCGCCACTTCCCACACATCGCATCAATCAATGGATTTATTAAGAGAACATTTTGGTGAGCACATAATTTCACGTTTAGGGCCGGTCGATTGGCCACCAAGATCATGTGATTAGAAAACATCTCTCAAAAAATGTTCATGAAACCAACATTAAAAGACCTCTTAAATTTTCAGACCTTGGTAACCGCCATGGTATTCTTTCTAGCAGTGGTTCGGACTGAATGATTTTTACAAATCAGCCAGCTACCAAAGAACAACGGCTATATCGATATCTGTTATAGAAGTAAATATGACAGAAAACCATACGAACCAAAATACTTCATAACAGAAACTCCCACAGACACGTATGAGATTATTCACATAGACACTTATGTAATTAAGAAACATAGTTTTCTAACTATCATAGAAAAATTTTCGAAACAAGCCACCACTATTTATCTAGAGGACAGAAACAGTATAACACTTATAGAAAAGCTTCGTTTGTATTTCTCTCTCAACCCAAAACCAAAACGTATAGTTGCTGACAATGAGTTCAACTCAACAAATGTAAAAGACTTTCTTAGGCAAGAAGAAATAGAAATCCACTTTACAAAACCAAATTCCCATACGGGAAATGCAGATATCGAAAGATTTCACAATACCCTAGGAGAAAGATTTAGAACGTTAGAAATCGAAAATTCAGGATTATCAGTTCAAGAAAAGGTATATAAATGTACTGAATGGTACAACAAATCTGTTCATTCTGTAACAAAAGAAAGACCAATAGACAAAGGAAATGGAAAAGTTAAAAAAACAATATTTATAACTTACTACGAAACACCAAAGAAAGACATATCAAAAAGTTAAACCTTAACAGAGAAGAATACGAAAATACAAATCAGGAAGGGTACGTAAAAAATTATAAAGCTCTTAGACATAAACACGAACCTAGATACAAAAATATGAAACTAGAAAATATTCACCCAACAAACATAAAAAGAATTACTAAATTTTTAGGTACATACAATGCTCCTAATGACAATAATGATGACGCTTTTTACTGTGAGCAATGCCACCTTGATTGTCGAAAACATCAATAGCACCAACGGTTTCGCTGAAATTGCATTAGAAGACGTAGACATAACATACAGCTACAGCACTATCTTACACATAATTGACCCTAAAGAAATACAACATGTTATAGAAGAACTCGAAGAAAACATAAAACCAATACCAAATCTCAACGACAAACACTTTTTGAAAGTAGAACTAGAAAAGACAAAATCAAAACTCCAAACCATCACCCCCACTAGACATCCGAGAGGGCTAATTAACTTTGTAGGAACAGGTATGAAATGGCTATACGGCACATGGATGACTTTGACAGGACAGAAATTGAACGACATTTACAGACTATTGACGACAACAATCATGCAATAATAGACGACAAAAACAAAAGCATTGAAATTGCAAATAAATCACATATTTAACAGCACAATTTCGAAGCTAAAAGACGCAATAGAAAACGATAGGACACAGATTACTTCAAAATTAAACCAAATATCAAAGAACGATGAAATATTAGAAAATAAGCTCTTATATCTGGATATATTATTGAAAATTAAAATTCTGCTAGATAATGTTGAACATATACAAAATAATCTTCTAGCTGCAAAAACAGACACTATGAACAATAATAATTAATTAACAAGTGAAGAAATAATTCGTTACAATATTGATCTTTATAAGATACAAAATACCAAAGTAAGTGCAGCTCACTATAAAGAAAATAAAATAATATTTGCAATTCAAATACCTAAAGATTTAAGAAAAGTAAAACGATCATTTTTTGTATCCATACCTAATGAAAACCAAGAAGAACTTATATTCGAAAATAGAGAAATTTTAAAAATAAACAATACAATGTACGATTTTAATAACGAAGTAAAAAGAATCAATTTAAAAAAGTCTAAACTATGTATTTTTACAAACAGTTGTTTAAGAAGAAACAACACTCAAATGGAAACTATAGAAATAAAACCAGGCTTAATAATTATAAAAAACCACGTAAATTCCATTGCTAATAGTACTTGTAATAATAGACAGTTTTATTTAAAAGGAAATCAAATGATAACATTTAATGATTGTAGATTAGAAATAAATGGAGACCTTTATTGTTATTATGATGACAAGTTTGAACAACATTTTTTGATTAACAATAACCTTATTCTAAATAATATTACAACTCAGCTGACGTTTGACGAAATAATTTCAAATCAAATCGAGAATATTAAGAAAATTGAAGAAATTAGATTTCATAAAAATATTAACTACGCTTTTAATGGAGTAGCTTTGATATTCAGTTTATTGTCCTTGAGTGTAATAGCTATATTCTACGTATATAAAAAAATTAAAAAATCACAAAACTGCACTAATTATAAAAACTCAGGAGAGTTTTCAGTCAAACGAGGGAGGAGTTAATTCAACCACCCATTCTAATAGTCCAACATATTCCCTACCCATTAATTGGCAACAATAATAATTTCATTAGTTCAATAAACTTAATTTTCTTTAACCAGCATCAATAATAATTTCAATAGTTCAACACACTTACTTTTCATTAATCAGCAACAACAATACTTTCAGTATTTCAACACACTTACTTTTTATCAATCAGCAACAATAATAAAACGTTCTATTTAACCAGTTCAATAAACTGCCGACCTTTTTAACTTTACAAAAATAATATTTCGCAAATAATCTTATTTCATACAAAATTGCTAAATGGACATTTTCTCCAAACGTCAGCTAAATACAAAATTATTTATATTGTAAGTAAACTTACGAAAAAGTTCAGTTCTAATTTTATTGCATTTAGTTAATGATTAATAAAATAAAATAAAATAAAATAAAATAAAAATATTTTTTTTAATACAAACAACCCTCGGACTCATAATTTTCGAGCTGGCGTAATCTTTACTTTATTATCTTGCCAACACTGGTCCCGCAAAATAAAATATGTTTGTATTAGTGAGAAAAATGAGAGTAAAATAAACTTGCACTTGAAGAAAAGTTTTCGAATTTAAAATACATACAGATGTGGTTATTAATTCTTTGAATTTTTTTTTTTATTTTTTGTAAATAAGCAATTTAGTAAAAAGTTAACTAAAATGTAAAAATTTAATAATCCATTCAACAATGTAGTGTATAAATTCCAAATTAAATTTATTCACAGCCTTGTGGATAATATTAAAATGTCTTTTTAAACTATCTTCCTTATTATTTCTAACTGTTTCACAACATAATATGCATTGCATATTGCGAAAAGCATTTTTTATCACGAAATATTTCTTAGCTTCCATAATTATTTATATTTTTTGATGCTGTACAAATTTATTAAATTTGAATTTTAATTTCGTTCGGTGTGCTCAAAAAAACTAAGCAAAAGACCAGCAAAAAATTCGTACATGCGTGCACAACTTCATTTGTGGCTTTCTCAGTGACGACTAAATGAAAGCGCATTAGCAGCGTTGTCAACTCGGTGCTTCTCGCACAGTTTTTAGTGCTTTTTGATTTTTTTTTTAATGTATGTATTGGTTTATTGTATCTTCAAATATGAACTAACAATAAGTATTCAAATCTTAAATCTAGAATACATATAATTATTAGGCCCGACCACTGTCGGACATAAACTTAGTGATAGTTATAAATAATACATAAGTAGTGATAATCAAAAAGGAACAAAAAAAAGTATTTTCAAGTAGTCCCATCTGGAGTGTTGAGTATAAGAGCCCTTGTGTCCCTCTTTTTTAGGCGAATGTGTCCAGTAAAGTTCAAAATATTACGAGCAAGTGGATTAGGATGTGATTCGAGTTTTGTTAAATATTTGCCTGCGTATTTTGCAATTTCTTCAATCACTAGTGGCATATTCACATCACGATGTATATTTGAATTTTTGATGTACCATGGAGCCGATGTTATTAACCGTAAAATTTTGTTTTGCCTTCGTTGGATTCTCTCGACATTGGAAGCTGAAGCAGTGCCCCATAACTGAATTCTGTAGCGCCATATTGGCTTCAAAAGCGACTTGTATATCAAAAGTTTGCAATCTAGACTGAGAGTTGAATTTCTACCAATCAGCCAATGTACCTGAGCTAATTTTTGTTTCATTTGTGTTAGCTTAGAATCAATGTGTTGTTTCCATGTAAGCCGTCGATCAAGGTGTATACCAAGGTATTTTACATGTGAATGTTGAGCAACAATTTTATTATTGATTCTAATGGGGGAACAAGTATCTTTTCGTAGAGTAAATGTTACCTGCGCACACTTCTTCTCATTTACTTTAATTCTCCATAACTTTAACCATAGTTCCAGTTGGGTAATATGTTCCTGAAGATATCGGGATGCCTCGTGAGGGTTTTCGTGAATGCTAAAGAAGGCTGTATCATCGGCAAAAGTAGATGTATAGATTTTAGTGCTAACAGGCATATCACAAGTATAAATCAAATACAAAACTGGTCCCAGTATACTCCCCTGTGGCACACCGGCAGATATAGATTCGGGAACACTGATGAAGTCTCCTTCCACAACAATGAATTTCCGGGATAGAATATAACTTTCCAATAGCCTTAGAAAATTTATTGGTAGATATGTCTTCAATTTTAAAATTAGGCCTTCATGCCATACTTTATCAAATGCCTGAGAAACATCAATAAAGGAGTAGAACAATACTTCTTTTCTTCAAATGTTCTTCTTATAACTTGAACCAATCTATGCGTTTGTTCAATGGTACTATGCTGACTTCTAAAACCAAATTGATGGTCCGGTATGCACCCACTATCAGTTAGAATTGGGGATAATTTTGTCATGAGCAGCTTTTCGAAAAGCTTTGATATTTTTGATAGTAAATTTATTGGCCTGTAAGACTCATCTTTAGTAAGATCTTTGCCCGGCTTTGGAATCATTTTGACCTTGGCAAGCTTCCAGCTGTGTGGATAATACTCTAGTCGTAATATGGCATTAAAAATAAATAGTAAGATTCTAGTTGCAGTGCGAGGCAGATTCATCAGCATCTTGTTACTAATACCATCCATACCTGGAGCTTTCTTCGGGTTGAGCTCAGCAATTAGTTTATGTACATCACGCATCTTAAACTTTAAGGGTCGAGGGGGAAGAGCAACTACACTCGGCAAATCAGCAACACCAGTACATGTATTTGGGGTAAATACGGATTTTAAATGCTCAGCAAATATTTTACCTGTTTCAGTATCGCTTATTGCCCAATCACCGGTCGAAGTGCGCAGAGGTGGTTTAAACTTAACGGGTCTTTTAAACTTTTTAGCAGCGCGCCACAAAGAGAAATTAGATGCTGGTGTGACACCAAGACCTTCCAGATAATTTTTAAAAGATGCAGTTTTCTCAGATGCAAGCAACTCTTGGAGTCGTTTCGTGCACTCTTTAAATCTAATTTTATTTTGGGGTGATCTGTGCTGTTGCCATTCCCTTCTAGCTCTTCTTTTTTCACGTACGAGACGTTCAATGTCTGAAGAATAAATTTTATTAAACCCACTCTGCGGATGGGAGGTAGTGGCATGTTCAGCAGCCTGTTTAATATTCTCGTTGAGATTGGCAATGTTAGATTCAATATCATTTGGTGTTCTTAGCTTAATATTTTCTGTACAATGACTACTAAGGTATTTTTTGAACCCCAGCCAATTAACACGATTTATCATCTTCATATATAGATGAGGTAAGTCACTTCTTAGTTGGCTACATATTATAACGATCGTGGGAGAGTGGTCGGACGAGAGATCTAGGGAAGCTTCAACGTGAATTAATTCCCTAGAAATACTTTTTATGATGCCAAGGTCTATAACATCCGGAATTTTTTGTATGTCAGTAGGCCAATAAGTGGGCTCCCCACTCGAAATGACATCCAAGCCCAGTTTTGAAATAGTATTGAACAATGCTCGACCTCTGGGGGTAATAAGACGCGAACCCCAGAACGTATGCTTAGCATTGTAGTCGAGAGACGCTACGAAACAAGGTCCAAGAGATTTATAGAATTTCTCGTATTGATCCTCAGTGATTGAAAATCTAGGAGGGGAGTAAATTGAAGATATCACGAAATTTGAACAAAAATTCTCAATGCAGATGTTTGTTGCTTGTAGATGTTCTTCACAAATGTTGTCAAGAATATAGTGCTTGAGTCTTGACTTTATTAGAATTGCTGATCCACCGCATGCTCTCCCTCTAGGGTCTTTTGTATCATATAATGTGTAGCCATTCATTTTAAAGAGGCTTCTAGAAGTCAAATGAGTCTCAGAGACCAACATTATATTAATATTTTTTTCCGTAAGGAAGTGCTCAAGTTCATTTTTATGTTGGCGAATGCCGTTTGCGTTCCAGAAACATATTTTTAACGTGTTCATGGCTTGTTAATTAATGCTTGAAGCAGTGTATTCTGCATTCGTAGCATTTCTTGCATCATGCTAGTCATATTTGTTGTAAAGTTGTTGATAGTTTGCACAAGATTTTCAATAGTGGCTTCAAGGCGATTAAAATTAAAGTTTGAGTTTGTATTTGTTGAATTATTTAGTGGGGAAACATTTTGTGTTAGAATTGAATTTGTCTTAGCAGCATCTCCATACGATACACGGGAAGTAACTGGTTGGCTGGTTGGGGTACCTTTTCTCTGCTTATTATGTTAGAAACATTTTTTACCTTAAATCCCTGGAGGACGAGTGCATCTTTTATTTCTTCAGGAACAACATAGGAATCTATGCCCTTCAATACAATCTGCAGGCCTGCAACGTTCTTAAGCTGGTATGTGCAGAAACGTCTTTTATTTTTTTCAAATTCAGCAACCATTTTGCGAAAATCTTTTTCTTCATAAATTTGAATTTTCGTTTCGTCAATATTATCACGTTTTATTGGAACAATGTGAAATTTATTCTCACCAATGACCGATATTAATTTTTTAATAAGGGCATTTGAATTTTTTCTCTCAAATAGATTGGTGGCGGCTTGGATGTGTTGTTCGAGGATACATCGGGTTTGTCGTTGTCATCTTGCAAAATTATAAAGCGATTTTGATGATTTGTTGAGGACATGCTGTTATCCCTAGACATCTTTGGAGTAGATGAAATTTTAGAAGAATTATAACTTCTGCCACGCTTTACCACAGTTATATATCTGTCCATTCCGACTTGCACCTTGGGTTTTGAGCTGCTGTTATATGTAGTGATAACTTTGTTAAGTGATGAACACGAGCACGAAGGGGATGATATTGCTGACTTATATAAAGTACTATGCAACTGTAATATAAATGAATCACTACTAGTTGGCATTGGACAAATCGAAGTTGATCGCTGACGAAAAATTGGCTTTGCCGTTAAAAATAGACTCATCAGATTTTTTATTTTTATTGTTTTCATTAAGAGCTTCAGAACTCACACTAAAATATAATTTCTGCCGTTAGAACTCACTTCACATTTTTTTTATTAGAGGTATTTATATAGAGTATTCCTCAATGTCACTTTGTTTTTTGTTATTTATTGTTTGCGGATTTGTTTTGTTTTTGTTATTTCTACTATGTAAAAAATATTAGCAAAGCAAATAAAGCAAGGCATATCAAACAGGTGATTTTTTGTTTACAAATTTATCAGTCGTAAAGCAGCTCTGGGCGAGTCAGCATCACGCGTCGTTGGCAATTATTTCTTAAATGCAACCAGGCCACTGTTGTTTATGGGCCTTCGACAGTTTAGCGTCTCACTCGCACTTGTTAATAGTTACCGCAACTAACTGTATCGCTTACAGTTAGTTTTTTGTGGAATTTTCCATTATCAAGTGCAAACGTTTTTAATAATATTAACTGGTAGAGACCATTAAAAACTCTAGGAGTGGATCTTGGACACTCCTACTTCCTATACGAAGGTATAGGTCGTTCGCAGCAACCGAAGGAAGCTTCTACACGTGGGATACCCTGGCTTTTTGGCTACGTGCTTTTGCCATTTTTGTTCCATTTGGAACACAGAATACAACATACAAATTTATAACGAAGAATTCGTTTGACAATTACTTTTGTGCCTTGTTTGATGCATACAATTTTTTAACAATCACTTTGTAAAACTATGTGAGAAGCACAGAGTTGCCACAGGGTTGTGCCTAATGCATGTACCTGTATTAAATGTGCCTTGAAATAAAGCTTATGTATCAAAGTCAGTACACACAAAAAAATATAAGAGGTAATATTAACTAAGCTTACATAAGTAACTTTTTTTATATGAAATTAAAAAACTTGGGTTTTATTAACTATGCAGTTAGGTAATTTGTACATTAGACATTACCTAAAATCCAAGTTAATATACCTATTACAATAAGGTACATACATACATATATTTTTCGAAATTATTTTTATTTCTATTTTATTTCTATTTTCTATTTTTCTATTTCTATTTTATTTCTATTTTATTGCCAAAAGTAAATTTTTTTAGCAAGAAGGTATGTATGTATGTATACATTAAATTTTTTAAATTTATGTAAAATAATTCTTTTTAATTATTATAGATAAACTAGCTGAGCCCTGCTAACGTCCTCTCCCTTCCTTGCTTTCCGTTCTTAGATGATGTAGAAGCAAGTACGCAAATTGCCAGTGTATCCTGTATTCCTTCAGAAGCTGCAGACGACATATACCTTCGCATAGGAACATCCCCATCCTGAGTTATAATGGTCTCCACCAACTGCTGCTTTACGATTGCCGGCAAACGTGGTCTTATGCCAGGAACACAACTGGGACGAACGACGAATTTCGTGGACGGTGACGAATTCGTCTATAATAATTCGCTGAGTAAATTCGTCGTGTGAAGCACAACAACGACGAATAAATAAGAGCTCTTACAATTGATACAGTTGCTTATTGTTTGTGCAAAGAGAGATAAAACTGTTTTTTCGTCGGCTTAGAGAATAGAAATAAATATATCGGAGAGTTCGCACGACGAGTTTCGTTCGACGGCAGTGTTGTGTTAATTTGCACATGCATGAATGTGTTTTATTTTTTATGACAAAATTCGTCATTCGTCCCAGTTGTGTTCCTATCATTACCTTTAGATGTTTTATTTTCGTGGTGTTTTTCGATTTTATTTATATGTATGCATCCTTCATAGATAAATTAATAAATAAATAATAAATTTTTTTAAAAATTCAAAAATTCTTTAAATCAATGACAGTTATCAAATTATAAATAGTTAATATAACTAAAATCCATGATAATTTGCCGCATTGTATATGTATAAATTTACTTTGCTATTTATGTAGATAGTTCACAGAAAACAAAAGTATGAATTTACCTAGTCGTTAAGGAGTTTCAACTAAAATATTAGTCGATTTTTCGAACATAGAAATCAACTAAACTTTTTGTCAAATTACCTAAAAAACTTTGTAAATGCCATTCTACCCTTTCACTTAGTTAAAATTATACCATTATTTTAGGAAATATAACCTATGATTTTTTTTGTGTGTATGTACCTGTTATGAATAATATGTACTACGAACATTTTTTAGTAAGTAAGAAAAACTCCGCTAATCGACTGTGCACTATGAAGGTACAGCGAAAACACATATTATATGTAAATATGTTTTGAATACAATACACAAAGGGTGTTCAAAATTAAAAAACAGAAATTGTATTTGATACACAAATACACTTTGATACTTAATACACACACACTACAAATTGTTTATTGAATTTTTCAGGCTAGGGCTGTTCAAGAAAATGAAATGCACAACATTTTGAATACCTCGTCAAAACTTCCGAAAATATCTACATCGAACACGTCGCCCTCACCTAGTCTAACTTTGAATATGGCCATACAGCAAGCAGCACAATATATTTCACCAGCTATTATCTACTCCGCTCATCTTCAAAAACAACAGCTACAGCAGGAAGGAAAACATCACCAGCAGCAGCCGGAAGTTGTAAAACAATCTAGTCCACATTTAGCTTACATTTCAAATTCCACCACATCCAGTACTACATCCGTGAATAGCTCTAGAAACCAAGGAGAGAAAGTCAATGTTTCGCCTTTAGATTTAAGCTCTCAACAACCACCTGCAAAACGTTTTAAGGCTGAACCTAGCGTCACTGCAAGTCGAGTATCATCTTCAACTTCACCATCTCCCCCGCTCATCAATGAATCTTTAAATACTTCTGTTATTGCCCTTACATCTCCACCTGTGACCTTATCTGCTGCCGCTGGATCTAATTTAAAGACAGAAGCAAATTTGACAACATTTACGCCAGTCAAAAGCAACAGTTCAACATCTGCTACTACATCCGTTGCATGTGCGGTTACTGTACATCAATGCCAAGCACAGAGTGAAGAGTTGAACTCTTGGACAGTGGATGATGTTTGCGCATTTGTTGGCAGCATTGATATTTGTACGGAATATGTAAAGGTAAATTTTTATACATTTCCTTTTTTAGCATAGCCAAAAACACTTTAAAGCTAAGTCCAGACGACATGTTGAATCAGCATATTTATGACGAAATATTTGTTACCAGAGCTCTATGGTCCCAATAGCAAATTTAGCGCGAAAAAGGTAGTTTTTTTTATATGATACAAAAGTGAAAATTTTGGATGAATTTTTAATGACAAGCCTCCGCCGTGCACAATGGTATAATTTTTTTTGTATATTTCCAATATTATAACTGCAGTATTGTTTTAAACAGAATTGGTTAATTTTGTTTTTAATAAGAAACCAGTTGATAATTGTGTGTGGTTTGGTGAGCTTATAATATAAAGTGAAAACATTTTCTGTAATATTTGTTGGTTTTATATATGGGCATTTCCATTTTCCATGACCAAAAATTTAAATTTTATTAAGAAGCTTTGCTTGACCGATAGTATCATAAAAAACCCTTCAAATAATTTGATTGTAATGTATTTATACGCCATCTCAGTTTTAGTAAAGAAAAACTAGGCTGCCAAAAATTAATTTCTATTTTTCTAACTCTTAAGGCAGTTTCAGACTATAATACAAGTATTAATACTTTTGACGAAAATGCTCCCCTGATCTAATTTCTGTTTAAAAAATTTCAAAAAACAATAACAACTCAACATGTCAGAGTTGTATTTTCCACAAAAGTATTAATACTTGTATTATAGTCTGAAACCGCCTTTAGTAATATTTAATCATATTTCCTCTTTAATGTTCAAAACATTAATAAGTATGTAGTGGTTGTGCTTTTTCCATAAACATGTTCTTAAAACTACAACTAATAGAAACAAATGAAGAGAGAGTAAACAAATATCCTTTAACATTAATCTTTTCCACTTTTTTTCGTTATCCTTCAATGTAACGTTCGTTTCCAAAAAGGATGAAATATTTTAGTTATATTTGACTCGTCAGGAACAGGTGTCTTAAAAGTTGGATTTTAAACAAGTTTGAGGAACAGAATTTAAAAATATTTTGCACTTTGCAAAAATTTTCAAAACAAATGCCTTTTGAGGTAGGCAAAGTTTGTAGCGTTCATCATTGTATATATTTTTTTATTTAGTATTCGAAGATTGTATAGGTCATAATCGTAAATAATGCTTTATTTTCCAAAAAAAATTAAAAAAATAATATATTGTTATGGGTTAACGTATCTTTTTATAGTACGTTTCCATATACGTGATTTAGGTCAAAACATTTGATTTGCCCTAATTAAGTAATTTGCGAAGTGATTTGCCATACATTTTTCATATGAGCAAATTATCTCAAATGACTTAATTTGCTACAAATTAAGTCGAATTTGTCAATGCAACACTGCGCTGCTGCTATTATTACAAATGCAACTCTGGGTCATCCATTATTGGTGACTTACAGATCCGAAAAAGTGACATTTAAGTACGAATTTAAATGGCAGATATAAAAAAAAGATAAAAGATAAAAGATAAAAGATAAAAGAAAAATGAAAGTCAGATAATCGTCAAAGTTCTGGCTTTCACATCGTTTTTACATGTTTTCTTGTGAGTTCGGATGTTAAAACTCTTGCTACACCTGTTTAAGTTGAAATTTAGAAAATAGAAATTCATAGTATGTGTTCTAGCATCCAAATTTAGAAGAAAGCAATTTGGATCGGACGACTTGAAATTTTTTGATTTTCTTGTTGCGTTTTTTTCACAAGACTGTTTACAAGTGAAAAGAATACCAGTTTTTTCGTCCAAAAGTGAAAACGAAAAACTCTAAAAATTTTAAATCGTCCATTTCCTAATTGTTTTCTTCTAGAATACATAGTAGTCGTATTTTCTAAATTCAACTTAAACAGGCGTAGCATGTGTTTTAACATCCGAACTCACAAGAAAACATGTGAGAAAGATTTGGATGCCAGAACATAGACGAATTTAATTTTAATTTTTCTTCTCTTTAGAAACTCACATTAATTAATAAAAATATTTCATTCAATGAGAATTGAAAATACTGAACTTACTCCATATTAAGAAATTATTCCTGATTAAAATTCATTCTAGTTCAATTAAATTTAATATGTATCACCTGCTAAAAATTGTTTAAGAATAATGATAGGCCTTTTTAGGGTTCCGTACACCAAAGGTGAAAAGGATCCCTATTGTTTTCACTACGCTGTCAGTGTGTCCGTCACACGGCATTTTCTCAGGAACCGTAACAGCTGCGGAACTAAAATTTGGACAGAGTATGTAGAACATTGGCCGCTACAACAGCAAATACATGAGAATTAAAAATTAAAGGGTGTTCCAAAACGAGCAACAAAAATATTAAAATCCCATGTAATATACATACAATGGTATGTACATATGTATGTATATTGAAACTTGAATTTTGTAAAATTAGTGTATTTTCATATAGACTACAACAATTAACACTAAAATTTAAAAAATTTAAATTAAAGGGTTGTCCATCAGTTAATGCAATTTTGACTATGTAATTTTGACAATTTGCTACATCTTGGAAACCGTAAGAGGCAAACACTTGAAATTTTCAAAAACGGTAAAACTAAAAAAACCGAAAATTATAAAATCGCCAAACCAAAAAAAAAATCGCCAAAAATTAAAAAAAAATTGCCAAAACGAAAAAAATCGCCAAAATTAAAAAAAAAAATCTAACACTAAAAAAAGTCACACGAAAAGGTCGCCAAAACTAAAAAAAATTTTATATAAAAAAAATCGCAAAAATGAAAAAAATCGCCAAAAATAAAAAAAAATCGCCAAAATGAAAAAACGCCAAAAACCGAAAAAAATCGCCAAAACAAGAAAATAAAGTGTTAAAACTAAAAAAAAGAGCCAAAACTTAAAAAAATCTCCTAAACCGAAAAAACGCAAAAAACGTTAAACAAAAAAACCGAAAATACCCCGAAAACAGAAACGAAAATAAAATGCCAAAACTATTTATTATATAGGATGAAGTTTGTATTAAATTACATATCTAGTGTTCGTACGGAACCCTTCGTGCGGGAGTCAGAGTCGCACTTTAGTGAATTTATTTTGTTTTGTAAGACGATAGATACATAATATCCTCAACAGCATTGTTATTTGTATTAAATAAATAATTACATAAAATTTTTTATATTTTACTCAAATACATAACTATGGAAAAATATGTCATGTAACGAATGTAACGTTACGTATCAACAAGACATTTATAAAATAATTTCAAAGCAACAAGCACTAACACAAAGCGAAATTTGTACAGATCAATTTAAGTTTTGTGATTTAGAAAAAGCGTGATTCATTTCGTAGAGTTTTGCATTTTCATAGATGCAAATGAACACCACTTCCTTTTTTGGTAACGTTCGTATCACTTTTTGTTTGCTAATATCTCAGAGACCTATTTATTCAAATTCCGTTTGGAAAAATATGTATGAAAATTAAAATGTATTCCTTAATTGTGCAATTGTATCTTTATTAAGATTTGTATTAGACTTTTAAAAGTGAATTTCACCAGCTTTCGCTATAATATAATTTGTCGTCATATTGTATAACATGTGAATTGTTAAATATTTAAGAAATCAGCTG
Source organism: Tachina grossa (assembly GCA_949987645.1). Taxonomy (NCBI): domain Eukaryota; kingdom Metazoa; phylum Arthropoda; class Insecta; order Diptera; family Tachinidae; genus Tachina; species Tachina grossa. Next base: position 104,993,659 of record OX465275.1, read on the forward strand.
CGGATATTTGCCTAAACTCACAAAGTCCAGCACCAAAAGGTATTTGTTCAATGTTTGGTTTCCTGAAACGCACCGAAAGTAAAAGAATGATGATGATATATTTTACGTTTTCATCAAAAGTGGTATACAAAATGATGAAAAATTATGACTATAAAATAAAATAAAGCAAGCATATCGATATTTCGTTAGCAAGATGTCGAAGAAGTGGATGAAAGCACATCGAACAAAGAAGGTGTTCGAGTATACTTATACTTATACTCCCGGTAAAGCCTAGTGAATTTTTTTGGATGAAGACACGGTGGACGGACCTTCAACATAGAAATACGGCCGATCTTGCAAACTGTTTTTAGAAGGGGCAACGATCAAAACAATCAAAATTTAAATCTCTTGTAAACACTTACTCCCCAGAAGAGCTATCATTTGCTGCTGCAAGCAGTCTTTATAAAGAAGGAAAACGAGTTGCTGCCGACGTTTTAGAACCATAGATATGAAATGCCAGATGATAATTATTAAAAAAAAATACGAAATGTCTAAATTAACATAAACTTATTTTCTTGTGTATTTTTTCATTATTTCTTATTTTTTCTGTTTGCAGTGAATATTTATACATTTTGACTTCACAAAACACAGACATTTATCTGTAGTAATGTCAGTGGTTATAAATTGATTTTGCACGTCTTGTCAGTTACTTCTTATATGAAAATTGCCACACCCACTCATAGAATTCGCCCATTTTTGTCGTTTAAGATCGTTTTATGCTAAGCCATTTATTTATAAAAATTTTTATGCTTATAGGTACTTCTAAAATAGAGTTACGACTTTTTTCGCGCTAAATTTGTCACTGGGACCATTGTGCTGAGCCAACATATCGTGTAGACACAAAATTTTTTTAATATAAGTAGATGAGTAATGGCGGCGGACTACATGGTTTTGGAATTCCAAACCGGGGAAAAAACATAAATGATGGCAACTCTGTTACAAATAGGGATTTTGGGGATTTTCATGGTGAGATTTTCATAGGCTATGTGTGTGTGAGTTCGATTCTTTGTTTATGTATGTATGTATGTATATGCTTGTGCATGCAGCTTTTGTTGTTGTTTTAGAGAAACGTTATGCTTACATGTGTATGTATGTATGTACATGTGTATAAATGTGTGTGTGTGTGCATATGTATGCGTTTTTGTATTTCCTAAGTAAATACGCAAAATAGAACGTTCAACAGCAACCACCACATGTACTTTGTTGGTATAAATTACCTTCTTACTTTTCAAAACAGGGTAGCATCGTCAGATTGCATGTTTCTTATAGGAAATGTCAAACACCATACAAAGCTGAAAGGTGTTTATGTGTACCCAAATAAAAGCATGCTTTAGGCTTATACCTACACAATCCAAATTTGACATTTAGATTGGTATAATGACATTAGTCACCTGATGTAGTGCTGCCACCTGATAAATGCGCCTTGGGCCCAACTATAATATGAATAAGCTGGCTTAAGCTAATGTCAGAATTGAACGATAAGTCTGTCAAATGCTTAAACAATTCAGATGTGACTTTTAGGTGGTCATAATGTACTTACATGCACTTAAGTATTCTTTAGCCACAGCTGCACATCTAGGTATTTTCAATAATTTTGTAGTAATTTTGTTTCTTCTCATAACTCCTAAATGAATGCAATTCAATCAAACTAACTTGAAAGAATGTCCTAATCTATTAAGAATTCACATATAAATATATCCATTAGAGAGCTGCGTAAACAGTCTTGAAATGTAAAAATGTCATGATTCTTAAATGTATTCACGTCGCATGTATTAAGGGCTTTGGACACGATCAAAATGCTTGCTGCCAAGTTCGTGTACGTGTGCTTGTCGGCTTGATGCTACCATGCTTGATGGCCCACCAAGCATTCATTTTTATTTTGATTTTGTGGTGTTCGTTTGGTTGAAAAAAATTTATAAAAATGTCTAAATAAAGAAATTCAGTAGCAATAATGGCAACACGGTTTACAAAAAAAAATTAGAAAAGCAAAATAAGAAAGTTCTAACTCTTCTTTTTTCTTCACCAGTCAAATTTATGTTTTTCTTCCTCTAATTTCGATGTTTTGGGCAACCGTTCACAATGAAAATATAATTATAATGAAAATTTGTTCGTGCTTGACGGGTTAACACATACACATATACAACAATTGACAGCAAGCATGCCAAAAATCAAAATTTTTTGATTTTCCATCAAGCATAGCTGGTGTCACACATACTAACATATTTTCACTCATACTATAACCAATCTCAGCAAGCATTTTGACCGTGTCTAAACCCCTTTATACTAAACCAATAATAAACGCTGTCGTACTATAAGCGAAGCACGATGGATGTATTGGTGTACGTGAATACCAGTGTTAACAAGCGATGACGTCAAGACAGCTTGTCTGTAACAAACACTCAAAAGAAGTACTGTTGATTAGTGTATGCTTGTTATTTTTCATATTGTACGTTTGAGTGTGTGTAATATGTAGATGGTAAGCTATTATGTGATTAACCGCATACAACTAATATTAATGCATGTGTGTGCCTTTGCATGTGCGCAGAAAAATAAAAGATCATACACACGTACATGCATGACGTTTGTACACGCGCTTATGCGTAGAAAGAAGCTAGTATCACAAATTCTTCCGTCACGAAGTGTTTTCTTCTTTACTCCTATACAGTGTTCGAAAATAAACATTATTTAATGTACTTTAATGTTCTGTAAGGTACAACCTCACATACACAAGCGCTAATAATGTAGGCATACCGAATACATTAAAATTATAAGTACTTATAATTTTAGTTAACTTGTGCACAACAAGAATAATTATGTTAACCTACTCAAAATGATGATGATCAACACTTCGTTTCGTAAGGTTAAAGAGATTATTATTAAAGTATATTTAATGCATATATGTATGTATACTCAAAAAAGTTTTACAATAACTGAATGTACGAGAAATTTCTCTTAACTAAAATTAAAGTAAATTTTATAGTTAGGTATAGTTTTACCAAGGTATTTGTATGTGAAGTCTTTGTGTTTATTGTTTAATAAACTGAAACAATTTCATCTGAAATTATTTTTCGTACAATTTTTACTTAAGCGATTAGTACACGACATGTAAAATGACACATACGAATGTGGCTGTGCCATGACGACAATTTTCAGATTGTTGGTTTAATTTTTTTAAATAAGTAGTGGTGGCTACATGACGTTAAATTTTTATAGTATTTTTGTTCCAAAATCTAAATGTAAAACATTTAGACTAGTCGGGCACATTTTCAGAAGCAGTACGTGTGTAAAGACGTGAATTTCTACATTAAAATGTGCTACTAGTACACGGCATGTAGCCAATTTAGCTTCATGGTGACGTCAAAATCATATCGGAACCATGAGCGAATGTGAAATTCTCATGCCGTATACTATTTGCTTTATATTATTTTCTTTCATTGTAAAATTCAAAAGTATTTTAATAACAACTAATCAATATGTTAAAAAATTAGATTTAAACTTAAGTGTATACGAGTAGTTTAAAAAATTAAAATAGTTTTGCGTAAATTTAAACATAGATATGTACATATGTGCATACATATTTACATACATATGTATATGGATGTCAAAAATTCATTACTGTCGAATATAAAAGTATTAAAGTGGTAAGCTACATATGTAAATGAAATTGGTATGTATCATGTTGTGGCATATGCATGTAAGTATGTATGTATTTAAGTATGAACATATGTGCATGTATACATATGCGTGTGCATATGTACGTAAGTTTCGTAGAAAACGAGTAATGGGAAATACGCCTTTTTTGATTAAATCGTAAACGACAAAAACGAAAGTTTTTAGGAGAATTTTTTTTAATCGGGCCTTATTTTCGGTTTTATCGTAAGCGACAAAAATTAAAGTTTTCAGGAGAAGGATAGGCACATTTTCGATAACATGTCGCTTGCGGTAGAATCGCAAATATGGCTCGATAGTCAAATATGTTTCACATGCCTGAATTGTCCCTTACAATACAATTTTACAGCATGAATGTTAAAAGTTATCAGGAGTTTTGGCAATTTGATAACTCTAAACAATGGATTGGCCCCTAAAATCTCAATTTCAATAAAAATGTTAATTTTTTACTACATGTCGTTTATTATTAAATCGAAAATAGAGCTCGATATGTACGTGCATAAAAACTTAAAACGTTAAATTTGATAAGGCGAAAAACATGGAAATAGATGGTTGAAGTTTTGTTACATGATATTTAACATCTAAGGGCTCTGTTTTGACGAAGATGAGGAAAGAGCATCTGTTTTCCTATTATTTTGTACGAATATAAAAAAATTATGTTATTAGATTACTTACAGATATTTTTTTCCATATTACCTAATTATCTCAGCAATATGTACTTTACATATTTATAAACAATAAAAATGATTTATAAAAAACATTCTTTAAAATTATATTTATTTATTTACAAGCCTTGTTGTATTGTATTTGAAAAGAAAGTTTAATTAAAATACTTCTAAATGAAAACAAGTTATTTCTATTTTATTGGAAGTCGATTTTTCAAATTCGAATCAAGCAATTGTAATTGTACTAACTTGTGTTTAAATTGGTCAGGTAGGTAATTTGTTGTCCGTTAAAATAAGTGAAACACAATTTTTATAGTTTTATATACGGTATGTGATAGCTTCTGAGTCGTTTCACGTGTTGTCTTGATGTGAATTCTGCTGTTAAAAGATATGCCACACCTGCTTAAGTTGAAATTTTGAATACACAAATTAATAGTATGTGTTCCAAATTAGAAGAAAAATATTTTGAAACAAACGATTTAAAATCAGTAGTTTTAAATATGTGTGTGTTGGTGTTGAAAATAAAATAACTAATATTCAAAAATAACTAAAAAATCATTCGCTTCACATGAAAAATAAGGCCTGTGCGCATGTGGCTTGGGCGTACTATTGACGTCACTATGAAGCTGCATATGGTACATACTACGTAGTAGGGCCGATTTCAGCCCTTAAAATTTAACCAATTTACATAAGGCTGTTAATTTGTAAGTGCAAAGTAAATCAAAATGTTCACATCTACAACAAAACGTAGGTAAATTTGTATTCAACTCACAAGGGTAGTTAAATTTTAAGGGCCCATGTATATATACATTTTAAGTGCTGCTTATAAAAATAGGTGTTACATTTGTAGCCGCTACTGCTTACTTAACAAAATGCAAGCAACATCCTGGAAATTCTCCTAACGTCATTATGTGTCTGTCTACATGTCATGTACCATATTGTTTGAAATGATGTTTCATTTGAATTTACTAACAGCATATTTTGAGTGTAACATGTATCAAGAACTATTTTGTGCACACATATACTACTATCTTATTCTTTAGTATTGTATGTGCTTCGTGAGTATCATACACAGCGTACGTGTGTTGATGTTAAAAAGTAACAGATTATACTCGCCTTGCAATGCTGTCACCTCTTGAAATTTTAAACGCGGAAAAATATGAAGATAGTGCTTTTTAAATTTATTTATTTTTCGTGGAAGTGCACTAAACTCAAAATTTCAAATCTATTTTATTTCGAGCAATTCTGTAATTTAAAAACTTAAATTGAACATTTCAAGATATTTGTTTGTATTATTATGAGACTGATTAAAGGAATACGCGCTCTATCAAACTGTAACTTTAATATTTAATTTAATTAATGTAAAAAATTGTTTTTTCTAACAAGAGGGAATCATTATGTCATCAGCATTCCAAATATAATCGAATAGCGAAATTTGTATTATAGAAAATATGTGGAAAATGATTCACTCAATGCAATTGAGAAACATTTGAGTCCATTTTAGAGTTTTAGGAAGAATTAAAATCTTATATAGATTGAGTTGATATAAGCCTGTTTTACAAACCAGCAAAAAGTTCTGTCACATCCATTATTAAAGGCAGAAATAGAAAGAGATTTGGCTTTTATGTATTTCTTTAAGTTTAAAACACGCATTTAACGCTGAAGCAATAAAATTTGTTGTGTGAAAGCAATGAAATACCAAAGGATGAGGATTTTCATATAAATAGCAATGACGTGTAAATAACTTTTCATACATACATATGTACATATATACAATTGGTTTTTATCCTCTTTTACATTTTGTATGGGTTTGAATGATACATGAATAGTTGAAAAAATACTTTTAAAAATATTATAGAAAAATACTAAATAATAGGTGTAAAACTACTTACTGCCAGTTTATAGAAGCCATATGAAAATTCTCTTCTGCCTATTTATATTGAAAACAAAAACAAAGCACTCAAATTTGTTTTTGTTTTCAATATAAATACACAGACGAGAATTTTTACATGGCTTCTATAAACAGGCAGTTAAATTGTGTTCAAATTACATATATGTTTTTGTCTTGTGGAATATCACTTTTACATGGTATATGTAGTCTGAAAACCTTTAAATACTAGCATGTGATATTTTTCAGTGCAAACATCAATTTTTATATAGAGCGTCTGACATCTGCTGGTTTTAAACAAATCAAGTCCTTGTTTCAATAAAAACTTACTTATTGTTATAGGTTTTATAATGGATTTTTAAAACAAATTTTCATACAAAATTCTTTTCATTAAGCCTTAATAATTTTTGTAAATAAGGCTGTTACTCTTTATTAATTTGTGTGTTAAATGAATTTTGTTTTCGTATAGGAACTGCGATATTTTTATGAAATGAAAATTTGATATGTTCGTTCTTTTTAAAGTTTGTTTTTTAATATACATATGTGCTTTAATAATATGTTCCTTAGTATAGGATTTTCTTTTTTTATATACAAGATTAATTTTAATAAAAGTAAAACATATTCTGCAGTATTCATAAAACACATTTAAAGTTTATTAAAGATTTATTTGACATATTCCTATGGGAAATTTGTCAAATAAGCCTTAAATATTTTTTATGAATACGACATATGTATTATATTTATTACCTTTTTATTTAACTCAAGTGTTTTTCCTGGTTGCATTGCTTTTCGAAATCTAAATGGTGACAACATTGTCCCCCATTATAAAAAATGGAGAGTGTGGCCACCGCCAGTGCTGTCAGATGTAGACATTTGTTACTACAGACGACGATAAGACTTCGTTTTTAACGTAGAAAACTTTGAAGTATTTTTTTGGCAATTTGCTTCGCAATATTTTAATTGCTTTGCGATATTTTTAGCTATATCCATATATGCGATTTCAATAATATGGGTTAGTGTTAAAAATATAGCAAATTTTGCGAGGAAGTTTTTCTACAACATAAAGTAATTAATGCAAAAGAGAGTTATTTTCTATACCGTTTTACCAGTGAGGATGTAAATAGTTGAATATAATGACTAGTACAACAATTTGTACTTAAATTTATTCTCAAGTAAATGTTAATTGTATGTTATCACGAGACTTCAATATTTATTTTGATCCCGATGTTCAAGTTTAATTTTTCTTATTAAGATTCATCTTTTGGTATAAGTAATTTTTATTACGTTTTACACAACAGTATTTTTATGTTATGGTAAGCAAGCTAATGTATGTCTTATAAATTAACTTTTGTTAATGTAAAAACTTATTTTATTTAAATTTAACAATATTTGTTAAATAAAAACATGTACATTTTTTAGCTCATATATAACATTATATTGGCGATATTCGACAACTAATTTAGCGAGGAGACTACAAATAAATCTGACATCACTGGCTAGCATTGATCAGGAATGATATGCATATGTATGTATTTATGAATGCACTATCGTGTGACGTAATGTTTTGCTATTGGCTGATAATTTTAAGCCACAAACAAGCAAAAAATTTTTGTAAACATTACAGTGCAACATATTATAATTTTTCTCTTTAAATTTTGGAAGCGAACGATTTTAATTTTTGTCTTACTTTATAAATGCTAATGAGATCATTGATAAATATTTAAGCCATGAGCGGGTACTAGACACATCAATATTCAGCTTCAATATGTGTGGTTGTGTGCGTTTTTTTATAAAAAAATATTCACACCAATAGTATATGTGTGACTATTTTTGGTAAACAAACGCACACAACCACACATATTGAAGCTGAATATTGATGTGTCTGGCACTCGGTATACATGAAGAAAAATATAAAACTTTTAACTTTAAAGAATTTTATGGTTTACTTAATCCACCAGCCAAGAAGTGGTGTAACCCACATCAAGTTTTTTAAACAATTGCTATTTTTGATTATTTAATTGCTTAATACTTTGCAAAATTATGATCTCTACAAAAACTATTTTCCAGCTCCATTTTTTAAGAATACCAAAATGCAGTTTACTCTAACTTCGTTTGATAGTTGGTAACATATATTATATACATACATATTTATCAGCAACCAAAAAGCTAATGTGCGGTGCGCTGATAGCCTCATACATATGCACTTACAGCCTTATTCATAAAAAATATTTCAGGTTTATTAAGCGCTTATTTGACATATTTCTATGGGAAATTTGTCAAATAAACCTGTCATAAACCTAAAATACTTTTTATGAATAAGACCGTTAATATATATCATAGGTAGAATAAATGAAAAAATGTGGTTCATTTTACGAATATATTCGTCATTTTTACATTACAAAATCCTTCGTAGATAGGATAAATGGTATTTGTTTATTTGTAAGAACATTTTGTATTTTCACAAATATTTTATTATTAGATTTACGAAAAATTAGGTTTATATTACAAAAGAAATTCATGACTCATGAAAAACAATTTCGTGTTATATACGAAATTTTGTATAAAAAGGTTAAAATATTAAAATCTGCAAGGAAATTATTTTGTCTTGCATTTGAAAAATAAGTTTGTAGAATAATCTGTAATTCTTGGAACTGAAGTTTGTAATAATCATAAAAAAATATAATTTTAGTGGAACTGTTACAGCCTCTGTATTTCCCATACATTACATTACATATTTTGCACTGAAACTCACGAATCAAAGTGGCTATTAAAAGTTGCACAATGACATGAAAATAAATGTAGGAAAAATTAAAAAATTTAACAAAACAGCAATTTTTATTTTTATATTTCAATATTTTGTTTATTTTTGGAAATTTCCAAGTTTATAAAAATGTTTTATTTTCTTCTAAATTCAATAAAATAAACGAAAAATATGGTACTATATATAATTTTTGTAACACAACGAAACTCGTATAATTACGAAATCTGTTTCCTTGCACCAGCTAAACTTTTCGTAAAATTTACAAAATTTTCGTTTATTGCACAAATATTAAAAAACTAAACTTTTTTTTCATATTTTCAAGCATGAAATATTTTGAGTGTAGCATATATTACCAAGATAACCACAAAGATATTAAAAATTGTGTTTGCTTATACATATGTGCCGGCTATACATATAGGGTGTTTTTTTAAGAGGTATAGAACTTTGAATTGAAATAAAACACAAGAAAGTCGTTTTAATGTCCATCAATTTGGCTTAATTGGAAGGATAATTTTATGCCATTAATGTTTAAATATGATTTCGGGCATGTGGCCGTCGCGGCTGGCTCGAATAAAGCCAATTCTACAGGTCCAATTTTCAACCACTTTTTCGAGCATATGGGGCCGTATGTTGGCAATAACGCCACGAATGTTGGCTTCCAAGTCCCCTAACGTTTCTGGTTTGTTGGCGTAGACGAGCGACTTCACATATCCCCAAAGAAAATAATTCAATGGTGTCAAATCACACGATCTTGGTGGCCAATTGACAGGTCCATTCCGCGAAATTATGCGCTCATCGAATGTTTCCTTCAATAAATCGATTGTGACGTGCGCTGTGTGGCATGTAGCGCCGTCTTGTTGGAACCACAACTCATCCACATTCATGCCATCCAATTCGGGAACAAAATAGTCGGTTAGTCGGCTCCAATTGCTGTGCACGGTGGCGAATCGATTCATTCGGGTCCTCTTCAACACTTTGCTCTACAGCGGCAATTGTTTCTTCGGTGCGCACTGTTCGACGTCTCTGCGGATGCGTATTATCACATAGAGTAAACGTAGTGCGAAAACGATCCATGGTTAACCGAATTAATTGCTCTGATGGACGATTATGTCGACCATAAAATGGACGGAGCTTGCGGTAAACTTCGCGAACTGAACCATTATTTTCGAAATAAATTTGCACGATTTGCAAGCGTTGTTCTTTTGTCAACCTGTTCATGATGAAATGGCAAACCAAACTAAATATTAATCACTTGACAGCTGACAAAATGGCCGCCAGTTAAAAAAGTGATGCCAACTTAAAGTTCTATACCCCAATAAAAAACACCCTTTATTATGAACATCTCAATAGGGTGTATTATCAATTATGACTTTTGAACTAGAACTTAAAATGTCCAAAAAAATAAATAAAATAAAATTAGTTTTAAATTTATAATTTGAAATTTCTTTATCCGTAGGCTGAACATTTTTAAAATAAATTATGTCATTTTTAATAAAATACTACACTACTATGATTGCAATACGAGTATGCTCGTTGCTCCTTATTTTTCGGAAAACAATAGAAGTAAAAACAAGTAAGAGTGCTATATTCACCTGTGCCGAATCTTATATACCCTTTACCAAAGTGCGTTTATGTAGTATAGAGATACATACATAAGCACATAGTTACTTTTATGTACAAAGAAAAAAATAATAATATTCAAACCCTAGAATCATCATTTTAGACTTTTCTGATTACTTATACCAATCTAGTAGTTCTTAAAAAAATATAGAAAGTGTGTTAGGCAAAAGAAAAGGAAATTAAACAAAATGTTTTATTTAGTTACTTTAATGTCCAGAAAAAAATCATAGTTTCCAGCTCTGGAGCTGTGGTTTTTATGTTTATAATTTTCTATACCAAACTTTTCTTTCCAAAACGTAAAATATATATAATTTATAAAGGAAAAGTTAAAAATTAATTAGACTTAGTTACTCTTATATATCAAAAAAGTGTAAGTGTCCCAACCGTGAATTCATCCTTTTTGATTTTCTGATTTCTTACACCAATCTCTTTTTTTTAAGAATTTAAGAAATGTTTAATTTATAAAAAAAAGAAAAATTTGTTTAGTAATGTTAAAGTTTTCCAACCCTGGAATCGTCTTTTTAATTTTTTAATTGTTTTTTTTTATTTGAAATACCAATTTTATTCGTTATCAAGCATAAAATAAGTTTATTTAATAAAAATAGATAAAAATTAGTTTTTGGTAGTTAATTTTTTATATCACAAAGAGTGTAAGTTTCCCAACCCTGGAATCCTCCTTTTTTATTTTTTTTATTTCTTCCACCATCTTTTTTTTTTAAAGAATATAAGATATCTTTAATTTATAGTAAAAAAGAATAAATTTGTTTTAGTAAGTTACTTTTGTATAAAAAATAAGGTTCTGCAACCCTGGAAACGTCGTTTTAATTTTTTTAATTTTTTTTTTGAAATACCAAATTCATTCGTACTGAAGTATAAAATAAGTTTATTTTATAAAAAAAATAAAAATTAGTTTTCGGTAGCTAATTTTTTATATCGCAGGTGTGGGTTTTCCAACCCTGAAATCAAACTTTTTGATTTTTCTGATTTCTTATACTAATCTCTTCCTTTTAAGAATATAAGATATCTTTAATTTACAGAGAAAAAGGAAAAATTTGCTTGAGTAAGTTACTTTTCTATAAAAAAGGTACGGTTTTCCAACCCTGGAAACGTCTTATATAATTTTTTAATTTTGTTTTATTTGAAATACCAATTCTATTCGTGGTGAAGTATAAAATAAGTTTATATAATAAAAATAAAAAATAAATTTGTTTACGGTAGTTAAGTTTATATATCACAAAAATCGTAGGTTTTCCGACCCTGGAATAATCCTTTTTGTTTTTCTGATTTCTTACATCAATTTCTTTCTTTTAAGAACATTAGATATGTTTAATTTATAGAAAAAAAAGGAAAAATTTGTTCTAGTAAATTACTTTTGTATAAGAAAAAAGTTAAAGTTTTCCAACCCTGGAAACGTCTTTTTAAATTTTTTAATTTTTTTATTTGAAATACCAATTTTATTCGTGGTGGAGTATAAAATAAGTTTATTTAATAAAAATAAATTTAAAAAAAGTAGTTTACGGTAGTTAATTTTATATATCACAAAAATCGTAGGTTTTCCAACCATGGAATCATCCTTTTTGTTTTTCTGATTTCTAACATCAATTTATTTCTTTTAAGAACATTAGATATGTTTAATTTATAGAAAAAAAAGAAAAAATTTGTTTAAGTAAGTTACTTTTGTATAAGAAAAAAATTTAAAGTTTTCCAACCCCGGAAACATCTTATTAATTTTTTGAAGTTTTATTTTTTATTTGAAATACCAATTTTACTCGTGGTGAAGTAAAAAATAAGTTTATTTAATAAAAATAATTAAAAAATTAGTTTACGGTAGTTAATTGTATATATCACAAAAATCGTAGGTTTTCCAACTCTGGAATCATCCTTTTTGTTTTTCTGATTTCTTACATCATTCTCCTTCTTTTAAGTACATTACATATGTTTAGTTTATAAAAAAAAGGAAAAAGTTGTTTTAGTAAGTTACTTTTGCATAACAAAAAAAATTTCGGTTTTCCAACCCTGGAAACGTGTTTTTAATTTTTTTTTTATATTTTTTTAGTCAGAAATACCAATTTTATTCATACTGAAGTATAAAATAAGTTTATTTAATAAAAAATTATTAAAAACTAGTTTTCGGTTGTTATTTTGTATGGCAAAATGAAGTTTAAGTCTGCCAGCTCTAAAACCGTGTGCTCGATTTTGCTGATTTTCAATACCAATCTTATTTCGACCATTTCTGACCCACCAGTCCAAGAACGAAGTTTAGCTTTTCTGGGAGCTTTGGAAAACCGATTTCACGTACAGACAGACATCGCTTATTCGTCTTCCCTATGCATAAGGATAAAGAATAGATATACTTTATGGCTCGCTTATTAATATTCTGGAAATTACAAACGGAATGATAAACCTATATATACCCTTTTACCATTTTTTTGGTAAAGGGTATAAAAATTTTTGGTGTTATTTTGCTTGCAACTGCCCACTGCACACTTCATGTTTAAGTATGTATTTTTTTTTCAACTACAGGGGGTCGATTCTGGTTCTGTGATAATGTGAAATGAAAACTTTTTTCATCATTTCATAGTGTTTCTGATTCTAGTTCAGTGAAAAAATTAAAACAAAATTGGAATGATTTCATATGAAAAAAAAAACAATTGGAATGAAACAAAACGTTTTCACAGTGATACCCTTTTCATACTTACTCACATCTTTGAGGAATGCATGGAATATGTTGAAAACTGAAAAAACCTGTTCACATTACAACATCTTTCATCTGTCATGTATTGTAATACTATTTTTACGAGTGTGAGCAACCAATAATTAAATAATAATAAAATGCAATTTAAAAATTCAGTAGAAATTGATTTAATTGCTGGCTCCTGAGGAGCAGAAACAAATAATGGTAGAAATTATGTAGAAATTATGCCAGCGGACAATGATGATGTAGAAATATTAAAAATTTTATCCGCAAAGAGTTTGCGTAGACATTTGCAACTATTTTTATCTAATTTATTTTGCTTTGGAAAAATATATAACAGATTTTATTATATGTATGTATACATATACATACATATTTATATAATAAAATCTTAGAGTAATTACGGATCTTTTTTTGGGAAAGATATTCCAAAATGTAGCTTTGAATGTATGTACATATGTACATGCATATGTAGATATACATACATACATACATACATATGTATACATTTTTATAGTATGTATGCATGTATGTATAGTTGTATACATTTTTTCTAGTGATGACACTAAAATAATCGAAAGATGTTGAATGAAACAAAGTGAGATAGGAACATCTTTTGAAGATGTTGAAAGATGTTAAACATTCAGCCCTGTATAATTCTTATGGGAAGATGTTATCATCTTGCCAAATTGATGAAAGATGAAAGATGTGAGTAAGTGTGAAAAGGCTATTACACATCATTACTGATTCTCGTTTTATGAAAAAGTGTAAACAAATGTCAAAACCTTTTCATATGAAAAGTTTTTTTTACACACACAATTCATTAGTGATAAAACATAGAAACCCATTAAAAACCCATACTAATACTACTATAACACTTTTAAAATATTTAATTCACTTATCATCTCTAATTTCGTCTGATAGGTCCATTAAAACATTTTATCCAGACATTTTCTATTTGTATTCATTTTCATTAGAGTGGACAATATTTATATGGAATTATTTTTGTTTTTTGTAGGAGGTGGTTCGCCCACTAATTTTTTTATTTTGGGCACAAATAACATATTTCCAAAACTGTAGACTGTTTGGTCAACGTTAAGGCGTGGCACATGCGCCCTCAAGTTGACAAGAAGGGATTTTGCAAAATTTAATAAGAAAAAAGTTATAACTTCATTATTATTTATCAAAATTTATGTTAAGTATCGATATTATATTTAATTTTGACTATTATTTTAATGCGTGCCCCTAAAAAGGCGTGGCACCTTATATAATTTAAGTAATATATACGAAAATATGTAGTTTTTGCTTCAGAATATGATGGAATCTTACATATGTATGTAAAATTTATTTCCTAAAAGTCATTAAATAAATGCCGGCAAGTTAAAATAAAACACAAATAGATTAGTGTTCCATGAGATCTGATTTATTAATACCTTTATAGTTTTTTCGATAATCAGTTACAATTTGTAAGATAAATTGTTTTTCTTCTTCATTTATTGATAATGAATTATTATATTCTTCCATTAATTTAACATTTCGTTCGGCAGTATCGTTAACTACCCTCGTTTTACTGACGATATTTACGCCCTGTATATAGCTTGGCTCGTTCTGCCGTTGGGAGGGTTCTTTTTGGAAAAAATCGGTTGCAATCGAAAAACGTTCAAAGAAGTGAAGTGTATTTTTGGTTACGAAGTCCTCAATTGATTTTGATTGTAAGTCCTGTATATCAGTAATCAGCCGCTTGCTCTCATTTTCTGACTCTACACGAAGCCTCTTTATCATACGAGTTTTTGTTTCAGAAGTAATGGTTTCATCAAAAAACGAAAAACCTACTGTTTCTGCTGCTAAATACCATAAATGGTTACGGAATTTTCCCAAAGTTGCATTGCTTACGTTTTCGTTGACATTTTTGTAGGCGAAAAGAGATTTAATAAAAAGAAGGTCTTGATTAGGCGCTTTGGCAGCTATTGGCGCTTCTATCCAGACTTTTACATAAATTTTCACAATAAATAAACAAGCATCGCGTATGGCGTCTATTTCATCTGACGACATGACAAACTCTTCTCTGAATAAAAACATTTTTAATGAATAAATCGCCTTGGCCATCCAACGAGCGTGATGATATGCTCCTGGTGACTTGAATTTATAATTCCTATCGTGCTCCCCAAGAAATATTAGGCTTAATTCCAGAAGCTCCTTATAATCAGCCCTAGGCTGTTTTATTTTTAAATATTGGCGGAAAAACGTGGCTAGATCTTCTAATTCGAAAACGCTAATATGCTGACTTACCTTCTCGTCATCAACTCCAAATTTAAAATTTTCTTGGTTTATCATCGCCCAGGACCCTTTAAACTTTTGGAAAATTGACAAAGTTGGTCCACTTGAAGAAAATTTCTTTTTTCAAATACGCTCTTTAATACAATTTCGTAGATGTGGTGACAACAGGGCAAGTACAAAAGATCTTTTCCTAATTCCTGTTCCAATATCACGCAAGCACCTTGAAGTCTTCCCGTGTTTGTTGCTGTTGTATCAAAACACAGGGCCTGAACTTTGTCTGTCAAATTCCACTCTTTTAATAATTGGATTATTGCTTCAGCCTGTTGCCTTCCTGTACCAGCCTGTAATGCAGGAACTCCAAGTAGATGCTCTGTCTCTGTAGATGTAATAACAACTGGCAATCTGTCTACTTTTTCCTTTCCAGTTAATGATGGTAACAGCTTTCCATCCCAATGTACTGTAATGGTTTGCGGTAAAATGTTTTGAAATTTTTCCTTTAAATTTATAGCTGTTTCAGATCGAATTTGTTTACGGCAATTTCGAATTGTAGTTTTACTTATTGCTAACTGACTTAAATCATGGCCCAATCAATGCTTCAGCAGTGGCTATGAGAATTCGAACAGCATCTCTGTCGCTAACTTTACACTTGTCCAGAGTCGCAACAAGCTTGGGTGTTATAAAGTTTTTCATTTTACGTTTCTTTCCCACATTTCCAGTAGATGTTTGTTGAAAATTGTCTTGAAGCTCATCACTGTCTATTTCAGTCAATTGTCCTTCATCATCTGAGTAGTCCTGACTTGCAACCAAATTTTGAGATTGCTCCTGGTGATACTTTTCTTGCCTTATCAGTTCTCTTTCTTCACGCATATTTCTTCTTTTCTCTCTTTCAAAAAGTGCTCGATCGCTTCCAATCATACCACCTGGTCTGCCTTTTTTCCGTTGATTAAGTAGAAATAGTCTATCTTCTTCGATTTGAATAATACTTAACGCATCACCATGAGCGATATCAAACAAATCGTCTAATTCTTCCACAAAATCGTGCTCACGTTTCTCCTGTAGAGCTGTACGGCGCTTACAAGTTTTCTGAAGTGTCTTCCACTGATGATATAGAGCTTCCACTTTCTGAACGCTACGAATATTCTGGCTTGTGGGAATACGTGCTTTATCCCAGAGTACTTCTGCTTCTTTAATTACAAGATATGCACTCGGACGAAGATTGAGCTTAATTTTCCGCATATTGTAAAAAAGAACTTTTAATATTTGCCCTTTTGATGGTAACTTGCACCCAATTATTTGACTTTCGTCGTGCCCAAGCAGAAATAACTTTTCATTTGCTCTTGTTTCCATTGCTGTTTGAGTTACATTAATAATATTAAATATGTTATTATATTTTGAAAATATCGAGCACTTTGTTGTTTAAACTTACCAATTTTATAAACCTTATCTTTCAATCAAATCAAATTAATATTTTCACATTTGCATGTATAACAACACATTATCAACGCTCTTTTTTAGCTTAACAAAAGCACATGTGTACTAGATACCGTTATTCCAGTATTGCTACTTCTATGAAAATATAAGTTTGCTTGATCGCAACTAATTACCACAGAGCTGCATTTGTTAGTAGCAGTTTAAAATTTTAACTTGCCACGCCCCAATTTGCCGGCATTTATTTAATGACTTTTAGGAAATAAATTTTACATACATATGTAAGATTCCATCATATTCTGAAGCAAAAACTACATATTTTCATATATATTACTTAAATTATATAAGGTGCCACGCCTTTTTAGGGGCACGCATTAAAATAATAGTCAAAATTAAATATAATATCGATACTTAACATAAATTTTGATAAATAATAATGAAGTTATAACTTTTTTCTTATTAAATTGTGCAAAATCCCTTCTTGTCAACTTGAGGGCGCATGTGCCACGCCTTAACGTTGACCAAACAGTCTACAGTTTTGGAAATATGTTATTTGTGCCCAAAATAAAAAAATTAGGGGGCGAATAACATGTTATTCAAAAAAAAAAAATGTTCACTCTAATGTTCATATTTGCATACTTTGGCAATTGATCAGAAGCCGAGGGAGGCATAAGTTAAGTTATTATCGGCGGTAAGAAAATAATTTGGCGACGAGTGGAATTTAGTTAGTTAATAGTTTTTATTATAAAATTTTTAGTAATTACACACTAAAATTAATATGTTTTCTTGATGAAAGTCTTAAACTCCATTTGCAAAAGAATATATGTATGTAGCTTTCTAGTACTGAAAAGAGAAATCAATGCAACATTTCCAAAGTCTTTAAAAACAATTTGTATTTGTGAAGCACTATGAGGAATTTTGAAGAACAATATGTGTATTTACATAAATGTGTACACATGTACGTATGCTAGTTTGTATGTATGAATGTTCGTTCCTATGCACATTATTGAAAAAATAGGTAAAAAACGCATGTTGTTTAGCTTGCTTATCATTTTTTGCAATCCTCGTTTGTGCTGGTATTTTACACTTTTCTCTACCTGCTAGAAACATGCACACTAGGATCATAAATGGAACCATTTCATTCGACAAACATATTTTAAATTGTATTTCTCGTAAAATATTTTATTGCAATGTGAAATATTTTCTTTATTGATTGAAACTTAAAGCTAGTAAAAGGCTGAAAAATATGAAATATATATATACTTATTTACATACATAAATTGTGTTATTTACATACATAAAAACGTAGAAACATATACATATACATATGTATGTACATATGTACATAAATTCAACAAGAACTTAATCCCTGCCACGATTATCCCATTAAAATTACATACATACATGGTATAAAAACAACAAAAAATTGCCTAAAAACGAACCAAAAAAACTTTACATATTTACGAACATACATATGTATTTATGTACATACATGAGTATGTACATAAGTTTGCATGAAAAAAAGGAAAACAACTGTTTGTCTTGTTTGAACTTAACTTTTCCTCATGTAAATTCTTATTCAAATTACATATGTATGTACAATGTACATTATACATATTTATGTAGTTGCAAAAACAATTACTATTTCTTTTTTATTTATATATTTGTTTTTTAATAAATAAATCAGGCTCAAATATAAGCCAGATTATAGATGTATTTCAATCATAAATATAAGCAGCGGCAGCGGCTCAAGCAATAATAATAAATTGCATGCGGCTTAGCGCGAGTTAAGGTTCTTACACCTTTCTTGAGTAAAAAAAAAGAAAATAAAAATATCTTTTTTGATCGACAAGCGTTCGTCTTTATTCGGTATATTTTCTTAAAAACTACTGAACTACTAAATGTTTCTTAAGGACTATTTATACTACTTGTACTTATCATATTCTTATCTTTAAGAGTGTTTATTTATGTATTAGTAACCCTTCGGTTAGTAATGATTCTTTGTTACAAAAATGTGTTTATTTATAATTAGGTATTTTTTTTAAAGTAGATATTGTTATCAGTTAGCACATGTGTTTGGGTATTATTATTCCTAATTGCTTACTTACTGTTTACAAAATTAGATATTGTTCTTAAAGTTTATATTGTTATCAGTTAGCACATGTGTTTGGGTATTATTATTCCTAATTGTTTACTTACTGTCTACAAAATTAGATATTTTCCTTAAAGTATATATTATCAGTTATGACAATGCTGGACTTTGTACGTCTGTCTATGTCTTGTAATTGCGTTTGTAAATATAATATAATTTTGTTGTTGTATATAAGATACGACATCTTAACTCTCCTCCTTCTTAAACAAGAGCGTCCCGCTCTTTCCTAGCTTTTTCTAAAACTGATTTATAATAGACGTTGTAAGCTTCTGTTTGTTTGGTTTGTCTATAAGCAATAATGTATTTAAATGTTTTCAGTCCTAATATAATTATACCTATTGTGGTTGCTATTATAAGCAAAGAGTAAGAAACTGTTCTGAAGGGATGTTCTTCATATGGTATAAGAAATCTCTGTGATGAGTCTATGTTAGTGAATGCATTTTCCTTGTCTGATTGTATTATTTTCTCTATTTCAAAGTTTTCGTTGTGTTTGGTATGTATAGCCTCAATTAATCTATCATGAAGATTTCTATATGTTGTTCAATCAATGTTAACTAGGTCTGTGAAAGAAACTAGAAATGTACCTGTCATTGATTTATTTCCAACCGTATGGTTTCCATCAATTAATATGTGTCCTTCATCTATTTCTAACAAGTTTTCATTATATTCCTGAATTACTGAACATTTGGTGCTCCTATTCTCAAGTAGTGGCATTGTACAATTGTTTTGAGTTTTGTTGATCTGACATATATTTTTTCCTAAATAATTTTTGCAATATTTTGTTCCCCTTTTGTAAATGTCCTATGTTTAGTTCCTTGGTTTAGTCTTTCTAAGACTTTGTTTGATGCTTCCTTGATGCGTTTATAAATTTTTCCTTTATCGTATTGGATACTACCAAAGTGTACCTCGCTTGGTTTGTGTTGAGTGACTGAATGTATAGTATTGTTCAGCTCTTTAACTGCTTAAAATAATTCCTCAGTTGAGCTTGTCTCATTTTATATCTTTAGTATTCTTGATAATTCTGTTATCGTCCCATGTTCTCTCTCTATTTGGACGTTTGCTGATGATCTATATATGGGTGTGTTTATCTTTTCAATGTTGTGTTTTGCACACATTGTCTTTACTGCTGGTGTGTTCAAACATGGCTCATTGTCTGTCTATCTTTTCATCCATACGAGTCTTATCGGAGATTGGTCTTACTAAGACATATTTAGAAAATTTATCTATAGCACAAATATATGTTTTATTTTCATTATAGTATATATCCATGTGTATGAGTTGGTTAGGTTCCGTTGGTATTGTGGCATCTCTCAAAGGTTCTTTTGTTGGACGTCTCTCATATTTACCGAACAAGCATGGTGAACATTTCTTGTTAAATGCTTTGCAATGTCTTGCCATATCAGGCCAGTAACAAGTTTCCAAAATTTCCTTGATATTATTTTTATAACCTCTGTGTGCGCGGTTGTGAGTGAATTCGACGATATTATTTTGCTGTTGTTTATCAATTATGTCTTTATGAAACCATTTTTTAGTATGGGGCCGACTAAATATAAAGTTTCGGCTGTTGTATGTATGGCTGTAGCTCGGTTGGGTAAGATTATCTTTTTTAATTGTTTAATTAATTCCTGTTCATTGGCGTAATTTACTGTGTGTCTGACTCTTTTTGGGAAGACTGTACGAGTTCTAACTTCGTTAATATGTTTATTTGGTACTAATTCAATTTGTACACCGTATGCGTTAAGTGGAGTATTAACGGTTTTAAAAATATTTTCTGCTGATGATTCTGCTGAATGTATTGTATCTTCTGATGTAGTGCTTAGTACATTAATAACCTGCCTTGACAATGCATCAGCTACAACATTTTCGTTACCTGGTTTATATTGAAGTTTAGCACCATACTCTTCTGTTATGTTTTTCCACCGTTTTAGCTTTGTGTTCGGATTTCTGTCCGAAACGGAAAATGTTAGTGACTGATGGTCAGTATATATTGTTAAGTCTGGACTTCCGTAAACGTAGTTTCTGAATTTTTGTAATGCCCAAATTATGGCCAATAATTCCTTTTCGTTAGTACTGTAATTTTCCTCAGTACTTGTCAAGGTTCTGCTGATAAAAGCAATTGGTTTACCTAGTTGCGTTAATACTGCACCCAAAGCTACGTTTGATGCATCTGTAGTGAGTTCAAATGGTTTATCAGCTCCACTTGTTCCTTCAAACAATTTTTTAGTTTATTGAACGCATCTATGGCTGGTTGGTCTAATTTTATTATAGTATTTTTGCTTTGATTTTTTGTAACATTACCATTTTCTCCTCTTAAATGAACAGTAAGTGGCTTAGCTATTGTTGCATAGTTCCTTACAAACTTACGGTAGTAACCTGTCATTCCTAGAAAACCTCTAAGTTCCTTTAAGTTTTGTGGAATGGGCAGCTTATCTATTGCTACGTTTTTTCCGGATTTGTTGAGATCTTTCCATGCTTAATTACATGTCCTAAGTATTCTACTTCTGTTTGAAAAAACTTACTTTTCTCCCTGGATATTCTTAAAGTTGCTTTATTTAGGGCTTCGAAGATAATTTCAATATGTTTCATATGCTCATCAGCCGATGATGAATATATTAAAACGTCATCAATATAGACATAGGCAAATTTTCCAATGTAATCGCGAAGTATTTCATCTACGCATCTTTGAAAAATGGCAGGTGCATTTTTTAAACCGAAAGGCATTCTTTTGTATTCATAATGTCCACCTAATACAGAGAAAGCTGTCTTTTCCTGATCAGAGTCTTTAATTTTTATTTGATGGAATCCTGATTCCAAATCAAGTGTCGTAAATAGCGAAG
Organism: Tachina grossa; assembly: GCA_949987645.1. Taxonomy (NCBI): domain Eukaryota; kingdom Metazoa; phylum Arthropoda; class Insecta; order Diptera; family Tachinidae; genus Tachina; species Tachina grossa. Next base: position 105,015,690 of record OX465275.1, read on the forward strand.
CCTGTCCTAAATTTTGCAGTACTGTAGTAATATCTGGTATAGGATATCTGTCTGCAATTGTGTTTTTATTTAGCTTTTGAAAGTCTACGACCATTCTACGCTTGGGTTGACCAGATTCGTCTAAACCTTTTTTAGGGACTGTCCAAATCGGTGAGTTAAAAGGGCTATTACTTTTTGAAATGATACCCTCATCAAGTAATCTTTTAACTTCCTTATTGACAAATTCATTGTCAGCTATTGGGTATGGGTACTGTTTTGTATAAATGGGATCTTCTGTCACAGTTCTAATTGTCGCCTCTAGCAGATTTGTAAAAGGTAATGGCCCAATGCCATTATTTTCTTCCATTAACTCATCTATTCTTATTCTATAATTTTCATATTTTTCATTAACTAAATAATTAAGTTTAACTGTTTCTTCTGCCCCTAATTTAAGTATCATTTTATCTAAATCTATTTTTCCTTTTAATGTCCTTAATTCTTTGTAACCCAATAATATATCAAAATCTTTTAATTCATTTGTTTCATAAAAATCTAATACTTTGTTAAATATTTTAGCAACTTGTTTCTTTTTCAAAATGGATGTACCGTGAATTGAATAAACCTTAAGATTTTCTTTTAAATTTTCTGATTCGCCTAACTTAATATTTGAATTTACATAATTATGGGTTGCGCCTGTGTCAACTAGTACAATATAGTCTCTACTACCATCTGACAAGGTGAGACAAGGCAACCCGTATCTTAGTTTAAATGCTTAAAAGGATTTTTTCCTTTATTATTTGATGAGTTTCCGATTTCTACATACATGTCACCTTTGTCATCTTCCATGCATAGGTTGTTCGTTCTCATAGTTTTTCGTTGCTGATAGTTGCCACTGGGTTCTCGTTGCCTTTTAGCTATATTGGAGTTGTAAGTACCTTGTTGGTTGAAGCTCGATTGTTGATGGTTATATCGTTGTTGTTGTGTTGATCTGTTGTTGATCCAAGGTTTTGATACAAACTGTCGAGTATTTCCTGATGATATATCCATTGGTTCTGGACGAGTATAATTCTGTTGATGATGATGTTCATGTTGTTTGAATATTGTCATATTCGGACGCCTTTGAAATTCTTGTCTGGGTTGATCCTTTGGACGAGAATATCCTTCCTGCCTAGGTTCTTCATAACTTAGATTTAGTCGCCTGTGTTCGTTATCATGCTCAATTGTCCTTGCGATTGCATATGCATGTCTAAATCTTTAATTTAATTACCATATAGAGTGGATCTTATATAAGAATTTTTTATTCCATCTTTAAATACTCTAACTCCTTCCTGAACAGCTTCGTTCATCATTATTTCAACTGTAGTGTCTGGATAACCAGACACTGACAACTTTGATGTTATTAATGTTAATGATTTGTTTATATCATCATGATATTGCGAAAGGGTTTTGTTCCCTTGTGTTATTCTTCTTAGTTCGTCTTGTAAAACATAGAGTGGTCGTTGGTCTGCATACGTATAATCCAGACGATTTTTTATGGCCTCCCAGTTAAATATAGTATTGTGGTTAATTAAGACGTCTGAGGCTGGACCTCTAATTTTTGTATTTACAATAGATAGTGCCTCACAATATCTGTTTGATGCCTCGTGCTGCTTAATACTATCCATCAGTCTACACACATCTCCCCTCCATGATCTGTATTCAAACTGGTTACCCGTGAATTCAGGCAGTGCTTTGAATATATCCAAGTTTATTTCACCCGGTGCGTTATACGTCATACCAATGGGATGCAGAGGTTGTATTGCGACTGGAGCCAGAGGATTTGTTGGCAGTTGACTCACTTTATTTTCGAGTTGCTGGTTCTTTGAGACCAAGTTTTCTATGGTCAATTGCATTAGTGCAATTTGTTGTGTTAGTGCTTCCATACTGTTTAGTTGATTAGTCGTTGGTTCCTTTTCCAATTTTATTTTGTTCTTATCGAAATTAGCTTGCCTTCTCTTCGACATAAGTATTTTAGTCTTCTCTATTTTTTCTAGAGCACGAATTTTCTTTATCGTGGTCAGAGTTCACAAGTTAGACCTTCCTTTGCCTAAGTTGTGCTTCACTAGAGTCTTTGGGTTACTTTCCAAGAGTCAGTGTTTGTTATTTTGTGGTCCTTATTAGGGATAGCTTTCCTAGATTTTCTCTTCGGAGAATAACAATATGTTAGTCTCTTGGCAGGATCGTCAGTTAAGGTTCTTACACCTTTCTTGAGTAAAAAAAAAGAAAATAAAAATATCTTTTTTGAACGGCAAGCGTTCGTCTTTATTCGGTATATTTTCTTAAAAACTACTGAACTACTAAATGTTTCTTAAGGACTATTTATACTATTGTACTTATCATATTCTTATCTTTAAGAGTGTTTATTTATGTATTAGTAACCCTTCGGTTAGTAATGATTCTTTGTTACAAAAATGTGTTTATTTATAATTAGGTATTTTTCTTAAAGTAGATATTGTTATCAGTTAGCACATGTGTTTGGGTATTACTATTCCTAATTGTTTACTTACTGTCTACAAAATTAGATATTTTCCTTAAAGTATATATTGTTATCAGTTATGATTCAATGCTGGACTTTGTACGTCTGTCTATGTCTTGTAATTACGTTTGTAAATATAATATAATTTTGTTGTTGTATATAAGATACGACATCTTAACTCGCGGCATCTTAACTGCGAAACTTAGATCTCTGTATTTGACAATTAAAGTTAAATAATATGAATAGAAACTTTTCACAGCTACAGTGGAATGAAACATTTTTTCATTACTTGAACCAGAATCGCAATCTATGAAACTGCGAAAAGACGGTGTGAAAAGTTGCTATGAAAACGAAAATGAAACGTTTTTTTTTCACTTCACATTATCACAGAACCAGAATCGACCCCCAGGACTGCTAACTTTTACGCAAGTAACGTTTTCCCATACTTTTCTTGCTAAGTTCGGTAAAATGGAAAGACAAAAATTAATCCTGCTTTCATACTCTTTTGTATTCAGACTTTCTATGATTTTATCGGTAATTATGTAATTAAATTCTGTGGATTTGAAAATTATGGCCAGTGGATTCTTAACGAGTTTCAGTCTCTACTACATACATATGTATTATGGTTAGAGTGTAAAGTATTATTAACCAATTTTTGCCATGGAAAATGTCAAATTCCACTCATACAAATGCGTATTTTGAGCAATTTGAAGTTACAAAGCAAACAATATTATGAATTTTCAAGTATTTTTTTATTAAAAATTTGGAAGTCTTATAAGTTTGTAAAGCACAATGTTATTATTTTACTCAAAAGTATTGCAAGATTAAACCTAAGATCCAAGGGTAAATTTAAGAAAAACCATATTTTTTATTACGCACATAAGAGCTTGCAAAGGTTAAAAAGTGATATAGATTTTTGTCCTCAATTTATTGCCAAACTTAATACAAGAAGAACGGTTTCACATTACATGTGTAAAAGTTGGCAATCCTGGCTTAAAATTATCAACAGATAAGTATAAAGAGTGCATGGCGTCGTCCGTCTGCAATGTTCTTGGCTTGGTTTAATCTCATATTCTTTCAGTGTTGCCGGAATCCCAATTCTGTTTACAGGGATAAAACTTCAAACTAATCCAATTTTTAAATATTACGTAAACAAAATTTTTTGTAATTATATTTACGGTGCTCTATTCCTATATACATATGTACATAAGTATGTACATTACTTGTATGTATATATATAAATCACGATAGCAGTGACTTTTGACAAATAACACCGTGCAGCTTTAGTATCTGAAGTAAAAAACAAGCAAATCGCTCAATGATTACTGACAATTGCATTAAAAATTGAATTGAGTTCCAAAACTATTTCTTTGCATTGTCTAGTGAGAAAAAAAACTTCTTGCTTGAATGTGCACCTTTTATTGCTTTGTGTAGTTGTAGTACTTTCCGTTGCCGATAAATTTAAAAAATTCGAAAAAAAAAAATAATTGCTGGGTGGAGCACTATTGCTTAAGAGTAGCTCCCAAAGGTATTAGAAAAATATTATAAATTATTAAAACCCGGAAAAAACAGTGTTAATTTTGGTGTAGATTTGCGAGTAATAGAAAATTTAAATTTTTAATCTTATGTTTTAGAAAGCATCATAGTAATAATAAAAATAATATTGATCCATTCTGATCTTTAACGCCCTTAGACCGAGAAGTAGAACAAACTAAAACAATTTGCGAGGAACACAACTTGCTACTTGAAGAAAATTTAATTCCAAAACATTGCAATAAGTGCGTAGTTTAAAAACTCGCTCGTAGCAGCATGTTTTAAGCTGCTGTACACATGTTTTAAGTAAAATATTTTTTCTTCTGCAAAAATATACTATGTTTCTATCCAACAAAATAACAAAGGACATAAGCTGTATATGGCACACTTACTTTATTAAACGTTTTTTAACGTTGCATGTAGCGAGTTTTGAAATTAAATTCTACGTACCGATATGTATAAGATAAGCAATTATTCAAATACATAATAAACATGTACATATAATAACTTTATTTGGACGTCATTCTCCCAATGATCTATCTTGCGATCCATATTATTTTAAGAATAAAAAGAAAATGAAAAAAGTTATGACCCTAATGTACATGCACATGTATACACGTTTAATTATTATTAAATTAATTAATTGTTTATGTTCTCACACATACATATAGATTTATACATACATACATATATAAGAAATATTCATAATGAATTTTCAACATGTGTACTTTTCGATTCTTAACCAAGAAAGAAGCGTCGGGTTAAGTGTCCCAGAATCGCTTATTTTGTCCATTACTTTGGTGACTTTTTGGCGAGATTGTCAAAGTAGCGTCTACATTTTAAGTTTGTTTTTGATACGAAGAAAACATTTTGCCAGGTACACATAACTACATATGTAGCCTTCTTAATGTTTCATTAGTTTTTAAATAAAAGTGGGGTAAAGTAACATATAAGTTTTTATAGAAATTAGTTTAAGAAATCCCTGTAAAAGGTTAATATAAATGTATTAAACAATATTTCAAAATATTAAAAAAAATGCAAAATTGTATAAAAATAAAAAATTTTAAAACTTAACAATTCTACTTATGTGGAAGTGTAATTTATGAAATTTTGATAATAATACTTTTACTGTTCATTTTGATAAAAAAGAAATGCTTCTAAACGAAATAAAATACGTGAAAAAATTAAAAATTAATAAAGATACATATTAGACTTTGAAGATTTAAAAAATTCAAGAGCTTACATACGTGTGAGTGAGTTTTTGAAAGACATGGAGACGCAAACAAGTTTCAATGAAAAAATTTTAAAGTAATATTTGTCGAATCGTTCAAGGTATTCTTTTTATTTTCTACTCTTCATCAATCGTGGAAAGTATATTTTTAGTTCGAAATTTGATCAAAAGTAAAATTTTAAATGGAATTCAATTATAAATTTTAACATCTTTAATCTTTTAACATCTAATTTTTAATCTTTTTTAACATCTTGTTATAATCGTAATACATATAAAATTATGAACCAAAAAAGCAATACAAATTCTACTATTCCGACAGAACCTTTGTTTGATTAAAATAAATAACTAACAATTATTATTATTTTTAACGTTCACGAATTTTTACAACTCGACACACTAACTTGCCTTATTCATAAAAAATATTTCAGGTTTATTGAGCGCTTATTTGACATATTTCTATGGGAAATTTTTCAAATAAGGTTTATTTGAATATTTTAGGTTTATTACAGGTTGTAATAAACCTAAAATATTTTTTATGAATTAGACCGTAAGTATATACATCTAGTAAGAAAACTTTATTTTATCATTTATTATAGTCTATAAGTATGTCCTTTAGAATCATTACTATAACGTAAAAAATGTTTTTATATTTGTATTTCTTCTAAATAAGTACAAATTACTAATATATGAATCATATATATGGAGCATTCACCCTTATTCCAGTTGGCGACATCGATGTCACTTTAACACAACACTCCGCTGTCAAAACTAACTGACTCCAGGTTTATACTATTTTCTACACCTTATGTGACGAAATAGATTGTCAGTAGCACAAAATTGTTCTAGAGAGCGAGTAAATAAGTTCCAATGTTTTGGTATTGTGTTAAGGTCACGTCGATGTCGACAACTGGAAAAAGGGTGATTATTTTCGATTTAGGAGAAGGTTTTCTTATAATATTCAAATATGTTTTACGAGTACATAAGTAAATTGTCGCTCACGATAAATTTTACAGCATATATTTTAAAAGTTATCAACAATTTTGATAATAAAAAGGTTAATTTTTTTACTACATGTCGCTCACGATTATATCGAAAATAGGAATCGAAATGTATTAATGTGTATATATAACTAATTTTAATGGTGTACTTTGAGGGGATAAAATATAGAATGCATTCTGCGGTTAATGCTATAGATACATGCTTTAAAATATTTTTTACATTTAATTTAGAATATCCGAATAAGTCAATATTAGTTTGGTCATTCATTCAAAAATATTTTTATAAAATCGAAACAAGTTCTGATTATAATAACTAGTCCACAAATAAACTCTCTACTATCTAACTTAAAATAGTATATTAAAAATTCCAAAATATCAAATTACACTTTGATTGACAAATTTTATAAATCCGATTGATATATTTTTTTAATGAAAATTACAATCGGCCCTGTTCTGCAAAATGAGTCGATTTGAAACAAAACAAATAAGGGTTCTGCTTACGTTTTTAAAAGAATAACACAAATTAAAAAATAGTGAAAAAATCGCACGATTTCAAACCGATTTGATTTACAGAACAGAGCCATACATATGTATATAGTTTTAATAATAAGAATGAACAAATGTACAATTTTTAGTTTATATTAATTTTTTTATAATAAATATATCGTTAAGATCTTCCACCTTTACGTTCTTAGTTTTATTTCATTATATTTTTTAGAAAATTTTAAATTATCCTATTATTATTTAATACAATTTTGTATCCTTTAGTATCAAAAACTACTTAAAAAATATACATATATGTATATTATGTTAGCAATTTTGAATAACTTGCAGTTCAATTTAATAAATTTAATTATTTTGATAACAAAGGGTCCTAATTTGTATTAAATAATACATAGAATAATTTAAAATTTTTCCTACTGGGGTTTTGAAACGCTTTATAAATTTACGATATTTTGTCGAGTTGAATAAAATAGTGTAGTTGAAATGAAGAAACATTCTTATAAATGAAAGTTACTATTCGTTATTTTGACAAATTTTTTATTTCATTTAACTAAATTTTCGTCAAATTAACACCATGAAAAATAACGATTGAAAATATTCAAATAGACTAATTTTCTTCAAATTGACTATTTAACTAAAATTTCCAAGTTTACTAAAAAATGTGTGTTAAATAAACGGAAAAATTTGTTAGTTGTATAATGACCTACTTTTCTTCAAATCTACATGCCATTTAGCGCTATTTACCTACCACTTTACGTTCAGTGTATACATGTATGTATGTATATTGACAAATTGTTGACAATTCCACCAAAAATACACCAAATCTGTTTGCCATCTTTCTTTTATACTGACGGATAGAAGAAAACTTATTATACGATAATTGTCCGCAGGACGAGTGCATCAGTTTTGAACTAAACATGAGTTAGCTTGTGCCAAATAAAAAATAAAAGGAAAGTTTTATACATACTTACATATTTAGTTAATTATGTTTTAGCTCAGTTCTCGTTGAACCTTCATAGTGAAGAGACATTATAGCGGATTTTTTTTTACATACATACATACGAAACAAATATAAAAAACAACAAAATCAAAAATCATACAAAAAATATTCGTAATACATATTCACCTTGATAAATAAGCTTATTGGCTTTAGTAATATTTTTTACATAGCAAGAAATAGCAAAAACAAAAAAAAAAACCGTAAACACAAACAAAGTTCCCTTGAGGAATAATACTCTGTATGAGTACCTCAAAGGAAAAAAATTTTGAAGTGAGTTCTAACGGCAGAAATGCTTATTTTACTGTGAGTTCTGAAACTCTTAATGAAAAAAATATAAATAATAAATCTGATGAAAATATTTTTTTAACGGCAAAGCCAATTTTTCGCCAGCGATCAACTTCGCTTTGTCCAATGCCAACTAGTGAATCGTTAACATTACCATTGCCTAGTACTTCTTCATTTAAGTCTGCGATATCATCCGCATCGGGCTCGCCTTCATCACTAAACCAAGTTATCACTACAGATAACAGTAGCTCAAAACCCAAGGTACAAGTGGGAATGGACAGATATATAACAGTGGTAAAGCGTGGGCGAAGCCCAAATTCTTCAAAAATTTCATCTGCTCCAAAGATGTCTAGGGATAACAGCGCATCATCTACCAATCGTCAAAATCGTTTTTCATTATTGCAAGACACCGACGACAAGCCCTCTACATCATCGCAAAAGTCTTTTAAGCCACCACCTATTTATCTGAGAGAAAAAAATTCCAACGCGCTTGTAAAAAAACTACTGTCGACCATTGGTGAAAATACTTTTCACATCATTCCAATTAAACGAGGTAATATTGATGAAACTAAAATCCAAATATATAATGAAAAAGATTTCCGAAAAATTGTTAGTGAATTCGAAAACAATAAAACAAATTTTTACACATACCAACTTAAGAGTGCTAAAGGCCTACAGATAGTATTAAAGGGCATAGATTCATATGTTGAACCCGAAGAAGTAAAATGTGCACTTGTCGACCAAGGATTCAAGGTAAAAATGTTACCAACATATTTAATAGGAAAAAGGTCCCCCAACCCCTATTTCGGGTTGAACTGGAGCCGAATGACATACAATTGAAAAAAAATGAAGCCCATCCAGTTTATAACGTAAAGTATCTCTTACATCGAAAAATCACAGTTGAAGAGCCACGTAAGCGTTCAGGTCCCGTACAGTGCCATAATTGCCAAGAATATGGCCATACGAAAACTTACTGCAAGTTACCTACAGTGTGTGTTATCTGCAGTGAATTGCATGGTACTGCTAGCTGCACTAAGCCAAAAGATCAAGCAGAAAAAAATTGTAGTAATTGTGGAGGTAATCACACAGCTAACTATAGAGGGTGCCCCGTATTTTCTTTCGTTAAACAGGCTATGGGTCAAAAACCCAAGTTAACTCCAGCTCTACAAGTAAACGCGAACTCCGACACTTTTGCTCAAATCAGCCAACCAGTTACTTCACGTGTATCGTATGCTGATGCTGCTAAGACTAGTTCAATTCCCACGCAAAATGTTACACCGCCAAATAATTCAACGAATTCAAACTCAAGCTTTAACTTTAGTCGCCTTGAAGCTACTATTGAGAATCTGGTGCTAACTATAAACAACTTTACTACAAATATGACAAGTATGATGCAAGAAATGCTGCGAATGCAGAATACACTGCTTCAAGCATTAGTTAATAAACCATGAACACGTTAAAAATATGTTTCTGGAACGCAAACGGCATTCGCCAACATAAAAATGAACTTGAGCACTTCCTCATGGAAAAAAATATTGATATAATGTTGGTTTCTGAGACTCATTTGACCTCAAGAAGCTTATTTAAAATAAATGGTTACACTTTATATGACACAAAAGACCCGAGAGAGAGAGCATGTGGTGGATCAGCAATTCTGATTAAGTCAAGACTCAAGCACTATGTCCTTGACAACGTTAGCGAAGAATATTTGCAAGCAACGAATATTTTCGTAGAAAATTTTTGTGCGAATTTCGTGATATCATCAATTTACTCACCTCCCAGATTTTCAGTTACCGAAGATCAGTATGAGAAGTTCTACAAATCGCTTGGATCTTGTTTCGTGGCAGCTGGTGACTACAATGCAAAACATACGTACTGGGGATCGCGTCTTATTACACCTACAGGTCGAGCCTTGTTCAATACAATTTCAAAAATGGGCTTAGATGTCATTTCGAGTGGGGAGCCTACTTACTGGCCTACTGACGTAAGAAAAATTCCAGATGTTGTAGATTTTGCCGTCACGAAAAATATTCATAGGGACCTAATTCATGTAGAGGCCTCTCTAGATCTGTCCTCTGATCACTCTCCAACAATAGTTACAATTTTCAACCCACTAAGGAGTGATTTAACTAACTCATATGTGAAGATGATTAATGGAATCAACTGGCTGGCATTCAAAAAATATCTTAGTAGTCACTGCGTAGAAAACATTCAGCTTAGATCATGCGATGATATTGAATTTAACATTGCCAATCTTAACGAAAATATTAAACAGGCTGCTGAACACGCCACTACCTCCTATCCGCACACCGGCTTTAACAGAATTTATTCTACGGAAATTGAACGTCTTGTATGTGAAAAAAGGAGAGCTAGAAGAGAATGGCAACAACACAGATCACCCCTAAATAAAATCAGACTTAAAGAATGTACTAAACGACTCAAAGAGCTGCTATCGTCGGAAAAAACTGCACTACTGGAAAAGTATTTAGAAGGTTTTGATGTAACGTCCGCATCTAATTACTCTTTACTTTACTCTTTTGATCTTAAATCACCATTGCGTACTGCGACCGGAGGCGGGGCAAGAAGTGATAGTGAGAAAGGTAACTTATTTTCTGAGCATTTAAAATCTGTATTCACTCCCAATTCATGTACGGGTGCTGCTGATTTACCGTGTGTAGTTTCTCTACCCCCTCGTCCCTTAAGGTTTAAGATGCGTGAAGTACAAAAAGTAATTGCTGAACTCAACCCGAAGAAAGCTCCAGGTATTGATGGCATTAGTAACAAAATGCTCATGAACTTGCCTCATATTGCAATAAGAATCCTGCTATCTACTTTTAATGCTATTTTAAGAATGTAGTATTTTCCACATAATTGGAAACTGGCCAAGATCAAAATGATTCCAAAGGCGGGCAAAGATCTTACCAAGACTGAGTCATATAGGCCTATAAGCTTACTATCTACAATCTCAAAGCTTTTCGAAAAGCTGCTCATGACTAAATTGTCCAAAATTTTAACTGATAATGGGTGCATCCCGGACCATCAATTTGGCTTTAGAAGTCAGCACAGCACGATTGAACAAACGCATAGACTGGTCCAAGTTGTAAGAAGAACATTTGAAGAAAAGAAGTATTGTTCTGCTCTCTTTATTGATGTTTCTCAGGCGTTTGATAAAGTATGGCACGAAGGCCTAGTTTTAAAATTGAAGACATATCTGCCAATAAACATTCAAAAGCTTTTGGAAAGTTTTATTATTGATAGGAAGTTCACTGTTGTGGAAGGAGAGTTCACGAGTGTGCCCGAAACTATATCTTCTGGTGTGCCCCAGGGTAGTATTCTGGGTCCTGTGTTGTATTTAATATATACTTGTGATATGCCTGTGAGCAATAATATCCATATTTCTACTTTTGCCGATGATACAGCCTGTATGAGTGTGCACGAAAGCCCTTATGAGGCATCCCGCAATCTCCAGGAACATATCACTCAGCTGGAAATATGGTTGAACTTATGGAGAATTAAAGTCAATGAACAAAAGTGTGTCCACATAACGTTCACCCTAAGAAGAGATACTTGCTCTCCCATTCGAATCAACAATCAAAATATTCCTCAACATTCCCAAGTGAAATACCTTGGTATACACCTTGATCGAAGACTTACATGGAAACATCATATTGACTCTAAGTTAACTCAGATGAAACTTAAGTTAACTCAAATATATTGGTTGATTGGCAGAAACTCAACACTCAGCCTAGACTGCAAACTTTTATTATACAAGTCGCTTTTGAAGCCAATATGGCGCTACGGAATTCAGTTATGGGGCACTGCTTCAGCTTCCAATGTTGAGAGAATCCAACGAAGGCCAAACAACATTTTACGGTTAATAACATCGGCTCCATGGTACATCCAAAATTCTATTATACATCGTGATTTAAATATGCCACTAGTGACTGAAGAAATTGAAAAATACGCAGGCAAATATTTAACAAAACTCGAATCACATCCTAATCCGCTTGCTCGTAATATTTTGAACTTTACTGGACACGTCCGCTTAAAAAAGAGGGACACACGGGCTCTTATACCTAACACTCCAGATGGGACTACTTGAAAATACTTTCCCCCCCCTCCTTTTTTTTTTTTGATTATCACTACTAATGTATTATTTATAACTATCACTAAGTTTATGTCCGACACTGGTCGAGCCTAATAATTTTTTTTATATATTTAAGATTTGAATACTTATTGTTAGTTCATATATGAAGATACAATAAATAAATACATGCATTAAAAAAAAAATGTTTTAGCTCATTATTTATTAACATTTATTAGTCAGCTTAAAGTTTAAACAATTTCAAATTGTTTTTTAAGAAACGAGAACGGGTATCGAACCGTGATCACTACACAAGTATTTTTTTGACCGGGTGCAGTCAAGTTAATAATTAGTGTTTTTTATGGGCATTGTTACAATTTAAGTTTAAAATTTTTAAACGCACTAATAGTCCCAAATTAATATTTTACTTATTAAGTAAAATATTTTTTTTATTAAAAATACATTGAAATTGATTATTGAGGGGTTTAGCTGGATCCTATGCGCATTTCACTGTTGCTAATGCAGATCATCAGGGAACCTTTACTCAAAGCTTCTTAGAACAACTAGAGTTATTATATTATAAACTTACATTTAAACAAATGAGAAGCTCAATAACAAATAAAGTTGAAACAAGAACTCAATAATCAACATGTTTTTTATTTTCCTACTTTACTATTGCTACATTGGCTGACTTTTTTTCAGCTTCAAATTGTAGTCGTAAGAGTATGTAAAAGAAAATAAATGTAAATAACAACAACAGCTATTTAAGAATAGAGTGCTGCCACACACTTATTTTGCATCGTCTATAAACATTGAGCTAAAGAGAGTCGAAACCAAAAACGTCATAAATCTAGCTAAGTATGAGAGCGATGAGAGCTTCAAACTTTCGAGTGAATATGATTCATAGACAACATTACAATAAGTATGAGTGCGCATAAAGGCTCCATTACCCGACTGTAGAAATCGCAGATGTAAGGTAAATGTAAATGTAAACGTTTGACCGCTTATAGAATACTTAATAAATTCAGTAAAGTGCGACTCTGACTCGCGCACAAAGGGTTCCGTACGAACACTAGATATGTAATTTAATACAAACTTCATCCTACATAATAAATAGTTTTGGCATTTTTTTTCGTTTTTGTTTTTGGGGTCTTTTCGGTTTTTTTGTTTGCCGTTTTTTCGGTTTTGGAGATTTTTTTAAGTTTTGGCTCTTTTTTTAGTTTTGACACTTTATTTCCTTGTTTTGGCGATTATTTCGGTTATTGGCGTTTTTTCATTTTGGCGATTTTTTCATTTTTGCGATTTTTTTTACATAAATTTTTTTTAGTTTTGGCGACATTTTCGCGTTTTGACGATTTTTATTTTTTTTATTTTTGGCGTTTTTTTCATTTTGGCGATTTATTCTAGTGTTAGAATTTTTTTTTTAATTTTGGCGATTTTTTTCGTTTTGGCGATTTTTTTTAATTTTTGGCGATTTTTTTTTTTTGGTTTGGCGATTTTATAATTTTCGGTTTTTTTAGTTTTACCGTTTTTGAAAATTTCAAGTGTTTGCCTCTTACGGTTTCCAAGATATAGCAAATTGTCAAAATTACATAGTCAAAATTGCATTAACTGATGGACCACCCTTTAATTTAAATTTTTTTAAATTTTAGTGTTAATTGTTGTAGTCTGTATAAAAATACATTAATTTTACAAATTTCAAGTTTCAATATACATATGTTCATATAATTGTATGTATATTACATGGGATTTTAACATTTTTCGTTGCTCGTTTTGGAACACCCTTTAATTTTTAAATCTCATGTATTTGTTGTTGTAACGGCCAAGGTTCCAAATTTCAGGTCCGTAGCTCTTACGGTTCCTGAGAAAATACCGTGTGACGGACAGCGTACGAAAACAATAGGGATCCTTTTCACCTTTGTTGTACGGAACCCTAAAAACCTGTCATGTGTTTTCGACACAAAAAAAAACTTCTTTATGCACACACACATACATACTAATTGCATTGTGCCCAGCAAACACTAATTTTTGATTTCAAATTGCGAGTTATTTGAAGCCAAACGCGAAAGGTCATATATGTATAATATATAAATTCATGAAATTCATTTTGATTGAAATGTACATACATATGTATACGGACATACATACGAGTATGTATGTATGTATGTATTATACTTACATGTAAATAATATATAAAATAGTAATGTTTTAATTAATCCAAGATTTTTTAATAATTTCGCTGAAACTATTTTAATTTACTTTCTTTTGATGGCAAGATTTAGCCTGTTGGAAAAAACTAATTGAGCTTTTGAAATAACACCTTTTAGCATGAAAATGCGCCTAGAGTTTTGAAAATTATTATTATTATTTTATTTAAATGAACTCAATTATAATAATTTTAATAGCAGCTGTAACGCTCGCTCAACCGTAATATTTGTCATTGTACATTACCAGAACAGATTTTGAGCAACTTCATCGGAAAGACGAAGTATTTAGCTCTTGAATTTCCAAGAATGTGTATGCTTGCAGTAGCACCTCAATAAAATCTTTATTTTCTCATTTTATCCTTTTCTTATTAATGTTCGTACCTACTCATAATAATTTACGACCCTTTTCACAATGTATGATTAAGAGTTAACGTTAACTTTAACTGACAGTTCTTCATATAAAACTCGCCGTTAGAGTCCCTGTTAGCTTAAAACTGTACATTGTGAAAAGGGTCGTTAGTTTTATTTACAAACAATATACATACATATGTATATTTTTTAACAAAAATGCATACATATGTACATATACAGGACTTTGTGTTTGCTGGGTGTTTATCAGTATAAAAAATCATATAAAATGGAAAACAGCTGTTCGAAACATTGATGAGAGTTCAACATCTTCACATTATTTTTGATTGCATGGAAAAAGTACCAAAACTATTTAAATGGTATCAAATCATTATTTTATACTCACAAACATTGCAATGACTTTGACATTTAGTGAAATTACAATTTAAGCTTCATACCTGTATATACATATTTATATTAAAACGTATTATAATTAAAAAAAATTTATTTTTATTATCATTATAATTATTAAGATTATACGTAACTATTTTTATTTTTATTGGTATTATTTTTAAATAAGAATAGTTTTTTGTACGCTTGAATGTACGTTTGTACGCACATATGTATGTATATTTTACAAATTCATACATATGTGTATATACATATGTGTATGTATGTATATTAACAAGAAATAAACACATACGATTGGCAAACTCTGGTTAGATTTTATAAAAAAAACTTTTTTAGAAAACTAAATTTATTAAATATGCCATGTACGTATACAAATTAACCAAAAGCTTATAAATATTATTAAAAGAAACAAAAGTACCACATCAGGGCTATTGTGCCACACTCTCATTCAATATACATACATCCCATCACTGTCTACAAATGTCACGTAACGTCGTCATGAAATTCTATTTTCTGCAGGTTCAGAACTTTTCACATAACAAAATCGATCAGCTGTTTCTTACTGTTGCAGTTGCATTACATTACAGTCGGCTAAATGAGCCTTTAGCCGACTGTAATGTAACTGTAACGTAGAAAACAGCTGATTGATATTTTTATATGAAAAGTAGGTTACGCTACATTACATCTCTATAACCATTTTCATTACTTTTCACATAACAAAATCGATCAGCTGTTTCTTACTGTTACAGTTACATTACATTACAGTCGGCTAACTGAGCCTTAAGCGTTTGCATAGCTTAACATGCAACAGATTCGATCAGCTGGCACATTTACATTTACAGTTCTACATTTAAGGTAGAATTAGTAAAATCGTATCATTCTATATACTTTACAGCTTGCCGTATCGTTCAACTTTGTGCACAAGTTATAGAAAATGTAACAGTTTGCACAGCACTTTTTTTTGTCTGGCATTAAATGCGGCGTTTTCGACATTCGCTACAGAGAAATCTGGGGGCAAATACGGCACTCGTTATCGAACGAAATTACGAAATATTTCCATAGACACTCTATTGAAATATTTCGTTCGAAAACGAGTGCCGTATTTTACCCCCTGTTTTCTGCAGATTCCTACGTCAGCAGTGCTACCACCACATATTTTATAACTAGTAACATGCGCTTTTCTGGTATATATATGTTTTTAGAGTAATGTATGAGATCGTATGGTGGGGACGAAGGTGTTTTTATGAAACTTTCCTCTATTTATTTAAGAAATATTGTTTCGTATTTCAGGACAGAGGAATTTGAATTTCATAATATTATAAAATTTCATTATCACCTCTTTGTGTGTGTGTGATTTTCTCACGCTACTATTAATATGTACGTAGAAATAAATTGTTTTTATTAAATAAACCTATTTTATGCTTGAGTACGAATAAAATTGGTATTTAAAATAAATAAAAAACATTAAAAAGACGATTCCAGGGTTGGAAAACTTTAACTTTTTTGTACAAAAGTAACTTACTAAAACAAATTTTTCCTTTTTTCTATAAATTAAACATATATTAAATTCTTAAAAGAAAGAGATTGGTGTAAGAAATCAGAAAAATCAAAAATAATGATCTCAGGGTTGGGAAACTTACACTTTTTGTGATATATAAAAGTAACTAAGTCTAATTAATTTTTATCTTTTCTTTTATAGATTATACATATTTTACGTTTTGGAAAGAAAATTTTGGTGTAGAAAATTATAAAAATAAAAACCACAGCTTCAAAGCTGGAAACTTTGAACTTTTTTTCTGGATATTAAAGTAATTAAATAAAACATTTTTTTTAAATTTCCTTTTTTCTTTTTTTACTTAACACACTTTCTATATTTTTTTAAGAACTACTAGATTGATATAAGGAATCAGAAATATCTAATATGAGGATTCTAGGATTTGTAAATTTATTTTTTTTGTAGATAAAAGCAACTAGGTCAAATTATCTTTTTCTTTTTGTTTATACTTTATGTATGTATCTCTTTACTACATAAAACACTTTGGTAAAGGGTATATAATTTTCGGCACAGCCGAATATAGCACTCTTACTTGTTTTTTAAATGTTTTTATTAACTTAAAACGTACATAAAATTCAATGGTACATGAATATATTTACATATATATGTGTGTAAAAACTTAACAATAAACAAAGAGGTACTTTCAAGTTTATTTATTACAATTTTATTAATTAATACTATCAATTAATATTAATGTTTAATTTTAAAAGGTACATAAAAGAGTATTAGTTTTTGAGATCAACGCCCCGTTTCTCGCACCGAGAAAAATTAAATAATTATAGTGGTTGCCTTTTTTACACAGAATTACTCACAAGAAACTTTTTTTTATCATTTCTTCAAGAATGAAGCTAAAATTTATGGCAGTAGTCTATGGAGCAAGCGACGAATTAAGTTGTGCACGCATGTATTAATTTTTTCCTGGTTTTTTGTTTTGTTGTTTTGAGCACACGGAACGAAATTAGAGTTAAAATTTATTAAATTTGTAGAACAAAAAAAATAATTTAAAAAATTATGGATGCTAAGAAAAATTTGGTGATAAAAAATGCTTTTCGCAATATGCAATGCATTTTATGTTATGAAACATTAAAAAATAATAGGGGAAATAGTTTAAAAAGGCATTTTAATAGTATCCACAGAGCTGTGAATAAATTTAATGTTGAATTTATACACTAAATTATTGAATGGTTATTAAATTTTTACTTTTTACTTAAGTTTTTATTAAATTGCTTATTTACAAAAAAAAAAAATCAAACAACTAATAACCACATCATGTATTTTATACTACAAAACTTTTCTTCAAGTGCAAGTTTATTTTACTCTCATTTTTCTCACCAATACAAACATATTTAATTTTGCGGGACACTGGTTTAATATTTTCATGATGTAGATATCGATGGTTTACTAACGCAACCAGTGTGCACACTTCTACCGATATTTGGTAGATTCTACCGAATATGTTTGTGAATTTGACAATCTACCAATTCTACCGAACAAGGCCTGAAATCTACCGAATATTGTTATTTATAAATTTAAGTCGATATATATGTAAATTGCCTATTTTGCCACATAGCAGTGCGGACGCAGAGCGGTCATTTTCTGTTATGAAAATCATTAAAACAGAACAAAGAAATCGGTTAAAAACTTACCCCCTTATACAAAAAAATATTTTACTTTAGCTTTAAAGTTCATATTAGTTGCCAAGCACTTTAAGGCTAACATAGCTTTGTTAAGAAATCACATGCAAAAGACAACTTTAATTATTTTGTTATCTAATAATGAATACTGGTAACACCACCGTGTTCAACAACCACTTCACAGCTTATGATGTACAAAATCGAATACAATTTCATTCGGATATTCAAATAGTTTTTTATTTTATTAAATAAATTTTCTTTATCTTGAAGTAAAGCAACCTAATTAAAAAAATATGAGCTTCTGACATGGTAATAAAACAGATAAATACAACTATGAAGTAAAAGTAAAAAAATGTGAAAAATTATCACAATTTGTTTTATTCGAATGAAACGAGTATTTGAATATCCAGCTTTTTTCGATTTGTTTTGATTGTATGTACATCACTAACACATTTTTGTATAATTGTAGTTATTTTAATATATTTTTTATGGACTTTGCTACGTATTTCGAATCAGTTGGATAATTTGGTGATGTTTCCCATTACATGACAGAAATAATAAATTTAAGATAAGAGCAGGCACTTCTAGCTTCATTTTCAGATGTAACATGAATCAGTATGTGTTATATTAATAAAAATATTTGAGGTACAAAACACACATTTTGGAAATATCAACTTAAAGTAGTCTTAACAAACGTGGGTGCCTACTTTAGAATCTTTATACAATAATTTTTTTAGAATACAACTTTACTTAACATTGCTTGGCAAAGCTTTATTAAGTTTTTTGCATAAGACCCTGAAACTATAAGTAACCTAATATTTGCCAAAGAATTGTACCTTGGGGATGAGATATTTATTCCTACCAATGATTTAATCATTTTTGCACAAACGTTTAAATTCATAAATGGATCTTACATATAATCTTTGTAGTTACAAATGTTTGTCAAATAAAAGTTATTTTAGTAGCTTTATAAAACCTATGTACAAAAACTGAATTCTTGTTATGTATAATATTTTATATATGCATAGCATATCTATATAAAGGGTAAGGGCAAATAACTGGGGATGACACTTTTTTAATGGAAATGCTTCATTGTTTATGGCAGTTAAATTTCCAATCACATGTGATGTTTTGAATGCACTTTTGGAACCTCTTTAGTTTGATACTCCTTGCACTTACCCTTTATATACATATATGTACATAAGTACATATATTTTATTTTTAATGTTTCTTTGAATTGTTATTTTTTTTTATTTCTCTGAATAAAAAAAAAATTCTACCGAATTTCATTCAAATCTACCGAATTTTTTCTTCGATTCTACCGAATTAAAAAAAAATTAAGTGTGCACACTGAACGCAACCTCGTAACTTAAAAACTACTACTTTTCAGGAGAGACAAAAAATGATTTATAACAAGTATTTAAACATTTTTAATATATGTTGTTTTATAATCTAATTACTTGGATGATTTTTGTTAAATTTTCAATTAAATACTTGTAAATTTTCATTAAATACTTGTTATAAATCATTTTTTGTCTCTCCTGAAAAGTAATAGTTTTTGAGTTACGAGGTTGCGTTAGTAAACCATCGATATGTAAGTGTGATTGTTAAGATCTAATAAATACTTAAAACTGGCTAAGAAATTTGATAAGATATGTACATACATACATATCTACAAATTGATAATATATATGTACATATAGTATGTGGCTCCCTGTTTGAATACATTTTTTTTATCATGTGTGGTCTTTTGTTGTTGCTGTAAATATTCGCCTGGTCTTTTGTGTATAGATGTGAAATATCTTCATAGTTTTTTTATTTGAAATTAAAAACGTTGTTTTTATTTTTATCTGTATTTGCTCAAAAGTTTGTGAGTTTACGTTTTAATTAAAATTTAATTCCTTATAATACAAAATGAAGTAACTTTTTTTTACATATATTTATTTATTGTATCTTCAAAAATCAACTAACAATAAGTATTCAAATCTTAAATCTAAATATAATAATTAGGCGCGACCAGTATCGGACATAAACTTAGTGACAGTAATTAAAAATACATAAATGTTGTATTTAGAACAAAAATTATTTTCAAGAAATATAACTTAGACTGGAGGCCCTTGTGTGCCTCGTTTTTAAGTGGATATGTCCAGTAGATTTGGCCATAGTTGTTCCTTTTTGTTCCCAACAACAAAAAGAACTAGTTCGTTCCTTTCCTTCAGTTGTTCTTTTCGGTCAGTTGTTCATTGAACAACAGAACACAGATTGTAGTCGTCGAATCCTCTTCTTCTTTCTATCTGTCTTTTGTCAGTGTTATGGGTAATTAACTTTTTAAAATTTAATTACCCAAATTGTGTTGCTTGATACTGATACTATCAACATACATTACTAGAATATATGTTTATTTTATGAAGGATGATCGCCTTTGACTTTTATTTGATGTTCTAGATGAAGCGATTTTTTCTCATTTTATTAAAGTTCAGCGTATTTTGTATATATTTTTGATAGCTTTAAGTGTGCTTTGTGGGCAAATTAAACAGGCTGTATGTATAAGTTGGTGAGTCACTCTTTATTTTTATTTATTTTTCCTTCTAATGTCTCATTACTTCTTTGATTTTACTACTTGAAATAGAGAACATTTATATAATTTTTTAATGTATACATATACATAGATAAATATAAGTAGGTACCTACATATGTATGTATGTAGAAATTAGTTCATATACAAAGAAATACAATCAACTATTCCAGAAAATCGATATCAAATAACTCCCTTAACTCCACCAGAAATTCACCGTCGTTGCTTCTATAAAGTGTCAGAAACATTAGAATATCTATGTTTGGGAGAATTTTTAGGTCAAGTGTTTCTTCATGAGATTTGTTGGCTGATCCCTTGAAGTTATTTCTGGTTAACATAGGCTTTGTTTAATCGCATTTAGATGTATTGATTTCTCAATTAAGAGAAGATCCTCATCACCATCAATCATACCTGTACATCTTACATTCATGAATTGGGTTGATTCAGATACAATTGCTGTTTGCGAATTAATGATTTAAAATATTTATATTTTGCTAGCATACTTCTATCGAAAATGACGCGAGAGTCCGAGATGTAGTGGTGTTTCAAGTAAAAATCTATACTATTAGAATTTACGAATTCACTCTTTTGAAAGTCATAAAATTTCATTACTGACAGAATTGTATGACATGAAGAACTTTTTAAATTTTATACGCTTCGGCATGCTTTAAATTTCATTTTAAATTTATTTGATACTTATACAGATACAGATATAAAGTAAGATCTGTTTACATTGCATTTTACAATTTATGTATGTAGAATCATGCTGAACATGATTCTAGTTGAAGTCCATATGTATTGAGTAAGTTTGTTTCATACTTATTCATACCTATGTGCATTCTTAAAGATTGGATATCCAAGTCAAATTTCCGTGATTTATCAATATCTGCTAAACATCTGATAGCTATAGAAATAAATACAGCGAATAGTGTGAAAAGGGTATTATACAAGAGCATACTAAAGGTAGAGGTCCATAGCTCGCTTTTTGTGCGTTACGCTTTCTATGCATCTGTCAAAAAAGTAGAATCAATGTAATAGTATGTGACAAGTTACATTGCAAAAAGTGCAGAACACGTAGGCGCGTTCAAAGCAAAAAGTAGATATACTTTTGTACGCGTTACAAGCACCATGAAAGAAAGTCAACTGTTCTTGAAAGCTAAAGATGTTAAATAATACTTTATTTCTTACGCTATCGATAAATATTATTTTAGCGTGGATAATTTTTTTCTTTTATTTCAATAAAAAAAAATTCTTAGTAAAAAAAACTTGTTTAATAAAGTATGTGAATATTTTCATTAATGCGATGTATTTTAAATAACTTTTCACCACACTTTTCTCAGTAACAAATTTTGCATATTAGTTATCGATTACTTTTACGTAATAAGTTTCATCTCCGCTAAATCTGTATTATTTACTTTGTGTGCATTACATATTTTTAAACAATAAAATGGAAGAAAATTTAATAAATTAAATATACAAACTCGACTAACTCCACAAATTATTTTAAAAACTCGATTTCACTCTCCATTTTTTCTTTATAAGTATTTATAAACAAACGCACACAGCTGATCAAAACAAAAATAAAATGGCGTATGAAAAGCAGTACATGTAACTCAACGCGAATAAAGTATAATATGAAACAATAGGATGAAACGCGTGTAAAGCATAACGCGCAAAAAGCGAGCTATGGACCTCTACCTTAACATTAAAAAAAGTGAAAAAGAACCAGTGATGCCAGTGAACATTTTTGAAATTCCCTACGCGTTGGAGAAAAAATCCCTTTTTTCCCTCCAACCAAAAATATTTTCCCTACATTTTTCCCTACGCTGAAATTTTTTTACATTTAACAACAAAAAACAAATACATGTACATATATTTTGTGAATATTGTAAATATTTTACCCATTTTTATTTCATATAATGTACAAAACAGGCTATATGTAGTCTTAGTGTGGTACCAGGTAGAAAAGTAATTAAAGCATTAATTAACAAGAACAAGCAAAACATATATGTACATTCTATATAAATCCCTTGATCCATATGAAAACTGTACTAAAAATTATGGTATAAAAATATTACTTATACAACTTCTTAGAATGTATTTTGTTAAAATGTGTAGTTGTACATTAAAAGCAATAAATTTATGGGTTGCGTTGTGGGTGAGATCTTTCAGTAAACGTAATTAGCTATGGAAAATTTGGTTTAAGCAAAGAATATAAATTGTATAGAATTGTAATGAGCTAAAAAATTGAATATTTTTTGCTTATGCGGGGGGAAAGTATAAAGCGCAAGAAAACACACACTGAAAGCATTATATTCGTTGCTCTTATCACCAGCGTTGCCGTTGTGCGACTTAAGTCGCACGTTGCTACTTTTTCGACAGCCAAACATGCGGCCAATTGCAAAAAAACGATGTAAAAATATCCGAGTTCTTACCACAAAAATACCTATTTTCGGAGGAAAGTTGCTGTTGCTGAAATAAAGCTTGTTTTAAGGATGATAAGTTTCCAAATTCTGCAGTTGTAAAGTCAGTGAATTACAACTTATTTCTTCATCTTTATAAAATATAATTTCCAAAAAAAAAACCTAAAGTATAAACATAAATTGTGCATAATGCCTTAAAAGAATAGCATAACTATATTATCCTCTTCAGAATCGAATTTTAAAATTTTCTACAAAACTTTAAATGGTTTTTCCTCAAAGTAAATTTTTTCAGTTATACTGGTTTTTAAATAAATAAATGAGATGAACTATGTCCAATATATGTATGTATTTATGTTTTTACAGTCTCTAATTTATTTTTTTATCAATCTTAAGTAATTGGGTAAATTACGGAATTCGATATCGAAGGAAACATGCATTTAATTTCGATTGGAATTTCATTCGACGTGAAATGCCGCAACTTGACCACTCTTTTTTTAGATTTCATGATTTTTTATATTTAGTAGCTGTCTATAATACGTTTATACTCGTCTTATTTGCAAATAAAAACTGTATTTGCAAATACTCTACTAGCCGGTATTATAGAAATAAAATAAATTATTTGAATTATTTTTACTTTTTTCATTTATAAATGAAAAATTATAATCAAAAGAAAATGAATTAACTTAAGTTTTATTATCTATATTTTACTTTACTTATTTTGATGCTGATTATTTATATACATACATGTGTACTTTAAGGCCCCAATTTGGGCTTCCAAATTTACTTCATTTGAACCTATTTTAACTTATAAACATTTTATAAAAACTTACTAACTTCTAAATATTTATAAAAAGTTTTATTAAGATTAAAGATGAAAGTGAGTTAAATAATTTTCATTTCTAATCAATGATTTGGGTGTCAGATTTTTTGCAATATTTTCACCATTTATTGGCTTTTCTATCGACCAAAACAATAAAATGATCGACATCATCGAAACGAATATCGCCAGCTGGACGAACAGATCTTTTTCTAATACCTGATATTTTAAACTGTGTATATGATTGCCCTACGGCATACATTCTGTTAAAATGATACAAAGGGATAAATTGAAAAAATGGTCATAAAAAGTGTCATTGGCACGAAAAAGAGTCAAAAGTGATACTTTATTGTCACAACGCCAACGCTGATCTCGGCAATGTGAGCGTAGCATACACTGCGGAAAGAAATGAGAGTGTGTACGCTGGACGGGTAGTACTAGAAATACCCGTCATAGAAAATTTTAGCTTGTATGAGATGCGCATTCTATATGATTTATATTCCTTGGTTTAAGTCAAGCAGTAGAATACATAGTAAATACCAATTTGTATTAAATTGTTAGATTGAAGTGCATTTTGTAACTTGTATGGCTCCCTTTTTTATGAAACTATAGCTTGTGCTTATCTTAAACGTAACTATTTTATTTGTTTTTTATTAAGTATTTTCGTAGAATGTTCAAGTATAAAAAAGATCAGTTTGTGGCGCATTGGCAACACAATTTTATACGTTTCATATGCAAGTTAGTTTACATAATGCAAGACCATTTCTTTTTCTTTTGTAACTGTCTGTCAAACAAACTCAATATGTATGTATATACAAACATTAACATGCATTGTCCGTTTTCATTTCACATTTGATATAGCAGCTTTAAAAATAAGGTTCTTATGTGCGTGTACCCTGTATATACATATATATTATATTTGCGATGATTTGTCACATTTAAGATATTGTAAGTGATTTCCAGATTGTTAGAATTCATAATATACGGTTTCTGCAAACAAATTTTAAGATATGTGAAAAATTTCAACTCCTAAATAAAAATACTCGAAATATTTTTGCATTTGATGTCGTAAAAAATTGAAAACGCGGTAGTTTTTAAAAATTCCCTACATATTCCTCAACATAAAAAATCTATCCTTTTTTCCCTACGTTCAAAATTTTACAGAAAAATCCCTACAAAAAGGGAAAATTCCCTACTTTTGGCATCACTGAACAGAACATGTGTTGAGTAAATCTCGATCAAGTTCATGCAAAAACAATGTGCTTTTAAAGATCAGTGTTGCCAGTTGTAGGAGAAGGGAAAATAATTACTAGAATAATCGCCGAAAAGGAAGTTAAAATTTTTTAACGAGCTCTAAATAAATTAAATTCAGTTTTTATTATTGGGAGTGATCTGCAACTTCGGTAAACTATTTCATTCAGATAAAAGTATTTAATTTTATACTATCTTTCGCTTTCACGAAATGGATTACATATGTATGTATAAACTTAAATGTATACATAGAACCCGTTTATACGCACTTCTTATTTGCAAATAAAACTGGAAAGCGTTGCCGTGTAACTTTTTTAACTCACGAAAACTATTTGCAAATAATGGTAGATACAGACTTAGCAACGTGTTTATGCAACCAGGCAGATTTCATAGTCGGTTGCATAGTGTGTAGTCTTGTTTATGGTTGCGTTCGAAGTTGCATTCCAAATTTCGAAAATATCAAAATGTTTTGATGTTTTCTGGTTGCATTGCTGTCGGTCGCATAGTGTGTATCGTTGTTTATTCCTTTTAATGATTAGTTCATCGAAAGCAAGGAAGCTGTGAATATGTACATAAGTATGTGTCATTTTGTCAACCACGTAAAAAATTAAATGAGTAAATAAAATGGCAATTGAAAGAATAATGATATAAAAATAAAACTATAAGAGCGGCAGCTTATGAAAAATTGACCACTGAATATAAAAACATTGATAGAAATGCAATAATTGAAAAAGTAAAAACAGAATAAGGAACATGAGAGGCACGTACAAAAGAGAATTAA
Organism: Tachina grossa; assembly: GCA_949987645.1. Classification (NCBI taxonomy): domain Eukaryota; kingdom Metazoa; phylum Arthropoda; class Insecta; order Diptera; family Tachinidae; genus Tachina; species Tachina grossa. Next base: position 105,041,821 of record OX465275.1, read on the forward strand.
AGAAAAAGATTTCTAGTGAAAAAAGTGGAGCCGGTAGAGCTGCAAAACTATCGATGGTACTATAGATAGTATCGATAGTTTTATTTTAAGTGGACTATAGATATTTTTTTCGATAGCGATATTAATGACAAAAACACTCTACTAAAAGAGAAAAAATCAAAGTCAATAAAAACGGAATGATGGCGACTGCGTAATAAAAAATGCAAAATTCAAATTTCGCCTCCTGGTTTGGTAATGGTTAGCATTACATATATAAATGTGAAAACAAATTAATTAGTTTTGATTTGTTTCAACACAAGATGTCAGTTTTTATCTACTTGATGCAAATTGCATAAAAATACAATTATTATGTACCAACGGTTTTGATACATGGATAAACTTGACGGCGGCTAAATTTTACGACTTTACTTTTAAATAAAAGGTGACGCTAAATAGTTTGCTTCTCATTCTGTTAAACGAATACTTTTTAGCTAACTTTTACCTTTTTTTTTAACTTAAGTAATGAACGATTTTTTTTATTTTAGGAACAAATCTACTTTAGTGAAGCTGCAAATTTTGAAAGATTTTCAAAATTATAACATGGTAAACAAATTTTCAAGGAAAACCAAATAGCATTTTTCATATTTTTTCACTTTTTAAAGTTAAAGGAAAATATTTACTGCCGGGCTTAAAAGTTTTCTCCTCTATGATATTCCCCTATATGCCGTGTAATAGTAAAGATTTCCTGCATAGTCGGGCTTCGGCCGGGCTTGAAGATTTTCTACTCTATGATATTTCCCAATATGGCGTGTAATAGTAAAGATTTCCTGTATAGCCGGCCTTCGGCCGGGATTAGAGATTTTTTCCTCTATAATATTTCCCTATATGGCGTGTAATAGTAAAGAATTCCTGCATAGCCGGCCTTCGGCCGGGCTTAAAACTTTTCTCCTTCATGATATTTCCCGATAAGGCGCGTAATAGTAAAGATTTTCTGCACATAAATGCTTTCTATATGTACTTTTGATCATATTTTAATTTTAAAACAAAAGTAACATACCGACAGTACATTTGACTTCAAAACAAACATAACATAGGAAAAACATACAACATGATTTTTCTTAAAAATTTGTTTAACATGTTATAATTTTGAAAATCTTTCATATGATACCCACATTGTTATACTAAATCAGAAACTTGCCACGAAAATTCCAAAAGACATTAAAATTTTTTGAGGTTGCCTTTCCGAGAATTTTCGGACATAGCAGTTTTTTCTTGGAATTTAATTTTCTATCATTTAAGATATTTTTTTTTTAAATTTGGAGCAGCTTCACTAAAGTAGATTTAAGCCTTATTTTATTCCTTTTTAATTTATTTTTATTGATCCATCTATCTACTTATCTGTTTGCTTTTTCATTTATTTTTTTTTATAGAACTGTGTTTATATGTTTGTTGAATATGTGTATTAAAAACATTAAAAAAAATTAACTTTCTTTTTAATTTATGGAATGATTAAAAAATTCAAGATTTTATATTAGAAAAATACACAATTGATAAGTTTTAGCCCTTATAGACACGGAAACTTAACTTTTACCCCTTTTCCACACACAAAGTTTACTTTGCAAAGTCTTAATTCAGCTGGGAGAAAGAAAGAAAGAGACTGTACTACTACCTGTCTTTCACACAGCTGAATTAAAACTTTGCGTGTGGAAAAGGGGTATTTGCAAAGCCTTAATTCAGCAGGGAGAAAGACAGAAAGAGATAGTATTTATCACTCTATCCTTCACACAGCTGAATTAAGACTGCAAAGTAAACTTTCTGTGTGTAAAAGGGGTGTTTGTAAGAATCAAAAACTATCGATAGTATCGATGGCATCAAAAAATACTATAGAAATTATCGAATGGAGCCACTATCGATAGTTTTGCAGCCCTAGGAGCCGGAGCTGATGACCTATACGAACCAAATTTATGGTATTTTCATGAATTTAGTTTTTTAAAGGAATTAGAGCTGCCAGAGGACAGTATAAGTACTATGTTGAGCTCGGACGACGAAAGCGTTTCACCAGTAAGCTACACACTACATATGTACAGAATTCTATTGCCAGAAATGTAATTTTACTTAATAAATAATATTTTATTTTCATTTAGACACCTCCAAAATCCACAAAAAGAAAAAGAATCTTGGACAGTTATGAAAGGACCGAATTGCTGCGGAAAGCTACAATGCATATGGAAAATTAAAAAAAAAAAAAAGAAAAAGATGAAGCTGATATATATGGAGAGGGTTGGGCCTATTTATACCGGGAGCTACCGAATTCGCAAAAGCTTTTTGCAAAAAAGGCGTGTGATGAAATATTTATTTTGGGTCAACTAGGAAAATTAAGCTTAAATACCGTAATAACTGGAACGCCATCACACCCATCTCCGCTTAGTGTTAGGTCTTCTCCATATAACTCTTTACCGCAGGTTATATCCGTACACGACGTTATAAGTGGCCAATCAACTCCCATTTTCATAAATTCACCTTTGCTTCAAAGTTACCAGGGAGAAGAAACATCACAAGCAAGCCAATATTCTTCTTTTACTGATTTATTTTCCGATAACTCGTTTTCATAAAGAAAATTTGTGAAAAAGAAAATGTGATACCAAATCAATATCCGTCCCAATAGTCAGATACTTAATAAGTTTTATTTTTTTTTATCTCTTGAATTATTTAGAAATAATATTAAAAATGAATTTACAAACATTTGAATAAATATTTTTATTTTATTTATTATTATATTACGTACATATGTATTTAGTTTCATTTCAAAGTTTATAAGAGTTATTCCATTTGAGACTGAGCGTACATAGCTTCGCACAAATGATTTCTTATTGTTTTGGCCTCTATTGATGATTTTCTAGCTAATGTTGGTTCCAAATCAATTAAGGCACTGGGGTCAAAGTCTTCAGCGATTGATGTGGCACTGTTGGTTGAACCCATTTCTTTTTTATAAAATTGTGTAAGCAACAGCAACTTAAAACCACTTTGCTTGCCTTTTCGGGTAGCAGTGCGATTGTAGTGTTCAATATTCTAAATCGTGCTGCCAGAATCCCAAAGGCATTTTTGACTTTCACCCTTGCCGAACTGAGCCTATTGTTAAAAAAAATCTGTTTAGACAATAGACCATTATGTGAATATGGTTTCATGATGTTTGGGTGAAGCGCAAAAGCGTCATCTGCCACAAATACATATTGAATCGGAGTTTCACTAAACACAGGTTGTGGTTCTGGTATGTTAATTTCCCCTTTTTCCAACTTTTTGAACAACTTTGTGTTTTTGAAGACGCCGCCATCAGAAATTCTGCCATTCGCACCAACATCGACCATTAAAAACTCGGAATTACTATTCACAACCGCCATTAGTACTATACTGAATGTTTTTTTGTAATTGAAGTAATTCGAGCCAGTATGTGGAGGCTTCTTTATTTTAATGTGTTTCCCGTCCAACGCTCCTAAACAGTGCGGAAATTTACTTTTTTTTTTAATTTTTCTGCTACAACTAGCCATTCTGCCCGAGTTTTTGGTAGCTAAAAATATTGCATTTTATTTCAAAGTATTATAGTCTTGAACAGATGTACAAACCTTAATATAGTTTTTTAATGCTTCGTTAATGGCCTCACATGTCTCAATTACAATTTTTCCAATTGATTGAGGAGATATAGCTGTCGAGAATTTAAGATCTGCAAACGAATTTCCAGTTGCAAGATATCGCAATTTTATCGTAAATCTGGCTTCTGCTGATATTGCATGCCTCATAAAAGTATCCTGTTTTGTTATTTTGTTTTTAGTCATGCCCAATAATTTTCCAAACGTTTTTTCGTTTATTCGCACATAATTTTTATAATCTTTTGGCTCATTTTCTTTTAACTCTTTTAAAAGTCTTTCATTTGAAAACTCTTCTTTCTTTAAATACCAATTTTTTGACCATATTATTTTTTCTTTGGTTGTAACCTAGGGTTTACACTTGCAAGTGCAAGTTCGAAAAACTCTATACACTCTTTTATTAACACAACTACACTTTCGGCACTTGCAGTCTACTTCCAACTCAACTGCCAGGGAATTTTACAAGACAGTGACTTGTTTCACTTGCAGCAAGTAAATGGAAAGTTAGCTAACAGTGTTGCCCTATTAATACTTTAGTAGAAATTAACTGTATTTCAGTGTAATGTTATATGAGTTTTTACTAATTTTAAATACATTTAAAAGCTAACTTAATATATATTTTCTTAAATATTCATAAATCAACCGGTTAATGAATTTTTTAGACATAAATAACATTAAAATAACACGCATTAAGTTCAATACTATCTGGTTCCCCCAAAATTAACCTTTTTTATGTTATGAGAACTCTGCAATAAAAGGCAAACATGCAAGTTGCAAGACAGTCGGGCATTTGTATGAAATTTTCGTTGATAATACGTACACAGAGCTTGCATGCAAGGTACTTGCATGTGTAAACGCAGGGTAACTCTTCTTCCTCCTCTTCATACAACAATTCATCAATAATAATAATTGCTGCTATTTCACTTAGTTCACCGCACATTTTTTTTAATTTCTTTCTTCCGTGATGTTCAATGTGAATAAAAAATACAGGACTGATGTTGCATTGATGGTTGCATTGTAGGTTGCAAAGTCTGTGTCAAAATATTCGATAACGTGTTGCGTAAGCGAGTTGCAAAGTCTGTATCTACCATAACTCACTATTTGCACATAAGGTGTAAAATGTTGCCAATTATTTTTATTTTGTAAAAAATGTAATACAAATGTAACAATGTGTGGCAATATCATTCACAGATAGTAATGTATTCTATCTACGTATAAACGGTGAGTTCAGTATTTGCAAATAGTTTCATTTGCAAATAAGATTTGCGTATAAACGAGGTAATAATTATCATTCTTTTAAATGCAATATTATTGTTGTTTAAAATTTCGCATTTTTACATAAGGGTGATAATTAAATTTTTTTGAGTTTTATTACAAATATTAATTTCAAAAATGATTTTTAGTTATAGTTTTGCTTGGAAGTCTATAAATACTTATTTTTGCTTGGAAACGAGTACTTTTGTTGTGTTTTATTTAATTTTTGTCAATTTAAATTTTTTTTGTATCATATGAAATTAAGGGCCAAACCCACGACGTCGACAACGTTCGAGTTGTCGCACACTTACATTCAAAACAATAACGAATATTAATATTTTGTTGTTGTTTGAAATGTAAGTGTGCGACAAGTAGAACGTTGTCGATATCGTGGGTCAGGGGGTGAAAAAACAAGCACGTCACCAAAACCGTTAGACACCTACACAACTAATAATCAAATTTGCTTAAGAACATATTTATTTCTCATAAACCAATTCCTTTTTTCATTTTTCATCTAAAAGCCTGTGTTTCTTTCCATTGCATTTCATTTCAGGGCTGTGTTCAGTTCAGTTCATTACGATAATAAATAATATATTCAGGTCTATTCGGGACGTCACTTTCACCACAAATACGCGCATCTTTCACGTTTGCTATTCTAAAATACTACGTTGGAGATGAGTGATTTTCTATCACATATGTTTTCTTTCACTTTGGAGGTATTCTAAAATACTTCGTCACCATGATCAATGTCATATTCGTTCGACGCCAATTTTAGCGCGTTAAGTTTAAATAAATAAAGAAAAAAGAGATACGAAGTGTTTATATGGTGTCTACCACTGTTAAGTAAGCTTTAATGGCGTTCGGCCAGGCTCTACAAGAAAATTAAGTTTTCTTATAGTTCTTCAAAGATGTAAACACGTTTTTAAAACAAATAAAAGAAGTAACTAATATCACTTTTACTGTTTACTGTTTCTTTTTATGTTACTTAGCACTTGTACTGTTAAGTTTTTTTTATCTAGGCGCACGGCAGTGCGCCAGGCCAAGTACTAGCCAATGCACGCATTGTGTGTATTTACACGAAGCCATTCGAGCTGTTTTTACCCCCCTCATAACTTTGTTCCCCGCGACCGTAAAATTATCAAATTTAAACCATAATTAAAATAAATTCATATAACCTCATATGCGAAGTTTGAAAGATTTACAAATGAAAGTGCATATATTAAGACATACTCACTGACCACTGACACACTCATCAAATTGATGAAGCACTTCCGCTATAGCTAGAGAGCTAAAATTTGGTACACGAGAAGACCTAGGTGAACAATGAACCAGAAAAATCTGAAAACTCGAAAAATTTAACCAGAAGGGCGGGGCTACGCCCATAAAAATTAAAATTTGTGCTATTGGGCTGAAATTCGATAGGGAGCTAGGTCTAGCTGAGAAACAAAATAAAACAATCAGAAAACCCGGAAATTTAAGCCAGGAGGGCGGGGCTACGCCCATAAAGGTCAGAATTAAAAATGGTAATCTAAGGCGCTTCATGTAAGCTATTGTATTGAAATTCGGCATATATACTGCGGTAATGCAAGGCTATAAATTTTTTATTAAAAAGTGGGCGTTGACACGGCCATATAATTTAAACCTCATTTCAATGCCCTGCGGTTCAGCATATTTAGATATACCATTTATTTAGCTATTATCATCCGGTTCTAACGAAACTAGACACAAATAATAAGCACTGACCGAAAAAAATTTTGACGCTGGAAAAGTGGGCGGGGTTACGCCCATACAAATTAAAGGTTGCGCTAAGGAGTTGAAATTTGATATACAAGTAGGTCTAGGTGAGAAACAAACTAGAAAAATCCAAAAACCCGAAAATTTTAGTTAGCGGGGCGGGGCTGCGCCCATAAAACTTAAAAATTAAAAGTTGCGCTAAGGAGCTGAAATTTGATATACAAGTAGGTCTAAGTGAGAAACAAACTAGAAAAATTTGAATACCCAAAAAAATCTACCAGAATGGGCGGGGCCACGCTAATATTGTTTTGAACTAAATACTTAATATACAGCTTTTAATTCAAGCCAATTTAGTGAAATCTTGCATCACCTTAAAAATTGGGCGTGATCACTCCCATAAAGTGTTAGCCTTGTGTTTAATCTACATCGGTCTAGCACATTTTAGAAGAAAATTAGCATGAATTATAAGCGCTGCTGGCTGTTGGCAATATTTTTTCCTTTCTAAAAAAGGAGAGAATAATGTATAAATGTTTGTTTCTTTATATTGATAAAAAATGTTGTCAAGTTGGCAAATTATCTAGAAATTATGTGACACCCTTACGATTACAAATTTATATCATACATAATATATTTCTGTGTTAGGTATTGTGGCAAAGAAGAACTTGGTCAAAATTTATATCTCACAACTTTTAATGGGCGAAATTTTGGATAGGAACTTGGCCGTTTTTCACATTTATGTTTTTGTGAGGATTAATTATTTCTTTAAATTACTTCTTAAATTCCTTTTTGTCTTCAACTTTTTCTGCATACAAGTCAGCTGTTTTCAATGTTGTTGAGTTTTTATAAGAGATAACATAATATCGATTACTGAAAACGATATTTCTTCCCACGTGTTTTAGAATCTGTCGACGTCGAACTGTCGAAAGTGAACGTTCGACGACGAAGAAGTGAAGCGCGTATTCTCGAATAGACCTGATTAAAATAGTTTAAAGATTTATATTATTTAAAAATGCAAATGACAAATTAAAATTTGTATTACTAACATGTATGGAATATATGTACTTCGTTATGTATGTATGTGTAAAAGTTAAAACTTTAATTTAAAAGTGGAACCTATTACACATGTGCGACGCATTCAAAAAATTCCATGATTTCAGTATGTTGGCAACATTGCTATTGCTTATTACTAACAAAAGATGAGATCAAGGCGAATTCATAACAGGTGACCTTAACAGCACAGAATATTAAGTAGTCTATGCTTAACAGTCCAGATGATTATCGGGTGTTCGAAGACTGCTTAGACCTCAACTGTCAAAATGTCTTCTTTTATCTAATTTTTGTTTACATTTAAAGTGAAAAAAATTATATCGTTCTTTATGTTTAAAAAATATGTTTTGAAGTAAAAAGGATTATAATGTATAAATACTTATCACAATGGTGACAATTGGGTCTCCGAGTGGAGGTGCGGTATATCACCACCCTTCCTAACCTATGCATTCTAAATTAACTCTTGCAAAATGATTAATTCCATTAGTTTATTGATGACAATTTTTAAAACATTGTATCGAATACAAAATATTTCTACCACATGTGTCTCGCCTAAATGCATGATAGCGTTTGGTACAGAATCATGTGTGGATTTTCGCACAATATAGAAATAAGATTTTATCAAACGTTCTGCATTCCTTGAGGCAAAGAATTAATACTTTTTGACGCATTTGCACGTCTTTGTAGTTGCTGATGTCCATATAGTTCCATTGTGTCAGCTTTTAGTAGACTAGGCATGTTTATGAAAATTGTACATTTATATAGGCCAATTCAGTGGCTCCCAAATTCTCAACCATGACGTTTGTGGCTGGTAAACGACGACGCAATAGCGTTGTCACCACATCAACAATTTTTCCGTGCAATTTGGGAAACCTTAAACAGATATATATGTATACATATATACATATACTAGAAATTAAGTTTATAGAAATAAAAATTCAGTCATACCTTAAAATTTCCTGTTGCACTTCATTGCCACAATGCGCTGCATTTCCTCATGTATCAACTCAACACAACGCAAGTTCTTAAATGTGGGGGTAAGACAACTTTTCCGGGCTCAGCTAGTACTAACTGACTTCTTATATATGTATATATGTATAAATAAGGCGCACGTTTATTTGTTGTACACTTAAGTATCTAATTGTCCATTTTGTGATTAATTTCATGCATTTAAGCATAATATTTTGTTTACGGCCATGATAAGCCAGTAAAACATATTTTACACCACTGATTTCGCGTTCAACAAACCATCGGAGAGGCTGCAATTAGGCAGCAAGTAAGGTTTCTTTACGTTCCCAAAATATCAGGATCATTTAACCAGAACCGTCTTTCATAATTTTAATTACATTTATTTTACAAATATTATATTCTGTGTTGTTGATAGCAGATACACATACATAGATAGTAAAATGTGTTTTTATAAATATGTATGTATTGGTATTTTAGTCAACTGTTTTTGACAGATGGGGTTTATTGAAGCCAGACGAATTGCATGTTATTTTTAGTGTTGTTGTATTGTTGTAGCGATAAGGTCACCTGTTATGAATTCGCCTTGGATGAGATGAGAGAAAGCAGCATGAACATGATACAATTATAACCAGTGTGCACACTTAATTTTTATTTTATTCGGTAGAATCGACAAAAAATCGGTAGATTTGAATGAAATTCGGTAGAAAATTTTTTTTATTCAGAAAAACATAAAAAATAGCAATTCAAAAAAACATAAAAAATAACAATTTATGTATATGTACTTATATATAAAGGGTAAGTGCAAGGAGTTTCAAACTAAACAGGTTCAAAAGCGCATTTAAAACTTCACATGTGATTGGAAATTAAACTGACATAAACAATGAAGCATTTCCAATAAAAAAAAGTGTCATCCCCAGGTATTTGCCCTTACCCTATAGATATGATATGCATATATAAAATAATATTCATAAATAACAGGAATTCAGTTTTTGTATATAGGTTTTATAAAGCTACTAAAATAACTTTTATTTGACAAATATTTGTAACTACAAAGATTATATGTAAGATCTATTTATGAATTTAAACTTTTGTGCAAAAATTATTAAATCATTGCTAGGAATAAATATTTCATCCCCAAGGCACAATTCTTTGGCAAATATTAGGTTACTTATAGTTTCAGGTTTTAACCGATTTCTTTGTTCTGTTTTAATGATTTTCATGACAGAAAATGACCGCTCTGCGGCCGCACTGCTATGTAGCAAAATAGGCAATTTACACATACATCGACTTAAATTACTAAATAACAATATTCAGTAGATTTCAGGCCTTGTTCGGTAGAATTGGTAGATTGTTAAATTGACAAACATATTCGGTAGAATCTACCGAATATCGGTAGAAGTGTGCACACTGGTTACTAGCCGGTTTCACTTATGCTCTTCCTTTAATATATGAAATGGAAAAAAATAGACACACAAGAACTACATAAGCGCGTATGTATGTATGTAAATATCATATACTTACCTACAAAGTATATATGTGACAGCGCATAGAGAAAGGGACCTGAGGGTAAAAAAAATCAATTTTCACTTTTTTTTGATGTGGACAACATCTGAGCATCGAATGAGACCGATCCCACGCCCCAAAAGTGTTCCCTCCCACAGATATGCGCGTTTTATGAAATTGAAGATACACCAAAGATACACGTATTTAAATCTTTAAAATAGCTCTCCTGAACAAAACCGGTTTTTACCCTTAGGTCCCATAAAAATTGTTGAATTTTGGCTTGTTTGTTATATCAACAACCTAAGTTGTTATATTAATTAAATATTTGTTTGAATTCAAAATACATATTAATAATTTGTTTTATTGGTTGAATTTTGATGATATATTTTTCTGTGTAAGGCATTGATATAATTCAAAAATATATTCAAATGCAAATTGATGGACTAAAACGTTAAATTTTTTATTTTTTTTTTAAGTAACACTCAGGCAATTAATTCCTACTACTATTACTAGGTGTTACCTTCTTTAGGAAAGGGATAGTGATAGAAGACAGGTGGTAAAGGAAGAGGTAGAAGATAGCTTCATTCTTTTACAACTGCTTTTTGCACGCTTTTTTAATGATGCAGTGTTGCAGCGCCTTCTGGTGTTAAATGAGGCGTATTAAATTTTAAAGCTGTATTTTAGTAGCCATTTTATTGGTTATTTTACTTCGCCGATGATTTTTTTACACAATACCAACGAAGGAGGGCGCTCTGATGTTATATTAGGATTAGCATCTGCTGAAGTCGGTATAGTTCAGTGACCAGTGAGACTATGCCTTGATCACTTGAACTTTCCTACAACAACTGATGCAAAGGGACTCTAATGCACATCAGAAAAATACGTGGTGTTGTTATTTGAATGACTGTCGGATACAGGGATTGAACCCAGGATCTTCAGTTTTGTAGTCAACGTGCTAACTACTTCAGCCAACGCCACCCTCAAAATATACTTTGATATATATTACCATCTATATATATATACTAAGATATTTCTTCCAGAAAAGCAAAACAACAAACAAATGAAAACAAACAAATAAAATAAGAGACAGAAGACAGTTATAAAATTGAAAAAAAAGATCTGAAAATTAAATCATCTTTTGAAAAACAAATTGAACAGCTGAACGATAAAATGTATAGATTGGAAAATTAGCTACATGTTAGTATAAATAGCTGAAAGTGCCTCATGTTAATCACAACACTCCAAAAAAAATTGTAAAACAGCTTAATGTCTTTAAAAAGAAATTTAGTAAACAAACTCCATAATAGATTTCGAAAATCTCGAACTATTCTACAGAAAATAGAAATTATTGATTTTTGTAGCCTGCAAATGATACATTCTCAAAGTTTATATGGTTTGAAAATAAAAGTTGTACTCGAAAAAATCAAGGAAATCGTACGAGTGCCAAAAAACTTACAAACAGATAATGGTAAAGAATTTTTTAATAAACACTGGAAAATTCATGCACAAATAGAAGACTAAACATTACTTAATATGAAATCATCAATAGTAGAATGATTTAATAAATCATTAAAAGGAATGATATGAAAAGAATTTACCATGAATGGTTCATATAAGTGGATTGATATACAGATATAAAGATTTACTTAGTGCATAAAATAAAATGTTTGCAATTAAAGTTAATTCAACAAATAAGAAAAGCTGATAAATACAGTGTACATTAATTTGAAGATGTGCAAAATGTTTAAATTTAATAAAAATAAAATTAAAAAGGAAAAATCAAGTTTGCCTTGGTGTTTTCGAGGGATTGATTAGGAATGATAGGCCTTAGGTAAGATAATTAACTTAATGTACTGGAATTCTCTAACCTTGTTGGTGTGTATGAAATATTGTGAAAACCTAAAAGTACACAAACACAAATTGTAAGCTATTTTTCCTCGAGTTTATTCACAATAACGACGTTCCTTGTTGAATGCTCGTCATAATACCAAATTAAAATTCGTTCGCTCAGTACTTTCGACTACAGTTGAAGATCGAAAGTTGCTCATAATAGAGGTGCACAAAGTCCATATTTTAAGACATACTCACTGACACACTCATCAAATTGATGAAGCACTTCCGCTATCGCTAGAGAGCTGAAATTTGGTACGCGAGTAGATCTGGGTAAGCAATGAACCAGGAAAATCTGAAAACACGGAAATTTTAACCAAGGGGGCAGGGTTACTCCCATAAAACTAAAATTTGTGCCAGTGAGCTGAAATTCGATACAGAGCTAGGTCTAAGTGAGCGCTAAAATAAAAAAATCTGAAAACTCGAAAATTTTGGTCAGGAGGGCGGGGCTACGCTCATAAAAGTTAGAAGTAAAAGAGCTAATCTGAGGCGCTTAATGGAAGCTAATTTATTGAAATTTGGCATGTATACTGCGATAATGCAAGGTTAAAAATTTTTTATTTAAAAAATGGGCGTTGACACGCCTATACAATTTAAACCTCATTTTCATATACTACGGCTCAGCATATTTAGATATACTATTTATGTGGGTATTATTATTAGTTTGCAACAAAACCTTACACGATAATAAGCACTGGCTTAAAATTTTTAAACGCACTAATAATCCCAAATTAATATTTTACTTATTAAGTAAAATATTTTTTATTAAAAATACATTGAAATTGATTATTGAGGGGTTTAGCTGGATCCTATGCGCATTTCACTGTTGCTAATGCAGATCATCAGGGAACCTTTACCCAAAGTTTCTTAGAACAACTAGAGTTATTATGTTATAAACTTTCATTTAAACAAATGGGAAGGAAGCTCAACAACAAATAACAAAGTTGAAACAAGAACTCAATAATCAACATGTTTTTTTATTTACTTACTTTACCATTAATACATTGGCTGACTTTTTTCATCTTCAAATTGTATTTGTAAGAGTATGTAAAAAGAAAATAAATGTATATAACAACAGCTATTTAAGTATAGAGTGTTGCCACACAAGTATTTTTTTGACCAGGTGCAGTCAATTTAATAATTAGTTTTTTTATGGGAATTGTTAAAATTTAAGTTTAAAATTTTTAAACGCACTAATAATCCCAAATTAATATTTTACTTATTAAGTAGAATATTTTTTATTAAAAATACATTGAAATTGATTATTGAGAGGTTAAGCTGGATCCTATGCGCATTTCACTGTTGCTAATGCAGATCATCAGGGAACCTTTACCCAAAGTTTCTTAGAACAACTAGAGTAATTATGTTATAAACTTTCATTTATATAGACAATGCTGAACCACTAGCAAATAAATTTCAAATTAAAATAAACTTCTGACAATATGTCGAATAATAAATTTCTTAAATGTTAAATTTAGATTTTATTTTTCATTTTGCCTTATAATTACTTTTATTGTTATCCGATGGATTTCTAATTGTATAAAGGTGTAGAAAAATGGAATAGATTCATATCGAATATAAATTATTTGCTGGGTTTTTGTATTAATTTCTAAGCCTACTACGCTTATTTTGCTTTTGTGATTTTCAAAAATACTATTATTTGTGAATTCTCAAATAGTTCTTGAAAGTCTGTGCATAAGATAAGGGGTTTGTGACTGTTCGAAATGTGTGGTTGAAGTCTACTGATGATTTGTTACAGCAACAATGAAATATATAGACAATGCTGAACAACTAGCAAATAAATTTCAAATTAAAATAAACTTCTGACAATATGTCGAATAATAAATTTCTTCAACTAGAAAAATCTGAAAACTCAAAAAATTTTACCAGAATGTGCGGGGCAACGCTTTTAACTCAAGCCAATTTAGTGAAACCTTGCAAACGCGTTGCACGTATACAAGACTTGAAACTATCTCCTTAAAAAGTGGGCGTGGTCGCTCCTATAAAATAATAGCCTTGTGATAAATCTACTTCGGTGTAGCATATTTAAGAAGAAAATTAGTATGAATTATGGGCGCTGCTCACAACAAAATTGTGATTTTAAAATAGTAGGAGGGATAATGCTCATAAAATTTAATTCTCGCTAGAGAGCTGAAATTTTGTACACAAGTAAGTGTAGAGTAAACCAATGGGAAAATCTTAAAACCAAGAAGTTTCTTCCGGTATGCGTGGCCACGCCTTTAAACCTCCGATTCGCACTACACAGACAAAAAACTGCCACATAGAATCAAGAAGATTTTCTCTATGAAATGTTTTTAGGCTAAGTGGTATGTATCCCAGCAGAAAGAAGCGAAGATTTTTTCATAGAGATTCCTTATTGTTTTTATGTGGTAAATCTTATTAATTTTATCAAGAAGAAAACCACATAAAATCAAGAAGAAATATTATTATTCACAACTTTTTTTTACTCAATTTCCGTTATTTTTGGCACCAAAAAACAATCCATAGAGAAAAACTTCTTGATTGTATGAGATTTTCTTATAAACTATAGGGATTTCTTATTGATTTTATAAGGTTGCCTTATTGATTTTTTTAAAAAGATTTTCTTCTTGATTTTAGTAGGCTATCTTATTGATTTTTTCAATAAGGTTTCCTTCTTGATTTTATTAGGTTCCTATATTATTATGTGTAAAGCATCTTATTGATTTTTTTAATAAGGAAATCGTCGTTGATTTTATGAGGTGTCTTGTTATTTCATATCTATAAATAGACATACAGACAATTTTTTCATGATCTTTTCCGTGTTTGTATAAGCATATTTGGTTATTTCAATGGTTATTTAGACTGCTTGTTAGCATATTGGTTAGAGTGTTCGTCTATCAGTCAGAAGTTTGCTCGTTCAATACTTGTCTCCTTTCAAGTAATAATATGTATGTATGGTGAGTTAGTTAATTAAGAATACAATACCCCAATTCACAATCTTGTGCAAATGGTCTTGCATCGTTGCATGTGCAAAGTGGTATAGTATATTAATACTCACCACTAAGATTAGTTAAGTGGTGAGTATCAATATACTAAAAGTGCGTTCGAGAACTCAAAAATATGTACAAATTTTTATTGGATTGCGTTCGAGTACACAAAATCCAGTAAATGAGAGGGCGAATTAAGAGAGAAAAATGACAGTTCTTTTACTGAGTAAATGCAAGTTTTTACTGGACAAATTTTTGCCAGTAAAATCCAGTAAAATGAAACCATATGTTTTTAAATATAAACAAACAATAGTAAAGGGAAACAAAAGTTTTTGGTTGTCGATGAAATTTTAAAAATAAAAAAAAAACAAATGTATTAAGTTATGAACAATATTGCATTTATTTAAGTTTGATGCCAGAAAAATATAAGGGTATGTTTTATGGATTCCACGGGAAATTAAAACGTGTGGAATTTTCATAGAATTGTTGGAAATATGTATTTATAACAACAATTTCCCAACGATGTAATTTCACGTGAAATGCAGAACATAACCGATTGTTTTTAAACCTGAATAAAGTTAATAGATTTGTATAGTTAAATTTTTGTTTATACATATAGTAGGACGGTTACTGGTTCCCCGCATGGAACATTCAAAAAATTTAGTTATTGATCGATTAAATATGATTAATGTGTACATTTCTTAAATTTGTTTTCAGTTTTTCGATATCTTGAATATATTAGGATATATAAAGTTCTTTTCCCATTGTATATTTCTCTTAATAAATGCACTCATTGGAATTACTTGAAAGGAAGTGAACAATATTGTTGTGATGATTGGTATAAGCGGCAACAAACATTTTTGTCTTTTTCTGTACATCCTAATTATTTACGTCGAGGGTAAAAAGCTTAGAAACTTTAACGGCCTGACGCGCGATGTCGGCAAGTAAGCTATAGAAAGTTTCTTGTCGACATCGTGGGCCAGGCCCGTAAGTTCAAATAAAAACATATGTATCTATTACTTTTATTATTAAAGAAAATATACTATGGTGTATTTTTATATAACAAATGAAAAAAACATTTTTCATCGATTTTCTCAAAACCATATAATTTTTCCATGCGGCTAGCCAGTAACTACCCAGCAAAAAAATCTTATTTGGAAGCACTAACAACTGAGGGAAGCAATGTACTGTTTACTTGATCACAAAAGCTTCGAAAACTGCTTCTGCAGGCTCTCTAGCAAAATAGAGGAAAAAGTAAAAAAAAAATTTGCAAGCTAGTAACTTTTGCATCTGAGTACATAAAAACTATAGCAAAATTCACAATCTTGTGCAAATGGTCTTGCACAAGATTGTATAGTATATTGATACTCACCACTTAACAATTCTTAGAAGTTAATGTTAAAGTTAGCTATTTTATGTCAGGTGGAGACCGCGAGCAAGGGAGATAATGTTAGAGAATCACTTGGTGTTGCGCATGAATAAGGAGATTTTTTTTGTGCGAGATGAGCCAGCTAGAAGCAATTTATTAAGCTTCCAAAAAGCCATAATTTTTTGTCTTACCAAAGTGCTTCACAGGAGCAATAATACATACCTATGTATGTATAGTTTTGTATATTGTTTGCAGATAATGCGACTATTCTATACATGTTTGTAAATACTCCAAAGAGGAGTAGGAATACGCCAAAACTCCAAATATGTGAAAAAGGAGGTTTATGTCCTAGGGTTGGACTAAATGGTCCAAATTTGCATTACATCGGCCTAACCCCAAAACTACTCCATATTGCATTGAATGCTTGTGTGAAAACGACATGATCCATGACTGCATTACATGGACCATAATGTAACTAGTCTGTTTCATCTCGATTGGACCACGTAGTACAATATTATATTCAGGTTTTTTTGCATATACATATGTACATACTTATGTATAATTTTTTTAGCGCCAAATTGTCTATCAGCTGTTGTGTATATTTCACTGGACTTTACAATTTTTCTGTTCACGTACTTTTAGCTGCAAACTTTTTTATTGAGTGTAATTTCTTTAAATTACTCAGTATTTACTCAGTTACTGGATTTTACGGGAAAAGTACTCAAACGCACCTTAAATCACTTTGCACATGCAACGATGCAATACCATTTGCACCAGATTGTGAATTGGGCTAATATAATATGTATGTATGTATGTATGTAAGTATTAAAGGGCTGCGTAAATCGTTCTAAAAGTTTTGTATTCTATTTCACACTACTGCCAAGCAGTCTGTTTTAGTGCAAACATAAATAACAAAACAAAACTAACAACACATGACTCTCAATAAAATCAATCAAGCATCATTCGAATAGTTTTTCTCTGCAGCTTTGTTAGTGCTTGTGTTCTCAAAACAAGTAGAACATCAAAACGAAAAGCGAGAATGAAACAAAACAACAGTAAATCATAGCAGAAACATCGAGTGCACTAGAACACGAGCACAAACGAGCAAGCTATGTATGTATGTATGTATGCAAGAATATTTTTTTATCCACGATTGCCCGCCGCCATCGCATAGAAACTTTCTAATATTTTTCCAAAGAGTTACTTCAAGGTGTAAATATATACATAATTTATATAGGAGATATATCATTGATACTTTTCACTCGTTTGAAAATTTCAATAGAGGCTTTCGCTAGGTGGCGCACATGTCAAATATCCAGTTCACACAACCTCCACTTGAGATGACCAGCAGTCAATAACTTTTATTACGATAATCGTATTGCAGTAATATATATATGACAAAAATTTATCGATTTTGATATCCAGTAATATAGTTTAACGATATTCATTTTACTTTGAAGTAAAAAAAAAAATAAAATCACACGCTCTAACTCATTTAGTTTTTCTTTAATTCTTCTTTGTGATTTTCGCTAAGCATATATCGCTCATTTACTTCAATAGTGGCACAACTCAAAAAAACCAGTTTTGCAGATGATGGTACAAGCTATTTATATGAAATTTTTACACAAGATAAAATACAAAATGCCGCATCTTTCTGCATTATTAACTCAAAAAACTCATTTTTTGAGTTATGCCACTATTGAAGCAAATGAGCGATATGTATGCAAGCTATAAGAATCATCTATTAAGCCCCGTTAGCTTAGACGAAATCAACCTTACAGTAAAGAACCATGCCGACTCATTACACCCATCCAACTTCTAAAGCAGCTCGACCACTAGTTAGACCCCAAAGTTCCACCCCGAAAAGCTTCAGCTCTATCGTCTCTTGAATTCAGGCAATTCCATGTGACGCCAACCTGCACGGCAACATAGCAAAGCTGCTTCCTTTTATAAATATGTGCACATACGTTCCTATGATGCCAGAGATTGTGTAGTAACACATAATTTTTATGGGTAAAACGCCTAAGGTACGCCGAGACGAAAAAGCCAATTTGCCCTGGCTGGGGTTCCCGTAATCTCCTAAGAAATTCCCTGAGTGGAACTGAATGATCTGGCAATCGTCCGAACATAGCTTCCGATCTGGAGGTAGCTGACATGTCAGCACGTTCTAGACCTATGCCAAACAGAAGCCCCCAAAAGTATTCGTGGCTGTGGCCATTATGTGTAGGTCTATAGGAATAATGCTCACTATAGCAGGGCTTCCGAATTACTCGTACATGTAAAAAATTATGATAAAGACGGATCATTGAATTCTTTATAGTGGGTCCACCACATATTTTTTAATTGTAGTGGTCCACCATACTACGGAACCATACATCATTAGGGCTTAAAGGCTCCATTTCGCACAAAAGCTCCTGCGAGACATGTAGTAAGCAACCGTGGCCTTATTGACTCTGTGTTGCACGTGGCAACAGATATAACTTCAACAATATTGGAAGATCTTAATTTTTAGACAGATATTAACAATAATAAATTAATAAATACCAAATTTTCTATAAAATAATGCTTTACTGTCAGCATCCATAATTTTAAAAAATTTTGTTCCCAACACTACTCTTAAATGCACTTACCTGCCTAAATGTGCAGGTATAAAATTTTTTACTTCAGTTTTATACATATACATGGTTGCATACTTATGTAGCAACATTTATTTAATGTGTGCAGCTAACTTGAAATTTTTATATGAGAATAATTTAATACTGCCAAAAAATATGTTAAATGCGCAGGTATACAAAGTGCACTTAAAAAGGAATTTGAACAATAATTACAGAAAAAATATATTTTGCGCAGTTAAGTCAATGTGCAGCTAACCTTGATTTTTTGTATGAAAATCTTTTACAATTACCAAAATTTTAGGGCACTTATCTTAAATGTGCAGGTATAGCAAGTGCACTTAAAAAACGAATTTGTATGGGATTTTAAAGAATAGTCACAGAAATTTATCAGTTTAGGCAGTTAAGTCCAAAGTGCACTTAAACAAAAGGCAGCTAAATCAAAACTACTGTATTTTATGAGGTATTTAGTAGGCACTGTTTTCTTTGTGTAGAGAGCTGAAATTTTATACACAAATAAATCTAAGTAGATCAGAGATAAATAAGATAAATTTTATTAAAGCTTTTCATGCACATTGCACTTATCTAAAATAAAAATTTTCTATTTTGAAAAGTAGCCGTGACTTCACCCATAAATCTTAGCTTTTTCTTTCAGGTACTTCGGCTTAGCAGTTTTTTATTTAATACTCAGGTATTTCTCATTAACTTTTTAATACCAAACTTTGCATGAACCATAAGCACTAGCAGATATAAAATTCAGCGGGGCCAGGCCCATAAAAATTTGACGTAATATTATACTGTAGAGAGCTAACATTTTGTAGACAAATAGTAAGCAATTGATTTACTCAATCGGAAAATCCAAAAATTAAAGCAACAGCTACCCTATTGAAACTGCATGCACATTGGGCATATCCTTTTTTTTTTTAATTTTGAAACACAAACACAACTCGCAAAGCGATTAGCTTTACTGCGAAAAACACCCAGGGTCTATGGTGGGAATCGAACCCACGACCTCTGGATTGAGCGGCTAGCATCGCTACCACTCAGCCACAGGGCAGGGTGCCCCTTCTTCGGCTAAGCAGACTAATATGCAAACATATTGAGAAAATAGACGGGGTTACGTCCACTAAAATTTATGCTGTATTTAACATGTTTCTCTCCAGACGACTCTTACCAAATTGCGCATACACTAGCGACCACGTTGTAATGACATAATAGTGCATTTTGAAGGCCTACAATCCAACATTCAACACGCTCTAACCCATTATTTTATTTGATCATTAATAGAAATAAAACACACTAGAAATTTTAAGTTTAACAAGTGTTATTAAAGAAAATGTTTCAAAAAGTAGTCAGATCCTCACAAAAACATAAATGTGAAAAAGGCCAAGTTCTTATCCAAAATTTCGGCCATTAAAAGTAGTGAGATATAAATTTTGACCAAGTTCTTGTTTCGCACAATACCTTATACAGAAATATGCTATGAAAAATGTTACATAAATTTGTAATTGTAAGGGTGTCACAATTTCGAGATAGTCTGCTACTTGGCAATATTTTTACCTTTCTAAAATGGAGAGAATAATGCGTATTTGTTATTTATTGGAAAAAATGTTGTCAAGTAAGCAAACTGTCTAGATAATTGTATGACACCCTTACAATTACGAATTTATGTAACACATAGCATATTTCTGTATAAGGTATTGTGCCAAACCAGAACTTGGTCAAAATTTATATCTCACTACTTTTAATAGCCGAAATTTTGGATAGGAACTTGGCCTTTTTTAACATTTATATTTTTGTGAGGATTATTACTTTTCATAGCGAAAGTTGTACATTTTCCATTTCGAAAGCTCTAGCACACAAAATTTTAAAATATGAATATCGGCTTATTATAAAAGATATTCGCTCTATTTATTTCTATAGCTATCAGATCTATAGAATATATTGATAAATTATGGAAATTGGACTTTGATATCCAATATTTAAGAATGTACATGTGTATGAATAAGTATCAAACAAACTTACTGAATAAATATGGATTTCAGCTAGAATCATGTTTAGCATGAATCTACATACATAAATTGTAAAATGCATGAATGAGTATCAAATAAATTTACAGAAAAAAGAAAATTAAAAGCATGCCGAAGCATGTATAATTAAAATAAATTCCGCATGTCATACAATTTTGTAAGTTAGGAAATTTTATAACTTTGCGACAAATGAAAAAGATATGTATCTACTTTGTAAAAAATTCAAAAGCATATAAACCAGTTAGCAGGTGGTGATAATCATTAATTCGTAGACAGCAATTGCATCTGGATCAACCCAATTCTTGAATGTGTTGTATACAGGCATAATTGATGGTGATGAGGACCTTTTTTATATTAGAAATCATTTCCTCTGATTGCGATACAACCTGACCTACATACGTTAACACCAATAATATCGAGAGCTAAACCAGCAAACCTCATGTCGAAACACTTGAGGTAAAAATTCTCCCTAACATGGATATTCCAATGTTTCTGACACTTTATGAAAACACTGACGTTAAATGGTTGGTGGAGATAACTGACTCACTTGAGATCAATTTGCTACAATAGTTGCTTATTAAGCATGCATTTTTTGTATATAAACTAATTTCTACATTTATTTACCTAGATGTATTTACCTATATGTATGTATATCTTAATACATTTAAAAATTACAAAAATATTCTCTATTTCAAGTACTAAAATCAGAAAAAAGGTAGTGACATATTAGGGTGATAACCGACGAACGGATTTTCCCGACCAGCTTTGAATCTTATGAAACTTAGTTGTCTTTTTGCACGTTACTTAACTAAGATAAATATAAAATTTTGGACTTCCAGCTTCTGTTTTTCCTGAGATATGGCGCGTCAAAAAATTAAAAATCATTAAAAAAACATATATAAGTGATCTGCCATTATTGCTCATATCTTCAAAAGTTTTTAAGATACAGGAAATTAGTCTCATTTAATAGGTATTGAGAATAATTTTTAAACTGCATTTAGTTTAAGTCTTTTTCTGAAAGGTCAAAGATCACTGTCACATGATTTATAAATTTCCCAAATAATTTCAAGTTATTGTTTATATCTCAGGAACTAATAAGAGCTCACTCAAATTTTTTGACACAAAATGCAGAAGAGACTGTCAGGATCAACATATATTTTTTTCAGAATTTTAAAAATTTTATTTTTTGAGATATAGTTCCCCAAACTTCCCGATTTAAAGAAATGAACAAATAAAAATTTTTCTCTCCTTTTTTAGAAAAGTAAAAATATTGTCAAGTTAACAGATTATCTAGAAATTATATGACACCCTTACGATTACAAATTTATATAATACATAACATATTTCTGTGTTAGGTATTGTGGCAAACAATAACTTGGTCAAAATTTATATCTGACTACTTTTTATGGCCGAAATTTTGGACAGGAACTTGGCCTTTTTTCATATTTATGTTTTTGTAAGGATCTGACTACTTTTTGAAAAATGTTCTATAATAACAATTTTTAAAATTAAAATTTCTTGAAAATGGCATAGTTGCATAAAATAATGGGTTAGAACGTAATGGGTGTTGGATTGTAGCCCTAAAGTAGAGATCGAATTGAATATAGCATCACTCTAGTTGTCGTTTATTTCGTTCCAAAAAGCGAAACAAACGAAACATGCATGTCTTTGCGAGAATGACAAACGAAACACACATTTCCTCTCATCTTTCCAAATTATTATGGAAACATTCGAATGTTTTGGTTTGAAAACGAAACAAAGGAAACATTCACGCGTTTATTTTGTTTTTCTCTGAATGAGGTAGTTTAGACGAGAACAATTTTTAAGCCGCACAATTTTTGTTCTTTTCCAAATTACACGAGACTCATTCATCTGGCACAAAATGTATACGTATACACAGCTTTGTGTGTGTTAGTGTTTTTCGTATTCATTTAACACTTGCTGTTTTTTAATTTTTGTACGTGTTGGTTTTATGCTGCTAATGCGGGGTTGTAGAATCAGTTGCTTGTGCGCAGTGTGACCAGATTGTAAAATAATATGAAGCTAAGTCAGGTTTAAAATAGAGCTAAAGAAGGAATTTTAAAGCCAAAAAATAAAGCTATATTTTTTTATAGCTTTGCAATAGCAACTTTTCATTATTTCAGGGTAGGAAGAGTGCTCGAATTGATTTCTTTCGCAAACGAATTTGATTCGAACGAATTTTATTTTCAATATTGTAAAGAATTATTCTTTTTAATTCGCAAATTTTATAAATAAAAAAAAAATCAAATAATGCAAAATAAAATTCCTCTCGAAAATTTAAAAACAAAATTCCCTAACGAAAAGAAATTAGAATTCGCGATTAAATTAAAAATACAAATAGTCCAAAGTAAAGACTGAATTTTTTTTAGGAGATTTTATTGTTAACGACTATAGCTAGAAAACTGAAATTGGGTGTGTAGGTTCCTCTTTCGATGCATAAATCCACTAAGAAGGAATTTTTCGTAATTCAAACGCGAAAAGAGGTAAAAAGGGGAAAAAAAGTTTAACATCGGTATCATCATATCTCAGAAACTACGTTGGATAGCCTAAAAATTCTAAAAGCATACGAATGATTATAAAAAATAACCGACACGTGCTAGTACTTTTTCAATATGTGCACTTTTAGGCGTTGAAAGGGGAAAAAAACTGAATTTTGGTAACTTTTTTGCACACGAAATATCTTCTAAATTAGTGGATGTAGCTGAAAGCTTTTTGGGCGTTCTTTTCTTCTGTACAGAATATCGAATAAGTTTTGACACTTTCTGAACATTTGCGACTATAAGGGGTAAAATTTTACCCGTTTACGGTACTTTTATGTTAATTATAATGTACAAATATACATATGTACATGTAAAAATACTTTGCTATTGCTTCAAACCGCTCAGTAGCAGCTGAGGTAAGAATATTAATGTTTTTTCGAAGAGTCCAAAAAAGGTATTAAAAAAGGTAAATGCAGGAAACGGTCTTAACAAATTTAAAATTCCGGGTAATTCATATTATTGAAACATTTTAAATCTGAGTTCATTATCATATAGTGTGTAACGCCAAAAGTCGCCGCCCTAAAGTACACTATTGTGTCATTATAACGGGTCGCCAGTGTGTACGCAATTTGGTAAGAGTCGCCTGGAAAGAAACATGTAAAATACAGCGTAAATTTTAGTAGACATGACCCCGTCTATTTTCTTAGTATATTTACAGATCAAAGTCTGCTTAGTCGAAGTACATAAATCAAAAGATATGCCTAATGTGCATGCAAAGTTTGGATTTTCCGATTGAGTAAATCCATTACTATTTGTCTTCAAAATGTCAGCTCTCTATAGTATAATATTACGTAATATTTTATGGGCCTGGCCTCGCTGATTTTTATATGTGCTAGTGCTTATGGTTCATGCAAAGTTTGGTAATAAAAAGATAATGAGCAACTTCTGGTTTTTCAGATTTTTCTTAGTGATCTCTGATCTAGATTTATATACACAAACAAATTTAAGCTCGCTAGTGCGAATTGGAGTTGTAACGTCGTGGCCCCGTATACCGGGTAAAACTTTTTGGGTTTCAGATTTTCCCATTGGCTTACGCAGCTACACTTATTTGTGTATAAAATTTCAGCTATCCAGCGAGAATTATACCTTTAAATTTTATCAGCATTACCTCTCCCACTATTTTAAACTCACAATTTTGTTGTGAGTAGCGCTTATAATTCATGCTAATTTTCTTCTAAAATATGCTAGACCAAAGTAGATTAAACACAAGGCTAACATTTTATGGGAATGATCAGAACCACTTTTTAAGGTGCAAGTTTAAAGTCTTGTGCACGTGCAACGCGTATGCAAGATTTTACTAAATTCGCTTGAATTAAAAGCTGTATATTAAGTTTTTAGTTCAAAATAATATTAGCGTGGCCCCGCCCATCCTGGTAACATTTTTGGGTTTTCAGGTTTTTCTAGTTGGTTTCTTACCTAGACCTACTTTTGTCTAAAATTTCACCTCATAAGCGCAACTTTTAATTTTTATGGGCGCAGCCCCGCCCCTCTAACTAAAATTTCCAGGTTTCCAGATTTTTCTAGTTGGCTTCTCACCTAGACCTACTTGTATATCAAATTTCAGCTCCCTAGAGCAACTTTTAATTTTTAAGGGCGTAAAGTTTCGTTGCAACGGATAATAATAACCACATAAATAGTATATCTAAATATGCTGAGCCGCAGGGCATTAAAATGAGGTTTAAATTGTATGGGTGTGTCAACGCCCACTTTCTTAATAACAAATTTATCGCAAAAAATACCGCATATATACGCCAAATTTCAATAACATAGCTTCCATTAAGCGCCTTATATTAGCTTTTTAGTTCTGACTTTGATGGGCGTAGCCCCAAACACCTGGCCAATATTTCCAAGTTTTCAGATTTTCTTACTTTATTTCTTACCTTTACCCTGCTCTATATTGAATTTCAGCTCAATAGCACAAATTTTAATTTTTATGGGCGTAGCCGCGCCTTCCTGGTTAAAATTTTCGGGTTTTCAGATTTTTCTGGTTCATTGCTCACCTAGATCTTCTCGTGTACGAAATTTGAGCTCTCTAGCAATAGCGGAAGTGATTCGCTGATTTTTTCTTGTAAAGTGCCAAAAATTGTGATTTTTTGAAATGTTTGTATGGGGAACCACCATTGGGGGTGTGCCACTGGCATAGGTGGGTAGGCCCTCCAAAATTAGTGGGGGTCGGTCATATATTTTGACTCGATTGAGGAACTATAGATGGGTCAAAGTGAGATTTTTCTAAATTTTACCCTTCGGATCAAAAGTCGGGACATCAAAATACATTTTAGAGGTATTGTTCCTTCAAAAAGTTTCTTATTTTGAGCCCTAGAATACGATCTTCCTTGTAATTTGAGCGATTTTTAAATCGACCAGCCTTAATGTAAAAGGTTTCAAAAGTAATTCAAATGATTTCATCGCAAAAGATGTAGCGATTGTTTTCAACAATTAAGAATATAAAAATTTTAAATTTTGAATTTAACTGCCGTATTCAGAAAAAATAATTTTGTTTTACGAAAGGTTTACAAAACAAATTTTGTATTGAAATGTGTTTGTCAAAAGTTTTGTAAACTTAAACTCTTTTTTTTTTGAATAAGGCCTTAAATGTTTATCAATATAAAATAAAAAAAAGCAATGTGAGTCCGATCACAGGGGAGATGTATAAACATCTACTAATTAAAATTTTTTTTGCAGTAAGCAGTAAATTTACTGATTATTAAAAAAATCCTGGAAATTTTTACTGATAATTAAATTTAGTTTGCATTACCAGTAAAATCGTAGGTCCGTATTCATAATAAAATTGTAGCAAGTGGCAAAGTATTTTTCATTCAAATTTTGAAATTTTTGTATGAAAAAAATTTAGCCACTTGGTAGAATTTCATTATGAATACGGGCATTACTGATTACTGAAAATTCTATGCACCTCATCATACAATAAATCATTTAGGCACTTTATAACAATTGCAGAAAAAAATTGTAGTAATCAGTAAAAATTAACTGGTTAAAAAATCATTTTTACTGAATTTTAGTAGTACTGCACAGTGCCCATCTATGGTAAATGACTTAAGTATAAATAGTTAATTTTGGCTTATGGTAACTAAAATAAGATATATAATGTTTGACTCTACTGTATTTAAAAATCTATGGAAAACTGCATCTATAGTAGTGGAATTATTAGTAGTGGGGGGTTTGTGGAGAATTGCTCATATGCAAGTGGAAAACGTCAAATAAAAATGTTGATAATAAATAGAGCTGTGCCAAATCGTTCTTTTCAGTGACCGGTCATTTTCGTCCAATTAGCAAAAAATTGACCCGTTCGTTCAATCGTTCACTTTTGAACGACAGTATGAAACAATGCTATTTTGTAAGAATAATAAAATCTGTTGTATATACGAGTATTTAAATAATGCGAATGAATGAATTGAAGAATTTATTAAAAAAAGTTGAATTATTTATTTAAAAAATTATATTTAAATTCATTTTATAAATAATTTCTTGTTCTTTCGACTAGAATATTGTACATTTTATTTTGGCTTAATATTTAGTTTAATATTAAGACTAAGAAAGGTACTTTTGTTTGGTTTTGCTAGTTTTTCTTCTTCAGATAATTAATAAAAGCATTGTAACACTTTTATCGCTATTTATATATCAAAAGCGCATCAATGTTTGAATGTTACTTCTCAAAGCTTAAGTTAAAATTTTGTCCTCAAAAATATTTTACCGGAAACAAAAAAAAATATCTCAAGCACTAGAAATTCATTTTAGATTGAGGTAATGAAATGTATGTATAAACATCTTTACTTTGTAAAAACACTTTATAAAAGACACTCGTAAAAATACTTCTTGTGAAAATACTGTTAAATCACATTATAAAAAGAATGATGACAGTATCAAAGCGATACTAAATAGAATTTGGTATACACGTACCTAAACCTTTTAAAACACAAAAACTCAACTCAAACAAAAAGACATAACATAAATAGCAAACATGAACAAAAGTAAATTTGACATAAAAGACTTGAAACACAAACTGAATGATCGAAAACTTCGAGCGGTAAAATACGGATCCGAAAGCGTTCAGTAAAATCACCGGATCAGTTCGTTCAATTAAGTGATTCGTTCAATTTAACCCGTTCGTTCATGAGCTACACAGCTCTAATAATAAAGAGCTGCATGAATGTTTTGATTTTCTGTCTATTGAGAATGAAGCGAAAACAGAACTCTAATTGAGAATACATCTAACGAACGAAACGAATATTACTCCATTCGCTAGGAGACAAGCAATCGAAACGAAACGAAACACACATGAAACATGAGAGAATGTAGACATTAGAGTAGTGAAATATGAGAGATCGAATTGAATATAACATCACTCTAGTTGTCGTTTATTTCGTTCCAAAAAGCGAAACAAACGAAACATGCATGTCTTTGCGAGAATGACAAACGAAACACACATTTCCTCTCATCTTTCCAAATTATTATGGAAACATTCGAATGTTTTGGTTTGAAAACGAAACAAAGGAAACATTCACGCGTTTATTTTGTTTTTCTCTGAATGAGGTAGTTTAGACGAGAACAATTTTTAAGCCGCACAATTTTTGTTCTTTTCCAAATTACACGAGACTCATTCATCTGGCACAAAATGTATACGTATACACAGCTTTGTGTGTGTTAGTGTGTTTCGTATTCATTTAACACTTGCTGTTTTTTAATTTTTGTACGTGTTGGTTTTATGCTGCTAATGCGGGGTTGTAGAATCAGTTGCTTGTGCGCAGTGTGACCAGATTGTAAAATAATATGAAGCTAAGTCAGGTTTAAAATAGAGCTAAAGAAGGAATTTTAAAGCCAAAAAATAAAGCTATATTTTTTTATAGCTTTGCAATAGCAACTTTTCATTATTTCAGGGTAGGAAGAGTGCTCGAATTGATTTCTTTCGCAAACGAATTTGATTCGAACGAATTTTATTTTCAATATTGTAAAGAATTATTCTTTTTAATTCGCAAATTTTATAAATAAAAAAAAATCAAAGAATGCAAAATAAAATTCCTCTCGAAAATTTAAAAATAAAATTCCCTAAAGAAAAGAAATTAGAATTCGCGGTTAAATTAAAAATACAAATAGTCCAAAGTAAAGACTGAATTTTTTTTAGGAGATTTTATTGTTAACGACTATAGCTAGAAAACTGAAATTGGGTGTGTAGGTTCCTCTTTCGATGCATAAATCCACTAAGAAGGAATTTTTCGTAATTCAAACGCGAAAAGAGGTAAAAAGGGGAAAAAAAGTTTAACATCGGTATCATCATATCTCGAAACTACGTTGGATAGCCTAAAAATTCTAAAAGCATACGAATGATTATAAAAAATAACCGACACGTGCTAGTACTTTTTCAATATGTGCACTTTTAGGCGTTGAAAGGGGAAAAAAACTGAATTTTGGTAACTTTTTTGCACACGAAATATCTTCTAAATTAGTGGATGTAGCTGAAAGCTTTTTGGGCGTTCTTTTCTTCTGTACAGAATATCGAATAAGTTTTGACACTTTCTGAACATTTGCGACTATAAGGGGTAAAATTTTACCCGTTTACGGTACTTTTATGTTAATTATAATGTACAAATATACATATGTACATGTAAAAATACTTTGCTTTTGCTTCAAACCGCTCAGTAGCAGCTGAGGTAAGAATATTAATGTTTTTTCGAAGAGTCCAAAAAAGGTATTAAAAAAGGTAAATGCAGGAAACGGTCTTAACAAATTTAAAATTCCGGGTAATTCATATTATTGAAACATTTTAAATCTGAGTTCATTATCATATAGTGTGTAACGCCAAAAGTCGCCGCTCGTTTTTGGACTACATTAGATTTATAATTATTATTTATTTTTATTTTGTGTATACATATATATATATATATACATATATATACTTATATATAAATTTAAAAGCTAATGAATAGCTTTTTGTTTTATCTTATTTCTTTTGTATTATATTTTTATTATTTACATTGATCTAACGGCGAATAAATACGTTCGGATTTACTTATTTACTTTATTTCTTTTGTATTCTTATATTCTCATTCCTTGTATACTCTCCTATTTACCTAGTGGTTAATGAATAGCGCTTACTTACTTGCTATTTTCTCGCGAGAGCAAATTGTAATTATTTTAGTTTTTTTTGTGCGTAATAATATACATACCAGTGATGGGAATTGGAAATCTTGATTTCGTGCCAAATCCGATTTTAAATAGTGCCAAAATCACTTGAATAGTACCAAACTACTTTTTATAAACATAAAACACATATTATTACCTTAAAATAGCAAGGCCCTAACTCATTATTTTTTTTTTAATTTAGATTATTGCATTCTTTGATAGATTAGATGATCTTCTATCGAAAAATAAAAAAAGTCCATTTCAAAAAAAATAATTAGTTAGGCCCTGTCTATATTAAGGTAACGAAATATACTATGCTTCTTGAATGATACTTTATTGTGTTAATAGCTAGAGAATTCCATGATTATACAAAAAAACCAACAAAGATTATGTCAATATAGCAGAATTTGTAAGGCTTTTTAGTTAAACATTTTATATGTATTACTAGCAAGACATATTGTTAGACTTCAAAAAGTCTTTATCATGTATCAAAGATGCAAAATTTGCATTTACATTTCACAACATTTACAATTTGAAACTGTTTTCAACATCGATCGACGTCATGTCAATACAAACCAAAAAAATATCTTGCTCTCGAGAACAATTATTTGCTATTAACAGTTTTTAGTATTTTATTGACGTGACGTTGATTTTGGCAAATGGACTAAGCGTGATTCCTTATTTTATACAATGAATGAAGAGTAGAGAAAGAATGCCTTGAATGATTCAATAAAATTGTTCATTTGTTCCGTTTGGAAACATTTGTGTAGCAAAAGGAACAATATTATTTCTGTTTCCACTTAGGAACATTTTCTGGTGCAAACTTTGCCAACCAATCATTGATGTTATACTTAAGCTACGGTCACATACATATATAAAATATTTTCCTGAAACATGTTTGCTCATAATTGCCTTAAAATTTTTCTATGTTTGCTTAATGGTCACATTAGCACAAAGTATTTCACAAAATTTGTTTTCTCAAACAGCTATGAAACAGTTTTAAACAACATAGGAGCAAACATGTTTGTCTTGCGGTCAGACTTGAACAAATATTTTCTATAGTAATTTGTTTGAACAAACAGTCAATATATATAATTTTGTTTTCTTAAAAAAAACATTAATAACTACAAATTTCTGTTAAAAAAATAAGCTTGTGTTATCATAAAAAATCGATATGAAGAATTGTGAAACCTCATTTGTATTGAGTGGTGGAGCAGATGCTTTATTATTATTTTATAAATTATATTATATTCAAATACATATATGTATATATACATATACATATATATATATATATATATATATTAAAATAAATAATTTAATTTTTGAATATAAGAATATAATAATATAATTTATAAAATAATTTTAGTTCTATTCAAAGGCAGTAAATGTATTTGAAACCAAAAAATGTCTTTAAAATAGTATTACTATTGCTTTTACCACAGGTCACAATATATATAAAAAATCAAGAAAATAAAACACCAAATTATTTTATATTTTGCATTATATTGTTGCTCATATATATTTGTTTTTGGCGATTTCATTTATAATTTATTTTTAAATGTTTCAACACTCTTGCAGCAGCTGTTCTTTGCCACTGTTTGTTCCTACAAAAACTTTGTAAGATCAAACGATTATTTGCCCAAAAAGTGGAAAATATTTGACACAGGGTGGTCACATTATTGTCACATTAGAGAAACTTTTATTTGCTACCAAATAAATTTGTTTTCTCAAAATCTTGTTTTCACCCTAAAAATATTTGATGGTCACATTACAGCAAAGAAATATTTGATATTTTCGGGCAAATGTTTCATAAGTGTGACCGCAGCTTTAGTTGTCAAATACGACACAAAAGAAATGTAAAAAGTCTTTGGGCCTAATTTTGTAAAACGTAACGCTTGGCGTTGATAAATTTTGTGTGTATTTTGTTCTTGTAATTTAAATTTTTTTCCATATAAAATTTGACAACGCTTGGCGATGTGTTTTACAAAATTAGGCCCTTTATTCTGTTTTTGAATTCTACAACTTTATACTGGGAATTAATAGTTCAATTTTGGCGCCGCAATAAATTTCTTCCGTTGGAAGATTGTGAAAATTTCGATCTATATTGTCACCTAAAAATTTTCAAAAAATGTCGACAGACGAAAAAAAAAAGAAATCCTCCTCACAATTAAATGTACTCTCACATCTTCACATTACATTTTAGCATTAATATCAATTATTACTTTGAGGACATACGATAAAAATAAAAACAAATTCTGCTTATATCACCCGTGAAACTATTTAATATAAATTATGTTTTATCACTGCATTAGGACTGAAAATTTGGTAATGTAAAGGAATATTTCGAGGTTGACGCTGTTCAAGGACTCTACTTACAACAGCTCGACAAGGCAACCAACGGTTTCGAGAATACTTAAGAATTTCATGAACTTCAGAGTTGAAACATTTCTGTTGCAAACAAATTTGCTTATTCCATTTAACACATCGTCCATGTTCCATTTAACGTTACTTTACCTCATCAGAACCAAAGGATTGTCAGTCACAAATCCTATTAAGTTTTCAATACTAAAAAACGTTAAAAGTACATAAATAGTACTTACTATTGCAACTTTTGATGAACAAAAAGTGCCAAAAAAGAAGCGAGAGTGCCACAGTGCCAGCCAACATCCAATAGTGCCCAAAATGGCACAATTGTGCCACATTTCCCATCACTGATACATACATGTATATTGTATTATTTTTTATTAAGATTTTGTTTGGTATAAGTAAAGCATTAGTTGAATACAACAACAACGGTGGATTGTGTATGTAATAAACAGGGACAGGGGTTTCATGCAAATGCATGTTTTTCCCTTAACTCTCATAATGGCTAGAACGAAATATCTTTACGAAACAATGAATTTGCGAAAAATGGCATCAGTTTGTTAGTGCATATTTTTGCATATTTTGCTGAAAATGCATATTTTTGCATAATTGAGTTATTAATGCATATTTTTGTCTCATATTTTGATATAAATGCTGATTTTCTCAAAAATTCAAATTTCAAAAAATATTGCAAAACTGTTTTTGGCAACTGTATTCGTTTGCATTGTTGTAGAATTGTGGAACGATTGTACAAGCACTCACACGTACCAAATTTAATAGAAATTGTACTTTTGATAATTTCAAATTGACTGCTATTAAATCCGGAAGTAGTGAAACAATTATGCTGAAACTAGATATTGTTTTTAAAAATTATAACGGATTCAAAAACCAAATCTAATAGCTAGTATTCAATTCATTGTAATTGCTGAGTTGAATAAATATACGACATTACATAAAAAGAATCATTAAAATTTGAGCCAATTACATCCACAGACGTTACAAGGCCTTTTTCAATGCACAAAGCTTTCTAAGAACAAATTGATTGGACTTCACATTCGATAATACATATGTATGAATAATAAAAAAATAACGGCCTAGCCCACGATGTCGACAAGAAATTATCTGTCGCTTAGTTATATTGAAAACAAAAACAAATTTTCTTATTAACCCCCGACTAAAAAAAGGGGTGTTATAAGTTTGTAGTGTGTGTCTGTGTGTCTGTCCGTGTCCACGTACAGGCCAAACGGCTGGACTGATTTTCTTTTAGTTTTTTCTGTTTGAAAGATGACTTGATCGAGAGGGTTCTTACCTATGGCTGAAGAAAATCGGTCCAGCCGCTTAGATGATATAACATCTTTTCTGAAAAAAGTCGGGGGTTTTTAAAATTTTTAATTTTTGTTATTTTGTTTTTGTTTTCAATATAACTAAGCGACAGATAATACAGGCCAACACTCAATTTGCTTCTTTGAATTTATCAACTGATTCTAGTTAATTTGGGTGCGCTGAATTCAAATCTGTAATCAGTTTGTCTCTATCAGCTGTAGTTTTCATGATATAGCTTTTTTTAAGTATTTAAAACGTGAAGCTTTTCCATAGGAATCAAAAAAAACAAAGAAGTAAAACTGTTTCATACAGATTTATTAAAATAAAAAAATTCTCACAAAGCATTAAAAACATAATATAAATATAATTCTAGTTACAGGATGTAAAGCTTCTTTTAAGAGACAATCTGGAATGAACAGCCGGATTAGAGTCTCTTTGCAAATTCCAACAGTAGTCTGCCATTATATGTGTATCCCACCTTCCCTGGTACCGATTCTCCATAATTTTGATATCTTGGTGAAACCTTTCTCCTTGTTCTTCGCTTAAATTACCCAAATTTTCGGGAAATCGGTCCAAGTGACTGTGCAAATAATGGATTTTAATACTTATGTTGCAGCCAAGGTCTCTGAACTTATCCACCATATTCTCCACTAATTGAACATAATTTGGAGCTTTATTATTTCCCAAGAAATTTTTTATAACTTGCATGAATGATGTCCACGCATTTCGTTCAGTTTCGGTCATTGAGTTATCAAAATCGTTGTCATTCATAAACTGCCTTATTTGGGGACCGTCAAAAACTCCTGCTCTAATCTTATCTCTACTTAGATTAGACATTTTGCTACAAATATATGCAAAACATTCCCCATCGTGATTCAGAGCCTTAACAAACTGCTTCATGAGTCCTAATTTGATGTGCAACGGTGGTAGGACGATCTTTTCACGTGAAACTAAAGCTTCATTTAGAATATTTTTATCGCCAACAATCATTTTTTCTCTCGTAGGCCAATATTTTTATCGCCAATGTTGTTGCTTGGATCTGCTATCCCAGAGACACAAAAAGCATGGGTACTTAGTATAACCACTCTGTTGTCCAAGAAAAAAATTGACCATTTTAAGATCAACACAAATGACCCATTGGTGGTCTTGGTATTTTATCTTTTTCATCACTAATGCAATGTTGTTATATTCTTCTTTCATTATTGTGGAGTGTCCAATTGGAATTGATGCATACACATTTTCATTGTGCAATAAGACGCACTTCAAACTTATCTTGGAACTGTCCACGAAGAGGCGCCAATCGCTAGGTAGATACTTGGATAGCCCCATTTCCTGCATAAGACCATTTATATTATTACAAAATACCAGATTGTCTTCCTTAGTAAAAAAATGTTAAAAAAGCTTTATCCCTAGTGCGGTAATAAGTTATTTTTGTTCCACGTTCTAACAAATTCTTATCATTTAACCTCGAAGCTAACACTTCAGACGCTTCTTTTGATAAGGCCAAATCTCGAATTAAGTTATTCAACTCGCATTGATTAAAACTTTGAGGAATAGTTTCTGTGTCTTCGAAAACACTGTCGCAATCAGTTAGATCATTAGCGGTATTATGTTCAAATTCCGAACTCAGCTCTGAAGAATCATTCAGTTTTGGAATGGGAACATCTTCGGAATGGGGAATTGGACGGGGCGCTGACGGTAAATCGGGATACTGCCATTTATTTAGATTTTTTTCAAAAAAGTACCTTCTCCAGAAAGCATTTTCTTTAAAAAGTAGTATTTTCTAAAATGTACTTTTTCCCAGAAGTACTTTTTTGCTAAAAAGGGATTTTACAAAGAACTACCTTTTTCTAAAAAGTACCTTCTTAAGAAAGTATTCTCTTCAAAAAGTAAATTTTTCTAAAAAGTACCTTTTTCAGAAAGTACTTTATTTTAAAAGTACATTTTTCAAAAAAGTACTTTTCCCTAAATGTACCTTTTTCAAAAAAGGACTTTTTAAGCCTTTAATGCCAATGATTAGCAACACACTATATGAAAATGAACTCAGATTTAAAATGTTTCAATAATATGAATTACCCGGAATTTTAAATTTGTTAAGACCGTTTCCCACATTTACCCCTTTTAGTACCTTTTTTGGACTCTTCGAAAAAACATTAATATTCTTACCTCAGCTTCTACTGAGCGGTTTGAAGCAAAAGCCAAATATTTTTACATGTATGTATGTATATTTATACATTATAATTAACATAAACGTACCGTAAACGGGTAAAATTTCAACCCTTATAGTCGCAAATGCTCAGAGAGTGTCAAAACTTATTCGAGATTCTGTACATGAGAAAAGAACGCCCAAAAAGCTTTCTGCTACATCCACTAATTTAGAAGAAATTTCGTGTGCAAAAAATGTACCAAAATTTAGTTTTTACCCCATTTTAATCACTAACAGTACACATATTGAAAAAGTAGTAAACTGGTGTCGGCCAATTTTTTATAGGCATTCGCATGCTTTTAGAATTTTTAGTCTATCCAAAGTAGTTTCTGAGATGTAGTGATATCGATTTTACCCTTTTTTGCCCCTTTTTACCCCTTTTCGCGTTCGAATTTCCAAAAATTCCTTCTTAGTGGTTCTATACATTGGAACAGGAATCTACGCACCGAATGTCAGCTGTGCAGCTATAGTGGTTTGGCCTTGGCGATGATATATCAAACAGAACTCAATTTGCCGCCTAACTTAAATATTTATACGAATAATTCTTTTGCATTCGTTCTGAAGAATTATAAAATAAAATTCGGAAAAGAATTCTATTTTGAATTCTTAGTTTTTTCGTTCTTCTCGCAAACGAATTAAATCAACTTTTGCTTATTTTTTTCGTTTGCGAGGAGAACGAAAGAAACAAAGAATTTAAAATAGAATTCTTTTCCGAATTTTATTTTTAAAATTCCGAATACAAATTTTAAAACGAAGGAAAAAATAAAATAGCATTTGCGAGCAGAATTTTTTCCTACCCTGCATTAGAGCTGCAAAACTATCGATAGTATCGAATAGTTTTATAAAAGTTGCCACATAAACTACATTTGACTCGAAAAAAAAATCCAGAGTCCTCAACATTTTCATTAGTATATAAAAATATTTTTTTCGATTTTATCGTAAGCGGCATATTGTCGAAAATATACTTTTTTAGTGAACTTAAAACTTTATGGGCCTACCCATGGTTTAGAATTATCAAAATGCGAAAATTGTTGATAACTTTTAAGACACTAACTGTAAGGTTTTATCGTAAGAGACGATTGGCGGCCGTCGCGATATCAGTACCTCCAAAATTTATCTTTGTGTCGACGATGTTGAATTTATTAAGATACTTGTGACTACTATTTGTCGAATAACACTTGGATTTATAAATAAATTCATATACATACATACATATGTATACAGAAGCAGGGATGCGATATCAGATTTACAAATTGCACTAACTTTCAACAAAATTTTTACTTTTTTCAGTACGATTGTTTTTTTAATACTCGTACCTTTTAATTAACTAAAAAGCAATTAACAAAACGCCATTTTAAAATTCAATTATTATAATATTTATTAATTTTATTATATAATGTCAGAAGCTACAAAAAGAACATAAGTTGCTGGGATCTGAATATAAAAGTAACATTTAGGATATACTACTTTTATAACCTTTGTTTTGATTCGATTGGAGACAGTCCATGGAAATACCAGGTTTCTCTCCTTGGTACGAAAATAAACTTTCCACATTTGCAGATGAATTTGGAACAAATAACATTCCTCCAGAAATTATTTAAATACCGATAAACATGGTTGATTTACTTAATTTTCTAATACCTTCGAGCTATCTACATATGTATATTGTCGTTTCTTAAGGGTTTAATAACTTCTATTTACGTCAACCAGCGCTCAAAACTGGCTATTTAAAGATTAACCCCCTTGTTCAAAAAAAATAAATGTATGTACGTTAAAACCGGTTTTTCATTGGATTTTTTTTGACGTTCACTTCAAGCACGCGTTATTTTTTGCATAAGGGGGTTAATATATTTTAATGCTATTTTTGGCATGTAATATAATATAAATAGATTCCAGTAGTGCTAAATGGGTCATTGCGGTGCTACGTTACTTTTGGCATTCAAATAGCCCTAAAATGATACAATTGTACCAACTTTTCCATCACTGTATAAAAGCGTAAATCAACTGCGGATAGTTTGCTTCAAAACTCCCGGCTACTGTTTACTGTCTTCGATTATTTTTACTCTTTTAATTACTTGTTTTTTGTCGATAGTATCGATAGTGGAAAAAACTAACGATATTTTATTTACAACAAAACTATCGATACTATCGATAGTACTATCGATAGTTTTGCAGCTCTACTGCCGGCTACTGTTTACTCACTTCGATTATTTTTACTCTTTTAATTACTTGTTTTTTTTTGCCGATAGTATCGATAGTGGAAAAAACTATCGATATTTCATTTACAACAAAACTATCGATAGTACTATCGATAGTTTTGCAGCTCTACCCTGCATTATATCTATAATTTTATAGTTTAAATGGTGTTTATGAAGGTATAAATAAAATAAAAATATATTTTTGGTTCATTTAAATAAAAAACATTGAATCAAAAACAACATAAAATTATTTATTAACTTGGGGGTTACACGATCAATTTTTGCCTTTCAAGTTAATAAATAATTTTATGTTATTTTTGATTCAATGTTTTTATTTAAATGAACCAAAAATATATTTTTATATTATTTATACCTACATAAACACAATTTAAACTATAAAAATATAGAAATGATGAAAAGTTGCTATTGCAAAGCTATAAAAAAATTTAATTGTATTTTTTGGCATTAAAATTCCTTCTTTAGCTCTATTTCAAACCTGATTTAGCTTCATATTATTTTACGATCTGGTCACACTGCGCACAAGCAACTGATTCAGAGAAAAACAAAATAAATGCGTGAATGTTTCCTTTTCAAACCAAAACATTCGAATGTTTCAATAATAATTTAGAAAGATGAGAGTAAATGTGTGTTTCGTTTGTCATTCTCGCAAAGACATGCATGTTTCGTTTGTTTCGCTTTTTTTGAACGAAACAAACGACAACTAGTGTGATGTTATATTCAAGGCAAATTCATGACAGGTAAAGTTAATACTACAACAAAATACAAACAATAAAAACAATATGGTATTTTGTTGTTGCCTTGGAGGCTCGTATGTCAAAAGCAACTGATTGAAGTTACTCAAGCAGAGATCTAGGCCATGCTTGCTCACAACCGGCTGAGCCGAGCCGTCGATAATTCTAGTCAGCTACGCCGCCACTGGAAAAAGTTTGGTTTATGTTGCCTGAAAAACAGCCGCCGATTCTTCCTGTACGATATAATCTAATAATTATTTTATTGATTTAAAAATATTAATTATTTGACATATTTTCATACGTTTATTTTAATTGATATGTATTTGATAGTGGCTAAGCATTGTATATATATTTCATGGTGCTTTGCCAAATCATCCGTAGACTTCAACCATATATTTTGAACAGTTACAAACCTTTTGTCTTATGGACAGACTTTCAAAAACTATTTGAGAAATCACAAATAATAATATATTTGAAAAATCACAAAAGAAAAATAAGCGTAGTAGGCTTAGAAACTTTAACAAAATATATGGTTGAAGTCTACCAGCAAATAAATTTCAATGAAAATAAACTTATAATGACAATGTCAAATAATAAATTTCTTAAATGTTAAATTTATACTTTATTTTTCATTTTGCCTTATAAATACTTTTATTGCTATCCAATGGATTTTTAATTGTATAAAGGTGTAGCAAAATAAAATATATTCATATTGAATATAAATTATATGCTGGGTTTTGTTAAAGTTCTAAGCCTACTACGCTTGTTCTTCTTTTGTAATTTTCAAAAATATTATTATTTGTGAATTCTCAAATAGTTTTTGACACAGGAATTTTTGAAAGCCTGTGCATAAGATAAGAGGTTTGTGACTCTTCAAAATATGTGGTTGAAGTATACTGATAATTTGGCAAAGCACCAATGAAATATATAGATAATGCTTAACCACCAGCACGTAAATATATGCTTTATTTATTTTTTAATTCTTTTTTATCTTAAATTTTGTATTTCATGTTATTTGATTATCAGCTTCCGCCGAAAATTTTACCAAAAGCTGGCGCCGCCGAAAAAATTGTCCGGCGCAGGTCTGTATATATAAACAACTTTTGACATACGAGCCAACAGTTATATGAATTCGCCTTGAATTAGGCAAAAAAAATAGATCAGCTGTGTTTTCAACTTTACCTGTTATGAATTTGCCTTGGTTATATTCAATTCGATCTCTCATGTTTCATTACTCTAATGTCTCCATTCTCTCAAGTTTCCATTCTCTCATGTTTCCATTCTATAACAGCAACACACATTTTTTCAGTTCCATTGCTCGTTTCGCTTTTACAAATGAGAATAGGAAGACTGTTTGAAAATTTGAGAATGTGTTGAACAGCGTTTCAATCACATTCGTGCAGATCATTAGTTGATAAAGCTGGCGACTGTAGGTTTGCAAAATTTTTATTAAAATCTCCACTCATAATAATTGGCATGAGATGGAGATTGTTACCCAATTGTCGTGCACCAGCTTCAGTGTAAGGCAACAGTACGTAATGAAGATATGTTATAATATAATATTATACATTCTTAACATATCGTCTACAACTGCGATTAACTCTGACATAATGTGTGAGAAAAGGTCGGCAGAATAACAAAAATAAAATGCCCATATTTCTCTTCATATTATACAAGAGAACAACGTAATTTAACTTTTCTTATAACATTTCATTTTATGCAAATTTTCATCGAGTTAACATGTTTAATTTTTGTATAATTAGTTATTTTATTTTCACTTTTTCATACAAACTTCAATTTATAAATCAATTAAACACATTTAGGGCCATTATTACAACTTACAAATAGTTAATTTTAGGATGTTATCTGACAGGTATATATATTTTGATTATTACAAGTAAACATTAACGTAAAAGTGACTGATAAGCTAACAGCAGGTTTATACTCATGGTAACTTTCAAAGTGAACTTAAAGCATTTTAACAGTCAAAGTAGCCGGTATCTACACCAGTGTTGCCACAGTACATCATTTGTATTATTTATTTTTTCGGACGATTGTAATAATGAAAAAAATTAATGGTCACTTTATCGTTCACGTTAGCTAATCTTAAGGTTAACTATGAGGAACTTTATCTTTAGGTTGTAATAATGCCCCTTAAACATATAAAATCCTCACAAAAACATAAATGTGAAAAAAAGCCAAGTTCTTATCCAAAATTTCGGCCATTAAAACTTGTGAAATATAAATTTTGACCAAGTTCTTATTTACCACAATACCTAACACAGGAATATGTCATGTATGATAAAAATTTGTAATCGTAAGGGTGTCATATAATTTCTAGATAATCTGCCAACTTGACAACATTTTTATCAATATAAAGCAATGAACATTTATACATTATTCTCTCCTTTTTTGGGAAGGTGAAAATATTGCCAAGTTAACAGATTATCTGGAAATTATATGACACCCTTACGAATACAAATTTTTATCATACATGATATATTTCTGTGTTAAGCCTGGTACTCTGTTCACAATTTCGTGCGAAATGCTGTCAAACTACATATAAAAGTATTTGGTATGAAATATTTGCGAAATAAATTCGCAAAAGTAGTACTCTGTTCTTGTTGTGATAAACACGTAAAATCATGTCTTTCCATGCAAAATTAGTCTGGCATCATTTTAGTTTAGCTGCGAAACAACCTGAGCACTGCTTTTTTTGCACGGAATTTTGACAATGTTGCATACTTTCAAGCAATAAAAGCGAGAAATTTATAAAAAAAAAACCGCGAGTTGGGCTACATTTAGTACATGTCAAATTTTTCACGCGAAATAACCAATGGTGCTGAAAATATTTCACAACTTTGAACAGAGTACCAGCCTTTAGGTATTGTGGTAAGAAGAACTTGGTCAAAATTTATATCTCACAACTTTTAATGGCCGAAATTTTGGATAAGAACTTGGCCGTTTTTCACATTTATGTTTTTGTGAGGATCTGACTACTTTTTGAAAAATTTTCTATAATAACACTTTTTAAAATTAAAATTTCTAGTGTGTTTTATTTCCATTCATAATCACTGTGCCAGTTTAAAATGGCATAGTTACATAAAGTAATGGGTTAGAACGTAATGAGTGTTGGATTGTAGACCTTAAAAATGCACTATTGTGTCATTACAACCGGTCGCCAGTGTGTACGCAATTTGGTAAGAGTCGCCTGGAAAGAAACATGTAAAATACAGCGTAAATTTTAGTAGACATGACCCCGTCTATTTTCTTAGTATATTTACAGATCAAAGTCTGCTTAGTCGAAGTACATAAATCAAAAGGATATGCCTAATGTGCATGCAAAGTTTCAATAGGGTGGCTGGTGCTTTAATTTTTGGATTTTCCGATTGAGTAAATCAATTATTATTTGTCTTCAAAATGTCAGCTCTCTATAGTATAATATTACGTAATATTTTATGGGCCTGGCCTCGCTGATTTTTATATCTGCTAGTGCTTATGGTTCATGCAAAGTTTGGTATTAAAAAGATAATGAGAAATACCTGAGTATTAGATTAAAACCTGATAAGCCGAAGTACCTGAAAGAAAAAGCTAAGATTTATGGTTGAAGTCACAGCTACTTTTCGAAATAGGAAATTTTTATTTTGGATAAGTGCAATGTGTATGAAAAGCTTCAATTAAATTTATCTTAATTTTGAATTAAAAGTGTTTGATCTCGCCCTCTGATTGAAACTTCTGGTTTTTTAGATTTTTCTTAGTGACCTCTGATCTAGATTTATTTGTGAATCAGAGTTTTAAGGACGTGGCTTCGCATACCCAAAAACACTTCTTGTTTTTAAGATTTTCCCATTGGCTTACTCTACACTTTGTTGTGTGTAAAATTTCAGCTCTTTAGCGAGAATTAAATTTTATGAGCATTATCCGTCTCACTATTTTAAACTCACAATTTTGTTGTGAGTAGCGCTTATAATTCATGCTAATTTTCTTCTAAAATATGCTAGACCGAAGTAGATTAAACAGAAGGCTAAAATTTCATGGTTGTGATCACGCCCACTTTTTTAGGTGATAGTTTAAAATATTGTATACGTGCAATGTGTATGCTAAGTTTAACTAAAATGACTTAAGTTAAAAGCTGTATATTAACAGCCTTACTTATATAACTTGTCAAGGTTTCATAGAGGGGTTTTAAGACATATTTTCATAAACAATTTTTCTTAAAAGTTTTCAGTTTCGCCCATTCTGATCAAAATTTTTGGGTTTTCAGATTTTTCTAGTTGGTTTCTCACTTAGACCTACTTGTGTATCAAATTTCAGCTCCTTAGCTCAATTTTTAATTTTTAGTTTTTATGGGCGCAGCCCCACCCCTTTAACTAAAATTTCCTTGCTTTCAAATTTTTCTAGCTGGTTTCTCACCTAGACCTACTTGAAAATATGCACTCTTTGCACCTCCATATCTCCGGAACCTTTCATTATAAAACCTTCAAACTTCGCACATGAGGTAATATGAATTTATTCTAAATATGATTTAAATTTACGATTGCGGGGAACAAAGTTATGAGGGGGTAAAAACTGCTCGAATGGCTTCCTGTAAATATACACACTGCGTGCATTGGCCAGAACTTGGCTTGGCGCACTGCCGTGGCCCTAGATCCCAGAAATTATGTTCAAAGCATAGTTTTTCATTTATTTTAATAGACACTCTCACGTGCACACTAATTTATTTTCATGTACGTGTGTTTTTTGACAGTTCATCGTAAAAGTTTGTTGTTATAGGATTTCTTATAGCAACGCTCTCATGAAAAATCTTATAAGATTGAAATAACACTAATTTGAAGTCTACATTTAACGAATAATTCTCTCTGCCATTGAATTTGACGCTCTCATCTTACATATTATGTTAGGTGTAGTCTCTATGTTATAAACACTGCTATATATCTTTTAAACAAATATTTGACATTTAAAACGCTCTTTTATATAAAAGTTTATATATATTTTATTTATTTTATATTTTTCAACTTTTTAACAAATTATCCCCACTGGCAACACTATTACACTTCACAAGAAATTTTTATTAAAATTAACTCCTGAAGGTATGCCTTAAAATTCGGATGACTGTATTTCTATGCAGCTGTTAAGTTTCTTTCTACTTCTTGTTCGTATGATTACACTAATCACTCATATATAGCTCACATTGATTTCATAACGCGGTGTGCATCTTACTCAAAATTTGTGATTGTATTGTGAAAAAGATTTTTACTCCTTAGCGTATAGATGTTTACACATCAAAAAGAAAAAGAAGCAAGCTGGCTAACAATAAAACTATCATTACCTAAGCTCTACTGCAGGGAAAGCCAAAAAGTTACTTTTTGAATGCTCAATACATATCGATACTCCAACGACAATGAGTATGATAGCACATTCACATCAACAGACATGCTTACATAAAGGCATACATATCTATAGCTATCAACCCAAATAATAACAAATATACCATGGTACGTACCAAGGCAAATTCATAACAGGTAAAGTTGAAAACACAGCTGATCTATTTTTTTTGGCTAATTCAAGGCGAATTCATATAACTGTTGGCTCGTATGTCAAAAGTTGTTTATATATACAGACCTGCGCCGGACAATTTTTTCGGTGGCGCCAGCTTTTGGTAAAATTTTCGGCGGAAGCTGATAATCAAATAACATGAAATACAAAATTTAAGATAAAAAAGAATTAAAAAATAAATAAAGCATAT
This sequence comes from Tachina grossa, assembly GCA_949987645.1. NCBI lineage: Eukaryota > Metazoa > Arthropoda > Insecta > Diptera > Tachinidae > Tachina > Tachina grossa. The sequence goes on from OX465275.1 coordinate 105,086,106, forward strand.
ATTTACGTGCTGGTGGTTAAGCATTATCTATATATTTCATTGGTGCTTTGCCAAATTATCAGTATACTTCAACCACATATTTTGAAGAGTCACAAACCTCTTATCTTATGCACAGGCTTTCAAAAATTCCTGTGTCAAAAACTATTTGAGAATTCACAAATAATAATATTTTTGAAAATTACAAAAGAAGAACAAGCGTAGTAGGCTTAGAACTTTAACAAAACCCAGCATATAATTTATATTCAATATGAATATATTTTATTTTGCTACACCTTTATACAATTAAAAATCCATTGGATAGCAATAAAAGTATTTATAAGGCAAAATGAAAAATAAAGTATAAATTTAACATTTAAGAAATTTATTATTTGACATTGTCATTATAAGTTTATTTTCATTGAAATTTATTTGCTGGTAGACTTCAACCATATATTTTGTTAAAGTTTCTAAGCCTACTACGCTTATTTTTCTTTTGTGATTTTTCAAATATATTATTATTTGTGATTTCTCAAATAGTTTTTGAAAGTCTGTCCATAAGACAAAAGGTTTGTAACTGTTCAAAATATATGGTTGAAGTCTACGGATGATTTGGCAAAGCACCATGAAATATATATACAATGCTTAGCCACTATCAAATACATATCAATTAAAATAAACGTATGAAAATATGTCAAATAATTAATATTTTTAAATCAATAAAATAATTATTAGATTATATCGTACAGGAAGAATCGGCGGCTGTTTTTCAGGCAACATAAACCAAACTTTTTCCAGCGGCGGCGTAGCTGACTAGAATTATCGACGGCTCGGCTCAGCCGGTTGTGAGCAATCATGGCATAGATCTCTGCTTGAGTAACTTCAATCAGTTGCTTTTGACATACGAGCCTCCAAGGCAACAACAAAATACCATATTGTTTTTATTGTTTGTATTTTGTTGTAGTATTAACTTTATCTGTCATGAATTTGCCTTGGTACGTACCATATAATTGTAGTGTGAGCGACAGAACTAGTATAAGAGTTATTGTGTGTGCGTGCTTTCCCAAATTAAAATACAATTGAAAATAAATAACAATTGCTTATTGCATTGCTGCTGAGCAACTGTTTGATCTGATCTGTTTTTGCTCAAAAAATACATATTGTAATACAAATATATGAAAAAACCACTATTGAAACAAATACATGATGTGCAGATGTATGCGCGGACGTTCGTTATGTTATTTTGTGGCGCAGCCAAAGTATAGAGAGAGAAAGAGACAATTTTGCTCTGAGAGTAATTACAAATGCATGTGTTTCATGTACATGTATCATTTACTTACATATGCATGTGCAATTTTGCTTTCATTCATTCATTCATCAGCCAATTACATTTTTTCTCAACACATCATAAGGCACTTATGGTAAAAGCAGTTTTATGTATCTTATTTGCCTTAATGTTGTGTGTTGTGTTGTTTGTTTTGTGTTGTGTTGTTTTCGTTTGCTCATTGCCCAACCATACAATAATTGCTTAAAAAAATCAACATTTACAACTACTAACAGAAAACGATAAATAACATATTTGTTCATACCAGAACCAAAAAACAGGCAAAACTAGTGCAAACAGATGTATCTGTGCAATGCTATAGTGCGCATATCGATTGGTGCGGGTTCGATCAAACAAATGTGCTATAGATATTCGTATCAATACATGTGCGCACAAGCAGCGTTGTCAACTTTTAAATTTCAAAAAGCACTGAAACCAGGAAAAAAAACGCGTAACTTAAGTAATAAAGCACTAAATTCAACTTTTTTGTTTTACAAAAAAAAATTTTTGTGTATAAAAAATATAGAAATCGCTTGACCTTGAAACTTCAAATTTGAAGCATCCGATACACATTTTGATTCTATGAGAATCAGTGAATTCTAAAATCAATTTGATGAAACCTGTTTAAGTTATTATAAAAAATTTAATTTTTTTCGTCAACGAAGAAACAAGTCAATTAGTCAAATTAGCAGCAATTGGCAAGTCTTTTTCACTTGCTGATTAGATTTTGAACTCGATGGGAGTAGTAAATTTTTTTAAAATCAAGACTTTCAAAATTTGATTTTTATTAAACAATGCTGTGGAAACATTCTTTCACAGCAAACCCAATATTAATAACAGCAGTTTTGTACAATCTTATTCGAATATTTTGAAATGTTCCATTTAACTTCAGTGCTTATGTTTTTTAAATGTTAGACTTCTTCAGAAAAAAAAATATATATATATTATATAAGGAAATTCTTTTTGAAATTTGGTTTTAGTGCCACCGCCAAGAAATAAAAAGCACCAAAAATTACTTTAAAAAAGCACCGAGCACAAACTTCACAATTTTTCGCGTCGAAAACTTCAAAAAGCACGAAAAACGGTGCGAAAAGCACTGAGTTGACAACGCTACGCACAAGCATGTAATGACGAGTATGACTATATAAACAATGTTACCAAATATGTAAGTAAATAAAAAAAATCGTTCTGTATGAATTTGACAAATGCATTATTTATGTTATGCATTTTTTTCGTAAAATCTATTTCATGAAACTTTTTCTATTTGCTAATAGAGAAGACACGTAACATGAATTTCTGAAGCATTTTTGACAACTTCTTTGATCTAATTCGGTCCTCCAGGAGCCTGTTTACATATCAAAACAATTTCATACAACCAATTTTATTAAAAAATGCGTAAATACGAGGCGGGTTTCTTTAGCAAATTTCTATTAAAAAAGTTGTGTATTGCAAAAATTATGCAAAGTCGCGAGGATTAACAATTACAGTTATTAGGTTATAAACTTTCATTTAAACAAATTAGAAGCTTAAAACAAATAACAAAGTTGAAACAAGAACTCAATAATCAACATGTTTTAGTAGTAGTGAACTCCCACTCCCGCGACAATTAAAATTGTTAAATTGTGGCTGAAATTGTTAAATTATGGGCTAAAATTGTTAAATTGTTGCTAAAATTGTTTAATTTGGGTAATTAAAATTTGAAAATTGTTAAATTCTTGGAAATTTGTGTTTTCGGCGGCGCTTTGATGTTTTTTGTTTACATTAGGAGTTTTTGTTTACATTAAGTGTATGTCTGTTTGTCTGTCTGCTTGACCGTGGAAATTTGTGTGTGGAATATTTTGTGTGAATGTATTAAGGCGGTTCATAGTTTGGCGGTTTTTATGTGTGTATATATAGACGAGGAAAATCATGAAAATGATTTTTCCTAATACCAATGGTGAAATAGTGATTATTAATTTTTCCTAATGCCTACGGCAATGCATGATAATTTTTCCTAATGCCGGGCAATACATGAATATTGTTTTTTCAAATGCCGACGGGAAAATGATTTTTCCTAATGACGACGGGAAAACGTGAAAGTTATTTTTTCTAATGCTAATGTAGGTGTTGCTAGACTGTGGGAATTTAAGGCTGACCGTGATTTGAGTGGGTGGCGTTGTTGCCGTAATATGTAACCATAGGAATTTGCGGATGTGTCTGTCTGTCTGTGAGAATTTAGGTGAGGGTTTGATTGGAAGGGGCGGGGTGTAGTTGAGGTAGATGGATTGCGAGTGTATGTGTGTGTGTGTGTGTGTGCATGTGTGTATGTTTGTAGGAATTTCAATGTGTGTATTTCTGTAGGAGCTTAGGGCTGATTGTGATTTATGAGGGGTGAGGTGTTGTAGTAATATGCAACCGGGGGAATCTGTGTGTTTGTATGTCTGTAGGAGTTTAAGGCTGACCATGATTTGGGTGGGCAGGGTTGTTGACGTAATATGTATCCATGGGGATTTGTGGATGTGTCTGTCCATAGTAGTTTAAGGCTGATCGTGATTTGAGGTAGGTGAGGATGTTGTTGAGGTAAATTGGTTATGTGTATGTATGCATGTATGTATTTTTGTAAGAATTTAAGATGATTGTGATTTATTAGGGGCGAGGTGTTCTTGTAATATGTAGCCGTGAGAATCTATGTGTATAGACGTCTGTAGAAGTTTAAGACTATCTGTAATTTCAGGTAGGTGAGAGTGTTGTGTTGTTGAGATATATATATATATTGTATATGTATGTATGTATGATCATGGGAATTTGTGTATGTATATCTGAGGGAGAATTTAAGGCTCGTCATGATTTGCAAAAGGTGGGGTGTTGTTGAAATTTTCTTGGATATTTCTTATATGAATTCTGCTACGTGGGTGTATTTGAGCTGGTATTTATATGTAGGTAGAAATAAATTGTTTTCAATATCGACATTTGGTACTATAAAATACTATCATATATCTGGACTTCCCTAATCCTAGTATGCTTTTATATTTACGATTGCTTTATATTTTCTCATGCTTAAATTTGTCTCGCGTTAAAGTCTGTCTGTATGAAATTTGTTTATATTACAGATTTTGTTTATTTAAATACATCCGTCTTCTTTGACTGAAAGAGTTTTCTACACACAGAGAAAAATCAACTTAAAATCAGCAAAAACCACGCTGAATTAATAAGAAACATTAACGAAAGCTTAGTCATATTGAAATTTCTTAGTTCAATATGGACAAAATATTAATTAACATATTCATTTATTAAACTCATTAGTTTGTAGATATCTCAATATACATTTTCTATTATATTAAAAATTATTGAATTAATGTGACGAATTCTTATTTTTAAGCTGCAGATTTTCCCTGAGTGTATGGATTGTTTATATTTGCATTGTGCTTTAACTAAACGACGCTTCATATATTTTCATGATGTAGATCTAATAAATACTTAAGCATTGATAAGAAATTTGATATGTATACATACATATCTACAAATTGATTTTATGTATGTATGTATGTACATATATATGTACATATACATAAGTGTTTAACTCAATCTTTGAATACATTTTTTATTTTATTTTTTGTCATGTGATGTCTGTTGTTGTTGAAATTAAAAACATTTTAATTTTTATCTGCGTTTACTTAAAACTTTGTGAGGATTTTCTGTTTTAAGTAAAACTGAATTCCTGAGGATATGTACATACTCTATAGTAATAGTAACTATAATAGAAATATTTCTTATACTTAATTTACATTTTTTTAAAGTTGATGCAATGTTAGTTAGTCAACGTTTGACATTTTTAGGGTATAAAATTTTTTCTAACTATAGCCTTCTACATTTATTTTGGAAAGCTTGCTTTGCTTTTTAGAAATGTATAAAGATTTTTAAATGAAACTGATCCGGCACTCCAGCTTAGGTACTGATAGATTTTTTGTTGTTAGTTAACTTACTTCTTTTTTATTTTTTATTGATAAACATTGGAAATCAAAAGGAAGTTTTATATTGTAATTATTATTTTCATAATTGTTGAAATCAATCGCTGCATTTTGTTTGTTTTTTGCGATGAAATTATTTGAATTACTTTTGAAACTTTACGCGTTTATAAAAATTATGTTATTTTCTATATTTCTTAATTTATAAGACTTAGACTTTGTCCTTTAGTGGTTATATATTCTATTATACGATTGTGAATAAGAATGCAGTAAGCTGATGTATTTGCTTACTGCTTCAAATTAAAATTTTATTCAATTGAATAAAAGGAGCTTTTTTCTTAAACTCTGATGCAGTTAGAAGCGATGGAGATTCTTTCATATAACAGCTTTTTTGAAATTTTTGATACATATTATAATATAGAATTGGATAACATTTATTTTTAATTTTTATGTTAAGAAGTACGGATATGAGACTGAATTTAAATGTACTTTTAAATTAGTTAAATCGTAATGAACAAACATATTTGACTCTAGGATACAAGATGACTTTGTGTGACGAAATTTCTGTTGCTTTATACTGATAATATGTTTACATTAATAAGGTACATACATATATGTTTGTTTTATGAAGGGTGAGCACCTATCAGTTTTATTTGTTGTCCTATATGATTTTTTATTTTGAATTTTATTAAAGTTCAGCGTATTGTGTATATATTTCTGAAATGTTTAGGTGTGCTTTGTGTGCCCATCGGACAGAGTGTACGTATTAGTTAGTCAGTCACTCTCTTTTTTATTTATTTTTTTCGTCTAATGTGCCACTCCTTTTTTCAGATTTTACTACTTGAAATAGAGAATTTTTGTCTAATTTTTGCTGGGTATATACATTACGTATGTAGAAATTAGTTTACATACAAAGAAATAGATGTTTAATAAACAACTATTGTAGCAAATCGATCTCAAATAAATCAGTTACCTCTACCAGCAATTCACCGTTGGTGTTTTCATAAAGTGTTAGAAACAATGAAATACCTATGTTTGGGAGAATTTTTCCCTCAAGTATTTCTACATGAGGTTTGCTGGTTGACCCCTATCGCATTCATATGTAATGATTATTCACTTAGAAAAGGTCATCATCACCATCAATCACTCCCGTATACAATACATTCATGAGTTGGGTTGATCCAGATACAATTGCTGTCTCATCACCTTCTAACAGCTTTATATATATTGCTAGTATGCATGCCTTAGCATGCTTCTATCGATAGTGACGTAAGAGTCCGAGATGTAGTAGTGTTACAATTAAAAATCTTTACTATTAGAATTTACCAGTTCGCTCTTTTGAATTTTTGCAAAGTAGATACATATGTATGTTTGTATTTAACTGACCACAAAATCATAAAATTTCTTTGCTTACAAAATTGTATGACGTGAGAATTTTTTTTTTGAAATTATACATGCTTCGGCATGCTTTAAATTTTTTTCTGTAAATTTATTTAATACTCATACAGATACAGATATAAAGTAAGATCTGTTTGCAGTATATATGCCTCAGCATGATTCTAGTTGAAGCGTATATTCATTCACTAAGTTTGCTTGATACTTATTCATTACATTCTTAAAGATTGGATATCAAAGTCTAAATTCCGTAGTTTATCTATATTTTCTAAAGATCTGATAGCTAAAGAAATAAATAGAGCGAAGATCTTCTATAATAATCCCATTTTCATATTGTAAAATTTTGCGTTCTAGCGCTTTCGATGGGAAAATGTACATACAACTTTATAAAAAGTGATAATATGATGTGCTGCTAGAGCTGCAAAACTATCGATAGTGGCTCCATTCGATAGTTTCGATAGTATTTTATGATGCCATCGAAACTATCGATAGTTTTTGATTTTTAGAATTTTATCAATTGTGTATTTTTCTAATATAAAATCTTGAATTTTTTTAATCATTCCATAAAGTAAAAAGAAACTTGATTTTTTTAAAACTTTTAGTTCCAATGTTTTTAATACACATATTCAACAAACATATGTTCACAGTTCTATAAAAAATCAAACAGATAGATGGATCAGTAAAAAATAAATTAAAAAGGAATAAAATAAAAAAAATCTTTCATCATTACTTAAACTATTGCAGTTAGCTAAAAAGTATTGGTTTAACAGAAGGAGAAGCAAACTATTTAGCGTCACCTGTTATTTAAAAGTAAAGAGCGGAGACAGTAGCCGTCAAATTTCTTCATGTATCAAAGCCGTTGGTATATAATAATTGTATTTTTATGCAATTTGCATCTAGTAGATAAAAACTGACATCTTATGTTGAAACAAATCAACACTAATTA